>OX457026.1:71770241-72970241 GCA_949752745.1 Protula sp. h YS-2021
AGTGGGAGAGCAAATGAGCACAAATCAGCTCCTCGAGTGAATACGTTTTGCGCTATTAGAATTTCTATGTATTGTTCAATGGAGAAAAGATGGTGCGGAAAATACCATAATAAAAAAGTTATGGCATTTATATATAAGGTTATGGACATTGTAAATAAGGTTATGTCTATAATAAATAAGGTTATATTTTTCATAAATAAGGCTAAGGCTATAATAAACTAGACAGAATTCCGCTACCTAGCGGAATTAGCCCACTTGCAAAAACCATTACAGAAAATATTTGTATTGAATCATGACAAAAAACCTCGAAGTCACGCCATACCCCGTCTTTATCTGTGCTTCGATCCAGCCTCCGGTTTTTGGCTTTGACCATGACCGAGGAGGTCAAGGTCACCGAGGTACCTCTTACATATCGCCTTTTACACCCAAAGGGTCGAAAATAAGCTCAAAATCGCTCTATCTCTAACCGTTTTCGAGATAATATTCAAATTCCGATTTTTGACCTTGACCGTGACCCAGAAGGTTAAGATCACCGAGGCACCTGTTATGTAATGTTGTTTAGGCCCAAAGGGTAAAAAATGAGCTCAAAATCGCTTCATCTCTAACCGTTTTCGAGGTAATAGTCAACTTCCGGCTTATGACCATGACCTTGACCCAGAAGGTCAAGGTCACCGAGATGCCTCTTATGTAACGTTGTTTGGGCACAAAGGATCGAAAACGAGCTCAAAATCGCTCTATCTCTAACCGTTTTCGTGACCCTCAAGGTCAAGATTAGTGATGAAAGTGATGAAAGTTTACCCCCTACAGAGTACGCTATATGTATTCAAACTGAGATGTGAGCACGTTTATGGCTACTTTTCGTGATTAATAGCCGTTTCAAAATATATTTTGACCTCACTTTGACCTTGATCTCTGAGGTTCAAGGTCAAAATATTTTGCGGATTGGACGACAATCCATTACCCTCTATGTCTCTGCCTCATGCCGTCTTTCTACGACAAACTCTGCAGGAGGGGTTTTCTGGAAACCATTTTGAGGTAAAAAATACTTTGACCTCAATTTGATCTTGACCTTGAAGGTCAATGTCAAAAAGTTTTGCAGATTTGACATCTCATCACCCTCTATCACTGTGCCAAATTTCATCGTCCTACGTCAAATAGCGTAGGAGGATTTTTCTGGAAACCTCCGTTACGGAAAAAAAAGAGGAAAAAAGGAAAAAAGGGCAGAAATTTTGAGAAAAACTACAAACTTATATCCATTTGCAAACGAAGTTTGCAAGTGGGAATAAAGTTAGTTCTATTATAAATGTGGTAATGCATGTGAAATTACTTCTTTGTCGCCATATAGACAATTTCAGCTCATAACATTCCCGGTTAAGAGAAGTTTCGGTTGATTTTTATGTTACAATATAAAGTCATATTTGTCATCCAAGCGGGATACCGTTTTATAGGTTTTTGGGTGAAACAAACACTTTCCAAATCAAAACACTTTTTGTAGTTCTGCTCTTAATGCCTTTTAACCCAAAGCAACCCAACAATACGTCTATAGCGAAAAAGGACTACTTCAGCTCTACACTAGTTGCCATGGTTTCGCTGTATCTGCCAATTATTGTGTGGCAAAAAGATCTATTCAAACACTAGTTCCCGATATCACGTGTTACATGTGTATTTTTTCCCATACACAGTTGACTTAGATCCATTAAAAGACCAACCACTTACCATGCTTTTCATTCGTGTGTATAAAAAATCACGTAGACGTGAGAAGTCGAATTCTTCGAAAAAGACCAATCCATGCAGGGGGTGCTTAATCTTAGAGTGAGTACAGGTTAACAGGCATTCCTAGGGAAAGGGTGCTTTTTCCGCTTCCCTGCTTAGTAGAAGGAAGGGATAAACCCTTGTCACACCAAAAATATATCGCATTGCTATTACCATTAAAGATCTCGTAAAATGCCGAGTTTCATTGCTTAAAATTTACATTTTTTGTGTGTTTTTTTCGCAATGTAGCGTTGGTGTATCAGTCATTTAAAAGGCAATTTTTAAGTTGAACTTCGATGGGAGCAATGTATTAAACTTATAGATATCACACAATAATAATAATTAAATAAGTAAAGGTGCCAGCTCATTCTGTGTATATTGCGAGTGAGTGATTAGACCTACATGTGAGCCAAAGGCGCTTTATGTGACACTAACAGCCATTCTCATCTCACCAATAAATCTAATTCAGCAGTAAATGACTTCAGTTTTGTGACAAAACTGAAAGGGCACGATGTAGATTTATAATCAAGCCCCATAGGAAAGAAGGAAAAGCTAGGCCAATTTTTGATACCTTGCAGCGATAAATTTACTTCGGAGCTTGATGGCAAAACTTTTTCGCGACATTTTCTGTACAGTACGATATAAAATCCTCTTATTAACACTTGGCCTTTGGCTTGCAAGGGCTATATGAATTTGTGCAAGCAGCCGTTGGTATCTTTTTTCTTGACAGTGATCGGATTTCCTGTGTCATCTCCTCCACTGGCACTACGGGCCCTAGGGCCACGAAACTTGGGACTTAGGTAGAACTTGATATGAACGTGTGCGTGTCACTTTTTATTTTCGCCTTCGATTTCGTTTTCTTGTTTAAAACGCCATGTGAAAAGAGTGTATTTTTTGCAAGTAAATGCGGAGCATTTAACGCCCAGTACAGAACACACAGTTGCTTACCTTTGTGCGAGCTCTCACTGTGTAAACAGATAACACGGCCTGATAGGTCAATAAAACCTTAAGTCAGCAAAAACTAAACACTACTCGGCTTATAAGACGTATTCAAACTGTGTTGTTTCCAATATATTATTCAAGAAACAACCCAATGAAGGAAGTATTTTTGCGTTTTAATTGTTGTCAAGTGTTTAACATTTCGTAGCGAAATGAGGTTCTAGTTGAATTTGCAGTGTTCCAAATACAAAGGTAACGTTTGAGATCAAATGAGTTCCGGCCACTACCATTCAAGGAATGACTGTTAATACATTACATTTTAAGTATTCATAGATATTATTTTGCATAAAATACAGCAAGTAATTGTATATACGAACGGTCTTTGGTACATGGATTATCACGCTCTTCGGTTTTCTCTGCTCTCGTTTTCTGCAGTATGGCTCAGTTTCGCTTGCTGCTATAACGTTAGCGTACTAACGTGTCCTAATTGAGCTGCATGCATCCATCGCTTGCTGTTGCATTGATGCAGTTGCAAACGGCGGTTCTGGTCAGGGACGAACACTACTATAGGGGCAATGTGAGGTACTAAGCATTCCCCTCCCCTCCCCCCCCCCACAGCTCCAGCACTGTAAGAACCAACAATGTGTGGATCGATGTGAGAGTCAAAATCGGATCAAAATCGACTAGGTAAATATTACTTTTAATTTTCTTAAAAATTTTAAATGCTCATAAGACGCTTCTTGGACTTTGGATCCTCGTAAAAACTCAGTTTAAAGTATGGGTTTTCATACTTTTATGTGAGGTGATGTGCTGAAAAGAAAACAATTGATAGTGAAAAATTTAATCACGTTTATTAATTTCAAACTTGACTACAAGTTATCAGGCCAATACATACTTGCAAGACGTGCCTATGTTACAAATTTGAGTTCCCTTGGTTAATGTTTGCAAAAATATAAACTCCCTTATGTGCATCATTTTTTTAATTTTTGCATCGCACAGGAACAATGAAATGAAGAGGAGCTCCGACGCAATGAAACTTTTTGTGTTAACAGTACCCCTGTTAATTATGCACCGAACTTGCAGAAAACTTATATCACTTAGCACTACTATTGAAGGAACAATCAATATGCTGCGGTTTGTACGGAGTATAGCGTATACATGGATTTCATTGGCAAAAAATATTGAAAACGAATTTTAAAAGACATAGCACACGCCTGAACAAGTGCACCTAGAGCATACGAAACACCTTTAAATTTAATACCGTGCTTCATTTGATTTCGTGGTTAAGACTGAGGTTATTTGGTGTTGGGTAAAGGTTAGTAAATTTGGGGTACGACGAGGTCTGGGTGGAATTCATGCGGAAAAACATTTTCAATCAGTGTTCTATGCATACCTCAAAAGAGGGGGTGATTCAGAATTGCAACGCGCATCATACACAAATGGGGGAAAATTGAACACATATACTTCTTCATATACATCGCTTTAACTTACATTGTGCTCACTAACACAAGTGTTCGTTACAGCGAAATAACAACCTAATTTTTCTATCCGAGCCATGTCGTAATAACAATGTTGTCCTGTGCTTGTATAAATGAGAATGCGCTGTTGTATTAGGCATTCCACATGTTTTGCAACAGCCATCCTCCCCCGAGCCTCCAATTGTTCTATCATATTGATCATAATTTAGGCGCTGGGCTTAATTTTGATAAGTGGGAATTAAAATACTCTCTTTGTATATGATCAAAAGCGGCCCACTTCGAGTTTATTGGAAGCGTGGTATAAGTGAGAACTACTTTTTAAGTAAGAACTACTTTTTCTCGCACATGAGATTATCTCGGGGTAAAACCACTTGATAAATTCCATGCCCTCCATACTTAATGGAAAAGCTACGCTGCGAATATATAAGTTCTTTGACCTTTCACCTCTCTTGGCTTGCATGCTGAGGTCGAGGTTGTCAAATAAAATATGAAATTTCTGTTCATTCAAGGAAATACGTGAGAAGTACAAAATCAACAGTTGGTAATTTAGCAACACACATCGTGTGCATAAAAATTACTTAACCAAGGAAAGTGTAAGCTGCTTTGTCCACGACTAATTCTGAAAAAGCGCTGTTCTCTATGCTCCATGATGATGCAGCAACAACAACAAGCTTCACCTTGTCAGTGCGCCCGCACTGCAACTGAAGGCGAAAACAACGAGACTTTGTTGTTTGGGCCATAATACATTAGCCAGTGCAAAAGCAGCGCATTTGTTGCTACAACTTTTGCGGTTCGTTTTCATAATGAAGAATCAATATTAAACTAGACAACTTTTCGTAGCTTTGTTGCCATAAACTTACTTGACTTCGAACGTTTCTTCGTAGCCATTGGCTGTATAGCACGATATAAAATCGCCATACAGCATCTGCATCGTTACAAATACGAAGGTGACGTTTGAGCTGAATTGCGTTCCGACTAGTGACATTAAATGGATGTATGTTTATTATACATCGCTTTAAATATCTAAAGCTATTCGCATGTATAAAATACAGCAAATAATATATACATGCCTGTTAAACGCAAACGTTCTTGGACATATAAATTATTGGACATTATTAGACATAAAAATTATTTTTCGGTTATACAGCAGTTTTCTGGGGGGGGGGGAATCTGGAGGCTCACAACTCTATCGCCTTAAAAATTAAGAGCACTCCACATCTCGGTTTCGTTTATTTTGTATTAATCGGCTGAAATGATTGATTTACATGAATGCTAACAATGTAGAAAGTTTTGTAAATTTTCTAGTGTATCACTTATCTTAGAAGAAACGAAGTGCTGCTTTGTTTTCTTGCTGTTTTAGCATTTGTGCAATTCTATCCGACGGCACTGTGTCAGAGACGAATGGTACTGTAGGAGAAATGCAAAACATGTGTCACCGGATTCAGCCAACGAAAGACCTACCATTGGAAAAACTAAAACTGTGTGGATCGATGGAGCATCGAATCCTTACGTTCGATGCAAACGTTTTTAATTATTTAATTTTCTTTAAAATTACAATGCTAATAAAACGCTATTTCGATTTTGGATCTTCATGTAAATTACGATGGATTCATTCGAAAATTTGGGTTTCATGGTGTTACAAGGTATGGATCACAAATCGTATCGTTTATACGAAGATATACAAAAAATAATTGTGAAAAATGAAATCACGTGACCAAATTAATTGGAAACTACAAGTGTGAGATCAAATACGTTGAGCTTGCATTATCTTGCAGTCAGTTCAGTGTATTTCAACAGTCTCGAGTGTGGCTTGAAAAATTTCACTTTCGAGGTTATTATGGTAACTCTTTTTTGCTAATACTGTTATAGATTACTTCAGGATTCTGAAAAAGTAGCTAGAATCACACAAACCTTATCAGTCAGAGACACATCAAGCGTTTGGTAATTTGCACTTGGGATGTAGTCCCTAGGAGTTATTGTCTTACTAGAAATCTCTCTCTCCTTACCATTTTGTCTCTGTCTGTTTGTCTGTCTCTTTCTTTCTTTCCTTCTTTCTCTCTCTCTATGTGAAAAATTCTTGACCTATCACGTAATCATCAATGTCTTATGACGTCATTAAAATTTTCAGTGAAATAGTTCCGAAAACAGTTTCACATACAGCTTTAGAGCAAAACACATCAAAAGACAACTTTTTTGCAAGGAACATTTTGGTGACATTTGATAAATGAAACGAAAAATATAATATAAGTCTTAAAACGCTAGGCCCCTGAAACATGCCGCCACCTAAATCCACTTAGTGCACGGCCCCACAAAGCACTAAAGCTACAGTACAGTTATACTGTATATAAGTAATACGCGTAGCTTGTACTGCTTTCTGTAGTAATTGATGCATTGGTTTCAAGAGCACTCTGTTATTTAAATTGTAAGTGGGTCTCCTCTGAAACGGGTTTGAACGATAATGTAAAATACTGATGTTTATTTCATAACTTCGTCAAAACCACAATGTGGCTTTAAGCAACATGAATGAAAATTAATGCGATTGTGTTTTCCCACACCTTCTGTTATGTTTTTAGCATATGTGGTTTTCGCCAACAAGGGCAATGTCTGATCTTTAGTGCAAATTTTCTTAGTGAAAATTTCGATAATAAGTAGCGAAATCAGTCTAGTTTGATCTTCAAATGCACATGCGACGGCCTACAGCACCAAAACAATGGTGCTTGCTTTTGTTTTTGTATTCTGCTGCCAGGCAACCATCGCTGTGCCCACGCTCTTGATAAACCCTACTTTCTCTCTACTCATGGCATGTTTACAATCACTCAAGACATAAACCCAAGTGCTCAATTACAGAATCGCAAGAAAGAGCTGGAAGAGCTCGCAATTTTCTACTAGTCACAGATGCAAATAATTGGGCCACAAAACCAAATGTCAAAAGTGCTCATAACAGACAAAACAAAAGGATCATAGTGTCAGAGATTTATACAACAACAAACCTGGTTAATTTGTTCCTAAGAAATAACATACACATTTTTTTACTTATTTACCACATGATATTCTTTTCGAAACATCTTGTTGGTGCATGGTTATTATGTTCATACAGACAATCTGTTGCGACTGTCTATGGAAATTCTGTCTTCCGGTACATTGTTCAGCATTTCCACCGAAGCCAGGTTTCAGATACCAATTTCCTAACATCAGGAAAGTGCTAATAGTATTAATTATAACATGACGACAGCATGGCAGCAAAAATGCCATGCAATAAAACACTGTTAAGACCTAAAGTAATAACATGAAAAGGTGTATATTGCTGAAAAATCGCTTTTGATACAACCGTTTCCATTTCAGAAAAGAATATTAATTAAAGATAACTAAATGGGTTGTTCTTCCAATAAGCCTTTAATTAACGAAGACCACGATAATCTTTATCCTAAAAGGTATGTGGTCACGAAAAGTACGGTAAAAAAGACCAGTAAAAGGGATAACAATATCACGTATTTCGTGCCTACAAAGGATTTTGAATCGTTTACTGATTCTCAGTTTGCTACGCAGTCAACATATGTCATGGAAACTACAGTTGTAGGTATGTATTGCATGTATGTAGCTATGTATTGTATGTATGTAGGCATATATTGATATATGTAGAATTTATTGTATGTATGTAAGCATGTAGTATATGAAGGTGTGTACTATATGTAAGCAGTTACATATTGTATCACGTAGGTGTTTATTGTATATATGTAGGTATGCATTATATATATATATATATATATATATATATATATATATATATATATATATATATATATATATATATATATATATATATATATATATGCAGATGTGTATTGTATGTGTGTGTGTGTGTATGTATTTGACAACTACAAGAACGTGACCGCCGTATATTAATTTAATATTGTTTATTAAAATTTGTCTGCTATTTTTCAAACATCTACACAACTAGTTGTGTGGGTGTGGGATACGCACACATGCCATAGTCACATATTTTTATGTACATCACATGAATATAGAGAAAAAGGAAATATATTTTGGAAGAACACAATTAACACATAATATTAGATCTCACATGTTGAAATCTGCAATACCAATACCAAAATTATTTGATGGAACGCAAATGGGTTCCGGTTTTGAAAGTGTTGAAAGTAAGTGAAGTAGTGATTTATTTGCTACATTGGGGCTGATTTTTGTTGTATTAAATGGTAAAATATCCACTTGAAAAGTACTTATTGCAATTTTGTTTAGTCTGGACATCTGTATAACTATAATCTAAGTCATACCAGCTCACAAACAGTCCGGACCATACCATACGTATAATTATCTGTACGGGCTCTTGTCAGTTTAACTCTATGCATGGTGTCATCGCAAACTGTATATTTTTCAGATGACCTCTCACAAGGGAATCCAGAAACTTTGGAGGAAGCGATTCGAATCAACACCTATAGCGAACAAAGTTATACATCTACTTCCTTTACGCCGCTTCATTCAGATACACACAAAAATATGGAACATGATTCCTACTCGCAAAATGCACCCAGGACTCGCAATATCACCGAAGAAATCCATGATAAAAACAGTGCAATAACAAATAAAGCGCCGAAGATTTATGTGGATATCAGCTTTAATCATTCACATGAAGAAAACTAAAGGAAGTTTACAGAAAAATACGAAATTGTTGAGCTGCCAGTGGTGGAAATTGGCAATGTATTAAGTGCATCTAACTAATCTCATCATCATCATCATCATCATCATCATCATCATCATCATCATCATCATCATCATCATCATCATCATTATCACCATAGTCATCATCGTCAGCGGCAGCATCAGTATCAACATCATGTCATTATTATTGTTACTAATGTTATTATTTTAAGATGCCTTTTCTTCAATGGTTGTTTCTATGATATTGGATATCATGTATTAGCCTATTATTAACAATTGATAACTACTTGAAAATATTATGCCTATGATATGAAAGCCCATTTTATTGCAGGCTTCATTTAAACTTCTGTTGTCATTTCAAGTAATTAACTTGTCTGTCCCTCTTTAATTATAAGAGGATTGTGGGATTTGCAAAAAAATCGCACGTTTATTCTTTAAAAGTCTATATTTGATCAAATTTGTAATAAAGATGTCTCCAATCCCAAATGCCATTTAAATCTTTATTGAATAGAATCCTTATTTGGTCATGCTAATTGTCTTTAATTCTACGGGTTGTTAAGTTTATAAAATGTAAGACTTTCCGTAGGACAAGCCAATTGATCAAAACGCGGTGCATACTAGAGAAAGGTATTGTGCACCTACTTTGCGAGAGAGAGAATACATAATTCATAATTACCTCAAGGGTATTGGAAACTGGGAACCATTAAATAAGCTTTGTCTTGATTGACATGATTTAACACTGATGCCCATAATTAAAATACAAAACTCCGTCCTTGACATAGTGCTACATACCGTGAAAAAGGGGTGGGAAGGTGGGACGCTTTATAAATCCGAGTCACTCTAAATCCTGATTTTTAACCCGTAAGCCTTCTAACCAACAGCTATATACATGCAGCAATTCAGATTATAACATTTTAACTATCTCCGCCTTAACACTGGCGTGCTACACGAAAAGTGAGTTCTCATTCAGGAGAAAGCCTGCAGATCCACACAATGCGCCGCTCACATTATTTATCAGTCAATCAATGTTCCCGAATAACAAACAAGGACTGCCCCTTGTTGTAATTAGGGGATTTTATTTAGCAACAAAATCCTTATAATTACCTCAAGGGTACTAGAAACTGGGAACCATTAAATAAACTGTGTCTTGATTTTGGCTGGTTTTTATTCACAACACTTTTCCGCATTAATATACACAATGCAAAGAGACATGATTTAACACTGATGGACCTAATTAAAATGCAAAATTCCGTCAAATACCAGCCAAAAAAGGAGCAAACTTAAAATAATAGAATAGAAACCAGATGGACAGCAATACCCTAAACCATCTATAAAAAAATTTAATGGCAAACATCCCGTCCATCATGCTGATTTCAAAACCCTGTCTTTAGGCGCCAAGAGTACTTTTTTCCGAACCGCAATAGAACGATCAAAATAGCAATTAATAGCGTCTGATTTCCACAAACCGTGAGTCATTAAATCAGTCGGTAGTATGTTAGAACATTTGGCCCGTTCCTATAACCCCCTTGAGCTGAAACTATGACCAGAAAACCGGGAGATGTCATATCCATACTGTAGCAAGCATTTACGTAGAAAACGTACAAATGAAAAAAGAGTCAGAGTTAACACTCGTCCTTTAAATGGAACAACAAAGGCTGGAGAATTATCTGGAACAGGTATTAGCTGAAACATATTTTTCAAAACCGTAACTGGGCAAGGGGGCGACTGGGGTATTTCAGAAAGAGGAATTTGGTGAGCTGCCTGAAGAAATTGATAAGTCTTGGGCCATTTAATGCTAACTAAGTATCCAAATGACGTTTTAACAAAGGAACCACGAGACAGATGTTTATCTAAACAAAACGCTTGAGCACGCGGTGGTACCACATTTGATTTTCTAAAAACAACCTGAAAAATGCCACTAAAAATGATGCCCATAGAGTGACATGTAGTTTACTGGTAAGATCTAAACAAGAGTAAATACGCCGAAGTATGTTGATAGTAACTGGTAATTTATGACTCTCACACGCTGACAATTTTTTTTTAACCCTCTTAACAACAGTTGCACTTGAAAGTCCTGGGAGACGCTAAATTGATATCCTAGTTGGCAGTGGTAAAAACGAACTTCATCCATGTAATTTTTCAATGCCTTAAATGTTTGCACGGATCGTGCCAAAAACATTAAATAACGTTGTAGATTATCACTCGATACAGGAACTGGAGTAAAATTACAAAAGAGTGCGAAGAACAAAAATGCCTTTATCTGACAAAGTCTGTTTTTGTTGGTTCCCAGGGCATACGCATCCCCTTTGACCTGTTAAATCTGGCGATCCAAGGACTTCACCACCGCCTGGTTTAGCTCTAAACAAAGAAAAAACACATTAGGCCTGTGACACCCACTACTTCTTTCACCAGCTGTGCGTAAACTCAGTAACTGATACGGGGCAGGAACTCGTCTCCAGTCTCCATCCCGTATCAATTTTCGCAACTGGCATTTATACCTATCATCACATAATCTTCTCAAAATGTCTGAGAAAATATTTCTTTTGCTTGGTATGTAAACACACTGTACTTCAAACGACTAGATAGATAGCCAGTAAAACAGTTCCCTTGAACAAGCCTGCATCATGATATCTATGGATTTGCCGGTGTTTACCGCTATGATCGTACATTGATTATCGCAGTACGCCTTTATTTTCTTGCCACCCCAGTGACCACCAAACACCTTAACTGCTGCTATTAGCCCCAGCATTTCTAATACGTGAATAGAAAAAGAATTAATGTAAAGCTGGAATAACTTTTCTCGCAAAAGTTAACAGCCGCAATACCCGTCTTACTAGCATCACTAGTAAATATTCCCCCGGGAACCGACCATTCAAGTTCCCGCATAATGGAAACCCCATTAAAGTCATGCATAAAATTGTAGAAGAATTTAACATCCTGCTTTGAACTCTTCCGTCAGTTTTACCGAATAGTCTGATAGTCTGATACACTGCGCAGCAAATTAAGCATCCTGTTAATAAATATTTTGCCGCACGTGTGCATGCCGAAACATGCACCAATTTTCCAACAAAACTTTATAACTGCCGTTTGGTGCAAAATATAAATTCAAGCCACTCCTTTAGTAGTCGGCGACACACCTGCAGCTTTTCAGGTGGGATTGTTAGCGTAGGCGCATAGGAATCAGAGTGGATTCCTAGGAAAACCATTCGCGTGCTAGGAAAACAATCCTTTTGCTTATTCTCAGCCAAACCAAGATTTTGCAGCAACTGCCTTAACATTTGAAACGCCATAAATGTCTTGCAGGGCACCTCGACACCACCATAATCATCGAGATAAGTACAAATCTCATACCCTTGGCGACCCATTATATACTTAACACACAGCGACGTGCACTGACACCCCAACGCACTGGACCGTAGGCCAAAAAACTGACGCATATAAAGATAATATAAGCCACGCCACATAATTCCACACAAACTCCAGTCTTTTGGGCAAATAGGAATCTGTTTATAAAAGTTTGACAAATCTGTTTTAAACATACGACAGGCCTTGCCCTTTTGTCGCACCATTTCTGCAAATATTTCCACTGGTGGATACGATAACTTAAATGGTTGCCCTAAGAAGTCGTCTGTGGGAATTCCATCATTAAGAGATAATTCTTCGGGAAAACTAGCATCCACTACCACCCTTAATTTAGAGGCGTCCTTAGATATCACTTGTAAGGGAGAGCAGGTTAATGTTGTTCCCAGTGGGGGTTGTTGAAACGGACCAATTATTGCCCCCATAGCTAAGTCACTGTTTATCACTTCATCAACTCGATAAGCGTGCCTGATCGCGGAACTGTGATTATAATTAAATTCCACTCCCTGTGGGGCAAAATCCCTTAGGTAATTAATCGGCCACCCAAATTGCAAATAATCACATACCCGCTTATCACTTTAGTCAACTAACAAAGATCGCCATAGTGGTATGTTAAGATTACTGGGTACAGAAATACAAGCCCCAGAGGCATTAGGCGCATTTACACTGCAAACTTGATTATAAATCGAAAGCATGTTACCGACATTATAAAGAAGAGGCCTGAATGCAGCAGTATCCCCGAAGTATTGTTTATCGAGGGTATGTTGTCTTCGTATTGCCTTCTCCGTCTGTGGGTGTTGGGGACAGTCGCGAACTGGATGAGACAGTAGGGATCCGGACTCGTTCCAGCAATGGATTCAGGCGTGCTGAAACTTGCAGTGTGGAAACATGCAAGTATCAAAGTTATACTTGCGGCAAAGCTGAGGACTGGCGCTTCTTCTCGATGGGCCGTTGGGCGGGTGAGACAACAACATGGTTTTTTTCAGGGAGGACAGTGAGTCCGGCCATTGACTCATACCACCTTGAATATCTTCAAGCGCTGCTGCATACAGAGAGCGAACCCTGGGCCATGGGAAGACAGCAACGAGAGATATCAAATATTTCATATGGTCTATTCTACAGTCTTTTTCCAGTTGGGAGATCTCCGGAAGTTGAATAATATTGCATGTTCCCGCGACATATTCTGTAAGCGTGATATCATCAAAGGCGAGATCTTTGGCCCCGCCTGATGGGGCCACAGAATAGACATACGAACCGGGCGAGCTGCGGACAGGTGGGGATTTTTGTTAGTCTTACTTGAAGTTCCGGCTGTAGAAAGCTTCGGTGTTGGACGTTGTTGCAAAATGGAGTCCATCCAGCTGTTCAATGGTTCCATTTGCCTGAGGTCATCTAGAGTCATGTCCTCCTGTGGCGTTTGTACCGCTTTGATGGGAGTATGTTCTGGCGTGTTATGGAGATGTTTCTCGAAAGTTGTAATTCTTGCTTCCAGGGACTCCAAATAGACGTTAACCTGTCAATCTTGGACGCTTTCGGTTTTTAGGTGGCTTATCTACTGCAGTAGTAGGGCGTTTTTTCGGTACCATCTTATCTTTGATAATTCCAAATAGCCAAACAAATCGCAGTTAATTAAGTGTGTAATCCACCGAGCACGGCACACAGTCTTTAAACAGCAGATAAATTCCCACTCTATGATAAGCCAGAAAAGGTAACTGTCGAATTAAACAGCCATTAATTAAGCTGGAATCAGCCGTCTAATGAGCACGCAGTCATTACACAGCAGGCGAAATTCCAGCACAGTTCAGAAATTGCTAACTAATAATGGTCGTCCACGCTTTATAAATCCGAGTAACTCTAAATCCTGATTTTTAACCCGTAAGCCTTCTCACCAACAGATATATACATGCAGCAATTCAGATTATAACATTTTAACTATCTCCGCCTTAACACTGGCGTGCTACACGAAAAGTGAGTTCTCATTCAGGAGAAAGCCTGCAGATCCACACAATGCGCCACTCACATTATTTATCAGCCAATCAATGTTCCCGAATAACAAACAAGGACTGCCCTTTGTTGTAATTAGGGGATTTTATTTACCAACATAATCCTTATAATTGCTTAGCTTATGAATGCACAGTAAGGTCATGTGATTTCCCAAACAAGAACTTTCACCTTGGTTTAATAAATCTCTAGGTTTTATCTCAAAATTGAGTACAATACTCAGACATCTTTGCTAATTATACAACTATTAACTACACGACCTGACTGAAGGTCTCAACACAATAAATAACGTTGACAAATACCGGAGGTAAAAATTTGAGAAATATGCCCCTATTAGCAGCATATTTTAGTACACTGTGCCAAAGTTCATTGCAATTAATGTAATAACTTTGAAGCATAACAGTGTTCCTGAAACGTCTTGCGAAAAACTTCGACACTGAATATATACATATTTCATCAATTCATTTTTCCTGCAAGACAAAAAGCACTGCTTCTAATATATACTGAATGTGTATCGAAAGATTGTAAAGGATTTGAAAAACCTATTACAGCAAATCCAGGAGCAAATAAATAAGTCAGTCATTCCAGAATAAAGAACGCTGATATCATGCAGAGATATTTTCAAAGAAGATAAAAGAGAAGTGTGAAGGGGACAGCTTTTATACTAGATCAACTAACAAAGATATTAGCAGAAAAGGTGAAGAGTTTTCCAACAAGTACACAAGTCACTTGTTCTTTTGGAGAGACTTTGATTCAAATCAATCTCCCAGTTTTCTCAGTGGCATATATCTCCGTTATCTTTTTCTTATGCCAAACTTTCGATTTCTGAAAAAGACATGACTAAGTGAACATCTGATATAAAAGACTCAGTAACAAGACCATCAGATGCCGAAAGCTACTCAGACAGATTGAAACCGGTAAGATGTCAGAACTAACACAAACCAATGAAACAGTAAGTTTGATCTAAAACACATCACTGTTAGACACCAGATATTACGAATTGGTAAGGAAAAACGTCATGGAATCCACATGTCGTTACTAGATTAAGGAAGAAGCCCTGACATTCAAACCATGTCGGAAGATAAACCATATTTAAAGGATCTTTGCCATTTGCTCGAAAAAAATCACGATCAGAAAAATTCAACGCCAACCATTTCTAACGGCATACGAAGGAAACTTTCTCACTTGCATTAATCTATATTCATAAAATTCTTAGCGGTTTAACAAGAACAACTAAAAAAACGCCAGCTTTAGTGTTTTCTTTAAATACGAAGTGGATTTTGTCATCACTTCGTCGGCCAGCAGTTGTGGTCTTCAGAGAAGAAGGGGATGTTCACGATGGTTTCAGTACTGATATCTTTTGTCCACCTTCTATCCCCCGTTCCAAGCGCGGTTCGCGACGCCGCGCTCACAACTACTAGCGGCTCCAAGACTTTTCGTTTCTTTTCAACCACAGCCAGTTTGACGCTTTCTTGCTTGGTCATCAGTCTCCCGTGCTGCTGCTCTCACCTCTTTCGGTAACACTCCAAGCTGGCTCATGGCGTAGATAGTTGATCTTGATACGTAACCACGGGTTCCTATCTCAATCGGGAACATACTCGCCAGTCTTTGTTTCTACAGGTGTTCACAGGAACGTCATATTTTGCTTTTTTCCGTTCCTGAGCCTGATATCATTACTCAACCCCAAATATCACTTTTAAATAAAGATACAAAGAAACAATGTTATTTGATTTAAATTCTGTGTGGCATGTGTTCCAATCTGCTGAAGATGGTAACGGCTGCACCGCTATCCATGGACAGCAAGGTTCATCAGCAATTTTTCTGATGAATTATATAATGTACATTATAAAAGTCTTCGACTATAAATGTAATTTACGGAAATGTGAACAATTAATTGTTTTTACTCTGAAAAACTAGATTAAAATAATTTAAAAGTATATTAGAAGTATTTGAATAGCATTTCGTTTTTCAATAACGTTCTTTTTGGACGGCATTATTTTTCTTACTTAGGTTGGGTGGGAGATATATACTTGTGAACAAAAAGATGTGAAACATTGAGTAACATCGAACCGTAGATGTTTGGTAAAAATGTTATTGATATTTTTGAAAACAAGATTATGAAATACTGATTTAATAGAAATGGTATATATATATATATATATATATATATATATATATATATATATATATATATATATATATATATATATATATATATATATATATATATATATATATATATATATATATATATATATATATATATATATATATATATATATATATATATATATATATATATATATATAGAAATATCTAAGTACAATTGTGAAGCAAAAAGGTTTCTCCGTGTAGGGCAACGTATATAGTAAGGATCGATTGAACGTCTGATCCCGCGGCACTGACTTAGTCAATGCCGAAGACCGATGTAGACGCTACAGTGTTCAGATCCAAACTGATTTATTATTTTCGATTTCCGACTTATATACTGTTACGCATAGCAACATACGTCACTTGCGTAATCGCGTATGTGCGTACGCAAATGACGTTGTTGCGACCAGCGCACACCGCGTCAGTCCGGGAGTCATGACTTAGTCACATGACTCCGTACTAACGCAATGGCCAGCTGAACCAGAGCAGGTTAAATTAATGCAAATGATGTTTCTTCACATTATCCCCAACCTTCACAAGAATTTGTCCTCAAATTAAATTAATTTTTAATTTTCCAGGTGAATAAGGAAGAAACACCAAATGTTATGAAAAAAAATGTACATCAAAAGACATAATGATGAACTAGTGCATATGCGTAACTTTCTACAACGTAATAAGATAAGAATAAATCAATAATAATTTTAGCAATTTTCAAAAATGATTTTTTTTTTGTAACCAATGACTAGATGAATGACTAATTGACTAAGTTTACGTTCACGGCATGGTAGCATATCACTAGTCTCTTCGAAAGCCATACCACATGGCATTTACGTATTATTTTTATACTGTCTCTGTTCCAGATTCACTACTCCAGATGATTCCACGACTCAATACGCTGATGACCTGAACTGATGAACACCAAACTGTATGTTATAACTAAAAAAACGACATACTGTGTTTTACTATGAAACCTGTTGTTTTACTGCGTTAGCTGATAAGAAGAAAGAAGACTGCTGACAGAAGAATTTGCCCAGACAAGAAAATCTTGCCCAGAAGAACTACCCGTTGCCCATGTCCCTTGCCAACATAGCGAAGAGTCACGTGACGCTTCCCGAGCAACGACGTTAACGTTTTAACGTTTCGAATGTACACATATATATATATTTAAGTCTGCAATTAAATTAATTACCAATGTTGGTAATTCAAATTCCACATAATTGCCATAGTTGACTCATATTTACACCGTGTACCTGTCGTAACTAAGTACACCTAGTGGTGTTAGCCCTATAGTAACTATGACCACTTAGTCGGACTACTCTGTCATGGCAACATAGCAGACCTATACTAGCACATCATGATTAAATTGAAGTAGTACATTCGAGCATAATGGATCGCTATAGTATAACAACGTTATATAAAAGTTCGTTGCTATGGCGACGACCCAAACCTGTAAGAGCACATTATGATTAAATTGCAGTAATATATTAGAGCATAATGAATGAATAGTCAGTCTAGTTTCTGTCATCAGCAACGCAATTTTAGATAAATATAAGTTAATTTCAGTTAATTTTCTAAAGGTCAAAAGTTCATAGTCCCTACCTAAAACACTTTAAGGTCCATGACACCCTGCCGTCCCACAGACCTCGTTTAGTTCTTTCACACAAGAATCACACTCGCTCTCAATGGTAAATGACAATAGCGAACGACAAGATACAGAAATTAAATGTTTTGCTATTTCCCAAATGTAATTAATTAAATTTTTGAAGTAAATTTAATGTACCAAATTTGTTCCAAAATATAAAATGTAAGTTAATAAAATTTTGTTTGTCAAATGTTTCCTGGATCTCGAATGACCGATTAACTTCAACATGAAAGTTAAGAATTTTAATTAATTTTAATAGACTAGCATCGATGTAAGTGATTAATGAATGCACTGTTATTTTTCATTAAATTAAAGTTCGAGTTTTTAAATTAAAGTTAAAAGTTACTTGGAACGATAGCTCCTATCATAATGAGTTATACGATATGACACCATGCATACAACATTATATAACGTTATCCTAGTCCCTATCTACCTAAGTTACTATCGTACTGGTTCAACCCACACATGTACAATATCCACACTTGTAGGTTGTATCAACGTCAGATATAAATCACATCAGTCCATGATATGCAGATGACAGATGAAGACACAAGTCCTCCCTGGTATGCAGATGACAGATGAAGACACAAGTCCTCCAATGCGACATTGAAACCAGCTATCGATCAACTCCGTCGGTTTATTCGAGCATTGAAAAGGAAAAGCACATTACCATTAGCAAGGATGACTTTGTTCCATATTTAATCCTATTTTCTATCAAATATTAACAAACACTAGCACGGTTTCGTCAGCCAAACCTACCGAAAAGCTAAAATGTTTTGATCAGCCAAAACCATTCAAAAGCTAAAATGTTTTATCAGCTAAAACCATTCAAAAGCTAAATCACTAATCAGGTTTCGTCAGTCAAACCCTTCGAAAAACTAACATCAGGTTTAACTAGCCAAGCCCGTCAAAAAGCTAACATGTTTACTGATAAAAATTTACGCATGCAAGTTAACTTAACTTAAGCATGTCACTGCCTAAATAATACAGTGTAGACTGATCACGACCTGTCTTAAAGTAAAAGTACATATAATATTAATACTGAAACTAAAATATTAAACTGAAAAGACGTTATATTATTGACATTTAAGTTAACATTTTACTGAAAAATTTTAACGACGCAAGTTTTTTTTCAGTGAAATTTTAAGATTGTAGTTTACCAAAGTTATTTTTTTTTTGGAAATTGTTAAATTTAGTTTGCCAAAATTTTTTTTTTTTTTTTTTAACTTTAAAATTTAGTTTACCAAAGTTAAATCAAACTCTTTTTTTTTAAATTTAGTTTACCAAAGTTAAATCAAACTTTTTTTTTTAATTTAGTTTACCAAAGTTAAATCAAACTTTTTTTTCAATTTAGTTTACCAAAGTTAAATCAAACTTTTTTTTTTGTTTTTCAATTTAGTTTACCAAAGTTAAATCAAACTTTTTTTTTCAATTTAGTTTACCAAAGATAAATCAAACTTCCCATGAAGCTCTCGTCGAATACTTTATCCCCCTTTCAATGAAATTTTACTTTTTTTGTTCTTTTTCTTATTCTCGATAGGAAATTTTACTATTAAAGAAGGCACAGCCTCCAGATCCTCGACCTGATCTCCCCAGCTTTCTAAAGCCAGAGGATCCTTGACTGATGCAGTAGCCAATTCACTGCAACCTTCGGGGACCTGAAACGCTGTTGTTTCAGGCCGGGTGGTGACTGTTTTGTCACCACCACCCTCCACCTCAGAAGTTGACTTACCAGATGGAGCTGTAGTTACTGCTGAAGTGGAGTCCCCTGTGGGCTCTAATGACCTGGATGACTCGGTAGTCACCTCCATTGGTTCCTCAGGCATCCTGGTGAACTCCTGGCCAGGACCCTGGTACTCCATATCGTCAGGGATCCTGGCTGTCGGCTTATAATGGTCCGACTTCCTGGGTGGAGGACTGAATTGAATACTAGGACTTACGTCCTCTACCTTACCAGCCGTAGGCCGGCCACTGGCGCACCAACAACCAAAGGACTTGTTAAGCAAGTCGAAGTTGGCGTAGTGACACCTGCGACAAAAAGGGATGAGTCTATACTCAACCAAAAGGGCCCGGACAAATTTTGGGTCCACTGGCAAGTCCGGGCCAGTGATTTTCTTGTCGACCACGTCTTGGACATGACGACGAGCAATATGGGTCTGAAAGCTAGACCCTGTGGCGAAAGTGCCAAGGCACAAAGTGCACTGTAAAGCGACATTCTTCAATTTGTGTGCTTCGAAGACATGTCGCATCCTAGTCTGTCCGTCAGTGGGTTTGAATTTTCTACCACATCCGTCGGGACATTTCAGACATGTGTCCTTAGACACCTTGACTGGCTTTGCTTTGGCCGGCGACTTGTTAGGTCGCTTTAGGGGTGACGGTGCGTCACCAGCTGACTTTTCTTCAGTCCTAGTTCGAGCCTTAGAAGTTGCGTCAGTAACTGAAAGAGAAGTTTGAGCATTAATGCTTACGGATTCCGAGGGAACCTTACCCTGTACTATACTACTGTACGAGGCGGATGGCTTAGCCACCATATTTGGGTTAGGGACAATTGTCCAAGCTACTTGATTATTTGGTCCCTGAACTGGCAGGAAAATATAGGGTGGGAAGCCAGAGGCTTCAAATCCCGGCGGTGGGGATACCGCTGTCGCTAGTGGGGATGGCATAGCCATAAGTCCCGGCGATCTAGGGGCTGTAATGACAGGGCTGAACAACGGATTCAGCCACCTTAGCTGACTGAACCTTAGGCTTAGTCACCCGAGGTGACTTGATCTTGGGCCTACAGGCCGGTGGTGGCGATGCCACATCACTGTTTGCCAAAATGGTTTTGGCAAACCGGAGCTCCCAAAAATTTTCGGTGAGCCCAGGAATGGGTCCAATAGACCCCTGATACTTTTGTACTTTGAACAAACATCGCTTTCCTTTACGAAGGCGACCTTCCACTTGATCGCGGTGTTTCGATAGAATATGTTCTTCTATCGATAACTGGGGGTCCAAAATAGTACCCCCCGCATTATATGCGGTCTTACAAAACCCACATTTGAATAACTTTCGGTAGTTAACCTGACTTTGTGCCATCTTGGGCGGCTACCTACGAACGAATGATCGTCTGCATCCAGTCGCTGCGCGTCATGCGCGTACCTTGCGCAAAACGATACAATAACGTTTCTACGCAAAGTACGCATAATTACTGAGGAAGCCATTGTTATTGTATATAGTTCCCTTGACAACAGTCTCCATTTCTTGTTTACATAACAATGGTTCATCACAATGGCTGTGTGCATGAACATGAGAAGACTGAAAATTCATCCCGTAAACCAATATTCTCAAAATTAGTTTACGTTGATAAAATTGGGTTTATAAATATTTATTGCAATGAGAAATATTTGATTTTAATAAAAATTATTAATTTTATACGAAATATGAGGTTAAAATTTTCAAAACTGGAGATTTAACTTTAAGCTCATTAAAATTCTCAAAAATGCAATTTTAACAGATATAATCGAAATATTATTAAATTTTTGTAACATTGGATCTAAAATATAGGCCAAAAAAACAAAATTTAGTTTTTGGACCAAAAATAGACCCCTGGAGTGCTCCACATCAAAATCCTACCACCATTGTTAATAAATATTTATTGTTAATAACATTGTAAATATCTGCTAGAAACTGACAACATTTACAATTTAACGCTAAAATCGATAAAATTTACAATTTTCTACGCCAAAGTATACTTATGATTTTTAATAATTTAATTTTTTTTTTTTTTTTTTTAAACAGAGCACATGAAGTATTGAATTAAATATTTTATACTAGAATAAAGTTATGAAGATACAATAATTTTAATAACCCAATATTAATTTCAGTCTTCATAAATTTTGATAGTTAATAAACTAAGTTTTTAATTCAGGATCAGCGATCCTGTCCCCATAGAAATCTGGGACCTTACGATGACGCTTTGGCCGTTCTACAGGGTTTTCGCTAGGAAGTTCCAAAGATTCTTGCACTTTTGGTGTTCCTTCTATGGATTTCTTTGCGAATTTGGTTATACTATTGTCTAACCAATGCATATCAACCCGTTCCCTAAGGAAACACGGTTTCAAATGATTATGATGTACAACCAGAGTACCGGATCTAGCTGATTGCTGGAGTCTGTTCACCACATCAGAAAGGATTTCCACAACAAAGTATGGACCCTTCCAAAAGCTGAGAAGCTTGGGACACTGTCCTTTCTTAACAACAGGTCGCCAATACCAAACAGCATCCTTTAGCTGATACTTATGAGGTTTCAGCCGATTCAGATAGCTTCGCTCCTGATATTCTACAGCCTTCTGTAGATGTTGCATAGCTAATCTATGCGACTTTTTCAACATATCTCGAACATGCTGCACATATTCAGGTATGTTGAAATCCTGTTTGTCAGGAGTATCTGGTGAAAATGATTCCACCGGCAAAGATATTTCTTTCCCAAAAATAAGGAAATTTGGTGTAAAACCAGTGGAACTGTTTTACAGCTCCTAAATGCCATTGTAAGAAAGGGGAGTACTTCATCCCATTCCCATACATTCTCGTCAATGGCTGTAGCTAACATCTGCTGCAGAGTGTGATTAAAACGCTCTGTAATAGCATTCGCTTCCGGATGTCTAGCTACTGTGAATGATTTCTCAATACCGAGTAAATCACACAATGAGCGAAATATTTTCGACTCAAATTGCGTACCTCTGTCAGTATGCAATTCTGATGGGCAGCCAAATCTTGACAACCATTCTTTAGCTAGAATATTAGCTATAGTCTCAGTGGTCTGATCAGGCATTCCATATGCCTCTACCCATCTAGAGAACATATCGGATACCACTAGTATATAGACATTGCCTTTGCTAGTCTCAACTAATGGGCCCATCACATCACAGGACACCCGCTCAAAAGGCACACCCATTACGTATTTACGTAACGGTGCACAGTAGGACTTCGGCGGACTCTTTTTCTTTTGACAAGAAGAACAAGTCCTAATGTAAAGCTCTACTGCCTTTCACATTTCAGGCCAAAAATACTTAGCATGAATCTAAGAGTAAGTTTTATCTACTCCAAGATGTCCACCAGTAACCGTATCATGATATTGATAGAGCAATCTCGCCTGATATACTTCAGGAATAACCAATTGGTAGGTTTTTCCCCGAAGTTGGTCAATGTTTCTTCTAAATAGAAGACCATCTTCCACGGCCAAATTTTTCCAGGAAGCTATGTAAGATTTTACTTCCTTTCCGAAATGACATATTTCTTGCCAAGTGGGTTTCCTTCCAGTTTCAAGCCATTTGAGTACCACGGCTATCACTGGATCAGACTGTTGAGCCTTTTTTCATTGACTCTTTGGTCCAAGGAAACGGAAGGTCATTATTGCTGTCCACCGGATCGGGCTGACTTTCATCTTCCTCACTTTCGTCCATGCCCCAAGCGAAGACACTGTCTGGAGATATCTCTTCACAAGATAACTCCAAACAACAGTTCACCATCTTGCATTTGGTGAAGAACTCCACCAATGCCTTCTGCACTGCTGTCTGTATCCAGTACATAAGCACCTTCATCTCGTGGCAGTGCTAAAATGGGTGCTGAAACTTAGACTTTAAGAGTTCAAATGCATTTTCGCACTCTTGAGTCCAGTTGAATTCTGGTTTCTTTCCCTTTTTATCGAGTTGTAGATTCAAAGGAAACGCAATTTTCGCATAGTCCTTAATGAACTTGCGATAGTAATTGGTTAATCCCAAAAACCTTCGGATTCCTTGCACCTCAGTCGGTCGTGGAAAATCCTTAACCGACTGTATTTTCACAGGATCCGTGTGTACACCATTTTTACTAATGGTGTATCCAAGATAAAGCACTTCTGTCTTAAACAGATTGCATTTCTTGGGCTTGAGTTTTAAC
The DNA here is from genome assembly GCA_949752745.1 of Protula sp. h YS-2021. Lineage (NCBI taxonomy): Eukaryota > Metazoa > Annelida > Polychaeta > Sabellida > Serpulidae > Protula > Protula sp. h YS-2021. The sequence continues at coordinate 71,794,155 of OX457026.1, forward strand.
CCTGCACTGCGAAGACGCAGGAATACCAACTCTAGTCTTTCTAAGACTTCTTGTACAGCGGATCCGAAGACAAGAATGTCATCCAGATAAACCATACATATCTGCCAATGCAGACCTTTTAATATCTTCTCCATCATTCGTTGGAATGTGGCTGGAGCATTAGTTAAACCAAAGCTCATCACATTCCAATGATAGAGACCACTGCGAGTGCAAAATGCAGTCTTTAACTTAGATTCTTTCTCCATTCTAACTTGATAGTAACCACTAATCAAGTCGAGAGAACAGAAATACTTTGCACCCGATAATGCATCGATTGATTGATCAATCGGTGGTATGGGATGTGCATCCTTTACCGTAACTTCGTTAAGTTTACGATAATCGCAGCACATCCTTAAACTTCCATCCTTCTTTCGAACGCAAACTATCGGACTGGACCAAGCACTATCCGAAACGGAAATCATGCCGGTCTTCAAAAGAAGTTGGATTTGCCTTTCCACTTCCTCATTTTGTTTGGGAGGAAGAGGTCTTGGCCTCTGCTTGATAGGCAGTTCAGTTTTTGTAACTATTTTATGCTCTACCAAATCAGTTTGACCCATATCATTTTCTCCTGACGAGAAAATATCCTGATATTGGATCAGTTTCTCCTTTACCAGAATTTGTTCTTCTGGAGAAAGATTTACACAAGCTTCTTCAAACAACTTGTGTAAATGCTCAGGTAATTTGCCTCTGCTCATATTACCTAAGTCAATGCCAACTTGTGCAACCAAATCGGCGCGAGTGAATACCTCATTTTCTACTACGGTAGAAGTAAGATATCCACATCGAATCCCATCGGACCCTGATATCAAAATCACCGGATCATTAGTTGGATTAAAAACGCGAATAGGTACCATTCGCTTGTGATTCATAGTTGTTGAAGCGCATTCTATTAAACCATGTTCACGAAAGAATGAAGGTTTTGGCTCAAACAACATGGGTATAGTTGAATTACAGCCAACTTCCCCACTCTTCAACTTAACTTCACCTGGTAAAATCATTTCTCTACCAGGTGGAATTATATACTCTCCATTGAGATATACTCTTCTGGGAGTAGGTTTTCTGTTCAATATTAGACACGGAATTGACTGATTTGACACAGTCACTGTACCATTCTTGGTATCAATAGTTATGCCATTCTCAGATAAAAATGACATCCCAAGAATGATCTTATCTCCGACATCTGCTACATGAAACTGTACAGGTAAAACAAGTTCACCAAATTTCACGCGATATCGAATGATCCCTTCACACTGAATGAGATCGCCCGACACTGATCTTATACCACATTTGCGGTTTACCAGTTGAGGGCGGTGTTCATTTGGTATCGAGTTATAAACACTTCTAGCCATTACACAGCAGCTAGCACCGGTATCGATTAACATAGGCACAGCTTTGTCACCTATGGCACCACCAATGAAAATTCCTCTGTCAGACTTATTCAATGTGTCTGGATCTATTTTACAATACTGTAAAACAGAATGGTTTTCACAAATGTAAAAACTGTCAGAATTCTCAGTTTCTGAGCCCAGTAAATACTGAACGCTATCAGTAAATGTAACGTCGATATTACCCTGACTCAGAGAGAAAACTGCCGACTGGCTATCTGAATAACGTTCAGTTTTGTCATTCCCTTCAGACATATCAGAATCTGAAATAAGGTTAGAATTGTTAGAATCCAATTCAGACTCCACAATCCTAACTTCAGTTTGTGTGTTCACACACTCAGGCTTCTGGAAGAAATTTACTTCACTGCTTCCTTCTTTTCCTCCTTCGTCTCCATCCCGCCTGTCGGAGGAGACTGCCCCAAGTTTAAAGCAGGACTAGAACATTTTTTTTCGTCCCCCACAGTTAAAACATTTAACGGACTTCGGATCCCACTTTTTAGTGTATTTTGAGAACGACTTCCTATCTTTTGATTTAAAAGACGCCTTCCCTTTTAGATAGTTGACATCATCTGTATCACTATCTGATTCGTCATCCTCATCAGAGGACTCATCGCCAGATGGACGTACCATTCTGACTTTATCCTTAGGATAAAGAGGTCTAGCTTTAGACATGGCTGTTTTAGCAGCAACATAACGCTCTGCATATTGCATAGCATTTTCGACAGTAGCTGGTGGATTTATCATCAGATACTGTTTAAGTTGATAGTCGTGAAGACCATTAATAAAATGGCGCTTCACGAGAACCTCCTGTTGTGCCAGGCTTGGTACCTCTGGATAAGCCAGAGATACCAATCTTCGAACTTCATCTAAATATGTTCGAAGGTTGTCCCCTATTTTCCATATCTGTCCCTCCAACAGAGACTGAAAATGGTGACTGCTGTCGGCTGAACCGAAGCGTTGCTCCATAGCTTGGAACAGTTGCTGAAATGTCAGCATATTAAGCTGACGCTCCAACGAAATGATAAAGCTTTTAGCTTCATCTTGTAAATTGGAGAGGAGGTAATATTTCCTCTCCTGTTCTGTCCAATTATTCAGAACAGATGCCTCTTCAATGAGGCGTTTAAAGTAAGGCCATTCGCTATAACGACCGTTAAAAGAGGGGGCCTTAATTCTAATTTTATGATCGTGAGAATAATCATTGTAATGAAATCGCGAATTGCGAGTTTCATTTGTAGCCCTTTCAATAGGATTAGGCTTATAACGAATGTCCCTAGCAGGGAAATTACCGTTATTTGTATAGGCAGTATTTTGGGAATACTGCTGATCATCAACCAAATGATGATCATTTTTTACAAAAGTATTCTGAAAATTAGAATACTGTTGCGACCTGTGCATAGGTTGATTCGCCATATTACCGTAAGGTAATTGTGAAAAATCATGATTGCGAATCCCATTGGATTCATTACAATCAATGATTATATCATTAGAACCTACAGTTCTATTGGTAATGGCAGCTGTATGGTGCATACCATTATGAAAATAATTATTATTAAAATAATTATTTTGTGCTTGACTTCTACCTGAAGTCGTTTGCGTATGAAATGGCAAATACATTCCATATTTATCATGATTAAAATCATGAATTTCATCGTTTGATGAAGGTACCCTAGGTGTTTCATACACCATAGGTGTAGTACGAATATTTGAAATACCATACTTATCAGCAAATTGAGACTGCTGATTTGGTGGAATAAAAGTATCACCGAATTGTATCGAATTTGACACTGGCAAATTATTTTGCATTTGAGATCCACGTAATAGATGTGAATTATTACTCGAATACTCAAGTATCGCAGTACTTTGCAAAACCGTGGACCTTGGAACAGGTCCAGCCGATGTCATCGGCATATTGTAACTACATGGAGTTACATGATTTTCTAAGGAAGAAAGGCCATTTCCTCTTTCTTCTCTATTTACTTTGATATTCTCATTAATCTTGTGAGAATTTTCAGTAAATCCCATAGGTGTAAAAAATGTACACCGTGGGCGTGCGGATTGCAACTGATCACCATAACGAGGCTCGCACCTGAAGTCATGTGATCGAAAAGAATGTTTGACAACATTAGAATTGACATTACTACTTTCGGAAACAAAAGTAGTTATCGTACAAGTAGGTACTGAGGTTTTAGATTGTGTACCTAAAACGGATATACCTCGGCTTTGGTTAGGCTGACGCCTATCCAAATCCGGTGGGTAAGGCAGTTGATCTACGAAAGAGTTGTGTACCGAAGATTTGTTAACACGGGAATTAACAACCGAATGAGGTAAAATAACAGTATCAAATCTGTCAAATTTACTAAATTGAGGAGGGGTAGTCAAACCTCTCATTATCGCCAAAGATCTTGAAGGATCTTTAGGATATGCACCTTGTTTTTCAAGAAAATTAGGTGCCGAAAAATCGGGAATTTTGGACGAAATTTCGCCAGAATTATTAGACATATTTTGGCTTTCACCAATATGATCTAAAGAGGGTATATTGTCCAGAGAGCGAGCTCTCGGACGAGAGCGTGGTGGTAGCTTCGTACCACTACGAAGTTCCATGGTAAATGATGAATATTATTGGAATATATTTCTCAGAAATAAAGAAATAAATGCCAGTTTTCCGCTGCCACCACTGTGAAACAAAAAGGTTTCTCCGTGTAGGGCAACGTATATAGTAAGGATCGATTGAACGTCTGATCCCGCGGCACTGACTTAGTCAATGCCGAAGACCGATGTAGACGCTTCAGTGTTCAGATCCAAACTGATTTATTATTTTCGATTTCCGACTTATATACTGTTACGCATAGCAACATACGTCACTTGCGTAATCGCGTATGTGCGTACGCAAATGACGTTGTTGCGACCAGCGCACACCGCGTCAGTCCGGGAGTCATGACTTAGTCACATGACTCCGTACTAACGCAATGGCCAGCTGAACCAGAGCAGGTTAAATAAATGCAAATGATGTTTCTTCAAACAATTATGTTTATTCTTTCTGCTGCACATGCAAATAACAAAGCTGAATTTATAGTTTTACACCTGGGACTGACATTCTCAGTTCGTTCTTGCGTAACCAAGAACTGTGAAAGTTCTATTTTTTTGTTATTTATATTTTGTTATTGCAAGAAAGATCATGCCGACTTACTTGACGTCACCTTGGTGTCATTTTAATTTTACTCTTTCTTAATGTTTTATTGAAAAAATTGAATGGGAAAAATGAGTGTTTGGGGGAAATATACATCAACGCTTTGCAACAGAATACATTGCTCTGAGCAGTCAGGGGAAAATGGAGGATAATTTGTATAATAAGACAAATTTTAAAACACAGAAATTATGACTGATATCTTGTGCTAACAGTGCGAATGATAAGAAAAGCCTTGAAACCGGGAGAGATTTGTTTGTACAATACACACGCGTTGAAACAATTGACCAATAACATTATCCGCTAATAAGATAAATACCTTTAGGTGGAGCCTGAACGTTTATTTTTATCATTCATATATGACGGTTGCACAGCTGGTTCCTTGGATTAGATTGGTTTTTCTATGGACATTCCCCCAGCAAAATCTTCATATTTGGTAAAACTATTCATTACAAAAATATTAAACCAGAGATCAATTTTTTTCAATGCTCCACATTTCAAGCATGCCCTCACGACTAGATTTTTACTTGTTGTTCGGAGAATCCGACGTTCGAATCCCGCCTAGGCCACCTTTCTCTGTTTAGAATATAATTCCCGTTTATACCAGATTTAATTAAGATAAAATATTAGCTGTCTTTCAACGATATTTCTAAAATGAAATATTCATAAAGAGTCAATATTTTGGGCAGAATCGACTTCTGAAAACGGTTTCGGTTATGAATCTAGAGCAATGCATATGTAGAATGGTGGGGATGTAGAGCTATATGAATCTGTGTGCACGAACACATACTCTGTACGTGGACACATCATAACACACTCGTACATAGTTGTACATTCTCAAAAGCTTGCAACTGCATGCAATTAAGACGGAATTTTAACGGCCAGTATCTCAGCAAGGCTCAGTCATCAGAAATTATTCCACCGAGCACACTTAGTGTTAATTTTTGAACGATTGATTGATTTGATTTTCTATGCAGTATTATGCTTTGTAGTTTGGGGGTTTGGCTGAGTTTTGGGTGTTAGTTCATGCCATTATGCGATGTAATTTCGGTTTAGGTTGTAAGCAATATTCTTAAGGATTTTCGTTTTCCTAGGTAGCTATCTCCGAAAATGCTTGAGTTCCTTGTTTTTTGTATACCCGAACTTTCAACAATGTTTCTTGAATTAATGAATTTGAATTAATTTTAAGTGTTTTCTCCTTGAAGCGCAAATCACAACTGCCTTTCTCGTTTTTTTCGGAGAGAGGGAGTTCAAAATTTGCAAGGCTTGAATCAGTTAGTAACAACCTTTTTGATTCGCTAAAATTGGCGTCTTTGCTCCAGTAAAGTTACCCGACTATTGTACTTAATATTACTACTAACTGCAATTACGAATTAAGGTGCGTAAGTGTCAGTTTGTTTAAACAAATTCTGGAACAGAACAATAATGTCCTGTAATTGAAGTCAAACAAACGGATTGATAACAATAACAGGGTCTTTGAGATCGATTCACTAATATACTTCTAAAACACAAAAGTGATTTTTTGAAAAAGGCCTAAGGGGAAGTAACCACTACAGTCTTCAGACATAGGGTGCAATTACGGATCATATATAAATGTACCAGCGAACAGATTGATGTAGAGCATTGATTAAACGACAAAAATAACTTATTTACAAAGATCATCTGTTTATAATAATCTCCCAGGACCAAAAGAAAATGTCATTGATGAGACATTGACAGGAAGAAACGAAAACGTACATACATACAGACGAATACAGAGATTTCTTACAGTATTTATCGTAACGTTTAACAAACTTATATGTCCATTAAGAGATATTTACCCCAGTACGCTGACTCTGACTTGGGCGTATGAAATTTTCCCATGCTACAGAGGTGCTTCTTAACTGGGGGTACGGAAAAAATGGTAACGGAAAAAGTGGTAACGGAAATAACGGTAAACGGAAAAAAGGTAAAGTGCTAAAAACGGAAAAAATGGTAAATCCTATAGTAACTACATTTCAGGCTTACTTTTTATCAAAGAAACTAACCTGCATGCTTACTCAACATCAAAGAAAGTCCACTCAGTGTCTGAAATGCCACAAGATGCCAGGCTTTGCGGAGTTACTATAATCCCTTTGTGTACTCTGCTACAGGAGTAGCAGCGCCTTAATATCTCGTGTAGTTAATCCCTAGACTACTCAGGTGTCACCAGAATATTATAAAAGCCAAGCGAAATTAGACATTATATCATAAACGATGGAAATCATCACTAACAACAAAGGAGGACAAAAGCTTTGTCTTGATGGTTACATGTATACCATGTGACTAAAGCTGAGCACATTCGCTGGAGATGCGTCAAGCGAACCCTTGACTGCCGCGGTGCACTTAAAACTACAATAAACCTGGATGGGCCACTTTTGGTTATGAATCACAATCATGACCCAAGTGACCATTCTGTGACCGCAGTAAAATGTCGTGCTGAAATGAAGAGACAGGCCAAGCAAAGCTTTGATAAGCCCGCGCAGATACTGACCCAGGCAGCAGAGGACATTTCAGTGGAGACCAGAACTCAACTGGAAGCCTAACCCTAACCGTTGAACTGTTCAATGATGACTGAGTGTGATTCAGTTTGCTTCGTTATCTCGTTAGCTTTATATGTTCAATAAAGATTTGAATTTCAATGCCTTTTTTGTTGTTACCATTTTTTCCGTTTTCAGCACTTAACCTTTTTTCCGTTTACCATTTTTTCCTACAACCGCTTAACAGAATCACCACACACAAATTCTTTGATCAGAGGACCGTAATTGTAGAGGTAATGCACAATGAAGCTTTGATTTATAATTATTTAAATTTTGTAAGCTTGCCAGAGAGATACCATAAGAGTGATCGAGGCTGCTCTATTCTTTGACCGGATACTCTCAGGTAATATCAAATTCTGGTGTAAGGAACCATCTATTTCATTCAATATTCGACATATTGAGAGTGATATTGTCAAGTAGGTGGTACAGCGGAACCTCGGCATCGGACCACCTCCCTATTGGGACTACTTCTGAAATGGGGCACATTTTTTCGGTCCCGAACGCGCTCCATAGACTTCAATGGTTAAGAAAACTCTCAGTCGGGACCACCTCGGAACGGACCACTTCGGGCCGCTTTTTCGGCCCCGAGTCTTCAAAATGCCTGAGATCGGACCACTGTGAGACAGAGGGGATTCACTGCATTTGTGCGGTACATAATCACAACACTTAGCTTGTTGCCGTCTTGGATATTGTTGCTAGGGATTATGGTAAGTAGTGTGTAAACAGAAAGGGGCTTTATTTATTGTCGAAACAATAGCGGCTGACAATATACGAACTCTCTCTCTTTGTGTCTCTCTCCACTCCCCCCCTCCACCCCCGAGTGCTTCTTGCTCGCTTTTGTCTTTAAGCCACTGGTACCGCCTCGGCTAATTCTTTGACGTATGGTGTTTAAAACTTTTCCGGAGTTAAATCACGTTGAAAATGTGCAAAGAATTTCTAATTGCATATTCCATTACTGTCGCTTAGTGCCTAATTTGTCATTGCATTGACTTCCCTCTGACTAACTCATGAGCGCTACAATCCTTTTGCCACCGGATACTGCACTGGGGCTGATTGTTAACCAGTTGTGACGTAATAAATATTAATGTAAACGAATATTATTTTCATTGTATTTTGACATCAAAGTTGAATCTATGGTCAGCCCACAAAATTTTACCCCAGAATGACCAAACCTCCCAAATGGGACCACCTCTGAAGTGGGGCACATTTTTTTTCGGTCCCAAGGGTGGTCCGAAAATAAGATATTGTTGTGATAAGATATTGTTGCTGAGACGGGTGAGTTAACAGTGATAACGAGCGAGTTGTGGTGGCGTACAGTGGCAATACATCTGACGTTGCATAGAATGCCGACTGTTAATGATACTGTAGTCCTATCATTGATGTCATTCAGCGATGCTTGGATATGGCGGTATATTTGACCAAAAAATCAAAACGCACATGTTGTTTATATTATTTTTCTCGCGTTCAGTTGAATGGCCTCGCAGCAATTTCCTCAGCCGCACAACATTTACATTTCATATGTTATTTGACTATTCATTTCGCGCTCTTTAATTTCGCCATACTTTTATCCCGCACCATAAACGTCTTGTATTTTAAAGAATGTTTTTCTGACCATGCGTTTTGTCACGTAATTTAATTTCTTAATTTTAGAACGCGAAAAGTTAATTATAGGGCGCGATAAATTGAATTCATTCTATTATTTATTTTTTAAATAGTAAAAACCACGTGCAGAAGTTAATGGTGACTTGAATAGCATAAAAAGTGGTTCGCGAAAGAATTAAATATTCTCTCATCTATTAATTGCACATAAATACCATTGCGATCAAAAATAAATGTTGGAGCGCGAACGCCGTGAGATTTTTGTACAAATATACCGCCATACTTGGAAGACGCTGACATGAATGACCGACGGTCAAAAAAGTCCTTGGTAGCTTGTGCAATTCCATGGAGAAAGGATTCCAGCTGGCTGCAGAGCGTGTTCGGTTGTTGATAGTGCACCAAGTGACGAGCGTTTTTTTTTTACATTTTGTTTTCGCCGATCGTATTTCTTGGTCTCGGACAAGAATGTTTTAATCTTTGTAGCATTGAAACACCCCAGCATTGAAACACCACATCATTGTATGGGCCCATCCAATGGCTGGGCTAAATCAATACAGAGGCTATTGAAACAGCACATACAGTTTCTCCCCATGAAACACGATTATATTGCTGATGTAATTTAATACAACAGATGTATTTGGATGGTGTAATGTAATGATAAAAATTCGAGAAGAACATTTATAACATTTAATTATCCACTTACAATTTTGCTTTTAACACCCACATTTAACATTATTTGGAAAAGTCAGCTATAATCTCAGCACAGCTTCTCCCCTCCCCCTGCTGCATTATGGCACTCAGTATGTGGTTCGGTCCCAAGGGGGGGGGGCATTTCCATATAAAATGACTACCATGCGCGTAAATCGAATTTAAAAAAGCCCCTAAACACGGAATTTTCGTCTCTAAATTTCCCCCTATTTTTGGAAAAACGCGGAAAAGGACATCTGATTGCCAAATGGCATTACCAAATTTCGCAATGAGCAATGGGGATTTAGGATATGTTCATTCAATTACCCTGAAATGGGATGTAGGTCTTCAATTAATTACAATATAATTTTTGTTTTCAAAGGAATAATCATTTTACCCCCGACCCCTATTTTAGGAAAAGCACGGAAAATTCGAAAATTTTACCCACTCCCTATTTTTTGTTTTAAGCTTTTCCGCGTTGTTTTGTACGTGCATTGCTGCCATATTTCATACAAGTGCCCCCCAACCCTCCCGCGGGGTGGGGGGGGGGGGTCAGCGTGATATATATTACAGTAAGGGTTGTCGTCTGCTCGGGACCTCATTACCACTGTAGTGGTACTGAGGTCCCGAAGTGGCACCGAGGACCCGACAAATTTTTCATATGAACTCCCCGCCCCTTTAATTATGTCTTAAAATCACTGGTTCTTCCGCCCCCCTCCCTGCCACCCCGTTAGGCGACGCCGTCAGGGTGGCATGGGATCTTTTATCTTCTTGTATTCCCACCGCTCCGCCCCAACCACCCAATATGTTTATCTCAATATCTTACAGTTTTTTTCCATAAAATATATATAAATACATATGTCTATTCACAAAATGTTCAAGAAAAAAAAAAAGATGGGAAAATTTCTCTTTTTGGCATATTCTTGATCAGATGTGTTGTTTCTATGGATGGGGTATTCCTATGCATCTGTCTATAGATTTCGCACATACTGATTCTATATGTGCTATTTCTATGGCTTACAGCTATAGGATGGGATGGGCCCATTCTACACCCATCAACCATTAAAACAGCCCATCTTGTTCACAACACAAGGCAGTGTGTTCCCATTTTAAGGGGAGAAGAAAATATGTGCTGTTCCTATAGCCAAATATGGGCTGAAACTATAGAAGCGCAAAACAACGAAGATGGGGTAAATCAATACCTGGCTGTTATTGGATTGTTTCAATACAACAATCTTTACAAGTGGATATCCTTCTAGATAACGTAAGACACATTTGAGTCGTAGGGCAGAATATTGATTTCCAAGTTTTGAATCATAGCTGCGCACCAGGTGCGCGTTGGCATTCCGGCAGTGATTTTGCTTAATACTGGGAGATCTGGAAGCTAAGTTCGAAAAAACTCAGATGAAATTATTTCTCTATGCTTTCGGGATTGTCTGGGTTAAACGTTGTCATAATATTGTTATAGAAAACGGGGAGCAGGCCCTTTCCTCCTGACCCTTACCCCGGAACTTTCCCCCTGCACTATCTCCCCTGGCCCTTCCCCCCCTGGTACTTTTCCCCCTGACACTTTTGAACCCAAGACGGAATTCTGTTTTATTTCTAATTGATCACAGACCATAGATCTGAGGGATATAAGTATCCATCAGAGACCAGAGTCGATGATTGATCTAGCGTTGCCCATTATTAGGTTAATCCATCTTAGACCAGTCGATGACTGATCTACAGTAATTGTAATTCACCTTTTCAATTGCAATACAAGGATAATTGCAATTTGCAAACAGTATTGTAGGTATCCGGAGTAGGTAAGATGTGTATAAAAATTGCATATAAAAGTTAAATATAAAATTCAACAGGAGACGTATAAAAAATTATTTACACTTTTTATCAAAAACATTTCATAAAAAGAATTATGAAATAAATTGGACATCTCGATCTTTCCAATTATATTCGAAAACGGTCTTTCCTTTTCCGGCTCAACACAAGGCGGGTATACCGACAGCATGGATTCATTTTTTTTGCTCATTTTAAAAAGAAAATTGGGATTACAATGCCAATTTGAAAGGCAATGTTTATTACAGCCTTTAATATTAATGGTTTGATGTGCTGGTTTATTATGTCATGTAAAGTGTGTCTTAATATCAGCGCTCCAAATGGGCGATAATATGTGATCTAGTAAAACGACAAAAAATATTTCTCTGACAGTTTTGTTGTACCTGACAGGTTTGTCAGCATTTTTGTCTGACAGTTTTGTTGAGGTGAACTGAATGGCAATAAAATTACAATGCATTTCAACTTCAGTTGTACGGTCTCTCACAGATATTACTTAAATTTCAGAATTTTCTACGGCTTTCCTGTCTGTCTACGTGTTCTATTGCGTCTCTCAAATATGAGGAGGTCTGAACATCGGTAAATAAAATTACTCTTAATGGTATAATCAGATTTTGTCACATTGCTTAACTAGATTGATAGCGACTTAATTACTTAAATTGAATGGTTAATGTTGTTTATTTAAAGTGCATGTCAAGCGAATTGAATTGAGTGTATTTTTATAACGGGGATTTTTGGTTTTTGGGGTATTTTTCGGTTGCGTAGCTCTCGTTGCTGCGACGGGGTTAGGCGGCTGCAAAGTTTAATTTAAACGAACTAAAATTAAAAGAAAGATCTACCCATTTAAATTCCCTTTTATTTAATATTCAACTAATTATCTCTCAGTTTATTTCATAAATATTCTTTAGTTTACACGCGTAATAAAACCCAATATAAATATTTTGTTGAATAAGTTCAAGAACATAAAACCTGATTTACAAACATATTTTTCACTGAAATAAGTTTTACACCTTCTACAGATCTGTTAAATAATGATAATCGAAATAATCTGATACTCTATTTTATTTCCCAAAAGAATAAATATAAAATAATACACATAGCTTATCTCTCTTTAGGCTGTCGGTTCCTTGTCTAGATTAGTTGTTTTCCTGAAGCGAAGTTAGATCCGAAGTGTTGCTGGTTAGATCCGAAATTTTGCTAGTCCAAAATGAGATAAATCCTTTTATTTTTCCGTAGATTTTCCAGTTTCCAAAATAGGTGTTCCTTGTCTGAAGGTTAGGCACGAACTGACTAGCTAGGGGCGCGGCTTGACCAGCTTTCGAGTTTTCGCGAAAGGGCCGAATTATGTTACGCCGTTTTTTACTGGCTAGCCGTTAACGGGCAGACGGAGGGGTATTGGTCTGTTTCGAGAAAGGCTTCGGTGATTTTGGGGGCCCGAGCAGTGTCAGCACTTAAGGCTTAATTACTCATTTTAATGAGAGAACCGAAATTACTCTTTACCCTATGGAGGCCTAATTTTACCCACTAAAGAAAATTTAAATGTGTTAAGATAAAGCCGAAATTGGATTCAGCGAAATTACAACATGTCGTTGAATTTAAAACGTGCAATTGAGCGGCCTAAACAATGGGGGAACAATTTAAGTTGCCACTCTAAAGGCTTAGGATAAAAGGATTATAAAGGATAATTGCCCTTGCATGGTCAGATTTGTATAAGATATGTAAATGATATTTGAACAGCTTGTTTGAAATTTGCGTTTTAGAGAAAATCCCATAAAATGTAAAGATAGAAAATGTTCCTTTAAAAAAACTTGATTTTTAACAGGAATCACCCTTTTATAAAGTATTTTTAAATCTACAAAAAACCTAACAAATCCCATTTATAATAGTATGTTTTTATGAATCTTTATTTTAATACGCTTTCAAAAGTCGTTTTGGAGAAATAAAAGAGTGCAACATTGAAATCTTCCTTTCTGACTGGTCCGTGTGCCCACCCATCCATCCGTCTGTTTGGTGCACGCACTGCCACAGTAAAACGATGAACTATTCAGCACGCGAACGATAGTTTGGACCACGAAGAGGAACCAGTATTGTGGATGGGCATTTCAAACTCAGCGTGCTTTGTTGTTCAGCGGGCTTTCCTCAGCGCGTCTTGTGATTCAGCGCGCCTTTTGTAGTATGAAGAAATGAGGCGTTATACACATATTAATAGATCACTTGTTTTGGCCACTTATTTCTGCTTTAAAATTGATTGCCTGTTTTAAAAATTGCTGTTACATTGATGACCTCTATAGGGAAGGGGGGAGGGGTCAAGTACGGCCGTCAGTGATCACATGACAGTCATGTTATCTCTATGTAAAATTTAGCAACAGTTTTATTTTCGCGTCCTGGCGTACTCACAGAAGGTAAAAAATATTCATTGCACACGGAATGATCGATGTACTGGATCAAAACCAACGCTCTCAATTTTGTCGCGTTTGTGTGATACTAAACGAGCGAAAAACTTACTGCGCAAGCTGGTTTTTTTACCAAAAAATACGGTCATTTTCCGAGAGGAAATTCCACACGTTCGCTTCTTTGGAAGTTTTCTTGGAGAAACCCCTTCTATAAATACAAATAGAAAGGTATTGCCCGTGGATGATAGCCAGCCTTTTAAAGAGCATATGGAGCTAGATCAGTTGTCGTCTAGCACTTTAGAAGAACATAGAAAAGACAAAGCTCTTCTTTTAACTAAGAGTGTGTGTTATCTCCTCTGATAGTCTTTAGTTGAAAATACATTGGGCTGGCCCTTTACTTCGGTAAACCAGAAATGGAGAAAGGGATTCTATGTGTCCCCTTTAATGTTTCTTGATATATGGGCCCAGTGCACTGTTGACAGTGGCTTTAGTTAGATAAACTAGAAGCAGGGCACATGATTATGGGTGCCCCTTCCCCTTTTTGATGTTGTTTCATTGATTCAATGACAGGTCGTGCTGCCCTTGATGTTTTAAGCTGTTCCAGTAGTGGAGCGGTCTCAGTAGCTGGGGTTCCGGTGGCGGATGGTACCCGAAGAAAGTGGTCTGAGTAGCAAGACGTTTTCAGTAGCGGGACGGCACCAGTAGAGGGGTGGTACAATAGCGGGCCAGCACTATCAGATGACCCCAGTAATGGGGAGGTCTCGGTAACGGGACGGCACTAGTAGAGGGGTGGTACCATAGCGGGCAAGCACTATCAGGTGACCCCAGTAATGGGGAGGTCTCAGTAACGGGACGGCACTAGTAGAGGGGTGGTACCATAGCGGGCCAGCACTATCAGATGACCCCAGTAATGGGGAGGTCTCGGTAGCTTGGCGGTACTAGTAGCGAGGCGGTGGTGTTAGATGGCCCCACTAGCGGGGTTTTCGGAGTTGCGTGATGATGTCAGTAGCGGAGTGGCGAAAGCGGGTAACCACACAAGTTGGACGACACACGTAGCGGGGTGGAACGAGTTGCGGATCGTCCTCAGTAACGATGTGGTCACAGTAACGGGCGGTAGTTTATAGAGTAATTAAAAGAGACTTTGAAAACGTTTGGCAGATTTTGTGGCATTGCCCCATGTCTGAAGTAGTCTGATTTTAGGGTTGTTCTGTTAAAGAATGTATTCAATGCGTTCATTCAACAATGAAGTGATACAATTGTATAGAGCAATAATATTGTGTTTTTTTCTGGTTTATTTCTTAAAGAAAGACGTCTACAAAATTGACATTACACTCAGAAAAAATGGAAAATCGGCCTTTTTCAGACGTCGTTAAGATGTCAGAAAAACGACGTCTTTTTTATATCCTAACGGACGTTTTTTACGTCCTAACGCAACGTCTTTTTACATCTCAAAGGACATCTGTTTTATTGCAAAATCGACCTTTTTCAGACTTCATAAAGATGTCATTTTGATCAAAAATATACGTCTTAAAGACGTCGCAAAGACGTCGTTTTGTTTGCTGTGTACTTGTTTCACATGTGCATTTAAGGCATCGGGATCAACCGCACACGTAATGAGTTATCAACTGATGGCGGATGTAACATCTGAAATATCGCTAATGCAATTGGAGTAATTTTTTCTTCCATTGTCACCTCGACCTTCCATTCTCACAAAAAAAAGAAGAAAATACACATCTGTACTGTTCGCTTATCATGGCAAGTACACGTCTGTAGCAGTGATAAGTGGAGGAGGCACCGCCCATTTGTCATACCAAACAAACGTCTGCAGCAATATGTCCGAGAAACACCGATCCTTTTCAACAATAGTATACCAATGGCTTGTTATGACGTTTACATGTCTGCACCAGACCGCATCAGTCTGTACTTCAAGAGATCTTGCAGTCTTGCAGTGAACTCGAAAGTCAGCTACGATTAAGTTAATAACTAAACACTGATTCTATCCCAGCAGCGACACCGACGGATACAAGGCCGGGACATCGGTGAATTGTAAGGCAGGGAAAAGGTAGAAAAAAACAACGTCTAACCAACGCCGAACTGATTTCTTTGAAAGGCCGAACAAAAACCTACTTCCCATCGACGTTGCAAAACTTTATTCCGTTGGAACAAATCAGAAGCATTTTCGACGTATTTAAAGTCTTGATTTAAAGTTGCATAGTTAAGCAACAATTCGGCAAGAATTAACAACGATATAATAACCATCGTATACACACATATTATATGTTCCTAAAACCCTCCCCCAAACCTTCCCCCACCACCACCAACAAAAATGTTAATGATAACTGGAACTGATGACTCAATCTTAAAAAGTGCGTTTCAAATATAAAAAATAACTAGAACCTCACTTCGCTAGCGAAATGTAAAACACTTGACAAAAATTAAAACGCAAAAATACTTCCTTCAATAGGTTATTTCTTGAATAATATATTGCAAACAACACAGCTTGAATACGTCTTATAAGCCGAGTAGTGTTTGGTTTCTGTTGACTTAAGGTTTTATTGACTGATCTAGCATACGCCGTGTTATCTATTTACGCAGTGAGAGCTCGCACATAGCTCACTGAGCAACTGTGTGTGATGTGGGTTAAATGCTACGCAGTTACTTGCAAAAAATACACTCTTTTCACATGGCGTTTTAACAAAGAAAACGAAATCGAAGACGAAAATAAAAAGTGACATGCACATGTTCAGATCAAGCTAGTAGGGAAGAAACGAGAGTCCGAGCACAGGAAGTGACGTCATCAGACCCCCCTCCCCCCTCCCACCCTCCCCCCAGGAGCCATAACCCTAAGTCACCTATGAAACATCATGACGTCATTAGTCACGTGACCTGTCAATCATCATTAGTCACGTGACCTGTCAATCATGTGTCACATGACCTGTCAATCATGTATATGAGGAAAATTTTCCCGATCATAAACCTTCTGGCCTGAATGGCTCAGTTGGTAGAGCGCAGGGCCCGTAAGCGGAACCATGATCTGAAGGTCAATGGATCGAACCCGCCCTCGAGCATCACTTTCATATCATGGGGTACCCCCCCCCCCCCCGGTGAAGAATTATATCATACCATGGGGACCCCCCCCCGGTGAAGAATCATATCATACCATGGGGGACCCCTTCTGGTGAAGAATTATATCATACCATGGGGACCCCCCCCCTGGTGAAGAAACATATCATACCATGGGGACCCCCCCCCCTCCCGGATGTGATTCAACACTCGTATAAGAGCACATTATCTGTGCACATATGCATCATACATGCTCTGACTGCCGTTGGATACACATTGAAAAAAGTGAAAACAGTTGCTCTTACCTGTTGTGTTGTGCTGTGCTGTTGAAAAACAAGTGAAGGATTGACTGGAATACACATAGGAGACGAAGTGAAACATTTGTTATTCTTTGGAAAAGGAAAGTGAAAGATTGGTTATTCTTTGGAAAGGAAGTGAAAGATTGGAGACGAATTAGCAAAACAGTCGTGGTAAGTGACTTTTTTTTTAGTTACACTATGTGACAATATGTAACACTGTTACACTATGTAACATTATGTGACACTATGCAACACTGTTACACTATGTAACATTATGTGACACTATGTAGCACTGTTACACTATGTAACACTATGTGGCACTGTGTAACATAATATAACACTATGTGACACTATGTGACTATGTAACATCATATAGCTATATGACTATGTAATTGCTATGTGAACATAATTAGTCTAACGTATGTATGTCATTATCAGATCGTTCAACAGACAAGCCGTGATAGCTCACTTGGTAGCGTAAACGGCTGGCAACCCGAGAGTTGCGGGATCGATCCCACCTCGGGGCAAACTTTTTTTTGGTTTTTGTTCACTTTTATGACTCTGTGACATTATGTGACAACATGTGACTGTGACATCATGTGACTCTGTGACATTATGTGACTGTGACTTTTTTTTCTTTTTTTTTTATTATTATTATTATGATAATATTTAATTAGTCATATTTCAATGGTTTCCCATTACAGTAACCACACACACACACACACGTAGCATAAGTACATGTGTACAGAGTGTGGGGGGAAAACCGACTGAGAAATTTTAGAGTGCACTCGTACAGAGTGTGGGGGAAAACCGATCGATAATTTCAGAGTGCACTCGTACAGAGTGTGGGGAAAAAACGATCGATGGTTTCAGAGAGCACTCGTTCAGACCGTGGGAACGATCGATAAATTTGAAAACATCAAAGGCCTAGACCGTGGGAACGATCCATAAATTTCAGAGTGTACTCGTTCAGAGCGTGGGAATGGGATTTTCCTTACGTTAAGTCCAATGTTATGTTTTAAGTTATAGTAGTTGGAAAATGACACTTCTAAAACACATTTAACAAATGTAGTTTTTTGATAACATATAATATATAAAATAAGTTTGAACATTTTAGCATGCTACTTGTTTGAATGTTCTAAAGTTATAGTAGTGGAAAAATGGTGGTTCTAGACCAACTGTAACAAATTTTGTTTTTTGACAAAATATGATGCATAAAATAAGTTTGAACATTTTACCATGGTGTAGTAGGGTAAAAATAAGGGTTCTAGACCAACTTGAACAAATTTTGTTTTTTGACAACATATGATGTATAAAATAAGTTTGAACATTTTACCATGGTGAAGTAAGGTAAAAATAAGGGTTCTAGACCAACTTTAACAAATTTTGTTTTTTGACAACATATGATGTATAAAATAAGTTTGAACATTTTACTATGGTGTAGTAAGGTAAAAATAAGGGTTCTAGACCAACTTTAACAAATTTAGTTTTTTTTCACGTTTCAGACGATTCTACCACTTGGTTGATTGGTTGATTGTTGGAAAATGAAAAGTGAAAATGTGGATAGTTATGTAGGAAAACTGCGCCCATTCAAAAGACGTGTTCGAATGGCAAGCCCATTTTAAAGACGTGTTCGAATGGCAAGCCCATTCAAAACACGTGTTCGAATAATTTTTGAAAGATATTACGTCGTGGTATTGTTCAACAAATTGTTCAACATGTTCAACAAGTTCAACATGTTCAACATGTTCAACATGTTCAACTTGTTCAACATGTTCAACATGTTCAACTTGTTCAACATATTCAACATGTTCAACATGTTGTTCAACATGTTCAACATGTTGTTGTTCAACATGTTGTTGAACATATTCAACAAGTTGTATATAAAGCTATGTTTAAAGACTTTCTCATCATTTGAATAGTGTAGGTTGAACCGAAAGGATGTATAAATGCAACATTTGTTCGAAATCTTACAATTGGCCGCAAAGTCTTAAAAGACACTTAAAGGTTGCTCACGCTTCAGAAGTGGATGAAGAATCGGATATGGAAAACCCTGTAAAACTACCTTTCACGGAAACTTTAGATGAGTCTTCTATGGAAAGTCAAAGCGTCAACATAGCTGAAAAGAATGCACATGCTTGTGCAGAATGTGGTGCATTGTACAACAGCGAAGAAGCTTTGCTCAAACATATGGAGCAGTGTGGTGAGGATGCTGATGACAGGAGTTCTGAAAGTGAGTCAGAAACAGACTCTGAAAGTCAGTCAGAAATAGACTCTGTTTGGCATGATATGGTTCAAGACGTCTACGATGACTATGATAAGATATTTCAAGAAAAGGTTTCAGAATATGAAGAACAAGGACTTGAAGATGCGCATGAAATAGCAAGTTATGACCTTCGACCCATTTATAAGCATGGACTAAAACAACTGTTTATGAGACTGTTCACCTATACCCAGCGTCTACAACAAAGCAAATATTATCAAAAGATTTTAGAGGACTTTAATTACTTTGTTGATGAAAAACATTATATGTATTCAAATGCATTAAAGGCGGCTATAAGGAAAACAATGCATTCTTTGAAGAGCTACTAGATATGGAGGAGGAGGAGGATTGTAGCAGTGACGAAGAAAGTGGCATGGACAGTGAACAGAGTGAAACAGATGCAGAAAAATAGACCTATTTGACTAAACTTTATAATAAAGACTTTATAAATGTTGTAATATTTTATTAACTTAAGCGTTGTGTAATATATGTCTTGCTTTGCAACATATAAAGTCGTAAGGTTCCTGACACGGTTTTAATTGACCCTTAAACCATATATCATATATTGGGTATTATAGTTAATTTTGTATTATTATGTATTATATTCAAAAATTGTATTATTATGTATTATATTCAAGTATTGTTTTATTATGTATTATATCCAAGTATTGTTTTATTATGTATTATATCCAAGTATTGTTTTATTATGTATTGTATCCAAGTATTGTATGAGAAAAATAAAAAGTTGAAAAGCATCATATGTGTTTTTATTGAACATTACAACTATGTACAATTATGATAAAAACAAAACTATTTCAAATACATATTATGTTAATACATGTGCAGAAGAACTTAACTTAGAATTTTATAACAACTGACTTCACATGAACATAGATAATGTTAATTTCATAGTCTACATATGAAGACAATTTAATTTGAACTACATATCAAATGTACATGTTCATATGAGTCAAAGCTAAGTTCTTGTCAAGCTTCAAAACCTTCGGTCCAATCTTCTGCACTGTGATGAAATCAAAGCATTTACTAAGCTCGTCATGCTGTTAAAACTGTATACAGTCATCTCGCTGTCTACTCAACCATCTTCTGACAGTCACTGCATTTATACAGATCCATTTTCTGAAGCATGAGATCCACTGACGTCATTTGCTTCTTCAACATGTGCCAGTCTTTCAATGACAACAAAATTCCCTTCTTGGTAGGATATAACCTCCCAGATGCATGATTCATAATATATTTACGAATGTTAACCATCACTTTCTGTTGATAATTCACCAATTTAATATATGTTTCTCCATTAATGGGTATCATAACCGGTGAATCGTCTACACGCATCTTCTTCATAGTGGTATCAGCTTTACGCTCCAGTTCTCGCTTCATATTAGGCTCTGTCGTATTTTTTCGCATTTTACACGGCGGCGTCATAGCTGGTAACTCATCTCTTTTTATCTTTCTAAGATGTGGTCGCTTTTGACGCTGCTGACGTGACTTCGCCTTAGACTTTACCATGGGCATTGACTTAGACTTTGCTGTAGGTATTGTCTCAGGCTTTGCTATAAAATTTTCTGCAGGCATTGCCATAGATGGCAGTTGTTGTTCACTCACTGCAGACATGTTCACTCTTCAGTATCTTGATACAGAATGTGCGTTATGTCCGAGGGTAGGTACTTTTTATGCTCTATAGGGAGCTGTCACACTCGAGGTTGGACATACTATGTCCTAAAATGTTTAGAAATAACTTTACCATATGCGACTTTGCAGCCAATTGTAAGATTTCGAACAAATGTTGCATTTATACCTCCTTTCGGTTCAACCTACACTATTCAAATGATGAGAAAGTCTTTAAACATAGCTTTATATACAACTTGTTGAACATGTTCAACAACATGTTGAACAACAACATGTTGAACATGTTGAACAACTTGTTGAACATGTTGAACATGTTGAACAAGTTGAACATGTTGAACATGTTGAACATGTTGAACATGTTGAACATGTTGAACATGTTGAATTTGTTGAACATGTTGAACAATTTGGTGAACAATACCACGACGTAATATCTTTCAAAAATTATTCGAACACGTGTTTTGAATGGGCTTGCCATTCGAACACGTCTTTAAAATGGGCTTGCCATTCGAACACGTCTTTTGAATGGGCGCAGTTTTCCTACATAACTATCCACATTTTCACTTTTCATTTTCCAACAATCAACCAATCAACCAAGTGGTAGAATCGTCTGAAACGTGTAAAAAACTAAATTTTTTAAAGTTGGTTTAGAACCCTGATTTTTACCTTACTACACCATGGTAAAATGTTCAAACTTATTTTATACATCATATGTTGTCAAAAAACAAAATTTGTTAAAGTTGGTCTAGAACCCTTATTTTTACCTTACTACACCATGGTAAAATGTTTAAACTTGTTTTATACATCATATGTTGTCAAAAAACAAATTTTGTTCAAGTTGGTCTAGAACCCTTATTTTTACCCTACTACACCATGGTAAAATGTTCAAACTTATTTTATGCATCATATTTTGTCAAAAAAACAAAATTTGTTACAGTTGGTCTAGAACCACCATTTTCCCACTACTATAACTTTAGAACATTCAAATAAGTAGCATGCTAAAATGTTCAAACTTATTTTATATATTATATGTTATCAAAAAACTACATTTGTTAAATGTGTTTTAGAAGTGTCATTTTCCAACTACTATAACTTAAAACATAACATTGGACTTAACGTAGGGAAAATCCCATTCCCACGCTCTGAACGAGTACACTCTGAAATTTATTGATCGTTCCCACGGTCTAGGCCTTTGATGTTTTCAAATTTATCGATCGTTCCCACGGTCTGAACGAGTGCACTCTGAAATCATCGATCGGTTTTCCCCCACACTCTGTACGAATGTACTCTGAAATTATCGATTGGTTTTCCCCCACACTCTGTGCGAGTGCACTCTAAAATTTCTCAGTCGGTTTTCCCCCCACACCCTGTACACATGTACTTATGCTGTGTGTGTGTGTGTGGTTACTGTAATGGGAAACCATTGAAATATGACTAATTAAATATTATCATAATAATAATAATAATAATAATAAAAAAAGTCACAGTCACATAATGTCACAGAGTCACATGATGTCACAGTCACGTGTTGTCACATAATGTCACAGAGTCATAAAAGTGAACAAAAACCAAAAACCAAAAAAAAATTTGCCCCGAGGTGGGATCGATCCCGCAACTCTCGGGTTGCTAGCCGTTTACGCTACCAAGTGAGCTATCACGGCTTTTCTGTTGAACGATCTGATAATGACATACATACGTTAGACTAATTATGTTCACATAGCAATTACATAGTCATATAGCTATATGATGTTACATAGTCACATAGTGTCACATAGTGTTACATTATGTTACACAGTTTCACATAGTGTTACATAGTGTAACCGTGTTACATAGTGTCACATAATGTTACATAGTGTAATAGTGTTACATAGTGTCACATAATGTTACATAGTGTAACAGTGTTACATAGTGTCACATAATGTTACATAGTGTAACAGTGTTACATATTGTCACATAGTGTAACAAAAAAAAAGTCACTTACCACGACTGTTTTGCTAATTCGTCTCCAATCTTTCACTTCCTTTCCAAAGAATAACCAATCTTTCACTTTCCTTTTCCAAAGAATAACAAATGTTTCACTTCGTCTCCTATGTGTATTCCAGTCAATCCTTCACTTGTTCTTCAACAGCACAACACAACACAACAGGTAAGAGCAACTGTTTTCACTTTTTTCAATGTGTATCCAACGGCAGTCAGAGCATGAATGATGCATATGTGCACAGACAATGTGCTCTTATACGAGTGTTGAATCACATCCGGGAGGGGGGGGGGGGTCCCCATGGTATGATATGTTTCTTCACCAGGGGGGGGGGGGTCCCCATGGTATGATATAATTCTTCACCAGGGGGGGTCCCCCATGGTATGATATGATTCTTCACCGGGGGGGGGGTCCCCATGGTATGATATAATTCTTCACCAGGGGGGGGGTACCCCGTGATATGAAAGTGATGCCCGAGGGCGGGTTCGATCCATTGACCTTCAGATCATGGTTCCGCTTACGGGCCCTGCGCTCTACCAACTGAGCCATTCAGGCCAGAAGGTTTATGATCGGGAAAATTTTCCTCATATACATGATTGACAGGTCATGTGACACATGATTGACAGGTCACGTGACTAATGATGATTGACAGGTCACGTGACTAATGACGTCATGATGTTTCATAGGTGACTTAGGGTTATGGCTCCTGGGGGGGAGGGGGGAGGGGGGGAGGGTCTGATGACGTCACTTCCTGTGCTCGGACTCTCGTTTCTTCCCTACTCAAGCTCTTCATAAGTCCCAAGTTTCATGGTCGTAGGGCCCATAGTGTCAGAGAAGAAGAAGACACAAAAATTCGGAAAAAGTGTCAAGAAGAAAAAAAAGGACGAATTTTGCTCGCACAAATTCATATAACCCTTGCAAGCCAAAGGCCTGTCAAGTGTTAAACGAGAAGGTTGGGGGGGGGGGTATTTGTCATTTTTTTTATTGGCAGGTGATAGATGTTTGAAAATCAAATCTTTATTAGTTTAGGTTTGATACCGAAAATTCATATATTTTTTATTTTCTCGAAATTCGTGGCTTTAAGAATTAATAGATTTTCCCTTCCATAAAGACACAAGGTCTTTTCTAAAATGTTGGACAGAGGCCGGGGAGATGACGTTGAAAGAAATGTTGCGTAGGCCAGCGTCATCACAATGTGTGTGAAGGAAAGCTTAAGCCATTGCAGGGGAAGGGGGAGGGTGAGAGGGAGGGGGTGCAGGGCTTTTAGCAGGGCCAATGCAGGGCTTTTAGAAAAATATCTTCCAGAATCAAACAAGCTCTAACGATAATCGGATGTCCATCCGGGACGTATATCTCCGGCTTCTCAAACAGCACATGCTCACTGAGAGGCCAAGAGAAACTGTCTCCACGCTCCTAATGCGTCCCCCACCCCATTCCCAATCTTCCCCCTCCCCCGCCCTCACTGCCCGCCCATTGTGGAGACTTGTGAGTCTCCACTCAAGCAAGGAAAGGACGATTATCCTGTATTACCCTGGTCTTGCGCAATATTGTTGCTGGTGTACAATCTATAACACGTAGTTAATACCCCCATTCATTCCCGCTCACACATAGTGCTTGCCAGCAATCCATGGCAGATAAGCATTTATTTGTTCCTCGCAGCAAATATACAAACCGCGGTTGAGCAAAAATGAAAAGCCAGGCATTCAATCAATGAGCAGGGGCAAACAAATATTTTTCTATTACACAGGAATACTACACCAGTTCTAGTCAATAGCTGAATACCATCTATGGAGCATATTGCCTTTCCAGGGTGGATTTTTTTTTAACTTTTTTTTTCTGCTATCTGTAAGAGAGATTTGAAAAGTAGCATGAAGAAAGGCCCAAAGGCATTCGTTTTGTTAATGAGTACAAAGATAATAATAACAATGGGATTTTTGCGTGTTAAGCACTAAGCTTAGATTACAAAATATTATGCTTTTATTCAACTTAAAACCATCGAGTAAGGTAAATTTGCAACTGTTTAATGAAGAAAACTCATTAAATCTTACACAATATATCAGTCCGTTTTAATTTCCCATTGTCAAAGTTCAGACAGGTTAACAATAGTGTTATCACCAGATCCCATAAGTATGCAATTTATTTATGTTACAATATTCTAAACGTTTTTATATCAGTTAACTCAAAATAAATAAATAACTAAATAAATGAACAAATAAACGAGGAGCAAGATTTGACGAAAGTCAAATCGGTAAACACTTGGTCCAAATTAAAATTAAAGAAAAACCCCTAAAATTTCTATTTTTTTTAATTCGGATTTTGTGCGATTTTATATATAATGACGCATTAAATTGATGCACATATTAATCAGATGCACACAAGTTCAACTGATCTCGAGCTATACCGCATGCACACACATGTACTTATTTTCAGCAATGCGCCAAAGCCTCCACTGTGTTTATAGCCGGCCTCAGCTGCGAGGTAATAGCAAACTATGCACAGCGAGGATCACTCTTTCGCTCAGTGCAGAAGAAAGAAAAAATTACCCTGTCTTTGCGTATTGATTTGACCTTGAAAACAACCTTAATAATAAATAAAGAATATTGATAGAACTAGATTACGTCAAGTTCTATATACTGCGAAAGTTTGGTGTCAATCGGACCAGTAGTTTCCGATGAGTTGTGAAGACAAAATGACGGCAAAATGTAAAGAAAAAAACAATGAAAATCTCGCGGGTACCCTAATACCAAAGCATGTAACTTTTTGCAAGACTTCGTCTTGCCAGGTGTTAATTAGGTAAGTTACTGATAGTGTGCTTAAAAAACACATTTGCTGACCATGGACACATGTTAATCATGGATACGCAAATTAATCAGTTCTGCTATTGCGCTCACATATACAGGGCTTACTTTTTTAGCAGTTGTCTTAACATTTCAAAACTTCATAACATTATGTACTGGTGTAATTACTCAGTAATGAAGAGTTGGCGCCGTTACATCAAACATGTTAATACTAGTTAATATCAGTTAGTGGAGCCTACCCAATACAATCCAGTTATTCATGTATAATCCATGCTTAATATCCATGGTGGGTGGTAAATATTGGGGACATCTATGGCATGACCTAAATACTCATATTTCTCACGTATTGCTCCCATTCGGTTATTTCCGCCGCTCAGAAAGGAGGTTTTATCAAACAATATACACCAGCAATATAAGGTAAGTTCCGTTTTTCTTGCCACGTGATTTTAATTTTGATGTGTTTCAGTTTTACCAGTTATTTACAACATTTATCATTTGCAATCATGCGTTGTTACTCTCACCACTCCCAACTATATTTTTTTTGTTGGGGGGGGGGAGGGGGTGAGTTTAACCCTTTTTAAAGTTGGAGTGAAAATTCGGGATCCGTGTACATTTAGTCTTTTCAATATGTCATATCAAATGCAAAGTGGAAAACGGAAATGCCAAGAAAAAAAGCCCAGGATTTTCAAATTTACAGATTTCATCCAAAATGAGAAATGAAAAATTGGTGGCGCTGCAGTCACTGGTATAACCGACATAAATAAACACACTATAGGTGCAATGCAAGTTCCGTCGGTTCTCACTAAAAATATGAACATATGAAATGTGTTCAGGGGCTGCTCAGGACAGTTTTCGTGTCTTAAATACTTCCAATGAAAATATTGGAATTCATTTCTATTTGGTTCATTTAAGAAAAAATAAAAGGACTAAATGTAACAACTTAGTGTAATTACTCTCGCTAAGACGATGACGTTTTCTATTGGCACAGTGACCGCAATGATGACGTTTACAGGCTCGATTATTTTTTATTTATTTTTTTTATAAAGGATGGTCGAAAGCCTCAGCCTTTAGTTTTGAATTCCGTGATAGGTACTTAACCCACTGCATTCGCTTAGCTAAGAGCTGGAATCGAACTCGGGACCTTGGGATTATTAAACCAACGCTCTGACCATCTGCGCTCACCGTCACCCCCTTTTTTTTATTTTTATTTACTGGAAACAAACCCAGCAAAAGAACAAGGCAGCTCATTGATTTCCTATCATTAAAAAAAATGAAAGTATTTTCAACTATTTAAATATAACACCACCACCCCCACACTAATAAGATGGGAAAATAGTCACCCCACGCACACTACGGCTTCACGAAATAAAGTGGAGGGTCGGAAATTAGTTACGACCACAACAGGTTTTTCGGTGCTGCTCCAATGCTGTTCTTATATCCAGATCTCTACTCACCATTGAACCAATAACAACAGGTGTTCTGTCATATCAAGTATTATTATTATTGATTACATAAATGGTGAGACTGCATAAAATTGATTTATTCCCCTTAAACGGGACACTGTCTCTTCTCCAGGACGTGTTAATTTGCAATTTTTATACCTTGAACTGTATGAAACCAGCTATGTGTAGAGCAAGAGGTGTCTGGGACTGGATGCTATATGGGCAAACGGGGACTGGGACTTAAATTTTGGTTGTTTATTTTATGGTGAGCAGAATGGTGTTATTGTTGATTCGTGTATTGGTAAGATTAACTTTCTAAGAAGTCTAGTAGTCAAAGGCCTTTTTAATGGTAATGGGAGAAAATGATTTATTTTCTCCAATGCGGGCACGCTGATTTTGTGCGAAAATAGTCTCCACTCAAAAACGTTCATTCATTTGCACTTGGCACGTAGTCACAAGGATTTATTGCACAACCAGCCATTACAAAAGTTTCTCTCTCCGCCCCCCTCCCACCTTTACAGCATATTTCAGGACCTGACTCGAGGACTTAAGAATTTTCCATGAGCAATGTTTATTCTTGTCCTCTGACAAGGCGAAGCAAAGCCTAAAGCCTCTTTAACATTGCTTTAAAAAAATGCAAATGAGCGGATAAGGGACAAATCTGCCATGCCTTAAGATATGTACAGATTTGATGGCCAGCTATACACTGGTAAAAGTGAATGTTTTTCGCCTTAGGTAGCGCGTTTTTTTTCTTTTGTTTGTTTGTTTGTTTTGTTTGTTTTTTTTTGTTGTTTTTTTTTTTTTTTTTTGGGCGTAATAATGAGTTCTCTTGCTGTTTTTTGCTTTATTTAACTTTGAATTAAGCAAAACAAAACACAAAATAAAACTAAACAAAAAAAAACAAACAAACAAACAAAGAAAGAAGAAAAAACACAAAAAACAAAAAAGCTCTCTCGGAGAAACGAAATTAGTCAGGTTCTTAATGACTTTTTTTTTCTCCATTAGCAAGTCATCGAGCAGAAGGAATCCAGAAGAAAATATTTTCTGTGCACAGTCATACGAGGACTGTTTATTGAATAATAATTTGACATGTTTCCCTGTAAATCCATTCCGTTCCCGCTCCGTGTGAAAGCAGCTCTTGGTATGGATCCAGACCACTTCTTTTTTGTTCTAATCCATCGGAAGAGAGGTTATTTTCATTGATGACTACAAATATAGCACTATTAGTCAACTGTAATTTTATCGATTCTTGCTTTAGGTATTCGTGAGCGTCATTGCACTGAATTACTCTTGTGACGTGTTCAAAATATGTGTCAGAATATTAAAAGTATATTCTGCAGGCTTCAGTATAAAACTTTTTTTAACATGTCAAAGTGCAGCATAATAATTCGTAGGACTCGACATTCCTTTGTTATATCGGGGGGGGGGGGGGGAGGGGGGGTGAGAGGGAGAGAGGAAGTGGCGCAAAAGTTTGCATGAATAAAATTTGCTACTTTGCAAGCAAGAACTGAGCCACTCTCCCCCATTCCTCCCCCCCCCCCCCCAAATCAACTAAATGTTCTAGAATATGGTTTCGGGGAACACAGTATCAAACACAGCATCGAAAACAGTACAGATTGGCAGGCGAACGGGCGGAAGCATTTCGATACTATGCCCCCCGATTTGAGGCAATCATGAAAGCTTATTTGTGCAAGGGCGAATGAATGTCATGGTGTTTATTGGACTGGAAAACATACTTATGGATATGCCGTCAGAGATTGTGCAATGGCATAAAACAGGAGCAAATCCTGATTAATTCAACATTGTCTTGTTCGTCCCGAATTGATCACATATCCTAACGATTTCACAATCTTGTGTACAATTTTAGTTTCTTGGAACGAGCTATAATATTATGAAATTTTTTTTGGCATCAGTACAAACAGAATAGTCACATCAGTTATAATTATCAATGTGATCAGTCTTATGACGTCTTCAATTATTAAAAATTATGAAATGATTAAACCTATGCCAGTATAGACAAGAAATCAATTCACAAGGGTGCACTGGTTGTATTCTAAAGTTTGTTTTCCTGTCCGGGGTGCCGTAGCTAGGGGTCAATAATATAGCAATATTAGCCAGCTTCAGGTTTAGAATTACAACACCGCCTGAGAAGGACCATTATACGTGCACAAGACAATACACGTACTTGATTTCTGTTGTCAACAGAATGTGTTTTAAATCTTCAAATTGTTCGCCACATCTGTTTCAAGCTCCTCATATTTAACAACTCAAAATACTTGACCCAGTATAAAAAGTTCAGCAAATCCTTAACAAATCCACAGTATGAAGGAGCTAACGTGAGATTAGTTTGTTTGCTGTCTTTCCTGAGAACTGATCCATTAATGCATTCGTTAGTTGGCCGACCGTCGCGGCGAACAAAAAAAGGAAAGAAACTAATCATAATGTCTACCATAATGTCGAGGTTACAAAAATGTAAAGGAAACCTTCGTGGTCGATGAAATAGTATATATGTCTGCTCAAAAACGGTAATTGTGGCGCGAATCGGCGATCTCGGCTTTCAGACGAAAACTGACACTTTTTGTTTAGCAGCCTAGTGCATTTCATTTAAATATTAATATTTCTTTAATCAAAAAGATTTTTGTGCGCTAGGTTCGATATAAAACAAATTGAAATAAAATAAATGATTTATTTAAAAAGAATTTGAGAAAGACTTTAAATTATTGACTTCATGGTAGTGACCATTACTGAGCGTTTTCTAAATTACATTTGTTGAGTTTAATGATTCTTTTAATTGAGCACACAGATACTGCAGTAAGAATGTTTATGAAAACTATGGCTACCACTGTCATTGCGTGTTCTTTTGTTGCAGATAGCAATGGCACAGCAACAAGTTGTGACTCAGCGTGAGTATTGTCCATTTATTTGAACTAAGCACTCTGTTCATACATATTTTTGTCAGCGGAGATTTAAATCTCATAATAAATATCTATTGTTTTTAATAGCAATTCAAGAAATAATTTTGTTTATATGTAATATATATATATTAGAAAAATATTGTTATTTGAATTTTTTAAATTTGGTTTTGGTCTTTTTTTCTTGTAGAGCCCGCACAGTTTGGTAAGTAGATTATGTTTCGTCCACTGCAGTTATGATAAAGGATTCTCTTTTTATGACAGTCAAAAAATGCATTTAGGCAACCAGAAACGCAGAGGCCAAAATTTTACTGTACTCCTTTGCCCTCTTTAAATTATATCCGCAACGTATCCAAGCATCTCTATGTTCTTTGTTTTATTACTGCCCAGTTCGGCGTATAAGAAGCAGCACTAAATTCACATATTAGATGAATGAAAATTGAACTAATTACTGACAACAGTTAAGACTTTATATTAAGTTTCGAGGTGAATACTTCAGTTTATGAATTAATATAAGAGCTCAATTAAAATGAAGTCATTATCACTCAAAGATGTTTGTTTATATTGATCAATAATTTTCCCAGGTATTATTAAGCATAATCTGTTATAATGTATAATTGTGGACTCACTAACAGAGCATTTTTTATCGCCATAATAGTTTAGTGAGTGAGTGACTTGAGATTTTATCACGGATATAACCGATCATGTGTAACATCGTGTTTTCAGTGCTGCCAGCACAGCTGAAGGGGGGCGGCCAGGTGCCACCCGGTCTTCAGTATTTAGCACAGATAGACCAAATGCTGATCAAACAGCAAGTTGAGCTGCTCGAAGGTAAATCTACCATCCTCCTAAGGTAACATGTTAAATACTGCAGACGAAAATAGGCATCGCGCTCAAAAAAGGTTCAACCGTAGTCTTTTACCACTAGGTGATTCAAAGCGAAACAAAACACAAACCTCAGTTCATTAATGACCGAAGTAGATTTTTTTTCAAATTTCCTAAGTTACATTTATTGTGAAAATTTTGACGCAGCCAGCATGTTTGATGTGCCTTTTTCAGTGCTCACTGGATGGGAGACAAACAACAGGTACAAGATCTTCAATTCCATGGGCCAACAAATCTATTTTGCTCAGGAGGGTAAGGGTTCACACTTCTTATATTGAATGCACTTGGACATGCGTGTGCACTTGTGTGTACGCATAGGTGTGTGTGTTTGTACATATGTGTGCCTGTGTGACAATTCGTTGTTCAACTTGAGTTCTACTGGTGTGTTTTCCGCAGTGGCCCAAATGGAGGTAGGCGATTTCTTCCCGGGACATTTTTTCAACCCTCCCAACATAACAAGATGACTATATCTCGGTCAAAACGAAAGAACCAGTATACAACCGCATCAACTTTGGACGTTTTCGATACACGCATGTGTGGCGGTATATTTGTGCAAAAAACTTCACGGCGAGACGAGAAAATATTTAATTTTTTTGCGAACCAGTTTCTATGTTATCCAAGTCACTATTAATTTCTGCACGTGGTTTTTATTATTAAAAAAGAAGTTATAGAATGAATTAAATTCATCTCGCCCTATAATTAACTTTTCGCGTTCCGGAATAAAGAAATTATGCATTCGAATGCATATTACATAAAAGAACCGATCAGAGGAGTTTTACAAACTCGTGATAATCGTTCTTTAAAACATAAGACGTGTAATTATGGTGTGCGAAAAAACATTATGGCTATATTAAAGAGCGCATAATAAATAGTCAGATAATGATACATAACATGTAAATGTTGCGCGGCTAGGGAAATTGCCGCGAGGCCTTTCAAATGAACATGAGAAAAAGTAAAATGTGCAACATGTACGTTTTGATTTTTCGTACAAATATACCGCTGCGGGGACTGGCACACACTGATGTGCACACAGACACACATATGAACGCGTTACTACAGACACGTAGACATCCATAGAAATGCACATGCAGGTGCATGTACAGTCAATGTAAAAAAAGCTGAACCCACAGTAATAAAAATCACCCGTCGTTGTTTTGAAAAAGATTTTTAAATGTAAGACAGGAATATGAGGCTAGGGGCCAGGTGGATGGGGAGAAGGGTAAAGGTTAATGCAATTTTGGAGTGAATGACTCCAATAACTTTGGCAATTAGTTAAAGAAAATTTTTTAAAAATCCATTAGTTATCCCACGGCTTTCCCTATATCCGTCATTCTAAGCTTCTAAGGCATTTTATTGGCATGAATACAGTAATTTATTTTGCCTTGAAGAAACCGATGCTTGCCAACGCCAGTGTTGCGGACCAAGCCGAGGTTTCACCATCCATATAACAGATAACGACGGCCAGGTAAGCGGATAAGTCCTTCCCGATACCTTATTCTTAATTCTATTGCCGGGTCGTGGGTAGGGAGGCGGTTTACAACATTATAGGTCTGGATCGTCCATTGGACTCTATGCCTGCTTTCTCCTCGCTCTGCTTGAAGCAATTTTTGTGGTCTTCTGACTCGTTCGAATACTTTCACTCTTAATTTTATTATCTTACTTAACACTTGGCAAGACGAAGTTGCCCATGATTTTGCCCTTCTTTTTGTCATCACAACTCGTCAGAAACTACTGGTCCGATCGGCACCAAACGTTGGAGTAATATAGAACTTGGTCTAAACGAGTTCTATCAATATTTCTTTTTCAATATTAAGCTTGTTTTCAAGGTTAAATTAACACACAAAGAGAGGTATTTTTTCTTTACAGTCGTCCGTCAATTTTTCGTCATTTTGTTATCACAACTCGTCAAAAACTACTGGTTCGATTGACACCAAACTTTGGAATTATCTAGAATTTGATCTAAACGAGTTCTATCAATATTTTTTCATTAGTATGTTTGTTTTCAAGGTCAGATTAATACGCAAAGACAGGATATTTTCGCTGCTTTTACTGCCTGTATAGTGAACGCTCAGCACAACGCAAAAGCTTATTGTTGCAGTTACATAACACTTAAGGCCTCTTGCTGTAAACGCTGTGGAGGCTTTGGGACATTGCTAAAAACTATCACTATTTTTTTTTCATTATTAAGGTAGCGAAACTGTTCAGTTGCCAAGTGTTCATTTCGCTAATAGTTTGCGAAATTGGTTCTTGTCCATTTTGCCTTTGATAAAAGAATTATATTAATAGAACACTTTTCTCCGTTACGAAAAATAGAGCATTAGAATTTAAACCTTATCATCATTTTGTCAACAAACCCATACACACACACAGGAAGTGATGCGGGTGATGAGGGATTTCAAATGCTGCGCGGGATACCCATGCTTTGCCTGCTCCGACCGCTGTGCCCTGGAGCTCCGTGTGGAGGCCCCAGTGGGCAATATCATTGGCTACGTGAGGCAGGAGTGAGTATTCATTTTACCCATATCTTTTTGCATGGATTTATTAGCGATTCAGAACATGATGTTTTCTCCACCTGATTTTCCTTTATTTTTATTTTTTTGTAAAACTAGCAAAAGAAAACTGAATAGTAAGCAAAATACCCTGTACCATTTTTGTACCACTATGTTCAAACCTAAGAACAAATTCGATTTCTTCTTTAACACAAGAATAGAATGGTCTAACATAAGAACTTCTTCCTTTGGAACCTCTACACCAGAGTTAAAGTAAAAACTTGATGTGGTCTTGATACGGTGTTGGGCGGAAAATTTTCATGCCGAAAAATGCCAGGGAAAAAATTTCCCATCTTATCAACTGCGGATTTTTATCACAATCGGAAAAATCCCACCCCAAACCCCGATCCCGTAGAACTCCTTTTGGTAAATATTTAAGAACCAGTAAGATCGGTTGCCGTCACAGTGATTTGTTGTCAATCACATGTTCTGTGAAAAAATCTCAGCATTCGTACTTTTTCTTCTTCTTCTTCTTCTGCTTCTTCTTCTTCTGTTTCTTCTCCTCCTCCTCCTTAAAAATTCTGTTACTGGTTTTTTTTTTATTAAACGCTATCAGCGAAAACTGGTGTTAGATTATTTCTTCAACACTTTCGTTATTCAAGACTGCTGAAAATTGTTTGTCAAGAAGAAGTCTAACGCCACTATATTAAACGAAAGGCGTCCAGAGAATATTTTAGAGAATATAACAGTTTTTCAAATTCAATTTCGTATTTCAGTGAAACCATAAAATCGATAAAAACACGTCTTTATTGGTTAAACTACATTAGAAATTCTGGTTTGGAGAATAAGATTATCAGTCATAAATCAGAATTTTCATATAAACTGGGTAAAGCTTTAATCTGATTGGTCGATATCTAAATGAAGAATTTTACAATGTTGATTAGAGCTAATCAGATGATGAATATTGCAATTATTTGTCAACAAAACGTCAGTTAAATCGTGTAACAGAAATAGGTATTGACTTACTTCGAGTCAGTGTGAAGA
The DNA here is from genome assembly GCA_949752745.1 of Protula sp. h YS-2021. Lineage (NCBI taxonomy): Eukaryota > Metazoa > Annelida > Polychaeta > Sabellida > Serpulidae > Protula > Protula sp. h YS-2021. The sequence goes on from OX457026.1 coordinate 71,828,647, forward strand.
TATTTTTGACCAGATGCCAAATTAATGAGGTAAAGGTCAAAGTTTCCTTATTGGTCATTAATACTTGATATTGACTCAAAATAAGTCAATATAAGCTAATTGTTTTGGAACATTATTCTTCCTAAACTCCTGAAAATATTATTCTTTCCTGTAAAGTGCTAAATGTAACTAATTATATATTTGCACAAATATTTTTGGTCAGATACGGTGTTTACAAATATTGCACACAACATTTATCTGGTTCACTTGCATATTTCCATATATGACTCTACGGGTAAATATTTATCTGCTTAAAAGTTTCTCGATGTTTGTAAATTTGCTCTGAAGTGTGTAAACATGACCCCTGGGAGCCACCCAAGTACGAAATGGTTACCGTACTTCTTAAAAAACGATTTCTAAATGCGGAGTGCTAATTATGAAATAATACCCCCTTTTTAAACAACCACGGAGTGTAATCTTGAAATCACCCACTGCCCCCCTCCCACCGTTTTGAGAGAAAATAGGAGCACTGAGTGAAAAATGACCTCCCACAATTTTAACAACATTGGCACTTGAGTCATCGCGGTGGGGCAGGGGCGGGGGAGGGTATACGTTGGGGCCTCTTCTCTTGCCAAAGTGAAATCTACATAGAAACTATTCAAGATAGAATAAACTTGTCCTAAAAGAGGATGGTATCATAAACTGGTTCCATTCAGTGACAAAATCAGAAACCTGCCAAATTACAGGTTTATATTTTGTTCCAAGATAAGTCATTGAAAAAGAACATCATCAAAATCGATTTCTTATTATTTGAAAGATGTTCCCCATGGAAACCGAAACTAGGCATCTACAACTCAGAACACGAACAAGTTGCGAAAATCGAGGGACCGTGTTGCATCTGTAACGCCCCTTGCTGCGGTGACGTGGAATTTCCGGTAAGTAATTTTTTTTTTTTTTTTTGCAAGTTACTTGGTTATTTGTTTTTTTTTATTTTCACTCGTTTAGTTGCTGTTCTTCAACAGTGAAATGCATCTAGAACTACAAGATATGCATCTTTATAGTGTCGGATTTTGATGCGCATGCTAGGTCTGTGAATAAACTCCACACCAATGAGTCACCGATGGCTTCGGATGGCTACCGATGGCTACGGATGGCCACTTACAAAAGACTCGATTCAAGCATTACAGCTCGTGATTTTTTGCCATTGATGAAAAACAGGCCAGAGTGAGCTCATACAACTTGAAATATACAAAATACTTTGGGAAACTTCAGCATATGATTAATATTGAAATGGATTGGTTCGCGTAAGTATTTATCGCCTTGTGTGAATGAGCTTCACAGCTGTTTTGATATGGAATGCTGCCAACTTTTGTGTGAAACTCGCTAGTTCATGTCATCGTCGATTTGCGTGTTTTAATCCTCCGAACATGTTTCAATGCACCATTTATACATGACAAAACAAACATATTAGTCCCAATCCTACGCACATTTTATTAGCTGTGTCCAGACCACGTGACAATTGTCTTGCTTTCTATTTGTCAGGTGATGTCGCTTGAAGGCAACGAAGAACAAGTAGGCATGTGCGCCAAGCAGTGGTCTGGATATGTGTTGGAAGCCTTCACATCGGCAGACAACTTCAACGTCCGCTGTACGTCGCATATATGCTTTCAAATACAAGTGATTAAAATATCTTTCGTCTATATCTGCTGGCGTCATAACATCTATTTTAATGAGAAAAAATTAGTTTCGTCCATAAGTGAATATTTAAAGTCAATATGTCCCATTAAACAACTAGGCTGATTATAAAATCTTTCTGAAAATAAAAATTGCTTTTCTCCGTTTTCAACGCACTGCATTTGTTTTAGTCCCCATGGACATGGACGTGAAAGTCAAGGCCAGTATGCTTGGAGCCATCTTTATGATTGTGAGTTATATTGTCTTTATTCAGCAAAATAGTTTAAATTTAGGGGTTTTGGGGGGCTGTCTTGCGTACAATAGATTGATTGATTATTTAAACAAATATGCCTGTCTTTTGGTAACACAGAAAATGGGTGCGGCAAGGAAGATTTGAAGATCTTTACTGACACAGAAAAGCATTTTAATGAGTTTGCCATTTTTAGTGGGCAAACCAAGTTATATACATCGTTATTATCATTTCATAATGGATACATTGATGTTTACAACAGTTTCCATCCCTGATTGATGTTTTCTATGATTATTTTATCATCGTTTATCTGTATATAATGCCTGATTTTTTTGCTTTCACCCCAGAAGTATTTGATGCTTCTAATATTTGCTTCAGTTGATATATATTCATTTTATTTCAACCACGCTCGCAGTCACATGTCTGTTTTGTATAATGACGCTATACGTATCAACCGCCCAATCAACCTCAGGTGTTAATGTTGCTCAATGTGCATGTTGTTTGGCTGATCTTGTTTCTAAAGTGGCTAGATAATATATATGTAGTTAATCTCATTTGCTATGGAATATTCTCTCGTAGTCTAATTATCGAAGCAAATGCTCTCTTTATCGTATTCAAATTTCAAAAGAAGTGAGATCAACCCTTGATATGAAACCCAATAAAACGACAAAATTTTGAATATATAAACGGTCCAAAATTAAAGATCTCTCCATGTATCGCTCAGTTGTGCTCCAATGAATTTGGAAGTGATTGCAGCCTTTATTTTGAAGAAGTCATGTCTGAATAAATGAATAGATCCTGCTTATTGTTTTAATACAAACGACAAAATTCTGAATATAAGAACGGCCCGAAATAAAAAATCTTACTGTGTATGGTGTAATTGTGCTCCTTTGGGGTTCAATGAATTTGAAAAAAAAAAAGCAGTTCACAAAATTTTCTTCTAGTCTCATTTACCGCTTGTTGTTTAATGTGTTTTATATTGTGATGTTTGATTTAAAGAAAATGTTTGTCTTTTTGTTCAAACCCTATCATGTGTGTTCGTTGCCAGGACTTCATGTTTTTCGAGCAGAAAAACAACCAACACCACCACCGCTACTAGGCCGAGCAAGTCAGGTTCTTCGCGCATTCCTATTTTGTCTTGTTATACATGAGTAAGAGTCTCAAGGGCTGTTCCAAAACTTTCCCTAAAGACGAAGTGCACCATTAACTGTTAACTGCAAATGTTTTGTTTGTTTGTTTGCTTGTTTGTTGTTGATTTTGTGGGGGGGGGGGGTTGGTGGTGGCAGTGACGAGTTCAGTATGACTTGTCAATAATAAACAGGAGTCAGTATGACCTGTCAATAATAAACAGCAATGGAAATGAATATGCCTGGTTACTTAAATATTAATCGAAATTTTTGTTTCTTAAATTTGACAGTTCTGGTCTGTCGTGTTTTGTCTAATACCGAGTGTGTTTGGTACAGCCCTTAAGAGACATTTAGTAAATTTCACAAATTATTCTTTACTTTTACGTTGAAACTGTTGTCTTTTCTGTGTTGTGTTTATTTTTATGGCCAAAACTAATTGTGTGGGTATTTATTTATTGACAAACCCTTCTTATTCGTTCCTGCAAATGCATGTATAACTTCGAAAGCAAGTCAAGGACGAAGAAACTATTACCTTAACAATTTTTATTTTGTTTTTGCCTCTCACTGTAACCTACTAATTTGCCTTTCTACGGGCCCTTGTGTGAACAAAGGGGCGTTTTTTTTGTGTGCGAGTTCTGATTTGGTTAATAAAGAAGGGTTAGGAAAGGAAGTGTATTCAGACGTTTGTTGCAAAAACAATTTATCTCGGAATTGCAATCTTATAATAACTCTCTGATTTCAGGATTTTATGTTCTTTGAACAGAAAAACAAGAACAACAGGCATTATTAATGCACTAGGTATAGCTTCCATTTATTGTCTACCCAACACGTAGCAAACGAAACCGGAGTATGGAGTATGGAGTACTCTATCCACAATTATGTTTGTCTTTAAGTAAAGTTCGCCTGATCAATATCTTATAATTATTTCAAGTTATTGAAAATTAAATTTTTAATTTTATTAATTCAACTGTTTATGCATAGTAAATCTTTTGTGGATGAAACATTCTGATCATGCTTTAACATAAGTCCCGCGAAAAGGTTTTCATATCAGTAAATGTATTTTATAAATAAAATTTTAGTATAAAAGAAGAGCAATTTGCTAGTTTAAACATTTCAATAATTGATGGAAATACTACGGTTAAAAAATCACTCCGAAGTTTAATTTAAATCAATAAAGAATTTGTATCACAATTAATCGGTTTAATAACATGGATTTAATACTTTATCAGCAATATCAGAAACTAAAATGTTAACATTTAAGTGAAGCTCATGATATAAGTAGGTAATATTCATTATAAAATTCAAACAAAGAGTTTTTATATTGTCAGTTATAGTTTTAATTTTAATAATAAATAATTTTAGATAAAAATAAATAGAATGTTGATTGGTATTCCAGATGTAAGTTAAAGTTCATCCCCACTGTTCATACTTAGGTTTTATATTAACGTTTAACAAAGAAAACATCATCAACAAACACATTTTCAAAACGATCAATGGCAACCCATAGGGGAGGTGGGCATACGGATGGGCCAGTCGATTGGCTGTCACAACTCAGATGGCTCAGATGGGCTGTCACAACTCAAATACTGTATAGTACTACGCAGTGTCTATTAAAGGGATGCTACATGAAAACCACTATTTTATTTTTGTATCAAACTGTGTTTTTTTTTGTTTCAAATAAAATTTAGTGAAACTCCATATTTGCATTGAATATTTTGTACCGGGATAATGCTAAATTTTTACAATGAATGATAACAATTATTATTTTATGGTGGATAGCTTTAATTACGCTTAAAATTTAAAACTGATAAGACAAACTATGTTGTATTCGATTTCCAAGAAATGCAGAAAATGTCTGGAAACCATTATGATTGAAAACAAATTCGCTTATGTGCAAATAATATTTCAATTCTCATTCTCGGTGCTTTGCTCTTTGATTGCTTTTGTGTGTTGTGAATTAACATGACGTATATTAAATTTAATAGTGTTTGTAAATTAACATTGATATATAATGTGATGAGTAACTAATAACAAATAATAAGTCACAGCTAGAAATAACTTAGACTGCTTTCGCTAAAGTTAAGCTTACTTCATTTTTCCTTCTTACGTTCGTCACGTTTTCTACGAAATTTACGAAGCAAGAACAGAAGCAAATTTTCAAACACAACTATGAAAGAACTGTTTTTGTCAAAATGAACAACACAACAGTAAAGCCTGTACTGGGCTACAGATCGGGTACCCAGTGTCCGGAATAGTGAGGTGTTCTTAATTATTGATTTGAATGAAAATATAAAGCACTGAAAAATCCGACCAGTAAAATGAATTTTTCGGTTTATCGAGGTTGTTCAGACCTAGAGTTTTACTGTATTTATTTATAATATATAACATTAATTTTATATCTTGCTAACCTGGAACTTCAAGTCCAACCACCCAATCGACAACAATCATTCCCATTGAACATAAAATAAAGTAACCAAATGAACAACTGTTTTAGTTAACAGAAAACAAAACAAACTCCTTTCCATCAAAACAACAATAGACAATGAAATGTTTAGAAAAACTACTGTATTACAAATCATTACAATCATTTGCTACGAAATACGATAAACAGTTGCAGTTTCCTGTCCACATTTTATATTTATATTTCATCTTTAAACACTAATATTTCAGGAAAAGCTGTATCTTTTCCAAATAATAAGTAAAAAATGGCATCAATAGGATTTTTACAGAAATGTTGTCAGTTTTTATTGAAAAACTAAAAAAAGTTTTCCCCCACATTTCATAGATATTATTAAATAATTATTAAATAATTAAAGATAACGACTAAATTACGTACACTGCCCTTGACCCCCCTGCCTGTGTGCGCCACCATTGATTACACGTGCACATTTTAAAAATTTTCAACTAGGAAAAGGAGTAGTAAAGAACACAAAAAACCTAAATAAGCTATTCTTTTACTTTTTCAGGACTTCATGTTCTTTGAGCAGAAGAACAATGGTTAGTTTTTAGAAGAAAGTACCGTTTTTTCGGACCTTCCAGGATTCAAAATTCATGCAAAACAGGACGTCAATTATTATGCAGAACAGGACATCAGTAATTATACACAAGAGAAATAAATAACATTGTTTTACTTTTACCAGTGAAGGTAACTAGAACGCGGTACTCTTTATTACTCAAGATGTGTTTTGTATATACATGTATTAAAATGATACTTTAGGTGAGCGCTTTAGGCTATCAACATACCTTAAGGACTTTTATGTAGATTGTGATATAATATTTTTGTTTTCGAGGAATAAATGAATATTTACAAGGAACTGCCAAATTTAACATTTAGATATTGCATATCAGATTTGGAATGGCCAGAAAAGAATCTTTATTCTGACATTTGTCAATTATTGATATCCTTATAAAACATATCAAATACTTAAAAAGGCTGAAGTTATTTAAAATGAATAAGAGAAAAGCAACTTTGTACCTGTGATGGAGACGAAATAACACATTTTGTCTTAGCACATTGTGGTTACCCCTTTTCAAGGTCACGTGTAGCTTTTCGTCTGTGTATTTTTGCTAAAAATCTGATCACAAAGAAAAACACGACTTCAGTTGAAAGTGAGTTATGATGAATAAAAGTGAACTCAAAATCATTCTGGGTTTCTAAATATGATTGATAGAAAGCATGATTGTATTAAATTGAAAAGTGGGGTAGTTTTAAACACGTGACGTTGGCGTTGCAGTGTGTCATGCAGTGACGTTAACTGATGTTTTATGCACAACTTTGGGTTAATGAAACAAGTTTTAAGGCATCGAAAAGTTAAGTGGTGACCAAGTGTCTGTGATATTAGCTGTAGCTCGAATTTAAACTTCCATGATGGTGTTAATGAGTATTAGTTGATGTAATATTCTTATTCTTTCATTTTTTACTTGCTGTACTTTTATTCTGCGTTTCATTTTGCTTTGTTATTCATTGAATTTTTATCCTTGTTTGACACAATTTGGACACCAAAATGTGCTTTTACGTCAGTATATTCGTTGGTGTACAACCGGCACATAAACTATTGGGACTATATTCGCGGTTGGTCACTCCAGTGAAACTAATTGAAAATGTCAATGTCATTTTTTTGGAACAACAGACAAATTTTAGCAATTAGGCAATTTTAATGGCGCATTTGGGTAAAAACTGAGTTAACCCATTCATTTGAATAGAATCTGATTTTAAGACGGCTAATTATATTTATACAGTTAGGACTTCTAACAATTTCAATTTTCATCAAATATTAGCGATTTTGCAGCCACAGTATTATTGGCATTTTTTCCATCAATTTTATGTAACTTATTGTGAACTAAAAACAAGTTAAATAAATATATCCAACTTTGTTCGAATAGTTTTATTCAAAATCTAGTTACCAACCGGACACCTTCTATGGCTTCACAGGGATAACTTGCGTTTGCATTAATGAAACAAACAAATCCAGAGGTAAGCGTTTTTTCTGTATCATTTAAATATTAAGGTATTCGATATAATATTCACCAATTTAGAAATCACCAAATAAAATTGTTTGAAAAATTGATGTCGGATATTTAAGATGGAATCTTCTATTTTATGTGAGTAACAAAATATTAAATCACTGAGTAAATCATGCTTAAAATTTTAGGCACAAGTCGAAATAATCCTGGTAAGAACTCGACGACAACAAACTAACAGTTTTTTTAAACGTAATGAAAACTCATTTGAATTCTAAAGGAGCCAGAAGTCAAGTAAACCAATTTTTAAAACAAACCACCACCAGATACAACTCCTGATGCGTTGTACAACAAAAATGACAAAGCATGCAGAAAAGCCATACATATTTTTTATACCAAATGTAATAAATTTTCTTATGAAAACCATACATTTTTCAATAAAATTGCTTTCAAACCATTATGAAAAGGTGAAAGATTTTGTATTTTGTCTATTTAGAAAAAACTGGGGCCGGGCATGCTTCATTAGTTTTTATAGAAAGTTGACTGACTGAATTTGAACTACATATTTGCTTGCCTATGAAGTTAACAATATGGCGATTTTCTCACGTTGCTGAGGTGCATCGTTTTAAAGCCAATACTCAGATGTGTGATGGTCAAGCAATTAAATCTTTCAGTGAATTTCACCCAATTCCATATTTCAACAAAATAACACCTTTTTTAATTTTTGAAAATTATCGCCCTTTCAGTGAATTTCACCCACATTCTATATTTCAACAAAATAACACTTTTTTAATTTTTGAAAATTATCACCAAACATATAAACTCATTTGAATGGAATGTTGTGAACTAAAAGGAGGTTTTTCACAAACTTAAAAGCCTCTTACATTGAAAAATGTAGGTGTACAATTTTGGGGGTTCAGACTTTAATGTTGGATGTAGTGGGCAGAATACAGTCAGCAATGAATAACCAACCAGATCTTTAATGCTATGGAACAAAATGCAGGTTGTGGTTCCGCTATTTATGTCAAAACTAGCAGTTCCTACCATTTCTTCAGGAAAAATTAAGTAACTGTGAAGCAGCGACGTTATTATTCAACATGTGACATTGAAAAAAAAACAGGTCGTAACTTGAAGCCCACATTTAAAATTTGGTAAAACTGCCTTCGCTTTGCAGGAAAATATTTGCAGTTTTAAAAAAGGTTCGCCTATTCAAAAATAATATATGTCATGGTATATGATGGGCTCAACTAGGGTTTATTAATTACCTAACAGATAATGGCTAAGGAACCAAAATCACTTTGCTAGACTAACCTTCTATTGTTCTCTTAAGCAATGATGAAACATATACAAGATATGAAGAATGGTTGCTGATAACATAGTAGTTCCGATGAATGAAACAGACTAATGGTATATGTGCAGATTTTAGGGAACCAAGATGTGTAACGTATATCCTAATCCCTTAAAACAGGAAGCTATTGGAAAAATGGACACAACATTTTGTCATCATCTTAATTGGACTGAAATGAAACGATGTTTAGGATTTGAAAAGAGGATTTCAAACATTGATGTTGAATGTGGTCATTGATAACCATTTCACAAGTTATTTTAGAAATCGAATTTTATCCACTTTCTTTAGAATTCTAAAGATGACCGCACTTTTTGAAAAATTGCAATGCAATAGAGATGTAAATTTATACACTTAGATTAGTTTGAAATATTCAAGTATAAATTTAGTTATAGAGTATAGTTCTCTGAAATAATATGCATGTTCTTTATTATGCTTAACATTTCTCTTTACTAGGCGGTTGAACTACTTATAAATTTCTAAAACTAAAACCTTACTTATTTAACTGTCAAATATTATCAAGTTAAGAGGCAGTAAAGTGTTACTAAACGTTCACTGAGAAAAATCTGCGCAAAAAGATAAAATTCAAGCAGGGCATCAAGAAGTTTATTCTTCGGTTTTCGAACCCCTAGAGATGTGATCTTATTTCAGACTAAAAACGCAGATGTTTATTCTATTTAACTATCTGTCATTTAGAAGAGAGTCCATAGAATTAAAAAATATAAAGTTAACGGGGCATTTTCACGGTCCTTGCAATCTTGGGAGACTTCTCCATGAAATATTCGTATTTCAAAAATATTATATAAACACATCCTTAATTCAACATGCATATATTATATATCAACTGTTAAATACAAAGCGAGTTGAGAAAAACATATAATTTTATGACAAAAATGGCAAATATTTAGTTACGTCCTTAACAAGTGGAAACACAAACTGCCCTGTTATCTCTTTCCGACTGAAAAGATGGAAATACATTCATGCTAGTAATTGGATTGATAAGATTATCATTGCACACATTGTCCTTAACCACTAAAAGGTAAACTATGCGTCAGAGAAATAAACGTTCAAGGTGCATAATATTTACAATAATGAAGAACGTGGACCATGTAAACTGCGTTTGCTTTATTCATGCATGAACTAGTGGTTTCCTCTGCAGCTGGTGCTGCGTACGTGCGTGACACTCTAATAGGCTGAATTTTTGGGTGGGTATTCATTGGATGGTATTACTAAGGTCATTTATTTCGCTAAATTTTAACAGCACTTCTTATTAAAAAGGGTAGATTTGAAATCGTACCGGTCAAAATATGAATATAAAATTAGATTCAGTCTCCCATACTTTTCTATTTCATGAAGGATTGTAGCGTAGTTTGACCTCTTAATCCAGAAGCAAGACAACCGAGCCAGACGCAATGATTGTTATTGCTAGCATATCGGGTGAACGAATATGCCCAACGTTGAAATATCCTACTAGTAATCTATCTTTGACGTTATTTGGTTAATTAAACCACATGAGTGAATTTGTCAGTTGCTGTGCTCGGTTTAGATCGTTATCAGCGTAGCGCCTCTCTGACTCTATAGGTTCAAACATTTTACAAGCTTTGTTCTTCTATCTGAAATGTTTAGTTTACTACATATTTCGATCGCACAGTGTTAAAGGTCTTAGCTTCAGATTTAATCGGGCACGGAACTAAATACACAAGCATAGATTTCTTTAAATTAACCCTTGAACCAGGGTAACTAGAGCAGTAAGTTTTAAGGCTTTGTCAACCGTTCGTTGACACGACAGCTGCGAATGCCGGCGAACCCCCCTTTTTTCTTTCTTTTTCTCTTTTTCTGAACTTCCTAATGCTTAACCATAATTTTAATTGTACTTGTGTCAAGTCGGCTTTTATTAAATATCATCCTGTTTTTGGTTCGCAGCATCGGCATTTTCTTTTCCAAGCAGAATCTTTTCTGTTTTTTTTTTTTTTTTTTTTGCATTATTATCCATATGTAATTAAATTTTTGACACAATACAGCGAACTTCAAACTGAAAATGAGAGTGAAATTTTTTAGAGGGTATGTTTATCTTTTGCCATTTGAAGCTCTTAGGAAACAACCAAATTTCAATGTTCTCCAACGTTTTATTTTTGCACACGCAACCTTAAATTGACGTTGGATCGACATTGGAATGTTTACTGAGTATGGGTACTGCCTATTTCATATTTCTGATTTTATAGTGTACGGAAATGGAATCTATATGCTTCCGTAATCTCTAGTATTTTTCTATATAACACATTTAACAAGTCAACGTTTTTTCTCCCATTGTCTCCTACCGAGTGGGGGGGGGGGGGGGTTAAGGGTTGCATCTATGGGATGGTTACAAATAGCTGATTTTCACTGCGTGATTATTTTTATCAATAAAATCGATATTATAAGATTTTTATAACGTGACTGGTTTAGGGAGGGGGTGGGGTAGGCTTTTTAAGAGGGAGCATTCCGGGTCCAGTGGAATGAAATCTGTAACCCGCCTTCAAATACATTTGTCACAGCCTGTGTTGGCCTACTATCATTAGGCCGTAGAATTTTCCAGAGTGACTGGCAGGGAGGGATCGGGTGTTTATAAGGTGTTAATATGCAGATATCTGTGGGAGAGATAATTACTCATTGTAGGTGTTTTTCTCCTGTGCCACTGTTCCCTTGCCAAATGTTGATATATACTGAGTCACGTGCTTAATTAACTTTTAATGTGGTGTACGGCCCAATCATGTGTTATTTACAACAAAGGCTTTGAAAGTCATTCAGCATCACCGCACAACATTGTGCACTGTTAAAACAGCATTAAAATTGAAACCAAAACTTCACATCACTTCTAAAAATGCGCTAGCCACTTTCTAGAAAAAAGCTAGTAAGATTTCAAGGCATTTGAAGCCAATTGGAAACATGTTCAATATGATAGATCTTACCATTTCATGAGAGGTTGTTTTGGGGCTCGTGGACCTCTCTCATATGTAAAGAGATTATCTTGAGGTGGATGACTCCGCCCTTAGTTTACTTGCTTAATTACAATATAAGTTCCTCTGCTCAAGATATAGGGGAACAGGACAATTCCCCCCCCCCCAGACAATTCCCCCCCAGTCAATTCCCCCCCGAACAATTCCCCCGTAGGACAATTCCCCCCGAGGACTATTCCCCCCCTCCTCATTCATTTTTATTTTTCTTATTTTTTTCTTTTCTTTGTATCTCTCTCTCTCTCTCTCTCTCTCTCTCTCTCTCTCTCTCTCTCTTTTTTTTTTTTTTTTACAAATTGTTGCCCTTTTATCTTCTAACTGGAGATGGTAATTGTCCTTTCATTTCAACATTGTCGCAATTGCAATTTACATGCCTTATCCAAACCAATGAACTTTAAGTTGGCCACCTCAGTGCCAGCAAAAACGGTTTTTTACATGTTACATCGGTCGGATCCGCCGTAATGTTCGCGGTGCATCTGGTCAAATTGTGGATGGCCGCTTGCCCGAGCTACCACGTCGCTGGTACGCCGACTCTGCGCAACGCATTCGTCAAACAGTCCGCGACTTCGAAAACCGACATACTGTTGACTATTGACTATTTGCGTGGAATTGCCCACAACACCAGGTTTTAAATGGCAGAAAAAACTTTCGTTCCAGATAGAAAAATTTTTCATTTTTGAATTTATGGTATTTTAAAAATAAAGACTTTGGCATTCAAAGTAAAATATGATATAAAAAAATTAAGTGGGGGGGGGGGGGAATAGTCCTTGGGGGGAATTGTCCTACGGGGGGAATTGTTCGGGGGGAATTGTCGGGGGGGAGTTGTCTGGGGGGAGTTGTCTGGGGGGAATTGTCCTAGACCCAGATATAGACAGTGCTGACCTACCTGAGACAGAATTAAGTAGCTTGTCCATGATCTTAGGCAACCCATTTTGACCTAAGATCGCTTACTTAAATCCAAGACAAGTTTCATAGCTTGCGATTTAGAGAAGATGGGCCCATGTGTTATTCAAAGAAGCAGGACAGTACCCGACTGGACAAGAGTAGACACAGGACATCTCCCTACCGAAAAATACCCGACCTAGACATTACGCTACCGGCAAGAGCTTCATTGGTTTTTTTGATCATTTTCTTTTTAATTTTTATATCATAAATTTACGATAAAGAGCAACGATTGACTCTTTTGATTAAATTGCAAAAAGAGACCACTGAAGTATTCAGTCAGAGATCACATGTGTGTTTGTGGTGAATACATGAACTAGATTGGGCACTCAAGGCTAAGGCGAGGGGCGATTGTTCTACCTAGATGCTTGATCGTGTTGAAAATGAACTCCCAAAGATCACTAGCTATGAGAAAGGGTGGCACCGGAAAATGTTAAGCGTTACGGCTTACCCACCCAAACCTTCTTGGGGATTCTTGATCGTCATTTTATGGGCATTTTGTGACTACTGACATGTTTTAACATTTCTTCAGCATAGTTGTGCTTTTGGTAACGATTTGTCTTGAAAGACACAAATGACCGTTTCATTTGTTTTAAAGGCCAGGTATTTTCCTGTAGAATAATACCCTACGTCGGGTATTATCCATTCTGGTATTGTCTTGTCGGGTATTTTAAAGTAGATTATTCTCTTAGACCCTTAATTTAATAGCAACTAAATAGAAAACCGAGATTATTTACACCAAAGTGGCTTCTCAATCGGTCCAAGTGGAAAACATATTCATGAAAATATTGTATTTAACAATGTTTTAGTTATATGTTGAAGGTCAATGAACTCATCGCGCAGCAGTTCGTTCACGAGTGCCCGAATCCAATAAAAATCATCCAGTGCCTGATCTATCCCTATAATAAAAACTCTTTCAGCACAAGCATTTGTATATTGTGGCAATTTAACGAAAAACTTGCACCGAAAGCATATCACTATTTAAATATGTTGTTGAAAGTCTTTAAAAGTCGCCCACCTTCTCCAAAATTCCATTTTAATTTCTTTCCGTTGATTATTTTGTTCTGAATTGTTAGAACAATTTCGCATTAATTTACCTACGCAGTTCTTGTTGTTTTAAGTAGTATGTCTCGTACACAATGAGACATGAACTGTGGAATTTTCTTGATCTGTAGAGATTTGTACATCGCTTTAGCATTAATTTTAGGTGCGCAAGGCTTAAAAGTTTTCTTGAGATCAATGAACTGCATTGTGTTCACTGAGTAAATCTTAACAGCTGTTTAATGGGAACAGCTGTTGGATTTACACTACTGTTGACTCTGATCAGCTGCTGTATGTGTAGAAGCACTTTGAGCATATTTAAATTATTCTTAACCGAATCTCAAGTGCTTCGAAGTGATAAAATAACGACAATGGAGGGTGTCATAGCAACAAGCTTAGTAACATTACTTTGTGTATCTGGAATACTTTGCAGAAAGTTTGCCAACCAGCGGCATTTGTTCACCTTTTAAGATGGTGTCAATGAATGGTTGACCAAATATGGAAAGATACTCAACATAGTAACTCTTGATTGAACGCTTACGATCCAAAAGATAAGTTAGAAATTTGGGCAAATTATAAAAATTTTATAGCTAAACTTTGCGTGTGGCATGGAATCGTAAAGTGGAATTAGTTTTCGTTATCTATATGTCGGCAAGTGTGGGGGGAAGACTAATTTCTAATATTAAAATTTTTGAAGAAATTACTGGTTGATTTCACAGTGGACAATAATAACACGAGGGTGTCTGTGGTCACATATTCGTCCATGGAAGATGTTTACAGGCATGTGGATCATTTGACAGATGTCAATAAGAGCTCTCATCACAAATGTTTGCTGGTGTATAATTTAAGGCCGCTTCACACGGCAGGGCATGCTCAAATTAAAAACTCACGAGCAAAGTGTACATCGAAATTCAGGGAGTTTACACAGTGCAGCACCGAATTCCTTGATTATCACATAACGATATTTTAATGGCCAAGCTGTCCCACTTACCTCGGGGTTCAGTTGAAAATAGCTCCTCTCTCCCCCCCCCCCACTTTAAATGGCTTTAAGCAACTGGCCTGGCATCCGGTTGAGACACTTATCGGTTAATCTCTTTCATGTGGTCTGATTAGCATATCTGTGCTCACGAAAAAAAATAGGACGGGCTCTATTTCCGCAAGCTTGCTACGTGACGACGGATGGGTCATAAAAATCATAAAACTAACGTTTTATTTCGTAAAACGAGCTTTTACGAGTAAAAGCGCAATTCGCGTTCTCCACTTTTAGAAGGGTTTCCCTTTGATTAGATTTACCACACAATAGAAAGAAACTTTTTCTCGTAAATAGAATGAACCCTATCCCGCCTTCCATCCAGCCAGCCAATGAGAATGCAGTTAACACAAAGTGCTACGTCACTGAAGCTGTCAATCATTCCCTTTTAGCCCAAAAATAGGTGGTGTCAACTCACCCAGGCTTGTAGGGGCTGGATGGGAGGGAGGATAGACTAAAAGAGGAGAACGCGAATTGCGCTTTTACTCGTAAAAGCTCGTTTTACGAAATAAAACGTTAGTTTTACTTCGCAAAAGCTTAGAATTCGCTTATCTCCACTTTTAGATGGGACTAAAGTCCGGAGCAGGGGAGCCTGCCATTCTAAAGAAACTGCGTGAAAAAGGTCGCGAATTGCAAATACTCGAAAGAGGTTTGCGAAATAAACTTGTTAGATGGGATAGAATTGAAGATAAATAAAATCCCAAATCTAAGAAAGTTTGCTTTATTTGAATTCCAAACAACCCTGATAGGGTAAAGGAGGGGAACCCTGCTAGCCCATGAAGGGATCTGGTAACAAATAGAAAATTTTCAAGTAATGGTGTCATAAAAGTCTGAATAAACTTATGCTGACTGACTGAGTATCCTTTACCATCCCCCTCCTGCCTCCCACTGGATGGATCCCGACCTGGGATACTCTAAGCTCTGAGTAGAAGATAACAATAATACTGATTTATTGTTTAACCTTTCTTAACAAAAGGATCGTAACCTTGTAAGGCTACTATGAAAATAAAACTTGACACAGTATAATTACAAGTGACTGTGTCTTACAGAAGCATGCTAAAAATTCTAAGACCTTGGGTAAATGTTAGAACTGCTCTAAATCATTACCACTTAAAAACTTAAAATTATTGCGAAATTGACTGGCAATTTCGAGAAATTAGATGACTAGAAGCTTTAGAACACTCAATAACTTGGATTGGAAGCAATCCTAGTGATAAAATTCACTAAATACCGCTGATTTTACAACTAAGCCCATAATGGTACTATGGGCCTTGGTCACATGGTCACTGTGACACAGACCCTTGATGGCCTCTGGGCTTTCAGTATGGCCCGGGACTGCGGGGACGCTGGGTCGGGGAGAACTGCGCCTCCCCCCCTTTTTTCTAGAGTCAAAGAAAAAATCTGAAGTTGCTGAGGCCAGGGTGTGGATCACAGTGATCATATGAAACTAATTCAGTTCTTGGATAACACGAGAAACTAGAGATCGAAAACAGTCCGACGGTCTATACGGTAGCCGACGACGTAAAGTCGGCAGAACTGGGATAGGGATATGTCCTGTGGGGTAGTGCACCGGCTATTTCTTGGGTTTGAAGTAATTGGTAGCACGGTTCTTGACATAGCCTCCCTTTTGCTTGCCCTTGCCTTTGGGTCTGGGAATGGGTGATCTGTAACAGATTGACAATTAGTTAGTAATGGCCGTCTCCGCAGCTATGAATGGGCCCAGAGAATAGAGGCCTGATAGTTGATCTTGGGAGAAGTCTTTAAGATAATACTTAACGAAGGAATTGGGAGAAGCCCAGCAGCCTGTTTTAAGTATATCCGACAACGACACATTACGTAACGCTCTAAGTGAGTTTGCCACCTGCCTGAGTTGATGGGCTTTCACTTTTAACTCTGACTGAAGAACTGTGTCTGATTGTGCTTCGTCATACGCTGTCATAATGACCCCTTTTATGTAGTTTGAAATAGATTGCTTAGAGAGGTCTTTATTGAACTTGGGCATATAGGAGATAATAAGGGCTTTTTGATTTTTTGACCTGTATACCTCCGAAAGTTCTAAGTATTGACGTAAGGCTTTGACGGGACACAAGGAGACTAAGTCCTCGGAGGTCTGTTCCTCTGGTAGGGATGGTAAGTTGATGTGACTGAAAGTGCCCATCCCATGAGTAATGATGTGGGTTTTGCCCATGAAGCCGGCCCTAGGGACGAGAGTGATGTTTTTCCACTCCCCGTTCTCTTTGCTTACCGTCCTGTCTAGGGCGTGTATTTCGCTCCTCCTTTTGCCGGAAGTGAGGGCTAGCAAGAAAGTAAACCTTACTGTGGCATTATTGGCTGAGATTACTCCATTCCCAAAGATGTCCGGGCGCTGAAGGTACCTCAGTACTAGGGAGAGATCCCATTGCGCAACGTTCGATTGACTAGGGGGAGAGTTTACCTTGAAATGACGAATCAATTGAGAGATAGACGTGTCATCCCCTGGGTCATAGCCCTTAGAGGCCTTAAGCCTGGAACCTATGGCTGCTCTGTAACCTTCAATGGAGCTTACCTTAAAACCTTCGTTTGTGAATAGGTGGTCCAAAAAGTCTGCTTTCATTGAAGGAGAGGCCTGGAATGGGTCTAGCTTAGACTTATTACACCAGGATGCGAATTTGTTCCATTGAGACCTGTACACCTTGGCAGTAGATTGTTTATGGCTGTTTACTATTTTATCTACTATGTTCTGTGAGAAGCCTTTCTTTTTTAGGAAGGACTGGTCAGGCACCAAAGGTGTAGGTTCAATAGGTGAGGGGCTGGGTGAAAATGATGCCAATGGGGTTGGAATAGGATTTCTCTGTGGCACGGGATTGGAGTCGTCTTGATTATCTTGCACCTGAGGAGCAAGGTAAACCAAGGGGCCTCCGGCATCCGCGGGGCTACCAGTACCAGGGCTCGTGGGCCCAAGTCCAGTACCCGTTGTAGTACCTGAGAGAGGATTGCCTGTGGTGGGAAGGCATAGAGTACCTCTTGCAGTGGCCATGGACAGCTGAGGGCATCTATTGCCCACGCTGCTTGGTCCGGGCATTGGGAGACATACCTGGGTAGACGTGTTGTTACTGCATTGGCAAACAGGTCTAGCGTGGGGGCCCCCATGGTGACTGAATCGTCACCCACTGAAAGGACTGGGGAGCTAGGCACCACTCCGTGTGGATTACCTGGCCTACTCTGGAAGCTAAATCGGCCAGTACATTGAGTTTTTCCTCCAAATGACGCGCTGAAAGGGTGATTTGAGATTGGCGAGCTAAAGATAGGATCTTGTAGGCCAATATTGATAGAAGGAGGGATCTGGTCCCCCCTTGCCTGTTTAAATATGCCACGGCTGTTGAGTTGTCTAGGAGAAACAGAACACTCCTGCCTCGGAGTCGGTCGGACAGTGCTATCCACACGACCCGTAGTTCCAGCCAGTTTATGTGGTACTTTTTGAAAGAGGGGGGCCATTTGCCCTTCCACATCTGGCGTTGGCAATGTATACCCCATCCCCTTTGGGATGCATCCGTTTGGAGTTCTATTTCCGGGGGTGGGGGATGGAAGGGTGTGCCCTCGTTTAAGATCTGTGGATTGGTCCACCAGGATAGGGAGGCCAGGGCAGCCTGTGACACGGTCATTTTTGCCTGAGGGTGCCTCCCCTGTCTTTGGAAAGGTCTGTAATGCAAGTGGCCCAGGGGGACTGTCCGCTCCGTGGCAACTAAGAGACCTAGCAAGGACTCCGTGGGATGCAGTCTTACCTTTTTTCCTGCCTGGATCCCTCGTATGCCCTGCGTGATCTTTTGCTGCCTTTCTGCTGTAGGAAAAGCTCTCGCACTTACCAGATCCCACCTTTCCCCCAGAAAGACGATGTCTTGCTTGGGTGCTAGTTCCGATTTGGGAAGATTGACCACTAAACCTACCTGTAAGGCTTTGCGCACTAGTGCAAGGGTTCGGCGGTGGGCCGTGCCCTTGTCTGCGTGTGCCAGAAACCAATCGTCCAGGTACTGGAACACGAGCATACCTTCTAACCTGGCCCATGCTTTGAGTACTTTCATAATTTTTGAGAATACGTACGGGGCCGTGGAGAGGCCGAAAGGGAGTGCCCGAAACCAGAATCGCTTTGGGCCTATTTGAAAGGCTAGAAACTTTCTCGCTGATCGGTGCATTGGAATGTGGAGATAGGCGTCTGAAAGGTCTATGGATGTGCCCCACATCCCTTCCCGCAAGCTTTCTTTTATGACCTGAGCGGTGTCCATTTGAAAGGAGGTTACCTGCAGGAAGTCGTTTAGGGCTGACAGATCTATGACCAATCTCCAACCCCCCGATTTTTTGGGAACCAAGAAAACCCTGCTGAAAAATACTGGTTGGTTTTCTGGCACTTCTTCCACCGCCCTTTTTTCTTTTAGACTTACGAGTACTTCCTGTAGGGCTACATCCCTTTCTGAGTCCCGTGGGTAGGAGGTGATAAGGGAGTGCGGAGCTTTGTGGGTCAGGGGGATAGACGGTGGAAGGCCCCTCCCCTCCCGCTTGAACGGTAGGGGGTAACCGACCTTCAACCATCTGACCACGCGGCGGGGGGCTCCCATTTCTGCCCATTTCTGCCAAAATTTGCCTAGCCTTCCTCCTACGGGAAAGGATGCGTTCAAGGCTAACAAATTTTCTAAGTTTTCTGAGTTTAGAAAAGTATCGCCAGGAGACCAGGGAGTCTCTAGGCGGTACTTTGGTTGGCTGCTACCTGTTAGGTTGTGATGACTGCCCCTCCGTCTTGGTGCCGTTGTTTGGCTTCTGTTTCTTGGGAGGAGGAGGCTGTGACTGCGTGCTGGGTCTCGCTTGATCCGCAGGCTGCCTGTATGGTCTCTTGCGTTTTGGCGGGTGCCGGAAAGACTCTCGTGACATACGAGACATGAGTGCGTAGTCCTGCGAGAGAGAGCGGCTTTCTTGGTTCACACGTTCTACCTCCGCCGGGGGGAAGAGTTCTTTCTGTCCAAGGATGGGCGCATGCCGCAGGTCTCTCAGTCCCTTCACGCTAGACCAGCAGTGCTGGAGAAACGCATCCCGCCGCAGGAATACCATGGAGGTCATGAGAAAGGTGGACAGTTTGACTACATCTCTAGTCGCTAGAGCGAGGCATTCCAGAAGTTTAAAGGCCACCGGATCGTCGAGGTGTAGGCCCTCCCAGCGTGTCTTTAAGGCTTTCAGGGTGTGGTCTTGGAAAGACATGATATTGAGTATGTGACGGGAGGAAGACTCAATGGTCCTAGCATCCTTCTCTACTAAAGGGATGTCCGAATCGCTCCTAACCGATGGCATCCAAACTGTCCTCTTCGCCGGCTGTTCGAGTGCCTCCAGGGGTACTAGGTCATCAGAGGACCTGTACGGGCCCGGTCTCACTGCACAGTGCTTAGATGCGTGAAAACGGGAGAGAGTGCGGCCCTCGCTAGCGTCAAGCTTCTTAAACTCTTTGGAACGGACTGTGATAGCGTTGGCAATCCCTTCACTGGTCGAGAGTGCTACAAACGAGTCCTGCGGGGGCAAAACTGTCTGTGAGGTCATTCTTATGGGGGAATCTTCCTTGTCGAGACCTGGCGACCCAAAGGTGACGTTAGCCAGCCGCGCAATTTCTTTGACAGCATCCCTGAACGGCACGTCCTCGGGGGCTATGGTAGATGACGCTCCCGAGGGTGTGGGCTCTTCACTGCGGGGGGTAAGGTCCGGCGGAGAGGGGGTCCTGATGGGGCGTCTGCCTGCTGCCGCAGGATCTTTCCAGAGCCTCTGACCGCTACCCGGAGATCTAATGTAATCCATCTCTCGCAAGGGGAGGCGGAAGTGGGCAGAGGGGGGTTGTCATCTGTCGTCCCCTCCGACTCCTCACCCTCGGACTCTTGTTCCTCCGAATCCCGACCACTGTCGTTCCTTGGCTGTTCTGCGGATGGATCAGTCGGTACTTCCCCGGAAGGTGTGTAAATTTCCCGCTCTCTGTTGAGAGGGACTGCCGAGAGGGGCGATGTAACCGATTGCAGGTCGTCATCATCCTCTTGAATCAATCTCGACGCCTGTCCTGACGGTGGGATCTCCGAGGAATATTCATCACTAGCTGAGCCCGACTCTGCCAGTGTATTTCGACGTGCCAGCAGGGGGGGGGGGGTCGGGTGCGGGGAGCAAGCGTCGTCCTCTGGGGGACGAGAGATCGTGGCCGACGGCTTATGGCGTTTTCTCGGAATCGGCGTAGATTCCTGGTTCTGGAGACGCAATTGTAACTCTTGTAGTTGTTTCTGCATTTGAGTTTATAACGCTAAAAAGGCTGAAAACTCCCCTGCCAGGTTTGGAGATTGGGTAGAGGGAGATGGCTCGATCTGTGCCGGGATCCCCAACTGACCAGCCGCCGTTGTAAACAATGCTCCCGACGCCGTACGAGTGACCGTCACTAGCTCCGGGGACTGGGACTTTGGTTGGGTTTCAGACTCTGGAGGAATCGCCACTGTGGGGGGAGACGATGCCCACGCTCTCCGCAGCACTTCTCGTTCCCCTCCCTCGGGGATATCCACCTCGGCCACCGTTTCTGCAAAGGCCCTGGTTTTGAGCTTCTTGGCCTTTTTGCCTGTCACGGGCACGTCAGACTCCGAACCTAAGTCTATCCTAACCGGGGTGGAGACTTGATCCAGGATAACTGAGTTGGCTTTCCTCATTGTCTCTTCAACAAAGTCCTGGGTGATAAACGGCGTAGAGGAGAGAATACGACGGCGATCCCGTCTACGGTCGTTTCGTGCCCTGTTCTTATAAATCAGTTTCCAGTCGTCTGATGTGAGATCCTGGCACTCTGGGCACGTATTGAGTTCGTCACAGAGGGGCAACCCACTATTCCTCCGACACCGATCGCATACCGTATGAGGATTCCGCGCAGAGGGATGGTGGGGACACTGCAGTAGCTTAGGAAGCGAACGCAGGGTGGCCTCTGTCATATCTGAAAGACAAGCAGAAAAGAAGCCATAAGTGACTGCAAAAGGATTCTGCAAGTAGACATATACATAACGCAACACTGACGGAGCTACTACGACTTAAACAAGTGACCGAGCGTTGCTGGCGTCAACCGCCTCTTTTTTTTTTTTTTAACTTAACCAGAATAAATTCTGACTCTCTGACCGAAATCAATGCTTTAAGGCGCTTTCTAGCTGCTTTCTACGGGAGGGGGACCATAATGGGCACAGTCCATGGGTCCCCGTACCATAATCCTGACGTGGGCCTCGGTCCCGTGACCAAAACAGGCCTCAGGCCAGATCCCCACATGGGTCTCGGGACTTAGTCCCGTGCCCATGACGGTCCCTGGTAGGGGAAAGAACCCGTTATGGGCCTAAATCCCCAGTACTGTGACCAAGATGGGACTTGGTGGGGGAGGGACGAAATGGCCACTGCCCGTCACGGAATCGCCAATCCCATAGCCCACAAGGCTAAGATGGGAACGGTGCACCGAGTACGGTACGGGATAGCCATAACGGTCCCCTGCGGTCCCCGAGTGGGTATCGACGCCAAAAACACCGGAAAACCGCTAGAAAATGCCAAAAAGCATTTCTACCTCCTGAACTGGAGTCAGAAAAACACCACTGCTGGTAGATGCCTGACCAGTTCCAAGGAGTAATCGCCAAACCCGTGACTGGTCGTACCGAGATGACATAGACACAAGGCAAGGCCTAGAGTCTTAGCAGGCACAGCAGACTGAAAAGACTCGAACACTCCTAGAAGCTGTGTGCTGGAAACTAGTAATAGGTTCGATACAGCTTGCTGCCATGAGCAAGCCCATGCAGCAAAAACGGATCGTGTAAAGCGGGTTTTACACAACGTCGGACACGGTATAAAGGTGAGAGTATCTACCCGTTAGGTGGCCTTCTCAAACAACGGTAAGCAGGGGGTTTTTGCAGTCAATGAGAAGATCGCATATTTTTCATTAGGAGCTTTGATTTAAAATTATTTTAATATTTGTAAGCTTGTAAGGGAGATACCATAAGAGTTAAGGAGGCTGCCCGAATCTTTGTCCATGTACTCCTAGGTAATTAGGTAATATCCTATTTTGTTGTAAGAAATCAGCCATTTCATTCAATATCCGTAATAATGAGAGTGATATTGTCAAGCAGATATTTTGGGCATCAGACAAAGTGTTAATGTCGATCTGTAAGCTCATGGCTGAATGCGGTGAGCCTACATAATGAATAATTCCACCATGCATCAAACGGTTGATAAATTATATCGCAATTATAAATAGGATCGCTAGGCCCAGAATATATTTCGTTAGATTTTTTATTTCAAGGTCTATCTTTCAGATTTTATCATAAAGGAACTTTTTTTGAAAGTTTTATTAAAAATTTGAAGGTGTGAAAAAGTAAATTTCAAGAAGTCTTTAGCATTATGCTTCCGGATATAGATTTAAGTAAGTCTGCTCAAACCGTTGTTGAAGAAAAATCAAATAGACATGATGAGATAAGACCGCATCTGAGAGCTCGTCATTTATAACTTGAAAATCGTGAAAAAGTTTGTCTTACTTGGCTGATATGTGCTGGGTGTGATGCGATAATTTCTTGAAGTCTCCTTCGTCCATGTTACCTAATAGAAAGCTGGAGACTTACCCA
Source organism: Protula sp. h YS-2021 (assembly GCA_949752745.1). Classification (NCBI taxonomy): domain Eukaryota; kingdom Metazoa; phylum Annelida; class Polychaeta; order Sabellida; family Serpulidae; genus Protula; species Protula sp. h YS-2021. The sequence goes on from OX457026.1 coordinate 71,852,110, forward strand.
ATAAATGGTGAGATAGATCTGTTTACTATTTCTTATTGGTAGGTCAAATATGCCCGCGCCTGAAATTTCTGATCCTCCCAGCTCTGTGTGTGTTGTTTCTTTTTGTTGTTCATAGATTTTCATATATCAACTTGATATTGGCTGAAACTCTTGCTTTTTCCTATAAAATTATGCTTGAAAATGAAACTTCAGTTCAGAAAATGAAACTATCAGTTTGGGTTTGATATCAACCGTTTTCGAGATAATGGTCAACTTCCGGTTTTTGACTTTGACAATGACGGAGGAGGTCAAGGTCACCGAGGTACCTCTTACATAACGTCTTTCAGGCCCAAAGGGTCGAAAATAAGCTCAAAATCGCTCTATCTCTAACCCTTTTAGAGATAATTCTCAACTTCCGGTTTTTGACCTTGACCATGACGGAGGAGGTCAAGGTCACCGAGGTACCTCTTATGTAACGTCTTTTAGGCCCAGAGGGTCGAAAATAAGCTCAAAAGCACTCTATCTCTAACCGTTTTCGAGAAAATGGACAATTTTTCTCTAACGGATTTCAATATACAAAAGTCACATGACCTTGACCTTGACACTGAATGTCGAGATTCCACCCACGATGTTACTGCCTACTGACACCATACACGTGTTGAAACAAGGATTTGAGCGCTATTTCCAGCAATTTTTCATGTTTGAATAGTTTTTTTAAATATTTTTACCTCAATTTGACCTTGACCTTGAAGGTCAAGATCAAAAGATTTTGCAGATTTCACGACTACTCATTACCCTCTATGTCTCTGCCAAATGCCGTCTTTCTACTACAAACCGTGTAGGAGGAGTTTTCTGGAAACCAGTTTGAGGTAAAAAAAACTTTGACCTCAATTTGACCTTGATTTTCAAGGTCAAGGTCAAACAAATTTGCGGGTTTCACGACATCTCATCACCCTCTATCTCTGTGCCAAATTCGCCTAGAACCGCCATTGCAAGGCTTTTAGAAAATATCTTCCATAATCAATCAAAACCTAACAATGATCGGATGTCAATTCGAGACGTATATCTACGGTCTCTCAAACGGCACATGCTCACTGAGAACTTACTCCAAGAGAAATTCCCTCCAAGTTCCTACTGTCTGCTCCCTTCCCCCCTCCCCACCCACCCCCCTCTGCTCGGTCAGTGTTCTCTTTTTCTGTGCAGATTAAGACCTGTCAGTCTCCATATATGTATGTTGGTATCTATACAATTCTGTAATGTGTGGTCAATGCCCCCATTCATTCTCGCTCACACGCAGGCCATGCGTACGATCCATGCAGATGAGTATTGTTGGTCCCTGGTCGCAAATATAAAGACTGCCATTGAGCAAAAATAAAAGGCCAGGCATTCAATCAATGAGCAGGGGCTAACAATATTTTTCTATTCCACACGGGTACTACACCAGTTTTAGCCAATAACTGTATTCCATGTGGGGAGCATACTTCCTTTTCAGAGTGGGTGGTTTTAACAGTTTTTTCTACTATCTGTAAAAAAGATTTGAACAGTAAGATGAAAGAGCAAAAGGCATTCGTTTTATTAATGAGTAAAAAATAACAATACAAATGAGATTCTTGCGTGTTAAGCCTAAGCGTAGACTACAAGATATCATGCTTACACCTAACTGAAAACCATTGAGCGCAGTAAAACCTGTCTCTGGAGAAGCTGTTCGATGTAGAAAATTCCCTAATTGAACACAATATTTCAGTCCTTTTCAATTTTCCATTGTGAAAGTTTGAACAAGTTATCAACTTTTGAGTATGCAATTTATTTAATGGTTCAATATTTTAAACGTTTTCTTATATCAGCTAACTCAAAATAAATAAATCAATAAACAATTAGTTAGATAAGTTATTGATAGTGTGCTTAACACATTCGCTCGCTGTTGACCATGGATACGCAAGTTAATCACCTTGCAATTTTATTTCGTTTTTTTCCCTATTGATTGGCTGCAGTTATAGCTAGCTCGCTTGAATTCAATAAACATTTACAGTTCTTTAGTTAGATAACCGTGTATCAGTTCTGTTGTGGTGCCCACACACCTAGAGGGCTTACTTTTTCAGCAGTTTGCCTTAACACTCACAACATTATGTACTGGTGTAGTTACTCAATAATCAGACTTGGCACCGTTACATCAAACATGTTAATATTAGTTAATATCACTTAGTAGAGCCTATCCAATCCGATCCACTTAATCCTGTATAATCCATGCTAAAATATCCATGGTGCTTGATAAATACTTATAACATCAATGGCATGACCTGAACTCTAATATGCGCCACACATTGCTCCTGTTTGGTTATTTCTGCTGTTCACAATGGAGGATTTTATCAATCAATACACAACTCTAGCAAAATAAGGTAGGTCACTTTTTCCCTGCTATGTGGTTTTAATTTTATGTGTTTCAAGTTTAGAAGCTGTTTACAACATTTATCATTTGCAGGGCAGGTAATGTTGCTCTCGAGTACTAAGTGTTTTCTGTTGTTGTTGTTGTTGTTGCTGTTGTTGTTGTTGTTGTTTTGAGGGGGAGGTGAGTTTAAAATTATAACATCATGCGCAGGAAAGCTTTGTTAAAATACAAGTTGTTGTTCTTCGTAAATATTTCATAATTCGGTCTATTTCTTTAAAATTACACTTCAAGGCATCATTTATAATGGAATGTACAGATAAATTTGGGGTTCGTGTTGATTTCGCCCTTTCAATATTTCAATTCAAATGCAATGTGGAAAATGGAAAATCGACTCGAATTCCCATTTTTAATTTAAAACGGATATATAAGAACAAGAAACAGCATTTCAGATTTCCATATTTCGTCCAACGTGAGAAATGTAATATTTTTGGAGCGATATAAATAAACACATTGTGGTGTAATACAAATTCCGCCGGTTCTGACTGAAAATATAAACATATGAAATGTGTTCAGAGGTTGTTCAAGGATAGTTTTCGTGTCCCTTAAATAACCCACGAAAAAGGCTGAAATTCATTTCTAATTTGATGATTTAAGAGAAAAAAATAAAAGGGTGAAATGTATAGGAACCAAATTCTCGAAGTTACTCTCGGCGAGAACGATGACGTTTTTACTGACACGTTGACCGCAGTGATGTATATCCAAATCTTTACTCAGCATCTCACCAATGGCAACAGGTATTCTATCCTATTAAGGAGTTTATTACTGATTACATAACTGAAGAGACTGCATAAAATTGACTTATCCTCCTTAAAAGCGACGTTGTTTCTTTCCCGGGAGGTGTTAATTTACAATTGTGACACCCTGAATTGAATGAAATTAACCATGCAGGAAGCGGTGTCTGGGACCAGATGTTAGACTCCATGGGCAGGGGACAGAATTTTTTATGTGTTTATTATATGGTAAGCAGAATGATGTTTTCTGTTAAATGGTAATGGGAAAAAAATAATTTATTTTCTCTAATGCGCGCTATGGTGTTGTGGGAAAAAAGTCGTCGTGTAAAAAAACGTTCATTCTTTCATTTACACTTCTGACGTAGTCACTTTGCTCTCTGAAAAGACTAAGCAGAGCTTAATGTCATTTGACATTGGCTGGAAAATGCATATAGCGGGTATTATATAGGAAGAATCTACCATGATTTCATATACGCACAGACTTGACGGCTCGCTAGACATATGTAAAAGTGGATCGTATTTTTTGACCTTGTCGTCCGTTTTTTTTTGTTGTTTTTTTTTTTTTTTTTTTTTTTGTTTCTTTTTTGTTTTTGTTTTGTTTTGTTTTTTTTTTTGTTTTTTTTTTTTTGTTTTTTTTTTTTTTTTTTTGCATAATAAGCAGTTTTCCTGCTGTTTGTTTTCTATATTCACTTTGAATCAAGCAAAAAAAATTCTCTCAGAAACGAAAATAATCAGGTGCCAAATTCTTCTCCAGTAGCAGGTTATCGAGCATAAGGTATCTAAAAGAAAAATATTTACCATAGGCTTAAGTTAAGATTAGTTTCTTTGCTGTTTTTCTTGCCTTTGATCCCTTGATGCATTAGTTATCTGGCCGAGCGAACAAAAAAGTAAAAAAGGCCACTGAGTAATCACATGTTTTCATAACATAGAAAAAATATTATTAATAATGAAATAGCAGTTCTGCTAATAAACGGTAATTGGCGATCTTCGTTTTCATATGAAAACTGACACTTTTCTTTAAATACCAGCCTAGTACATGAGAAAATTTTTTTTATATTCAACTATTAATATTTCATTAATAAAAACATTTTGGCGCGGTACGTTCGACATGAAACATATAATTGAAATAAAGTAAATGATTTATTAAAAAATGTAGCGTGTTAAAAATGATAATGAGAAAGGTTTTAAACTATTTACTTTACATTTAGTGAACATTACTGAGCGTTTTCCAAGTTACATTTTGTTGAGTTTAATGATTCTTTTAATTGAGCACACAGATACTGTAGTAAGAATGTTTATGAAAACTATGGCTACCACTGTCATTACGTATTCCTTTGTTGCAGATAGCAATGGCACAGCAACAGGTTGTGACGCAGCGTGAGTATTGTCCATCAATTTGAACTGTACTACTGTCTTCATACATATTTTTGTTAAGTGCAGATTTTATAAAAAAAAAAAAAAAACTATTGTTCTAAATAGCAACTCAAGTGATTGTTTTAAATAAAAATTGCAGTGATAATTTTATAAAAATATTAAATGAAATAGATGTTAGAAAACTATTGTCATTTGAATTTTCTTAACTTGGTTCTGGTCTTTTTCTTCTTGTAGAGCCCGTACAGTTTGGTGAGTAGATTATGTCACATCCACTGTAGTTATGCAGAGATGCAGAGGCCCAAAATTTTACCCTGCCCCTTTGGATCCGCAGCGTATCTAGACATTTCCTTGTTCTTTTTTTTATTATTACTGCCCAGTTCGGCGCTTCAGAGGTAGTGCTAAATTCACATATTGATTAATGAAAATCAAAGTAATTATAGACAATAGTTAAAACATTACATTGAGTTCCGATGTGAATACTTCAGTTTATGAATTAAAATAATATAATTCAATTAAAAAGAAGTCATTACCACTGCAAAATGTTTGCTTATACTGATAAATAATTTTGCCAGGTATTATCTAGCATAATCTATTATAATGCATAACTGTGGATTTTCACAAACACGACACTACTTTATTGTCATAATAAATAGTTCAGAGAGTGACTTGAGATTTTGTGATGGATATAACCGATCTTATGTGTAACATCGTGTTTTCAGTGCTGCCAGCACAGCTGAAGGGGGCCGGCCAGGTGCCAGCAGGTCTTGAGTATCTAGCACAGATAGACCAAATGCTGATCAAACAGCAAGTTGAACTTCTTGAAAGTAAATCTACTACCACCCATGTTAAATACTGCAGACGCAAATAGGCCATCACGCTCAAAAATGTTCCTAGGTCTAGCCATAGTATTTTTACTGTTAGGTGGCTGAAAAAGAAACGGAACGAAAATCTCATTTTAGTTAACGAGCAAAGTAGACTTTTTTCAATTTTCCTAATTTACATTTAATGTGAAATTTATGACGCGGCCAGTATATTTGCTGTGCCTTTTTCAGTGCTCACTGGATGGGAGACAAACAATAGGTACAAGATCTTCAATTCCATGGGCCAACAAATCTATTTTGCTCAGGAAGGTAAGGGTTCACATTTGTTTTGTTGAATGCATGATGTGGACATGCGTGTGTGTATATAGATGTGTGTATCTGTGTCTTGTTATTTAACTCTGTTGGATGATGTTCCGGGGTATGGCAAAAAAATCTGGATCTTTTTTTCCGCAGTTGCCAAAATGGGGCTAAGGGATTTCTTCCGGGGACATTCTTTCCGGGAGAGATTTTGGTCGTCCACCCAGCACAACAACATGACCATATCGCGGTCAGAACGAAAGAACCAGTATGCAACCGTCCGACCTTTGAAAGTTTTTATATGGGCTTTATCATGACAGTACGGGGATTGGCATACCGAGAAATACGCGTTGGCACACTCATTTACACACAGACGCGCATCTGTACGCGTACATACACGTGCGTACGAGTGCATACACATACATACATACACATACATACATACACACCTTTACAAATGCACAGGAAAGCAGATGTAAAACCACAGTAATAAATATATGTCATTAGTTGATCAGATTTTTAATTTTACGACAGAAATGTGAAGTTAGTGGTGGGACGGATAAGGGGATAGGGTGATGTGATTTTGGAGTGAATGACTCCAAAAACTTGTGTAATAGTTTAAAGAAAAAATCTAAAAAATTCATTAGTTATCTTACGGGTTTCCCTATATCAGTCATTCTAAGTATGAACGTCGTACAGCCTTTTTAATGGCATGATTGCACTAATTTATTTTGCATTGAAGAAACCGAATGTTTCCAACGCCAGTGTTGCGGACCCAGCCGAGGTTTCACCATCCATATAACGGATAACAATGGCCAGGTAAGCGGATAAGTCCTTAACATTACGTTACCTTTAATTCCGTTGCCGGGTCGGGGTGGTTTGGAACATTATAGGTCCAGATCTCCCATTGAACTCTGTGGCTGGTTTCTCCTCGCTCTGCTTGTAGCGATTATGGTGAGCTCCGAACTGTTTCGAATACCTTCAGTCTTAATTCATTTTATTTTTGAAAAAAAAGAAGAAATATATTAACAGAAAACGTTTCTGCGTCACGACAAATAGAGCCTCAAAAATTACATGCAATTTAAATTCAAAAGATGTACCTCTTTTTTTAAAGAAATAAAACATAGATCCTCTAAGCATTTCAGTTAATTTTGATGCGAGGCAATATTTTGTTAACAAACACACACACAGGAAGTGATGCGGGTGATCCGGGACTTCAAATGCTGCGCGGGATACCCATGCTTCGCCTGCTCCGACTGCTGTGCCCTGGAGATCCGTGTGGAAGCCCCAGTGGGCACTATTATTGGCTACGTGAAGCAAGAGTGAGTATTTATTTTACCCGTATCTTTTTGCATGGAAACTAACAAAAGAATAGTGGGAAAAATACCCTGTTCCATTTTTTGTAGAGCTATGTTCCAACCTAAGAACAAAATCGACTTCTTCCCTTGCAACCCTATCTCTACACCAATGTTTAAGTAAGAACACTTGACAAGGTGGTGGGCGGAAAAACTCATACCGGAAAAATTCCCCGTAAAAATCCCTCTATTTTATCACCGCACCCAGAATTTTGCCACACTCGGAAAAAATTCAATCTCCAACTGCGGTCCCATAGAACTCATTTTGGTGAATATTTACGAACCAGCAAGATCGGCTGCTCTCACTGTGACTTGTTGTTAATCAGATTTTCTGTGAAAAAACTTAGCGTTCGCAGTTTCTTCTTCTTCTCTTCTTGTTCTTCTTCTTCTTCTTCATCTGTGAAAATACTGTTACTGCTGTTGTTTTTTTTTTCTTTAAACGCTATCAGCCAAAACTGGTATTAGATTATTTTTCTGCACTTTCATTGTTCAAGACTATTAAAAATTGTATGTTAAGAAGTGTCAATGCTACGAAATAGTAAACGAAAGACTTTACAATAGCCTTGGTGCTTATCATCGATATCACTGATCAAATGTTAAAATGTTGACCTAAAGGCCAAATTTTCTTATTGGTCAATAATATTTCATGTTGATTTAAAATAAGTCAATAGCTGCTAATTGTTGTGGAACATCATCTTTTAAAAATCTTAAAAACATTATTCTTTTAGTACTTAACATAACTAATTTTATATTTGTTTAAACAATTTTTCGGTCAATACAGTGTACATTCAAAAAGGGCGTGTGGATCGAATGACGTAGATACAAAATATTCACTTGGTGGTCCACCGACTGTTTGTTTACAAACATTGCACACAGTATTTAACTGGTTCACTTACATATATATGTTACAGGCAATTTGTGTATTCAGACAATTCGTGAATTCCCTGAAATTTTCAGGCAATTCGTGAACTGCCTGTAGGGGTCAGGCAATTCGTGAATTGACTAAAATTTTCAGGCAATTCGTGAATTGCCTGAAATTTAAGGGTTCGTTGTTCATAAATTGCCTAAGGACGTTTCAGGCAATTTGTGTATCAAAATATTAACAGACCCAAACTTGTTAATTTCTTTCTTTATAATCGAATAATTGCAACCAAGGCATGTACTTCGGGGAAACATAATAGGGGGGGGGGGGGTCATAGTATACGTGTCTTACCTGACCATATTTCATAATTGCAATTATGGCCAGAGTAAAACATTGTCCTATGGGCTCAAATTTCCGGAATAGGTCAATGGCCAATAGTGTTTCTCACCAGAGTAGGGAATCAATTAAGTGGCCTATCACTTTCCTTCCAAGCTACTCCGATGTTTAGGTTTTATACTATAAAAGTAACAACAAGTAAATACCGTCGTTATTTGAAAGCACGTCTAAAAATTGCAATTTAATTTCTTGTGATGAATTTACAATTAAAGATTTTAACGGGGTCTCTTATTTGCAGCCGGGCAAAGAAAATTGAAGGATTTAATTAATTCCAAATAAACCTCTATAATTAAATACAATCCAATCTGTTGTGGGAGCTTACTCTTTAGAATTGCAGTTATAAATCGATGTAACCGCTATTTAAGTATGGTGTTATACCTTTTACTTGATGCAATTGCAATTAACGGGCATCGGAGTGCAGTGCCATTATGCAACTGAGTGCTTGGGAAAATGCACGCAAACTGATTCTTTGATTTACTAAAAAAATGAACAAAAATGAAACTAATTTATTGCAATTTTTATTTAGTAATTTAAACTTGCAGTACACGTTCTCAATGTTGTGTTCTCTCCGGTCCCTGGTGTTTCTTTTTTCTATTGTCAGCAAGCGGCGGGGGATTATGCTGCAGGGGCAGGGTATATTTGTGATTCAGTTAAATGCAATTAAAACCTATTTCACAAAGTGTGATGGAGCAGCGGAGTGCTCTTTTATCAATTAACAAGCAGCGGAGTGCTCTTTTATCATGAAACTGAGTGGTAACGAAGTGAGATGTTTTAGTTCAAATAGCAGTAGATGAATGCAATTTATGATAAAAAAATAATTGTTAACGGAGTTTCTGATGTACGATTGAAGTAAATATGAACGTTTACTCCTCGTATATGCAATTATTGCTTTATAACTGCATATGGAATGTAGCAGTAAATAGAAGAAACATCAAAACTTGTTCAAAATCTCTTATAAAACATGCTTCAGGCAATTCGCCAACTGACTCATCCCTAATTTCAGACAATTCACGAACTGCCTGAAAATTTTAATCAATTCACGAATTGCCTGACCCCTACACGCAGTTCACGAATTGCCTGAAAATTTCAGACAATTCACGAACTGGCTAAATACACAAATTCCCTGAAATATATACAAGATATATAAACCTTCATTATGGAATGTCGTTTTAACATCTAAGGCTTATTTTTTATATCAAAATATAATTAAAGATATCAATAAACCAATGTAGATCACAAAAATTTATATTTTGCTATTAATAACTGAATATTAAAGGTATGGACTCCCGTTTTAACATTTTATGCTTATTTTTGATATCAAAATATAATTACAGATATCAATAAACCAATGTAGATCTCAAAAATTTATATTTTGCTATTAATAACTGAATATTAAAGGTATGGACTGCCGTTTTAACATTTTATGCTTATTTTTGATATCAAAATATAATTAAAGATATCAAGAAATTAATGCAGATCTCTTTGGAACGCCGTTTTCACATTTATTAGTGAATTATTGATGTCAAGAATTAAATTTTGAGATCAAAAAATTATTTTTTGATGTCAAGAATTATTTTTGATCTCAAAAAATCCATATTTTGATATCAAGAATTCATTTGTGCTATCTGTAATTGTATTTTTGATATCTGTAAATGTATTCTTGATCTCAAAAAATAACTTTTGATATCAATAAATATTTAGAGATATCAAGAAATTTACTGATATAAAAAATGATTTAATGATATCTAAAATTGATTTTTTGAGATCAAAAATTCAATTCTTCATAGCAAAAATGAAATATTTGAGAGCAAAATATCAATTCTGAGCTCAGTAATTGATTTTCTATATATTGATATCAAGGATTTATTTCAGATATAATTATTTCAGACTGATACTTTTTAAGTTTGTATTTTGAAATCTGCAAACGATTTTTTGATCTCAAAAATTGATTTTGAATATCTATGGAATGCCGTTTCAACATTTAATGCTTATTTTTGATATCATAATATAATTAAAGATATCAAGAAATCAATGTAGATCTCAATAATTTATATGTTGCTATGAATAATTGAATTTTAGAGAGCAAAAATTTATTTTTGAGATCAAAAAATCAAATTTACAAACTTAAAACATCTTAAGGGAGAGACACATTTACATAAAATTTAACGAATCGTCAATTAAATTTTGGAGAAGAAAACTTGAATTATTGAGATCAATAATAACTACACAATTTTTGATCTCAAGAATTGCTTCTTTTTTATACAGTAAAAAATTTAAAAGAAAGATTCTGTATACAAGGACCAGTCATTTTTAATTTTCAGATGTGTACTTCTGAATTTTATTTAAAAATTAGACTGATATTTTGATATTAAAAATCAATTTTTGGGATCAAAAAATCATTTCCAAATTTCAAAATACAAATCAAAAAGTCTCCTTCTGAAATAATGATATCTGAAATAAATTCTTGATATCAATAAAAGGAAAATGAATTACTGAGCTCAAAATTGATATTTTACTCTCAAAGATTTCAGTTTGCTATCAAGAATTGCATTTTTGATCTCAAAAAATCAATTTTAGATATCAATAAATATTTCTTGATATCTCTAAATATTTATTGATATCAAGACCTATTTTGTAAGATCAAGAATACATTTGGGGATATCAAAAATACGAATCCACGACATGTTGTCGAGAGACAGTTTGCCGATGACATTTTGTCGAGAGACACTTTGCCGAGGACATTTTGTCGAAAGTGATATTCGAGACATTTTGTCGAAATTTGTAATTTTTATAGCCGATTTTTTGGAAGATGGTTTGATTGTTTTCTTAATAAAAATAAAATTTAATACATTTTTTCATTCAGACATTAAAATGTGCCTCAAATCGAAGCTCTTAACTAAGAACTGTTTTTGGCAGTGAATTGCAATTAAACTGATGAAAGAATTCTTCACAAGTATCTCTGGAAACCAGAGTCATTCATTTAAATTGTTTTCAAGTACGGTTCTTAAGTCTGATCCCATCACAGGCCAGAGTCATTCTTACAACTATTATCAATTTGTTAGTTTATCAATGTTAGTTGCAATTACTACTTAAAAGAAATGAGGCTTGATCAGATCACAGACAAGAGTCATTCTCACAACTGTTAATAATTCGTACTTGTCAGTTGCAATGCAGTACTTGAAAGGAAAGGGTTTAATCCCTTACCTGACCAGAGTTGTTGCATCAGTTTTTGAAACTAAAATTCTTGATTGCAATTACACCTGAATTAATACATTTCGGAAATACGCGATAGGGTAATTGTGAGTATTCAGTCTACTCCACATTACTGTGATAAACATTGTCAACGACGAATGAACTTCATATTTGACTTGTGAAATTCGACGAGTTTGCCATAGCTATTGTTTGTAAATTTTGATGTTGATGTGTGAAGTGGACGTTTTTACGAGTTTTTGTTTTTAATTGTTTCAACAACCCCACTCAATTTTTTTAAATTAGTTTCAACAACCCCAAATAAATTTCGAATATCACGTCCGACAAAAGTCTCACCGCAAAATGTCTTGACAAAATGTCTGGATACCAAAAAATACAATTACAAATAGCAAAAATTAATTCTGGTTTTCAAAATATGGATTTTTTGAGATCAAAAGTTAATTCTTGATATAAAAAAATCAATTTTTGATATCAATAATTCCCTAAAAAACGTAAAAATGGCATATCATGTTTTATGGGTAAATAATGATCTGCTTACAGTTTCTCGCCATTTTGCAAATTTGCACCGAAGCGTGCAAACATGACCCAGGGGAGCCACTCACGTACCAAATGGTTACCGTACCTGTCCATGGCTTCTTAAAACGACCCCTAAATGCGGAGTGCTAATTTTGAAATAATACACCCTATTTTAACCAAGCTGGGGTTGAAATCTCGAAATCGCCCCCACCCCGGAGTACTAAATGAAAATGACCCCCACCCCATACTTTAACACAATTGGCACTTGCGTTATCTGAGGGTACGCGAAAGGACCATTTGTTTTGCCATGTGATATGTACATGCATTTAGAAACTGTTCAGGGTGAAATAAACTTGCCTTGAAACAGGACCAGCATCATAGAGTTTTGAGTCAATTTTTATCACTGTTCAGTAATAAAATCAGAACCTTACAAATACCTGCCCAGTTACAAGTTTGTATTTTGTTCCTAGATAAGTCATTGAAAGAGGACATTATTAAAATCGATTTCTTATTATTTGAAAGGTGTTCCCCATGGAAACCGAAACTAGGCATCTACAATTCAGAACACGATCAAGTTGCTAGAATCGAGGGACCGTGTTGTATCTGTAACGCCCCTTGTTGCGGTGACGTGGAATTTCCGGTAAGTAATTTACTTTTTTGCAAGTAACATGACTTTTTGTTCTATTTATTTTCACTTGTTTCAGTGTCTTTTCCTCTACAGTGAAACAAATCTAGAATTTTTCAAATCTACAAGATATGAATCCCTGTCTTTATATATTTTTTTCATCGCATTCAAAAGAAACTGTGCTAACATTTTATTGTGTACACACTGCTATACTCGTACAAGATGTGTGAATAAACTTGGTACCAATGAGTCACCGATGGAAACCGATAAGCTACCGATGAATCACCGATGGCCACTTACAAAGTCTAGATTCAAGTTTTACAGCACGTGATCTCTTGCTATTATAATATATTGTGGTGTCTTGATCACAGTCGGGGAACTCGACACAAACTAACCCTCCTAACATAGCCAAAAGTCATGAAAAGACTGCCCACTTGAAATATACAGAATACTTTTTTAATTTGGGGGAACTTTAGCAGATGATTAGTTTTGAAATGGACCGTTTCGCATTCATCGCCTTGTGTAAATGTGCTTCACAGCTGTTTCGATATGGAATGCTGGCAGCTCTTGTGTGAAGTTTGCTAGTTCATTTCATCGTCGATTTGTAGTCCCCCCCTCCCCTCTCCACACTCCTGGGCATGTTTTAATGCACCGTTTATGTATTGTAAAACAAATATTTTAGTCCCAAACCTACGCGCAAAAACAGAAAAAAAATACCACAAATGCGGGACAACAACGCATTTGATTGGTTATGTCCAGACCACGTGACAATTTTCTTGCTTTCTATTTGTCAGGTGATGTCGCTTGAAGGCAACGAGGAACAAGTAGGCATGTGCGCCAAGCAGTGGTCTGGATATGTGTTGGAGGCCTTCACAACAGCAGACAACTTCAACGTCCGCTGTACGTCACATATCCGCTTTCAAAAACAATTACTTTAGATATCTTTCGTCTTTTTGTGTTGGCGTCATAACATCTATTATAATGACAAAAAAAGTTAGTTTCTTCTGTAAGTGAATATGGGAAAGTCAATATGTCACGTTGATCAAGTAGTCTGATTATAAAATCTTTCTCAAAATGAAAAAAAAAAAATGGTGTTATTACTGTGCTTCTGTCCGTTTGCAATGTTCTGCTTTTGTTTTAGTCCCCATGGACATGGATGTGAAGGTCAAGGCCTGTATGCTTGGAGCTATCTTTATGATCGTGAGTTATATTGTCTTTGTTCAGCAAAGTAGTTTAAATTTGGGAGCATTTTTACTTGCTTTTTGCTGTCTTGCGTAAATTCATTTGCTTATCTAAACAAATATGCGTGTTTTGTGTGTTTTGGTAATACAGAAAATGGGTGCAGTGAGAAAGCTCTGAAGCTCTTTACTGACACAGAAAAGGTTCTTACCAATTCATGTGATTTGGTCCGCGTTTTAATGAGTTTGCCATATTTAATGGGCGAACAAAGTTATATGCATTTCTATTGGCATTTCGTAATGGAACACGATCGATTTTTGCATTAAAAATACATTGATATTTACAGATGTTTCCGCCCCTGATTGATGCCTTTTTATGATTATTTTATCATCGTTTATTTATATTGCTGTTCATGCCTGATTTTTTCGAGAATTCTTAACTTTTGTAATTTCCTTTCACCGCAAAAAATTGACATTTCTTATATCTGCTTACGTTGATACATATTGATTTTATTTGAACCGCGCGATCATCACGTGTTTAATTTGCATAATGACGCTATGCCTGCCACGTGCCTGCCACGTGCCAACCGCATAATCAACTTCATGTGTTAACGCGTATCAGTGTCACATGTTATTTGGCTCATGTCGTGTCCAAAGCAACTAAATAATAGACCTATAGTCACTCTCATTTGCTATGGAATATTCCATACTCCAATTACTTAAGCAAGGCAAATGCTCTGGTCATCGGATTCCAATTTAAAAATAAATTTTGAACATAAGAAATGCCAAAAATTAAAACAACTCCCCGTGTATCGTTCAGTTGGGCTCCTTCAATGAATCTGGAACTGATTGCAGGCTTTATTTTGAAGAAGTCATGTTTGATTAAATGAATAGGTCCTGTTTAGTGTGTTAATACAATAGCAAAAGCTGAAATATTTCTACTGATTTTCTCTGCAGCAACCAATCTTCTTGAATTGAAAACGCAGCTCAAAATTCATTTCTTGTATCATTTACCGCTCGTTGCAGAATGTGTCGTACATTATGTTGTTGCATTTAAAAATGCATATTTTTCTTTTTTTTTTTTTTTTAAACCCTATCGTGCTTGTTCGTTTCCAGGACTTCATGTTTTTCGAGCAGAAAAACAACCAACATCACTACTAGGCAAAGTAAGCATCACGCGCCTCTCTTTTGCTTGTTTTACATGCATAAAAGTCTGAAGGGCTGTTCAAAGACTTTCCCCAGGGAACAGGACAATTCCCCCCCCAGACAATTCCCCCCCGAACAATTCCTCCCGTAGGACAATTCCCCCCCCCCCAGGACTATTCCTCCCATTCATTTTTATTTTTCTTATTTTTTCTTTTCTTTGTATTTCTCTCTCTCTCTCTCTCTTTTTTGTTTTTTACAAATTGTTGCCTTTTTATCTTCTAACTGGAGATGGTGTAATTGTCCAGACCCCCAGGGAACAGGACAATCCCCCCGCCAGACAATTCCCCCCCAGACAACTCCCCCCCTGACAATTCCCCCCCCCCGACCCTTTCCCCAAAGACGAAGCCCCTAATTAACTGTTACTGCAAATGTTTTGTTTGTTTGTTTGTCGGTGGTGGTTGCAGTAAAAGTTCAGACTTGTAACAAGAGTCAGTATGAGAAATAGTAAACAGGAATAGCAAAGAATATACCGGATTATTTTACTATTAATTGACAAATTTTGTGCTTAAGTTTTAATAGTTCTTGTCAGGTGCGTTATGTCTAATTTTGAGTATGTTTTGGTACAACCAGCAAGAGACATTTAGTGAATTTCACAAATTATTCTTTTACTTTTACGTTGTAACTGTTGTCCCTTATATGTTGTATTAATGTTTTTACTTGATCAAAACCAATAGTGTGTGTATTCATTTATCGACACGCGCTCTTCTCATTCGTTTCTGCAAACGCTTGTAAAGCTTCATAAGCGAGTCAAGGACGAAAGTTCGCAATATCCTATCCTTCTGTTTTTTTTTCTATAATATTGGTCTTTTATCCTGAAAGTATCCTGAAAATAACTTTTATCTTACTTTTGCTTCTGTCATCACCTACTAATCTGGCTTTCTACATGCTCTTGTGCGGAGGAAGTGGCATTTTTTTTGGTGTGTGAGTGCTGATTTCGTTAACAAAAACGAGGGTTCGGAGAGAAAGTATTTTTAGTCTGCAAAAAGGACTTTGCTTCGAAATTGCAATCTTATAGTAATATCTTTGATTTCAGGATTTTATGTTCTTTGAACAGAAAAACAACAACAATAGGCATTATTAATGCTCTAGGTATAGCTTCCTTTTCTTGTCCCCCCACCCCCTTCCTCCAAGATAGTAAACGAAACCGTCAGAATATAGAGTTCGCCTGATCAATATTAAATAAATATCAATATTAAATAAATATTTCAAGTTATTGAAAATTAAATTTCTAATATTATTAATTCAACTGTTTACGCATAATAATTATTTTGAGGATAAAAAATGCAGAACATGTTTTAACACAAGTCCAGCTAAAAATATTTTTTGTATCAGTAAATATAATTTATAAATATAATTTTAGTATAAAAGAAAATTAGCTGCTAGTTTAAATATTTCAATGTTTTAGGAAAATATTACGATTAAAAAAATTACTCCGATGTAGATAATTTTCAATATAAAATTCAGACAAAGATTTTTTATATTACCAGTTATATTTTATGTCTTTATTTCTCTTATAACATCGGCGACCCCCTTTTACTTTTCAATTTTTGAATGTATACCCTCAAAGCATTAAACTGTGAAAGTATGAGGGAAATATCAATTGTGGGTGAGATTTCCCTTTAATTTTTCGCATCAAATTTATTCAAATTGAATATTATGTACAGGGATAATGTTAAATTTTTAAAATGAATGACAACAATATTATGTTGTGGTGGATAATATTAATTGCGCTAGTAATTCAAAACTGATTAAACACATATATTGGTTCGATTTTAAATTAATGCAAGAAAGTTTTGAAAACCATCTTAAAATTAATCGTTGAGAACAAATTTGCGTATGTGCAAATTATAGTTCAATTCTCGTTCTCGGTGCTTTGCACTCTATTGCTTCTGTGTGTTGTGAATTAACATGAAACATGAAATTTAACAATGTTTGTGAATTAACATTGATACATAACGTGATAAGTAAATAATAACTGGTTGCAAAAATAGTAGGTCACAATTAGAAATAATTTAGATGCTTTCGCTAATGTTTACCTTACTTCGTTCTTCTTCCTACATCCTTCACGGTTTTAGGAAATTTATGAAACAAGAACAGAAGCAAATTTTCCTACACAAATATGAAAGAATGTTTTTGGTTAAAATGAACAAAACAAGGGTCGTTTATACGTCAAGCTTGTACTGGGCGTCCGGAATGATGAGATGTCCCGTTTGCTGAGTTTCTTCACTGTTGAATGGAATGGAAAATATAAAGAACTGAAAAATTTGTCCAGTTAGAAGAATTGTCCGGTTTATTGAGGGTGTCCAGACCTGAAGTTTTACTTTATTTAATTACAAAATATTTCAGAAAAAGTTGTATCTTTTGAAAATGCAAAGAAAAATGGCATCGAAAGGATTTTTCAGAAAGTTGTCAGCTCTTAATAAAAAAACTAAACAATTTTTTTTCAAACATTTTATACATGTAATTAAATAATGTATTATAATTAAAAAAATAATGACTAAATTACACCTGTAACTTTCAATTTTTTTAAATAAGCTAACCTTTTACTTTTTTCAGGATTTTATGTTCTTTGAGGAGAAGAACAATGGGTAGTTTAAAGGAAAGTACCGCATCCCGGGACACTCCAAAATTCAAAATTCCTGCAAAACAGGACATTAATTATTATGCAGAACAGGACATCACTAATTATGCATAAGAGGAAATAAAGAACATTGTTTTACTTTTACCACTGAAGTTAACTGGAACCCAGCATCTCTGGACTCTTCCACGACACTGAAAAGGAACTTTCACGGTATTCTTTATCAGTCAAGATATATGATGTATAATATGTATTACAATACATACTCTCAGTGAGCACTTCAGACTAGCAACATGCTTTAAGGACTTCTATGTAGCATTGTGATATAATATTTCTGTTTGCCATTCCTATGAATATTCATAAGGTACTGCCAAAATTTAACATTTAGATATTTGCATATCATATTTAGAACAACCAGAAAAGAATTTATTATTCTGACATTTGATATTATTGATATCCTGATGAAACATATCAAATACGTGAAAGAGCAAGGAAAATTACTAGCAATTATTACACTATATGGGTGTAATTGTGTGGCCAATTGTGTAGCTAAAACGAAGATTATATCTTATGTAACGTCTTTCTCACTGCCTCTTAATATATTTCCAATAATTGTATTGCATAAAATATTTCTTATAGAATGGCAGCTTATTAATGATCGAAAATAAACGAGTCAATGAAGACACTATGAAAGCTACGGAAAGCGTGTTCCAAGTGCAAGAAAGTTGAGTTAAAGAGTTAAAATCCTGGGTTTTCTTACCTTTTCTTCGCATGATTACTCAAAGGCATGATTGTATCAAATTTGAAAGCAAAATGTGGCATAGTTTAAACACGTGACGTTGACGTTGCAGTGTGTCATGCAGTGACGTTTAACTGATTTTTATGCACAACTTTGGGTTGGTAAAATAAGTTTGAAGGTATCTAAAAAGTTAAGCAGTGACCATATGACTGTGATATTAGGAGTAGCTTGATTTTGTACTTCCATGATTATGTTGATGAGTTGATGCAATAATCTTTTTATATCATTTGTTTTGCTTGTTGTGCCTTTATTCTACGTTTCATTTTGCTTTGTTTTTCATTGAATTTTTATCATTGTTTGACATAATTTGTACACCAAAATGTGTTTTTACGTCAGTATATTCGGTTGTGTAGAACCGGCACATAAGCTATAAGGATTATATTCGCGGTTAGACACTTAATTGAAAGTAATTGAAAATGCCAATGTATTTATTTGGAACAACAGAGATATATGACCACGTAAGTAATTTTAATGGCGCATTTGGTGGAAAACTGAGTTAACCCATTCATTTTACTGGGATCTAATCTTTGTGACTGCTAATATTAGTCATACAGTTGTGGTTCTATAACAATTTTTATCGAATGTTAGCGGTTTGGCGGCCACAGTATTTTTCTGTCAATGTTATGTATGCTATTTTAAATTTTAAAAAAGCAAGTTAAATAAATATTTATAACTCTGTTCAAATAGTTTACTCGAAATCTGGTGACTAACCGGAGACACTCTTTGGCCTTACAGGGATAAATTGCACTGCATTACTTAAGCAAAAAATCTACAAGTAAGCGTTCGCCTGGTGTGGTCTACATATCAAGGTATTTGATGCAATACTGAACAATTTAGAAAGTAATCAAATAAAATTCTTTGAAATTGTTGTCAGATATTTAAGATGAAATCTTCTGTTTTATGTGAGTCACACAAAATCTTAAAACACTGAGTCAAATTTTAAGCACAAGTACTCGTGTCAACTCGATAACAGGCTTAAAGAGCTCATTTAAAACTAACTTGAGTTGTAAGGGAGCCAGGAACTAAGTAAAACAACTCTTTTAAACAAACTTCCACCGGATACAATTCCAGATGCATTGTATAACAAAAATGACAAAGTTCGCATAAAACGAAGAATGCCATAAATATTTTCTATGTCTAATACATCATAATTTCTTACAGAAATAATATATTAGGCAGAAAATAATTTCAGTGAAAAAACATTGAAACTTCATAACTTCATTCAAAACATTGCAAAATGAGAAGGATTTCGTATTTTGTCTGTTGAAATAAACCGGGGTCGCGTGGCCAGTCGCTCAGCTTCATTAGCTTTCAAGTAGACACTTGACTGACCGAATTGAAGCTACATATTTACTTGCCCATGTAATTAAACAACATGTCGAGAGACATACTGATTTTCTCACGTTGCGGAGTTAAACTGTTGTAAAGTAAGTACTCAGATGCATGTTGGTAAAACAATTAAGTTTTTCAGTGAATTTCACCTACTTTCTATATTTCATCAAAATAAAACGTATTTGTTTTCTTGTTGCAAATGGTCACGAAACATATAAACTCCTATGGATAGAATGCTGTGAACTGAAAGGTGATTTTTCGTAAATTTAATGCTTGAACATACCGTGTGGGCTGACCACTACTTGTGTAAATTTCATCAGAGTGTTAAATTTAATTTAAAAATAAACATTAACAATCTAATATCTATGGCCAGAAAAGCAACAATAACACACGTTGCTGCAATCATAGAACAAAAAACTAAACAGCAACTTACAAATGTGGGTGTACAATTCTTTGGTTCACCCTTTTTTGTTGGATGCAGAGCGCAGTTTTGAGACCCAACCCCTCCGATCCACTTCCCGCAATATTGATTTGAAGATTCCTCCCTTTTCAAATGAAATTAGTATACAGGTGGACTGCGTCTGACCCCAAAGTTACCCATCTTTTAGCGCGTTCTTTTTTGGATTTGCATGTCTACACAGATGCCACCATGTTGCCCCTGACATGTTATTATAACAAAAAAATCAATCACACAAATATAGAAAGTGCATAGTCAGTAATCAATGCTCAAGCAGAAATTTGAAGATCGTTGTGGAATAAATTGCAGTTTGTGGCTCTGCTATTTATGTCGGAACCAGCAGTTGCTGCTATTTCTAGTAGAAAAATTAAATATCTCTTTGTGAAGGAATAACGTTATTATTCAACACTGCAATAAAAAATAGACTGCAACGTGAAGCCCACACTTTTAATTGGTCAAGAACTACCTCAATTTTTCAGGAAAAAATGTATTTTTTTAAACTGGCCTTTTAAAAACTATTATGTATCACTGGTGTATTATAGGTTCAACTATGGTTTATAAATTGCTTAACAGATTATGGATAAGGACCAAAATCACTGTACTAGACTAACCTGGTGTTGTTTTTTTAAGCACTTCGGTGAAAACTTCTCTGCCAACTTCAAATGGTGCTAAACTAGTTGCGTAATAAAACATACACAAGATATAAAGAATGGTTGCTGATAACAAAGTAGTTCACTTGGATGAAACAGACAATGGAATATATGTGCACATTTTAGAGGTGTAAAGTATATCCTCTTTCATAAAATGGGAAGATGTTTGAAAACTAGACAACACATTTTGTAAGCATCTACAATGGACAAAAATGATACGTTGATTCTTTTGAATTATTATATTTCAGAAATCAGATTCTTATTCACTTTCTGTTTGAATATTTAATACTTATTTTTAATATCAAAATGGAATTAAAGATATCATTGCAGATCTCATTAATTTATATTTTACTATCAATAATTGAATATTAGATGGCAAAAATTGATTTTTGAGGTAAAAATCAAATTACAAACTTAAAAAATCTTAACAGAGAAACACACTTATACAAAAGTTAACGAATCGTCAATTGAATTTTGGAGATGAAAACTTGAATTACTGATATCAATAATAACAGCACAACTTTTGATCTCAATAATTGCTTCTTTATTGTACAGTAAAAAAATTGAAAGAAAGAAAGAAGGACCAGTCATTATTTTATTCACATATCCGCGCTTCTGAATTTGGTATGTAAAAATAGACTGATCTTTTCATATAAAAGATCAATCATTTGTAGATTTCAAAATACAAAATAAAAAAGTCTGATTCTGAACTGATAATATCTGATATAAATTCTTGATATCAATAAAAAGAAAATAACTTATTGAGCTCAAAATTGATATTTTGCGCTCAAATATTTCATTTTCTATCAAGAATTGAATTTTTGATTTCAAAAAATCAATTTTATATATCATTAAATCATTTTTGATATCAATAAATATTTCTTGAT
Organism: Protula sp. h YS-2021; assembly: GCA_949752745.1. Classification (NCBI taxonomy): domain Eukaryota; kingdom Metazoa; phylum Annelida; class Polychaeta; order Sabellida; family Serpulidae; genus Protula; species Protula sp. h YS-2021. Next base: position 71,873,809 of record OX457026.1, read on the forward strand.
ATCTCTAAATATTTATCGAGATCAACAATTTTTTTTGAGATCAAAAATACATTTAGAGATATCAAAAATATAATTACAGATACCGGAAAATTGAATTTTTGATCTCAAAAAATCAATTTTATATATCATTAAATCATTTTTGATATCAATAAATATTTCTTGATATCTCTAAATATATATCGAGATCAAAAATTATTTTTTGAGATCAAAAATACATTTAGAGATATCAAAAATATAATAACAGATACCGGAAATTAATTTCTGATATCAAATATGAATTTTTTATATCCAAAATTAATTCTTGATATCAAAATATCAAATTTTGACATGATAAATTAATTTTTGATATCAATAATTTTCTATAAATGTGAAAATGGCATTCTATAAAAGAAGGATTCTGTATACAGCGGCCAGTCATTATTTTATTCACAAATGTATGCCTCTGAATTTTTTACAGAAAAACAGGCTGACATTTTGATGTCATATCCCTAATTCAATGTGCATGCATTATTTATGAACTGATAAATAGGCGAAGCGAGTTTGAAAGACCATATAATGGTATGACAAAAATTGCAAGTAGTTGTTTACATCCTTAACATGTAGAAACACGAACTGTCATTTTATATCTTTCTGACTGAAGAGATGCCTTCATTCTAGCAATTGGATTTATGAGAATGTCATTGCTCATCTTGTCTTTATAACGGGTTAAGAATAGTTAAATAGTCGAAACTGGACCCCAATTATTTACTTCCTGGTTGCCCATAAACGGGAAGAGAAGAGAGAAAAACGTAGTGCTGCAATGAATGATGGCAGTTATCAATTACAAACTCTTTGAAAATCAAATTAAATAACTAAAAGTAAGAAGAATAAATTGAATTTACTGTGTGGGAAATTTTAAAGCGGTTGGTTATTTACTTTATAAGAAATGGGCTTTGAAAATGAGTGGTATTTTTTCGAAAACTGGATTCATTTGAGTGCTATTTTTAACTGAAATTTGTGAAAAACTTAATTGGTCAACCCCAATTCAAATCGCTTTTTTGTTGTTCTGGAGGGCCAATTTATGCAGATCCATGGTTGGTTTTGGCCAATGAGATGTGTGAAATGTGGGAGATTTTGGAATTGTATAAAGAAACATGTAAGTAAATTAATTGTGATCCGTGGCCAATCCATAGGGGGGAACTGTCAGCTTGACAATTAAAGTGGCTGCTTGAGAACTCAAACATATAAACAATCATAAATTTGCACACCTTCAACAAAGTAACTTCTTCAGTTACAATATGGAACCATATTTTTGTTGTTATTATAATTCTAAAAATCGTAGGAACCTGAAAGCTTGCAGGGTGACATGACCTCATATCACTTTTACTGCTTCACTGGGGATCCTGCCTTACTGAGGCTCTAGTTGTGCAATGTCAGGTTATTTTTCGATTTCTTCAAAAATATAATTTTGGCGATTTTCATAACTTAGACTTTGTTGTATTTCAGACAAGTTTGTTCAGGCTGTATCTTTGTTACTGTTGAACGTAGACCAATAAAACTCTACAGCTGGAAAGTATATAAAGTTTGTTTATGCAATGTCAGGTTAGTTTTTTTTTTTTTTTTGATGTTTTCAAAACATGTCATTTTGGCGATTTTTTTGACAATTTAGACTTTGTCATAGATGAGCGTGGCGAGGGATGTGCATTCTACGATTGTCTTGTTTTCAAAGCTTCATGGTGCGATTTGCTGCGCGCGTGCTTTGTGATTGACTCGTGTTTTTACTGTAGTTTCCCGAAACAAATGAATTGTTTGTGCCAATACTCTCTTTGATATGCGTAGTCACAGTACAAATTGAACAAAGCATTTTTCTACCGTTCGAATCGTACTCACAAACAAGCCAACTGTGCTGTTTCCTCCATGTTTCATCGAACTGCAGTGTGCTTCTTGCTGATTCCTCACTGAATGTTTCAGTCTGCCTTGGCTTTGATTTCTTTGGCGCAGATCGTTCAGGTTCCAGAGGACTGCCCTTACGTTTTCTAGAATCTGCAATTTCTGGCACCTGTTTTTCAGATGAATTCTTGCTAGTACTATCCTTTTCAGTTTTCTTTCCAAAAATAATGCACTGGAATGTTTGGCTGAGAGGCCATGGTTTAGTTAATGTATAGTTTACAAAAAATAGTCTCTTTGATATTATACCACGTGTTTTAATTCACAATAAAACTTCAAAGAGAATCTCCTAACAAGACGCCATTCCTGTGTTAAAAGGAAGGTCATGGATTGAATTATGTAATACCTGATAGGCATACATGAGCCAAATGGTGTGCAAAATGTACAGTAACCTATAGCTGTTTCGCAGCTCTTGAAATTCACAAGAAACATTTTTTAATGATTTCTTTCTTCAAAAAAATGTACACAATATTATTATAATCATATTAAACAGGCCAAACAGTTGTTTTCTTTGGCGCATGGCCAAAATCTTCGGTGCGTACGCGAAGTTGATTTTTATGAATTCTCAAAATTTTCGTCTTTGTTTCAGTCTTTTCACGGTTTATGATTATAATTTTATTGAGTAAATTTTCTTCGTTCTCGCCATTTTTAAATGATGCTAAAATCCAGTTAAAGAAATGATCTATGTGAAGTCTTTAATTTCAAAATTGTTATCTATTATCACAAAAATGAAATAACATAACAAGCTCTCGTAATAGAGTAACGTGTTATCTTCATAAGCTTACACCCACCATGACTTGAATTTTCGAATTCCATATCCAACCAATGAACTACTCACATGAACACATTTGTTGAAAATACAGAACTCTGAGGCACAACCAGTGTTAACGAATTGGTTGATGTAGCGCACACAGACACACACAGAACGTATAAACGCCACATGTCTCCCATGAGTTGGGGAGACATAATCGTGGGGATATCACATGGTCAAGAGGAAAGTACAGCTAAATACGTTCCAAAATCAAAAGTGAATATTGACTGAAGCCATCTCTAAGCGATTGATAACTGAACCTGAAATGTATATGTTGGAACAAGGATTCCACGACCGACCTGCCATATAGTTTGGGTGATAGGGATTCCTAGAAGAGCAATTGCTTAGAAATAATTATTATTTCAGTTGTGCGTCCAATAACTAAATTAGACAAGGGGATGGCTATAATACATTTAAATATAGCAAATACGTAACTGATTTTCTTTGACAATATATATATAATATATATATAATATAAAATTAATACATGACACGTTTAGATAAATGACAAAACAATACAATAGAATTTGGATGAAGAATAGATAATATGTCCGGGGGTCAAAGCCCCAATGAAGATAGCAGACAAAGACCCACTCAGTAAATTGTGTAAATTGAGTAAATTGTTGGCCTCTTCTGTGCTCAAAACTGTCAAATTTAACACTTACACAATCCGTCTCACTGATTACCTTCATAATGGAGCTCAATATTTCCTATTGCTAGCACGTTTGGTTGTTGAGGGGATTTAAAAGTAAAATCCCCAACGCGCAACAAAGCATGAAAAGTTAATAGAAATACAGCTTTAGACATCGCTGTATTGTGAATGTCATGAAAGATAAATTTTAAATTAACACACATTTTATGTAACATTTCAATAGAAATTGGCTTTCTGGTATCGGGCTTATGACATGCATTTTTACAGCGGACAGGGGCTTTACGTACTAAAAATTCTTTAATATTATCTACTTTAAAATTCTATTGCTGATACACGAGTAAGCACTGTATTATAAGCCAACCTTGACAAGAATAATACGCAGTATAAAAGAGCAAAGTGTTAGTGGGCGCGGGGTACTCCCGCTGCTCAACCAAGCGACAGGTTCGTTTAAAATGCCTCCATGCTTGCTTATAAACCGTGTAGCAGATGAAAGACTGTTTACTACCATTGTTGTGGCAATAAATAACATGACTGTAGGTCCCGAGGGATGATAAGACGAGATTTTTCGAGATGGAGTGCCAGTTCTTTTGCTGGTTTGACCTTTGAACGAGACAAAAGATCACAAACTGAGTTATGTAGTGATCTTATGTGGATAGCACCGTGACCTTGAACAACGGCGCAAGGTCATCAAACTAACGAGCTTTAGAATATTACATATAAAAGCTACAAACCCGTTTTAATTGAAATCCGACCAGTGGAGCCTGAGATGTGGTGTTCACAAACTACTTGCAATGGGAAATCCCCTGTAAGTCCCTTATTGACCTTTAACAACGACACAAGGTCATCAAAACCTAATCAGCGCTATAACATTATATGTAAAAGCTACATACCAGGTTTCATTTAAAAATATTTGATAGAACTTGAAGTGTGGTGTTCACACACCCATTGGTATGGGAAATCCCGTGTAAAAATTTAAAGTCCCACAGTGAAATTGAAACTTCGGAAGCCTAAACAGCTCTTTGAATATTATATATAAAGGGTACAGACCATATTTGATTGCAATACCACCAGTGAAACTTGAGATGTGGTGTTCACAAACCACTTGATAAAGGAAATCCTATGTAAAATTTAAAAATCCCACAGTGACCTTGGGCAACCATGCAAGGTCATTTAAACCTAATCAGCTCTAGAACTTTACATATAAAAGCTACGTACTAGGTTTGACTGAAATTGGATTGGTGGAACTTGAGACATGGTGTTTACAATCAATGCGTGGCGCACAGAATGACGGATGGGCAGCTCTATCAAAAAGAAGTACCTTATGCGTTTAGTTCAGTATGCGCGGTAAGTATACGCGTTGATGTTGTGAGGCTACTCAGGTCTGACGTACCAGAGGCCAAAGTGCGTTTACGTCTAATCGACAGTTGGTTAAAAATATCACACAACGAACGGATGAAAAATCAAAATATCACTTATCGTACGGAGAAATGTAATTCCTAAACCCACAAAGACGTTTCGGAATAAAACATGCATCTCTGTTTTTTGCGATTTTCAAAATGCACAACCTCACAAAGGTAGGTCATACCAATTCTTTTTCAACGGATATTCTTTAACCCCACAACAGCCAATCATACCTAAAATAAACGACCGTTTGGAAATGCTTTAAAATGTAAGGGAAGCCTAGCTCAGATTCATCGTTTTAGAGAAGTAATTCTTCAGAATACCACCCAGCGACTATTTATGCTAAATTTAAAACCAATTAGATCCAAATTCTGGGAAAAGAAGCAGCTTCAAACTGGCTACCGGCAATTGCCATCCATTTAGCCAATTTTTTGGTGGATCGGCAAAAAAATTCCCAAGAGAGGACAGACTAGTGAACTTTATATAAAATTTGAAGACAATCCCATCCAAGCTGAGGGAGAAGAAGCATTTTGAAAATTGGCTACTAAATCTGTTTTGAAAATTTTCTACGAAATTATTTTAAAATGCTCCCCTCTCATTTAGACAGTATTCGGCGGGTCGCCAAAAAAATTCAAGAGAGGCCTACTCAGTAAACATTCGTACAAAATTTGGAAGGAATCCGATCCAAAATGTGAGAGTAAAACCAGTTTGAAAATTGGCTACCAAGAAGTTATAAATGCCCCGCATTTGACTAATTTTTATCAGATCGACAAAGAAAAGTAACTTCTCTAAAAAGACTTATCTAGAGAATATTGGTGCAAAATTATAAACAAATTTGATTAAAATTGTGCCCCCATTTAGCTAATTTTTTGGCGGATCACAACTAAAATTAATCTTTCTAACAGAAGATCGGCAAATGAACCTCAGCGTAAATATTTTTAAGTGCCCCATATTTAACCAACTTTGACGGATAGCCAAAAAATAAGAATTTTTAAAGACGATCTCCTAATAAACGTTTATGCAAAATTTGAAGACAATCCGAACGAAATTGTAGGGGAAGGACTATTTTGAAAATTAGGATCCAAAAGTTTTAAATACCCCCCCCCCCCCCATCATTTGGCCAATTTGTGGTGGATCACCAAAAATTGGAAAGGAATCCAATCAGAATTGTGGGAGAAGAAGCATTTTGAAAATTGCCCCTCCATATTTTGCCAGTTTTTATCGATAAAACAAGATTGTCCATGGACAATGTCCCAGCTCGCGAATGCTGATGTCAAGGTTTATGACATATAAGTATAACTAAGTAAAATTTCAAGACAGTAAGGCTATGTTCCTGGCAGTCAAGCTTTTGATACGAAATGGTTTATTACCAATATATCCTCCAATTTTTCGCCAACTGCCAAAAAAAAAGTAACAGCCAAGTACGTAATAATTCCGTTGCGCTAAAACAAAATGTTAAGACAATGAGCTTAGATAGTAATAAGAAAGGGATTTTACGCCAATATTTCCATTATGTTTTGGCAAACTGCCAAAAATAATAATAACCAGGTGGATACTTAAAGTGCATAAAATCAACATTTTATGATGTTTTCACCAAATCCAAAGAGGGCCTCTTTATGTTTTCGGTCAACACAAACACACACACGCTGAAAAGTGCTTTTGGGCGTAGATCTCACCCTTATATTGTTTTTAGAATTACTTTAGTTACAATAAGTGCACAATATAAGCAAAACACTACAAAAACAGCAATTCATAATGAATCCCCAATGAAATATGGGATTCGTTTATTTCTTGTACGTAAAGAAATTATCTTAAGACAGATGACTTTGATTTCAGCCAAACATCTTTGCAGAATACAGATGAGTCAATATAAAGTAATCTGATATGAGTTGGCTCATCTGACTCGGTTTATGTCGCTTACACCAGCAACTACAGTGGCACCCAATTTTTAAGTTCCCATTTTGGACGAAATATGGAAATATGAAATTGCTGTTTCTTGTTTTTTTATAAATTTCCGTTTCAAGCTAAAAATGGAGAATTTTCCATTCTTCATTTTCCATTTAAAATGAAATACGGAAAGGGCGAAATCTACACCCACCAAATAACCTGTCTGAGGTCAGGGAACGCCCAGTTTTATCTGAGATCACTTACTTAAATCCAAGACAAGTTTCATAACTTGAGATTTCAAGAATACGGGCCCATGTGTTATTGAAATAATCAGGACAATACCCGACTGTACAAATAGCATAGGACATGGCCTTACTGGACAATACCCGACCTGGACAAGTCCCCAACTTCGGATATTGCATTACCGGTGTAAAGTTTTCAAGTTTCACCCATTTTTAAGTTCCTCAGAGAACTTGAAAACATTTTCAATTTCCCCCGGGGAAATCTGAAAACATTTTCAACTTCCCATCCGAAATCAAGTTTCCCCCCTCCCCCTCAATAAAAACGTGGTAAAAAACGAATGTGCTTTTGTTGCGAATTTGCTTTTTATTATAACTCGAACTGACATGCACATGGATACATTTAAACCATTTTAAACACAAAAAAAAACTTTATTTTAAGAAGAAATTAAGCGACTGTGAACTGCCTCACACAAAAATTTATGCACACCACAGTAAAACCTGCCTACACCGGACAACCGGGGGGGGGGGGGCTGGCGGATTTTGTCCGGTATATAGAGGTGTCCGATATTTCAGGAGTCATGTAAACCAATGGGGAAAAAGGGACTGAGAATTCTTGTCCTGTATTGGCAGTTGTCCGGTATTTGAGGGTTTGTCCAGAATGAGGTTTTACTGTATAACTCGAACTAACTACGCTTGACTAAATTAACTACCGGGAGTTTCCGAAAAGAAGCTCCCCCCATATAAAAGCCCCGGGGCTCTTATTAGGAAACTGTTTCCCAATAGAAGCCCCGGGGCTTCTATTTGGAGTTAAAATAAAGACCTGAAAATCGTTTCCTAACAAAAGCCCCCTCCTTCCCTGCAAGTCTTTTTAAAACTCCTGTTTACTCGCAATGCAGACACGGTGCACTTAATCCTTTGATATGAGGCAGCCCCTAGACATGTTCTGCATCGTTGCTTAATCCTGTGCATTGCACAAGGCGAACACACACCCCCTCCCCACTGCCACCTTTACTCCGGAGTATTACCGGAAACATAACCGGCTGACTACTGAAACGGGCGGCGTGATGTTGCCCCTCCTTCCCTGCAAGTCTTTTTAGAACCTATATTTACTAGCAATGCAATGCACTTAATCCTTTGATGTGAGGCAAACCCCTAGACACGTTCTGCGTCGTTGCTTTATGCTGTGCTTCGCAGAAGGCAACTCCCCTCCCCCCACTTTACCAGACTTTTTTAGTTACTGTTGTTTTTGTGTGTTTTGTTATTTTTTGTGCCGATATCCTCAGCATGTAGCGCTTTAATAGGAGACTGATGGTAAATTTTCTTTTTTCAATAAAAACTTATCGACACCCCCCCCCCCTATCTAAAAAAAATAGAAGCCCCGGGGCTCTAATTAGGAAACTGTTTCCTGATAGAAGCCCCGGGGCTTCTATATGGTTTCTTAATGAGCGCCTGAAATTTGCCAGTTTCCAAATAGAAGCCCTGGGCTTTTTTAGAAGCCCTGGGCTTTTTTTTTTGGGAAACCCCCGGTACTGGTCACTAATTTGGGGACAACGTGCTGCGCATTGGGACTGTAACAAAACTTATTACGGGTCACTAAAAATGCACTACACGTGGATTGTAACAAAATCCACTACTGATAACTAACCTGCGACATAATTTTTCACTAGCTTCCTAATGTCTGCTTTTTGTTTTTGGTTAACCCTTTTGGACATCGATTGTTAACAACATAATTGAAAATAGAATCCACGTCAATTTTGAACGACTGATCAGCATTGTAATTCCTAATTTCCGTTTTTAAGCAATTTTGAATTGCTCAATTAGAATCATTATTAGCATCCGTTTTCTTATTGTTTTACCAGTTTCCTAATCTTTATTATGAAAACTTTCTTTGATAATTTGTGGAATGAACAGCAGCAGCTTATAAACAGTTGACCGAGTAGAAGGATAATTATGCCATTAATTCCGTATAAACTTTGTCGGGTCCGAAACAGATACTTAAAGCCGCATTCAATGCAGTTTGGGGATTATGTTCAGGCAAAACAAGGTGAAGGCATGACAGTTTAGACACACAGTGAAATGTAGCGGATTTCTCTTTGTTTTTGAGTAAGGCACAGTGAAACATATTGGACTTCTATTGTTCTTGAGTAGGACTAGTTTTGATTTCAGTGAAAATGATGGGATACCGAAGTAGTTTAAAGTAAAGATATCGGCTTGCGAAAAATTGAAATATTGTTAAGGAGGAACTTAAAAATGGCGCAGGGAACTTGAAAATATTTCGAAGCTCCAACCGAGGGGAATCTGAAAATGTTTTCAAGTTCCTGAGGGGGGACTGAAATCATTTTCAAGTTCCGAGGGTGGGGTGGGAATACTTGAGGGTGAATCTGAAAACACTACACCGGCAAAAGCTTCATTGGTTTCTTATTGCTTTTTTTAAAACTTCTAAGACAAAGAGCAACAATAGATCCTTTTGATTAACTGGCGAAAAGAGACCAGTGAAGTATTCAGTCAGAGATAACATGTTTGTGAAGGGAAACGGACCAAAACGCACCAGGACCAATCCACCCCAGGACTAAACCGCCCCCAATTTTGCAAAGTAGGACTAGGACTATTGATCTTAGGAGACTGATCCTTAAACTAATTGCAATTCTAATTGCAATTAGTTTCCTATTAGTGAATTGCAATTTACCGAGGTGCAATACATTCAATAAAATAAACATAATTTTATTTATTGTGTCTTTGTAAGCCAAGAACCCAAGAAAAAATAGTATATGGAGGGGGCAAGCGACCATCCCTCCACTTTGAGGGGGGGGGGGCAGTCGACCGGGTTGCAAAATACGGGGCAGATGACAGGGGGGCAGTTGACCGGGGTGCAGATGACCGGGATTCGTCCTACGTCACGTGTTTTCTACTGTTGTATTGTCCTGTTGACTATTTTATAGTCGGGTATTGTCCTACAGGGTAATGTCCTACGTCCCGTATTTTCTACTTTTGTATTGTCCTGTTGACTATTTTATAGTCGGGTATTGTCCTGCAGGGTAATGTCCTACGTCCCGTATTTTCTACTGTTGTATTGTCCTGTTGAATATTTTAGTCGGGTATTGTCCTACAGGGTAATGTCCTACGTCACGTATTTTCTACTGATGTATTGTCCTGTTGACTATTTTACAGTCGGGTAATGTCCTACAGGGTAATGTCCTACGTCCCGTATTTTCTACTGTTGTATTGTCCTGTTGACTATTTTACAGTCGGGTATTGCCCTGCATGGTAATGTCCTACGTCCCGTATTTTCTGCTGTTGTATTGTCCTGTTGACTATTTTACAGTCGGGTATTGTCCTGCAGGGTCATGTCCTACGTCCCGTATTTTCTACTGTTGTATTGTCCTGTTGACTATTTTACAGTCGGGTATTGTCCTGCAGGGTAATGTCCTACGTCCCGTATTTTCTGCTGTTGTATTGTCCTGTTGAATATTTTACAGTCGGGTATTGTCCTACAGGGTAATGTCCTACGTCACGTATTTTCTACTGATGTATTGTCCTGTTGACTATTTTACAGTCGGGTAATGTCCTACAGGGTAATGTCCTACGTCCCGTATTTTCTGCTGTTGTATTGTCCTGTTGACTATTTTACAGTCGGGTATTGTCCTGCATGGTAATGTCCTACGTCCCGTATTTTCTACTGTTGTATTGTCCTGTTGACTATTTTACAGTCGGGTATTGTCCTGCAGGGTAATGTCCTACGTCCCGTATTTTCTACTGTTGTATTGTTCTGTTGACTATTTTACAGTCGGATATTGTCCTTCAGGGTAATGTCCTACGCCCCGTATTTTCTACTGTTGTATTGTCCTGTTGACTATTTTACAGTCGGGTATTGTCCTTAGACCCTTCAATCAAAAGTATCAAACTAGAAAAACTTGCACTTTCAGAATGAAATATTCAAATGAGCTTGTGTCCAGAGGATTCCTTTGTAGAAGTGAACCTGTGATTATATGTGCAAAACTGGCATAAGTGGTAAACATTTTCATTTAAATATTTTATTTTTATGTATTTTTAGCTATTTGTTGAAGACCAATGAACATACCCCAGTTCGTTCACAGACCTTTCACGAGTGCTCGAATCCAGTACAAATCACCCAGTCCAATTATCTATTCCTATAATTAAAATCCTTCTTAGCACAGGGATTTGTATATTGTGGTAATTTAACGAAAATCTTGTAACAGAAGCACAACCATATTTAAATACTTTGTTGAAAGTCTTTAAAGCCCGCCCACCCTCCCCAGCCTTCCATTCTACTTTCTTTCCGTTGATTGTTTGGTTCTGAATTATTGCTAGAACAATTTCGTATTTATTTACCTACTCACGCCTCTTGGATTCTTGTTGTTTTATAAAAGCACACTTTGCTGCGCTTGTGAAAGATCCGGAAAATATCCCCTTTTCCTTCCATGTAACATGTTTGGTAAACAATGAGACATAAATTGTGGAATTTCCTTCAACTGCAGATATTCGCACATCGTTTTAGCGTTAATTTTGAGTGCGCCGAGCTTAAACGTTTTCGTGAGAGCAATGAACTGTAATAATGTGTTCAGCTAAGTAAGTCTTAACAGCTGTTTAATGGGAACAGCTGTTGAATATACACTACTGTTGACTCTGACCAGCTGCTAGATATAACCGGACAGTATAATCAATTTGTGCATATTTAAATTATTACTTAACGAAATCTCAAGTGCTTCAAAGAAAAACTCTAAATAAGTTAAAATAACAATAATGAAGGTTGTTTTGGCAACCAGCTTAGTCACATTACTTGTTGTATCTGGGATACTTTACTTAACCGAAAGTTTGCCAACCAGTGAGATTTGTTCACCATTTAAAGATGGTGTCAATGAATGGTTGACCAAATATGGAAAGATACTCAAGCATAAACAACACTCCCGATTGAATGCTTTGGATCCAAAAGATAAGGTTAGAAATTTGGGGAAAGTTTTAAAATGTTATATCCAAACTTTACGCGCGACATGGAATCGTAAAGTGGAATTAGTTTTCGTTATCGATAGTTCGGCAAGTGTAGGAGAGACAAATTTCAAATATGAATTAAAATTTGTGAAGAAATTGCTAGCTGATTTCACAGTGGACAATAATAACACGAGGGTGTCTGTAGTCACGTATTCGTCCATGGAAGATGTTTACAGGCATGTAGATCATTTGACAATTGTTAACGAAGCCTCACATCACAAATGTTCGCTGCTGGATAAGTTACAAGACGTCGGACAGAGGTATAAAGGCGGGAGTACCTATACGTTAGGTGGCCTTCTCGAAGCTCAGGTAAGCAGGGGTTTTTTGTAATCACAAAGTGAAAAGATCGCATATTTTTCACTAGAAGCAAAAAGACTGCTATTTTTTAAGCACATGCGAAAACATCGCTGACTGACTGAAAACGGGTGTCTGTCATGACACACATCGTACCAGGTCAGGTATACAGCGACCCCCCCCCCCCCCCACTCCCTACGCCCCCCGTGGCCCTTCCTTGTGGTCTTTCTTGCTCCTCGTACCCCTCCCTCCTCCCTCACTTTCTTTCTCCCCCCCCCCTCTCTCTCTCTCTCTCTCTCTCTCTCTCTCTCTCTCTCTCTCTCTCTCTCTCTCTCTCGCTCTCTCTCGCCCTCTTTCCCCCTCTGCCTCTATCTCCCTCTCTTTCTCTGTCTTTCTCTTACCCTTCTCCTATTCTCACTCCGTTTCCATCCTACATTCTACCTATCATCCAAGTTTTGCGAATTTTTGTTCTAGTAACATTAATATTTCAACATGAATCATAAGAAAGTATCAACATCAGTCATCGTAGCACATGTCTTTTTGTGGAACCCGAAACATCTGTGGGCAATTCCAGTTACAGGGCAGTCGTTTTAATAAAAATTTTCCTTAAAAATCTGGCAACTATAGAAAACAAATATTCAGTTTCCGTGTGGTCTTGTTTTTTTCCCATTTATCATTTCCCAGGGTCGTCACTAGTAATCTTTCACCAAAAGTGTGCAATAAGCAGGCAGTAATCTGCCACCACAAACACAGATTTGTACACAAACCGATAAGCTTAAAAATATGTTCTGGCGATCTTTATTTCGCAATTACTCACATAATCGTTTGCAACTTTTTTGTTTGCTGACTCATTAAAAGGAGCCACAAGTATAAAATTATGTTCATATTTTTTCAACAACTTAACGAGCCCCTGGAATGGCCTTTTGCCAGAATACTCTAACAATGCTTCTGATATGATCCGATATGAAGCGGAATTCGTTCTAGTTGCCTTCAAGGGTACTTAAGATAATGCGATGGCCTCCTTAGTGATTCTAAAGCATGAACGAAAAAAACTGGAAGCGCGTAAAATCTAGTTTCGTATATTTTTGTGCAACACGAACATGTTTTTATCAATATTTCAAGACGCAAAGGCCAAGAAGCAGAAACTAAATAAGTTGCAACAGCCAGAGATAAATAGCATTTTAACGCCTAATAAACAGACCCCCATTGGCGAAACTCATCTGTCTGTTATCGTAACAACACTTTGAAGAGATAATCCTATCTGCCTCTTGACAAAATACATAAACTTCGGAATGCCACAATCACCAAGTCCTTGTTAGTTCTACAAAATCCACAGAATCTTACTTTGAAGCAAAGATGGACAAGAGTAAGCTTTTATTTTATTATTGGTTTTCTAAAACGTTTGAGTAAAAAGCGTGGCCATTTTATCACAAGTTTATTGGCATTTAATTATCTTTCTCAGAATCAGCTCCAAAAGAAAGCATAATTTATACAACCCAAAAGCTTTTTTCAGTGCTGTCTGCTTTGAAATGTCGGCGCATCGGCGAAGTAGTTTAAATGCTCGGAAATGGGTTCGTTTTTGGAGAAAGTGGCGTCAGTAGAAAATCATTCAAAGTCTGATGTATCAAATGTCCTTATAGCATCGATTCAGCATTTAATGCTCGATGCTGGTTTTCATATTATGCCATTTTCACATTTATTAGGCAGTTACTGATGTCAATAATTATTTTTTGTTTCAAAAATTGATTTTTTTACATCAAGAATTAATTTTTGTTGTCTGTAATTATATTTTTGATATCATTGAATGTATTCATGATCTCAAAATGATTCTTAAATATTTCGAAACAACAAAAATTAATGTCAAAAATTATTTGATGATCTCTAAAATTGATTGTCTAGATATCAACAGCTGGATTCTTGATAGCAACAATGAAATGTTTGATAGCAAAATCTCAATTTGAGCTCAATAATTTATTATTTTATTAGTATCAAGAATTTATTTTAAATAGCTATGGAATGCCATTTTCACATTTATTAGGGAATGATTGATATTAAGAATTGAATTTTTTATCTCAAAAATTGATTTTTTGATACCAAGAATTCTATATTTTGATATCTAGAATTAATTTTGCTATCTGTAATTGTATTTTTGATATCTTTAAATGTATTCTTGATCTCAATTTTTTTTGACATCATTAAATATTTAGAAATATCAAGAAATATTTATTGATATCAAAAATGATTAGTGATATCTAAAATTGATTTTTAAGATCAAAAGTTCAATTTTTGATAGCAAAAATGAAATATTTGAGAGCAAAATATCAATTTTGAGCTCAATAATTCATTTTCCTTTTTTTGATATCAAGAATTTAGTTCAGATATCATTATTTCAGAATGAGACTTTTTTTAATTTTTATTTTGAAATCTGCAAATGATTTTCTTGATTTCAAAAATTGATTTTTGACATCAAAATATAAGTCTATTTTTTAATAAAAAATTCAGAAGTACACATCCGTAAATTTAAAATGACTGGTCGTTGTATACAGAATCATTCTTTACATTTTTAACTGTACAAAAAAGAATTAAGCAATCCTTGTTCATCTCAATAATTCAAGTTTTCATCTCCAAACTTGCATGTAAATATGTGTCTCCCTTAAGATATTTTTACTTTGTAAATTTGATTTTTTTTATCTAAAAAAAATAATTTTTTTCCCATCTAAAATTCAATTTTTGATAGCAAAATATAAATTATTGAGATCTGCATTGATTTCTTGATATCTTGTATTATATTTTAAAATTAAAAATAAGCAATACATGTTAAAACGGCATTCCATAGACAGCATTATTACAAAATGAGAGTTTTGAATTTATATTTTGAAATCTGTAATTTTTTTTTATTTCAAAAACTATTTTTAATATCAAAACATGGATTTGTTTTTTTATGAAGCAAACATCTGTGAATAAAATAATAACTGGCTCCTTTATACAGGATCTTTCTTTTATTTTTTACTGCACAAAAAAGAAGCAATTCTTGGACTTTAAAATGTATTGTTATTATTGTTATCAATCATTCAGTTTTTCATCTACAAAAATTTAATTCGCGACTCTTTATGCTTTGTGTGTACCTTCCTTGAGACTTTTTCAGTGTATGAATTTGATTTTTTTATCTGAAAAATAAATTGCTGCCATCTGAAATTTTTAATAGAAAAATATAAATGAATGAGAGCTACATTGATTTGATAATATACTTGATTATATCTTGATAAAAACAGCATTAAATAATAAAATAGCATTCAATTGGTTTCTCATTTATTTATAAAGTAATGTTATTTGAATTACTGTAAAGAAACTTTTAAGAAAAAGCATAATCCCGGTTGTGGACACCCCGGTATTATGGCCCACCCTGAAAAAGGATCAATTTCTGTCAGTCTGTTTCAAGATGTCGATCTTTTGTACAAATCAAACTTCGATACTGGGGACACCTCACGATTCAGGACAGTGGACACTTTTTTTTTTGCCCGTGACTTCACTGATGTATTGAATTTCACCCGGAATAATGGACGGTTTAATGAGTGCCTTTATTTTGCACAGACTATAAGTGAAAACACAGTCAGTAGGCTTATTCAACAGTTTTGTTCCAGGAGTAAGTCCGTCGCACTTTCCTCAACAAAACAAAGACGTGTATCCTGAGTGCGTTGTCACCTATTTGTTCAGGTAGCAACCTCAGTTCCAATGCTATCGATAAAAAAATCTTCTTGAGAAGTAAGCCGCCTTACATTGCGAAGCACTAAATAATTTCTCTGTATGTTCATGTAAACTGGTCATTTTGCTTTCATCTAGCCAGTTACTTTAAAAAGAAATATTAATAGCAAAATAGAGCATGGAAATCTAACATGGGCGGAGCATTGAAAGAAAATGGAGTGAACATCTTGTCGAAACAGGCAGCGGTGGGAAACGTGTTTGAAAATCGTTATTTAATTTACGATGACCCCATGCAAGTCAGATATAGGCTAGGGATAAGAGAGATAAAAGCGAAACAATGTTTATTTTCTCCACAATAAATGAGAAAACGGCTTTCCAAAATATCTAGTATTTCTTATGATATTTCTAATTTAATTGCAGGTATCTGCAATATCCGTACATAATTTTAAACGTGTCTATATGTTTGTCAGAGTTGCTACATACCTGATTCATGCTACATGCCTTCCAATCAACTGGCTGACCAGCTCAGTGGAACTATAACGGTTAACAGCGCGCCAAGCAGCTCGCTCTTGATTTTTGACCGTCGCTGTTGTTGTTCTCCACGTGTTAGGTGTGCCGTTCCGTTGTTGAATCACTGGAGTGGCAGTGCCAGCTGTCAGAGTTGTTGCATGCCTGGTTCAGTTTCGCCCCTCTAATCAACTGACCAATCAGCTCAGCGGAGCTATAGCGCTTAACCACACAGTCGCGCTGGGGTGCGAAGCAGCTCAATCTTGATTTTGACCGTAGGTCAGATGTGTACTGTGCTAACATTTGGGTATATATTGTCAGTTCTGGGTTCGGTGCTTGGTACACATTCACTTTTTCATCAATGTCTTAACATTGAGTTTCATCTACAACCAACTAGGCGTTCTGTCACTGTGGTCTTCTCACGCTGATCTCAGTTCTTTTCTATCCTTCCCTTGCACTTCTAGGATCTTGCACGCCGACCAGATTGCTCTACACACAAAATCGTGGCACCGCAATATCTCTACTGCAAGCACCACACTTTATATACGCTTGCTTCGCAATTCTTCCTTGCATTGGCTTCCTCTGCCTGGCCTTCGCATGCGACAATTTGCTTCGTTTTGCTTGACCACATGACGATGTGAGGCGTCATGTTCGTCGAACTCACTTCCTGCAGTAATACCAGTCGACTCTCCCGGTCTATCCGTCAGTCTTTCAGTGCTCATGTTTAGTACTGACTGGCACCTCCTCCATTCTCACACTTGTTCAGTTTATGGCCTTTCTGTGTTGTATTCTTCTGCAGCTTGATATCCCTCTCATGAACACTGACAACTGCGGCTTGATAACTCACTCTGGAACACTGACAATTGCGGCTTGATAACTCTCTCATGAACACTGACAATTGCGGCTTGATAACTCACTCTGGAACACTGACAATTGCGGCTTGATAACACTCTCTGGAACACTGACAATTGCGACTTGATAACTCTCTCTGGTACACTGACAATTGTGACTTGATAATTCTCTCAGGAACACTGACAATTGCGGCTGATAACACTCTTGGGAACACTGACAATTGCGACTTGATTACTCTCTCACGAACACTGATAATTGCGGCTTGATAAGTCTCTCATGAACACTGATAATTGCAGCTTGATAACTCAATCTGGAACACTGACAATTGCGGCTTTATAACTCTCTCTTTCTCAGTCTTTTACCGCGGCTAACACTCATGTTTAGTACTGACTGGCACCTCCTCCATTCTCACACTTGTTCAGTTTAGGGCCTTTCTGTGTTGTATTCTTCTGCAGCTTGATATCTCTCTCAGGATCACTGACAATTGCGGCTGATAACACTCTCTGGAACACTGATAATTGCGGCTTGATAACTCTCTCATGAACACTGACAATTGCGGCTTGATAACTCACTCTGGAACACCGGCAATTGCGGCTTGATAGCTCTCTCATGAACACTGACAATTGCGACTTTATAACTCTCTCTGGTACACTGACAATTGTGACTTGATAATTCTCTCAGGAACACTGACAATTGCGGCTGATAACACTCTCGGGAACACTGACAATTGCGGCTGATAACACTCTCCGGAACATGATAATTGCGGCTTGATAACTCTCTCATGAACACTGACAATTGCGGCCTGATAACTCACTCTGGAACACTGACCATTGCGGCTTGATAACTCACTCTGGAACATTGACAATTGCGGCTTGATAACTCTCTCTGGAACACTGACATTTGCGACTTGATAACTCTCTCAGGAACACTGATAATTGCGGCTTGATAACTCTCTCTGGAACACTGACAATTGCGACTTGATTACTCTCTCACGAACACTGACAATTGCGGCTTGATAACTCTCTCAGGAACACTGACAATTGCGGCGTGATAACCCTCTCGGGAACACTGACAATCCCTCCAAGGATAACGTTGTGCTTCCATCGATATCTGAATTATAAACTATTATAAATTATTTGAAAATATATTTATTTTCATTCACTGTTTTCAGACGGTTTTTAAACTATAGTGAATTTATGAGGTATGACAGCACTGGATCTAAGACATCTGTAAGTATGAAAATGGCTTCCCTTTTGAGCAAAACTAAAAGTGCTGCCTTGTGGGAACAATACAGGGATTATTACCAAATTTGTTTTAACCCAGTGAGCATTGCGAAGTTGGAACAATGTTGAATAGACGTCGGATGAACGAAACAAAATTTACCTTCCGACGTCACATAGACGTCGATTATCCGTCGTCTATGATCAACGTTGCGTAAAGGTGGCAAATTGAAGTGATGTGATGTTGTGTAGACCTTTCGAAGATATTGGGAAACTATGTAAAACTATTTGTCTATTCATAAACAAACTGTTAAAAAAATGT
Organism: Protula sp. h YS-2021; assembly: GCA_949752745.1. Taxonomy (NCBI): domain Eukaryota; kingdom Metazoa; phylum Annelida; class Polychaeta; order Sabellida; family Serpulidae; genus Protula; species Protula sp. h YS-2021. The sequence goes on from OX457026.1 coordinate 71,892,632, forward strand.
TATTACATAGAGTGTCAAAAATGCTTCCTCCTACTATTCATCACTACACTTTGAACTTTAAGGGGCTGGTGGCATAAAAAAATACAGCTAAATCTCAAATGAAAGAACAGTAATTTTTTGATATCTATGGAAATCAGAGTCTATTTATTATCATTGTATACTTCGTGAAATGCATGCAGATGAATGATGAGTAAACAATGCACGTCTGTTGAACATCACAACAGTGATAGCTGTGACCTGTGAAGGTTTAATTCAATAATGGAGAATGATCTCTCATTCTGTAATCTTTAAAAAAGGCTATACACACGTTAAATATTAATGAACAGGGTAACTTAGTGCCATAGCCGACAGCTATGATTTTACATACATGGCAATGTGCGTTTGCTGCCCTAGACACTCTGTATAACGTCGGTCCTTTATTCTCTCCAAACAATTAAAAAGTGAGTAAATATCATACCGCGCTCCTAAAGCTCAAACCAAAAGTTGAACAATCTATGAATTTCAAGATCTTTAATTTGCACTACATCACTACGTTTACTACATTGTTTAATTGTACTGCATCTTTTTTTACATTACTGTTACAAACTTTGCTGTTATGGAGAACATTGCACATCTACCACATGGCTGATAAATACTAAAAAATATAGCTAATAACAGTGGATGGCTACGAAACTAACATTCCTTTCACAAAACTGTAGGGATTTGCGAAATAAACAGAAGCGCAATGAAACATTGCATTTTATTAGGTATCATCCAAAAGGAGAATTTGACATAATTATGCTACAAGAAACTCACTCTTGTACAAGTGAAGAAAAGCTTTGGAAATCTGAGTGGGATTGCTATAGTAGAGGTGATGAAATTATGTTCTCTCACGGTACAACATCAAGCAAAGGAGTACTCGCTATTATTAGAAAACGCTTGATCGTTAACAAGTTAAATTACAAGACTGATACTACAGGACGATATGTATTAATAGACATAAACTTTAATGAACTCCAATATTGTATCTTAAATCTATATGCACCAAATCTAGAGTTTCAAATCAACCAGGTTAATTTCTGGGAGGAGATCTATAGCCTTTTGGCTAACAGACGAAATGCAAAGTTAATATTAGGGGGTGACCTAAATGCAATCCTTGATGGCGAGCTAGATAGATCGCCACAGAGTTTTACGAAGTTTAGAGGAGTCGAAAAATTGCTACAATTATGCGATGACTTTAATCTCGTGGACTTGTGGCGAGTGAAAAACGGAAAAACATGTCGATTTACCCGGCGACGTCTACACCACTCTTTGACTCAATCAAGACTAGACTACTGGCTAACTTCAACATCTATAAATTTTGATTTAAATTATATCGATATAGTTCCCGGCTTTAGATCAGACCATAGTGCTATCATATTAAAAATCTGTGTCACTGATGAAAATCTTAAAAGAGGTCCCGGTTGTTGGAAATTCGCTTCATATTTACTTCAAGACCATAATTATGTCGCCCTTATTAAAAACATAATAGCAGATCAAAGACAATTCACATCAAGTAATCCTCACACTGACTGGGAGTACTTAAATCATTTAATTAGAAAAGAATCAATCATATCTTCAAAGAACAAATCCAAACAAGAGAAAATTGAAAAAATCTCTATAACAAGTTAAACGTGCTAGAAACAGAAATGGCCAGCAAATCAAAATCCAGAACAAGTGAAGAAATACAGTTTGAAATTGAATCTGTAAGGATTGATCTTGAGACGTTAGAACGCACAGAATCCTATGGCTATTATTTACGTAGCAAAGCATATTTTCTTGAATTTGACCAAAGAAACTCTTCCCTATTCTTCAATTTGGAAAAAAATTACGAGCAAAAGAAGATCACTAGACTCGTAGAAATGAATGGCGAAGCAATAATAACTCCTAACGCCATTCTCTCTGAAACTGCGCGCTTTTACGAAAGGCTATTTGATAAAGATCCAAAAGTATCAAATATATTTTATAGCGATTTTTTTTAAATTGATTCTATTCCACAAATTAACTATGAAGATAAAGTAATGCTCAACAAGGACCTCACCAAAGAAGAACTTTATGAATCAATAAAATTAATGGATATAAATAAAACTCCCGGCACTGACGGTCTCACAAAAGAATTTTATCTTTTCTTTTGGAACGAGATTTCAGATTATCTTCTCCATTCTTACAAATATAGCTTTCATTGTGGAAATCTAAGCTGTGAACAAAAGCGTGGTATCATTAGACTGATTCCTAAAAAAGGTAAAGACCTTACCGAACTTAAAAACTGGAGACCCATTACTTTGTTAAATACCGATACGAAAATACTGACAAACTGTCTTGCAAAAAGATTTCAAATAATATTGTCAAAAATAATAGCAACTGATCAGAACGGTTTTATTAAAAACAGATTTATCTTTTGTTGAATTCGCACTTCAATTGATTGCATAGATTACTTAAATCGTAAGAACTAAGATGGAATCCTAGCATTTATAGACTTTGAAAAGGCATTTGATAAGCTTGATTGGAATTTCATTGATAAGTGTCTTGAAGCTTTTAATTTCGGAGCAAATATCCGGGAGTGGATTAGAGTAGTTTACACTGACATTGAAAGTTGTACAATAAACAATGGGAACAGCAGTAAATATTTTAAAGTAATAAATGGCGTACGCCAAGGAGATCCTTTATCGGCATTACTTTTTATTATTGCAGTAGAAATACTGGCTATAGCAATAAGAACAAACAAACACATAACAGGAATAAAACATAATCACTTTGAAATAAAAATAAGCCTCCTTGCGGATGATATCACATTAATAGTATCTGATATAATAGCATTGAGAAACGCTTTAAATGTCTTAACTTTATTTTATGTTACTTCAGGACTCAAAATTAATTATGAGAAATCTGAAATATTACAAATAGGTAGGCCTAAGATACACTTTCATAAATGGAAACCCTTTCGCTTAAAATGGACAACAGGTGATGTGAAATCTCTGGGAATACGATACTTCAACGATGTTGACACCATATATAATATCAATCTTAAAGACAAAATCAACAATTTTAAAGGGACTTTACAACGTTGGAAATATTTTTGGAAAAATTACGATAACAAAAAACTTAGTCTTACCAAAAATTATATATGCAACTAACTCTCTTTATACACCACCTTGGTTTACCGAAGAAATACAACATCTCATAGAAAACTTTATATGGAGCGGCAAACCTCCCAGAATACGAAGACTAGTCCTTATTCAAGATTATAAAGACGGTGGCTTAAGACATTTAGAATATTTTTCCTTCTTGAAGGCACAAAAAATTATGTGGATAAAAAGACTATTCAATCTCACGACATCTTTCAGTATTGAGTTTATTCGAGAGTACTTGCCAGACTCTTTAAAGTTTTCTGAAATTCTCTCTCTTTCTCTAAATACCAAAAAACTACACCTGTGGGCATAGTTAATCAATGCTTATGGTACAATAAGTATATCCAAATAGGAAATTCACCGGTATTTTTAAAAGAATTATATATCAAGAAAATATTGCATATTTCGGATATAATGAATAAGGATGGGTCAATTATGTTACCGCTAGAAATAAAAAAGAGGTTTGATTGTAAAATAAATGTCTTAAATCTATTCAGCCTGGTGGCAGCAATTCCGCAAAAAATGGAAAAGTGTATTGGCACTAGATGCAACAAAAATTATAAGTAGTAAAAAAGATGTTGATATTATGTTTACATCTAAATTTTGATATCCAAAATATGCTCAAAATTAATATATTGGAACCTAGTTAGACTTCAGGAAGCTACACCAAGCTGTATAGAAAGGTGGAAAAATGAAAATATATGTATGACTGATTGTGAATTTAAGGAAATCTTTGGTAAGACGAAATATTTGACAAGAAATGTTCGAGACAGTATGTTAAACTATAAAATTATGCATAAAAACTATGCATCAAATTATATAGTTGCAAAATTTGACCCGATTGTCGCATCAAATTGTCAGAATTGTAAAGTGAAGAATGATATCATGCATATGTTTATCCTCTGTTCAAATTTAACTTTATTCTGGAAATTATTAGAAAACTTTATAAATAATAACATTATGATAGAAGCCAGTATCGCTCTATCGAACAGAATGAAACTATTGGGAATTATTCGAAGCGATAACTTAGGGGAGAGGAGTTATATGGTTGATTTCATTCTTCTACAAGCAAGATTATTTATTCATCGTTGCAAACTTAACAGTAGAGAAGTGTACTTTATTGAATACCTTAAATTTCTAAAACTTAAGTATATTTTGAACGAATTTTAAACAAAACAAATATATCTATATGCCAAGCTTTAGAAAAAATTTACCAGTTTTTATAGTTGATTTTTTTCTTCCTTCCGCGCTTTTTTTGTTCTGTCTTCAACCCCTGCTAATATGCTAATATACTATTTTTGTATAATGTTCATTCTTAATGTCAGCCGCTAAATTGAAACTTGAGTTCAGTTGACTAGAAAGTATTTGGCCAGAGTATAAAAAAGCACTTGTTATCCTTAACAGCATAAAAAAAATTGTCACTATGTTTGCGTTGCTATAACTTGATATGTATGAGTTTTAAAATATATACTGGAATGAAGTGATAATAAAAAAACTATTAAAAAAATTAAAATAAATGTAATCAAACAATTAATCCAAAAGAAATTCAGCTGTAGCACAAACTATTAAATTTTCAAATCTCACAATAAAAATCTTCAGCAAAACGTTATCATACTTTTATACTTGCAATAGCTTGATGCAATTTCAAATTGAACCACTGTCTTTTCAACCGGATTTTAAACTGAGAATAACTGCATGTAAGAAGGGGATATTGTACTCCAAATCTAGCAGCGATGCGGGATTGGTTGGAGGTTTTATCAATCACATCATAAGGGCTACCTTAAAGCGCCGAGGAACCAAAAAAATATTTTTTAACATTTCCTAGAAATTTCATTGTAAAGAAACCTCTGTAATTTGGAGTGAAACCCTCAAGTTTGTGCATAAGAATATTAAACCGAAACATTCTTCTTTGTATTTTAGCGCGTTTTGCAATATGCGCGAAGCGACTCAAAGAAGGCCATCTTCCTGATCACTGATGGGTATTCCAACGACGGGGATCCAGTGCCAACAGCAGAAATGATCCGGAAAAACAATGTAGAAATGTTCACTTTTGGTATCAAGAATGGCAATTCAGATGAACTTCAAAAAATGGCCTCGGAGCCGAAATTGGAGCACACATATATTCTTGACAGCTTTGAGGAATTTGAAGCGCTGGCACGTCGAGCTTTACACGAAGGTAATTTTAATTTTTTTTAATCAATGCGGCACTTTCTTTAAATCTCATCCCTTTTTGCTCATTGTGTCTGTCTTTTGTTAACGCAGATTTGCAAATTTTGAGATGCCCACTTTATGCGTGTATTTTTTAAAGTTTAAAACTATTATTAAAATACTTCAGTTGGTCTCCAGACACTTTCCAACTGGACATTTCCAGCCGGAGATTTTCCTATCATTTGCCAACTGGACATTTTCCAACATCATTTGTTTTTAATTTAAGGAGTGCATAAAGGAAATGACATAAAGTCTGCCGATGTCTAATGCAAAAATCGAAACCTCAAGCAATAAGACAATTGCTTGCTGCAATAACATTTTACGCGAATGTTCACAAGAATTCCAACAGTGAATCTAGTGGTAACATATTCTCAAATTGATCAATGTCCACAGGAGGAAATCTACTGATCATGCTCCTGCTTCTGTTCATTCACAGCTCGCGAACCTAATATTATGTCCTACTCCACGCTGTGCACAGATTTTCGTCCGACTGCTCGCTCTTCTGTTAATCTTATATATTAATAATATCCCTTCTTAATTAAGGTAATCAAATCAAGGATGAAGATTTAGGCTGCCGCGTTTGCAGGTGGATTAAACATAACTAAGAACCGAGCATTATGATGCATTAATAAGTATCTCGGTGAAAAATAGCATATCAGTTTCAAGTATGTAAAAAGATATAACGCAACAATTTCATTAAAAATCTTATTAACTCCTTAATTTTTTTTAGAAAAGTGTCTGGTTGGCAAATGTCGGTTGCAAAATGTACGGTTGAAAAATGTCATTTGGAAAGTGTCCCGGAATCACTTCAGTAAAAAATGAATAAAGCAAGCCTGAGAGTGAGGAATTTATTGGTGCCCAGGTGTGTTATCTTTAATGTATATATGACGTAATTCAGTTCTGCAGAAATTTACCGCGACACTACGTATGGGTTAGGGCTCAGGATATTGTAAAGCAGAGCCGCAATGTCAAGGGTTGCAACCAACAACTTTTATGACGTCACTCGGGTTTAAACTTAAGATCCAGTCTAAAATTTTAATCTTATGATCTGATCCAAAATCTACACCTAGGGTCTAATACGGTGTCTTTGAACTTGTTCTTGTTTTCCAGATCTACATTCCGGTACCTACTTGAGCCAGCCTAACCAGCGCTGCGATCGACTCTGCCCAGAAAGGCGAGGCTGTTGCGACAGGAGAGCGATATGCGCTTGCGGCACGCACACAGGCAAATATGAATGCACGTGCCGTCCGGGTTTTTACGGCAGCGGTCTCCGCGGAGAATGTTTGCGTAGGTTATAAGTTATCTATCTATCTATCTATCTGTATATCTATCTGTCTGTTTATCTAACTATCTATCTCCGCCCCTGTATATAACTCCTCTCATTCTCTCTCTCTCTCTCTCTCTCTCTCTCTTCCTCTCTCTCTCTCTCTCTCTCTCGCCACACCCGCTCCTTCCCTCGCTCTCGTTCTCTCCCTTTCTCTTCCAACATTTCCCTGTGGTTTTAATGGCAAACATTTAAATGGGACTTGTTATAGTTTTCTCTTAGCCATACATTTCGTAATGTTGTTAACCACCAGCCGCTGTATTCACAAAAGTTAACTGCATAGTTAATTTTATTCATAGAAGCGAAAATTAGTTTGTAAATGGACTTCTTTTGCTGAGCAAGTCAAATTTATTAATTTATGTTCGGACGCTCTTGTGCTGACAGAGTAGTTAACGGAATCGGTTAATTGTACGCGTAACTTTTGTAAAAGATAGCCACAGGTTGCAGACCTTGCATTCAACGTCATTGTGCTTATACTTTATTTGTTTTTCTCAAAATTTAAAACGTTAAAATGGGTCGAAAATTTCTTTCTTTTAAGTATAAAGATCACATAATTGCATATAGGTTAATGTATAAACTGTGCATTTCAGCGTGTCCGCCGGGCACATATAAAGATTCTTCGGCACCTGGAGACGTAAGCGTGTGCAAGAGATGCCCTGACCCTAACCACACCAGTCCGGCTGGCAGCACCAGTCTCTGGAGCTGCCGTTGCGCGGAGGGATTCTACGCGGAAGGACGCCATTCTTGTGCAGGTGATGCGGCCTGGTTAGAGGCGCACCGCGTTCAGTCCCGCAGGCCCAGAAGCATACAGCTTCTCCATCACCTTGCAAGTAATTAAAGTGGTAACAGAACTACTGGTTGTGAGCATCAAGTTGTTACCCTTCTGTGTCGGGTACCTTGTAATCCCCCAGTACACAATTGTTTCGAACATTGTGCTCTCTACTCGTTCAAATTCCATTGTTTCCCACATTTTCCTATTTTTATTCTTAACATTGAGAATTCATTAACCAGTAAGCCAGAAACTTCGACACCAATCAGAAAGCGGGACCCTTTAGTGTTATTAATTAAGTCCGTCGATGTTCCTCTACTAACTAATGTTCAGTTAAACCACATTGGCTGACATTAAGTTGTATGTTCTACGTCTTCTGAACGTCTACATATAAACTTAATGAAACAACCATTTTTCGAGCGAAGAGGTGACTTTTAATAAACATTGACTCAGCGTTGTGTGTGAGAATTAAACAGAGGGTAATTTTAGAATGGACTTGGGTTCCTTTAAAACCAAATGAAGGAAAAGGGAATGAAATATATGTAAAAAACAGGGAAAATGTTGTCGGTTGGCGAAATGTGGCACATTTCAATTCAGGTTAATATCGCTTTCAGGCAAAAGATGGCCAGCAAATTATCCGTCAATAATGGACTAATTCGTGAAAACTGTGCGCTTTTAAGTTATGTGGCGTCCGTATATTTAAGTGGGTGTTATTGTTATTACTGAAGGCAATGACTGTGGTTTAGAAATTTAAAATACAGTGTACACCAGCAACCTTGTTTTACCATATGATTAATTTTTGTCCATGGTCAGCATGTGTTCCATATTTGGAAAACACGCGGTACTATGTAGGCACAGCATGTGTTGGTCACATGCTGAAATAGCCTCTCAAACCTGTTATATATGTTCAAAATATGTAACTGCGGTGTTTTTCAATGGAACAAGTTTTTGAGACCTTTAGAGGACCACGTGTTTTGATGTAGTTTGACTGTGGAGTCACATCATGTATTTATGTAATATAGGGGCTTTTCCCTACAAATGACGTGTAGCTACAGTTGGATCTCACCGACAATAGAAAAGTGTATCTTTTCTCTCCCGGAACTACATAGAATTGGATGTTCCTTAACTATAGTGATGGGGTTTCGAGTCTTGAATTTTTTCTTAGTGCCTTATATTTCCCCTCATTAGTAACCTACCTATTTACTGCCTAGATGTCACTTTTCATCCCTACGTCCGCAAGATGGAAGCCTTTTGTTGTTGTTAAGAAGAAATTCGCTCCTCATGATGTGACCCCAGCAGAGTAAGGAAATCAATCAAGGGGACGGGGAGAGAATTAGTCAAGGATCATGTAGCTGTAGTTTCGACCTACTCGTGCTTACTGTTGCAGTTGAACATTGAAGCGTTGCAGTGGCGTCTACAGCTTTGGCAATCATACTTAAACCGAAAGGCCTAAATTAATTTACACAGGACACCGTATATTAACGCCAAGAAGTGATGATGATGATGATGATGATGATGATGATGATGATGATGATGATGATGATGATGATGATGATGATGATGATGGCGTCTGTCGTCGGTTACGACGAATGAGCGTCTCGACGCCGATGAGCCCTCTGATGTGAGGAGAGTCCGATGTGCGACAGGTATTCTTTGCCGCGATCACTGCATCTATAGGTTGAAATACAGCTCTCTAGGTCGCGGGATTTTCTCACTGCTCGCTTCAGCTTCGCGGTCTCGATTCAGGCTTCCTCATACCGTTTGTTAGCCGCATAGCACCGGCTCCGCCACGATGTTCGATTGCGTGCGTCCGCTTCCTAGGTGGACGGACTCATGCCACAGGTCTTGAGGTTGCTCTTTAGGATATCTTTATAGCGCAGACGCGGACGCCCAACGTGGCTACTGCAGCCTCTTAGCTGACCATAAAAGACTGCCTTTGGTATGCGGTAGGCACCCATTCGTTCTATATGTCCATCCAGAGCAGTTGTGCTTTCACTAAGAGTGGCTGAATGCTCATGACTCCACACGTCTCCAGGTGTGCAATCTTGCCAGCGGATATTGCAGATTCTGCGCAGGCAGCGATTGTGAAACGCTTCAAGTCCATGTTTGACAGCCCTACAGAGTCCATGTTTGACAGCCTGTAGACATTTATCTTCGTTGTCAGCTTATGTCGTGATTCTTCCAGAAACGGCTTGCCAAACGGCCAAATGCTACCCAGGCTTTGGATAGACACTGTATGATTTCTATATTAACGCCAAGAAGTACCAAACATATATTCGACTGTTAACGGCTGTCAGAGCGTATTAAGTCAAATTTATTTGGTCACATTTTACACACGAGTGCATGGTCTCTGGAGAGGAGATCTATAGTACAGTTATCTACAAGACTTCTCCATCATCTGGAGTTTAATTTCTTGTCAGCCGCATCGATGGTTTAAACTGACAAAAACCAATTTTGGCGGTAACGCGCCGAAAACACAATTTGAGTATCAGGATTCCAACGCTTCTTTCGCTTTAGCAGTATTTCAGTGCAAACATATGTTCCCACAGCCAGGAAAATCCGGGTTGCAAAGAAAAAAAAACAGCAAATCAGTTGTGGTCGCTTTCCCGCTCTTTTGTAAGAACAGAACACAGAGCGCGAAGCAAACATCATTGGGTTGTGGACGTGCTTGTAGCATAGATTTAGCCCATCGTAGAAACAGCACATCATAGGATGGGCCCATTCTATGGCTTGGCTAGTTGTATGCTTACTTTGTCGAAACAGCACAAATAACTATCTACAAACAAGGAATAACCTCCCTCCAATTCTCTTGCAAAAGGGAATTGGATGAACTTTTATATTTATATTACTAATATTTATTTAATAATACTAATATTTATTTAATAATATTTATATTACTGTAACAGTGATAAAAAAGAAATACACCAGAAAATTATTCACTGTACGTTTTTCGCTTGCTCTCTTATTTTTAAATAACCACACTGAATATCATTAATGCGAAAACTTGCCCTATACACCTTCTTTTCTCGCCCCCGCTCCCCCCACCCCGGCTGCAGTATTCCAGATGGGCTATTCCTATGGGGTTCAGCGTTAGAAATAGCGTTTTGAAGTGTTGAGGTGTGATTTGGTATGTTTGACTATATCCATTGTATAACTTGCCCTAATGTGTTTCCTCAGTATCCAGGATGAGTTATTCGTATGTGGTTCGGCCCCAGGGGAGGGGGGGGGCATTTCCATATAAAATGACTACCATGCGCGTAAATCGAATTTAAAAAGATCCCCTAAACACGGAATTTACTTCTCTAAATTTTCCCCCTATTTTTGGAAAAACGTGGAAAAGGACATCTGATTGCTAAATGGCATTACTAAATTTCGCAATGAACAATGGGGATTTAGGATTTGTTCGTTCAATTACCCTGAAATGGATGCAGGTCTTCAATTAATTACAATATAATTTTTGTTTTCAACGGAATAATACTTTTACCCCCTCTATTCCACAATTTTACCCACTCCCTATTTTTTGCTTTATGCTTTTCCGCGTTGCTTTGTACGCACATTGTTGCCATATTTGATACAAGTGCTCCCACCCCCCACCCCCCCCCCCCCCCCGCGTGGGGGGATGGGTCCAGCGTGATATATAGCGTTTCAAACTATTAGGTGCAATTCTGCAAGCCTTGCATGTGCTGTTTTCATGGATGTGGTATTCCTATGCAACTGTCTGTAGATTTGGCCCATATTCTTGATCAGATGTGTTGTTTCTCTGGATGGGGTATTCCTATACATCTGTCTGTAGATTTGGCACATACTGATTCTATATGTACTGTTTCTAAGGCTAACAGATATAGGATGGGCCCATTCTACACCCACCAACCATTAAAACAGCCTATCCTGTTCACAACACAAGACAGTTTGTTCCTATTTTTAAGGGGAGAAGAAAATATGTTTTATTCCTGTAGCCAAATATGGGCTGAAACTATAGAAGCGCAAAACAACGAAGATGAGGGTAAATCTATGCCTCACGTCTACAGGATTGGCCCATCATACGGCTGGGCTAAATCTATGCAACAGTGCTCTTTTACTAATACGCACTTACTTTGTCGCAGACATGCACCTCCGACCATTGTAAAGAAGATCATGTGTGACTGGACTGAAAGAAGATCTACGTGATTATTGTGAAGACTGTTGCATCCGCTTCATAGGCTAAAACTGCGACAGAACAGTAACGTGCAGTGTTTTGAGACTTGTCGTCTAAACAGTGGAAAGTAATTAATAGATCGAGATCGTGTAAATTATGTAATAGATAGGTAAAACAGTTGTGAGAGACAAAGTCGACAATCGGTACTCTTGCTGTGGAAACCGTACGCCAAACACATTGCGCCTCTCCAAGACGACACCACAGATTTAGATAATATCCACCAAGTCCATAAAAAGATGCAAAGATAAAAAAAAAAACGTTCCAGTAACCTATGTAAGAATTACTGATAACGTTGCACCAGCTTGCCAGCAGCGATACAACTATTTTGTTGTTGTGGATACGAGACCTAGATCTCCATCACTCTCATTGTGCGCATTCCGTAACCCAAGCGGCAAACGAGGTCGTTAAAGTACCATACAATGCAAACTATGGATCCCCATTAGTTTCGCCGCCTTCTCTGCTGTGTTGTCTGTGCAAATTTTTATGTCAGCAGAGCTTGCCAGCGACAGATCTCATTGTCCAGGCGCGCTAGGAAGTGCAATTAACGGGTTTCGACCTCAGATGCATCCGTAGCATTCGGCCACAGTGATCTGAAAGCCCACAGCCGTAGCCAACAGACGGTAGAACAGTCGCGGAACACACCAGACCTCGAAGCTCATCAGCCGCATCGTCATCGACGGATAATTCACCTTCGTCCTCATCACGATCTAATGCTCACCCTTGCCAAATTGTATACAGAGAAATGAACATAACAAGCAGGCGGCAACAACTCCAGGTCACAATGAAATAGCCGGAGCCGAAAATGATATCCGAAGAAGAGCACATCCCAAGGGAGGAAGAGTCAACAGAACATCGGAAATGGAAGATGACGTTTTGGATCACTCTCTACATGCCAGATGTTCTCGAGAACAACACCTGCATTAGGCATCTCACATCTAATGGTTTCGAGAATCGCCGTTCAAACTTCCAGAATGTTTCGAAAATCACACCGAACAACCTCGTCTTCAGTCCCGGACTCATGAAATGGGAAAAGGTGGAACTAATCCAGAAGTTTTTGTCCGCACGCATCGGCTAGCCCAAATAAGCCTGCAAGATGGGATTTCGCCCAGAATCAGAGGGCCACTGGATCAGGGACCCAGTCGCACAGCACATGCGTAGACGCAGTAAGAAAGCACTAAGGTCTTATTTAAAATCAACTCGTCCTTGCTTTCAGCGGTAGTACAGCTGAAATGAGATGATATTTTGCAAAACTTGTTTCAGCTTTGGTACGATCCTTATGTCTGAAAGCTAACTGTTACCCGACAGCCTGACTTCTGATTTAAACGGGCGGCTTGTGCAGCAATTCCACAAGACGGCGCCGCAAGAACGCTGTACTCAGAACATAGGGAAGAAGTCACGGCAGAGGCTGCTTCCCTCACAGAATGCGCCTGCACCTCTGAAGACCACGGCTCTGCAACAATCCAGATATGAGGCAGTGAGATCCAGTGTTTTTTTCACGACGAAATTGGTGACAATTAGCCCAGATATCCGGAGAAATCTTTGCCGATTTCCCCCTATGACTGGCAAAACACTAGAAAGTATCAGGGAAAAGATCTGCTCTCAAACTCTTTACTCGGACGAGGAAGGTTCTGAAACTTCTGGGGCGAATGGAAAAGATCGTACTCTGGTTACGCTACGGGTAACAACTTCCGTTAGGGAAACAAAATGAAAAAATCCGATTACGGCAGTGACTATAAAACCGAGGCCAAGCCTGATAACATCTAACAGGGAAGGCTAAGAGAAGTCACTGGTACTAGCAAACGCCTTAAGGCGCTGTTTAAAAAATGATTAAAGAGATACCCAAGGATCAGCTGGGTTTCTTCGGTCGAATTTTTCTCTGACCAAAGCAGGAAGGGGGTTGGCGTTTCATAATACAGCTCAAGCTCCTCAGTCGTATGTTGCAAACGACATCATTCAGAATGGGTATGTGCCAACACATAAGGAAGGTCGTGGAGAGATGCTTGTGGGCGACATCAATAGATCTGTGGGACGCATGGTTTCACATCCCCGTTCAGCAGAGATATTTCAGGTACGTATGCTGTCAGATCGGAGATAAATGGAACTGGTATAAAGCCCTTCCTGTTGATCTGGCGCCATCCCCATAGGCATTCAGCAAGGTGATGTGGTTGGCTAAAAGCGACTTCTTACGCTGTTATTTCTGTGCCGGCTTAACGCAGGCCGAAACAAAGAGCAAACTCTACTCCTCATAGACAAATGCGTAGATGTCAGACTTCTTGTGAACCTAGAGAAGCACAGAGAGAGCCAAAGCAGACAATCATGTTTCTCATAGAGCTATGATTAACCTCACAACTGATCATCTGGGGAAAATGGAAAACTTTTCAGCAGCAGGGCCACGAGACTGCTGCCTGTCTTTGCCGTGTGTCGAGAAGTTTCTAGGGTGCCTAGTAGCTAATGGGCCGGTTACGATGGCGCCACTGTTGGAGGTTAGTCAGGAAAGAAGTACAAATAGGTCGTTGTGGCACTACTTCAGTGACACTGACTCAAGAAACCAGAGCGGAACTCGAGGATGGGGGGGGGGGGGGGAGCAAGTAGTCCTGTGGTTGATAGACAACTCGATCCGTTATATAAGCAAGCAAGGACGCGCATGCACTAGGGAGCTAGCAGTGGTGGACCGGGAATTGTCGCAGGACATAACACTGCTACCGTACCACATCCAGATACAACTGAACGTGCTCACAGACACGGCGTCAAGACAAGGGCAACTGCTGACAGTATCGCACAGGATATTCATTTGGGTTCAAAAACAGTGAAGTGTAAGGTACCCAGCGATAGATCTGTTAGGGGCACGGTTAAACGCATAGAAGAAAAGGTGCCCGGACTCGGTGGGACGCTTTATGCGCTATACAACTGCTCTTGGAGCGACCCTACGTTACTTGTACGAGTCAGGGTACGATTCACGCCAGGACGAGCGCCTCAAAATTCAGATACCCCAACTGGTAAAACATATAGTGTAGTGAGATCTCATAATTTTGCTGGATTACTTTCAGAACGAAGTCTTTCAATCACTTTTTTCAATCATGGACTCTTTCAAATGTACAGACGGTAAAATGTTTTTAACGATTTTACGCTTTAAGTGTTCCACACTTTTGCAAGTTGTGCATGTAGCATCTAAGCACCAAAGCGGCGATGGAATGGATACATCCATTCGTGTTAAACACCTTTGATACTGTGGTGACGATAAAGGATTGAAATCTTGCCGAGTATTTCTTTGAACAACAAAGTTTCGCCGATTGGCTGCGCCGCCGTCCTGCGTATCAGAGATATCCAGTCCACTTTAGTAATCTGCTTTTCCAGCGTCGGTCAGATCCAGTGGCAGCTATAAGTCATTTGTGGGGACATAATTCGCATTTTATCCAATTTTAAACGGATTTTTGTCTTCACTGTCTTTAGCTGTATAATTGGATCAACCGACGCTGCCGTTAGCCTTCTCCTTCCCTGCCTTATTTCTGGTCCCACATCTTGGGGTGAAGATTTTAAGTGACATCTAGGGAATAAATGTGTAGATTACTCATGAGAGGGAGCACAAGGCAGTTTCGCAAATTTTTCAAGAATCGGAGTTCAGTCATAAAGTTTCAGGTGAAAACAGATACGGATGACACTTTTGTAGAGTTGGTGCAGTTCAGCTATTCAGTTATACCATTTGTAAAGACAAAGACCCGTTTTAATTGAAAAAAAAACGCCAATGTAGATTATGCTTGTGCATGATTCGGGAGAATTATTGAAAGATGTTGAATAACTAGCTGTAGTAAAATTTGAAATAACTGACATAAAAATATAAAGAATGTCGCTTGCCTCATGCTAAACGGGTAAAATATACCTACGTTTAAATGAAGGGAATTTTCTTAACAATGCTTAAAAACAAAGAAAAAAATCTAAACTTGTCGATCTATTAGTTTACTGCATAGCTTAAACTTGTATGCAGTATTTTGGGGGACTGATGAACCCAGTCTAGCCCTACCCTCGAATCGGCCAATTCATGTGCATATAACCTGGTATGATACCCAAGAAGTATTCCCAGAAGTGAAAAAAAAAACATGTGTTAAAAACTTGTGTATTTTGACAATGCTCCCAACAGCTATGACTTGCCCCACCCTCCACCCGCCGCCGAATGGCTTCTTTGTCAGTCCCTGCACCAATGTCGTGCATGCGGCGTGCGGTATCAAATGCAACCCTGGATACAGGCTGGAAGGAAGCAGTGTTAGACTTTGTCACCAGAACGGAACCTGGTCAGGCACAGACACCAAATGCTCTGGTAAGCAAAACCCAAAGTGCCTTCTTTTTAATGGTAATACTAATACTGGTAAGTATTGTACGATATCAAAAAAAGTTTTATGTCAAAGAATGACTCTGATTTCTTAGTTTTTTTTCTTCACTTTGTCCACAAAGAGAACTAACAATATTTTGTTTAATAAATGATGCAGGATAATAACTATTTCAGAAATAAATAGTCAAAATTTCTATAAGTGTTAGCATATATTGGAACTATAGAGTATGTACTTTAACTATGTATAGAATAACATAAGTTAAACATATATGTTCATGTTGTCAACAGACGTTAATAATTTGATAAGCACATGTTAAACACATGTTTCATCGTATGAGTGTGTTACTGTTACAAAGCAACTCAAAACCCAAAATATCCCCAGCTATTCTTCACGTGAAAAAAACCTTTAAAAATAGTATAAATTATGTATCAGATCTATAATTTGATTTTATTTAGTGAAGAGATGCCGGGCAGTTGACCCACCTCAATTTGGTCACATGACCTGCAGTAAGGATGACTTCTCTTTCAAGACGACTTGTCAGTTTTCTTGTTACTCTGGCTTTAAGCTGTTTGGTTCCAAGGCGCGTAACTGCCTCGCTGTGGGATACTGGAGTGGTGTACAGGCTAGGTGTAAAGGTAGGTAAAGTCGCTACATATACATTGACACACAGTAGGATGTCTTGCACAGAAACTTATATTCGAAGCACTAAAACTTCGACAAACTATATGAGAAGTAAACTTTTCAGATTCTGTGCAGTGATTGGCTAACAATCAAGAGTTTACTTTTGATACATCTCACCCTGTAAACATTAGGCGTTCGACATTGTTCGATAGACGTCCCGCCCGACGTCGGATCAACGTCTTGTTTTGGTTGTTTATGGATATCGAAACAACGTCCACCTTCCGATTTTAGATAGATGCCGGTTATCCGACGTCTAATCAACGTTGTGGATAGGTTGAAAATGGAAATGAAGGTAACGTTTATCTCCCGATGTTGTATAGACGTCAGAAAAGCGACTTACAGAGACTTCGGAGAAAAATTAATATTGAATCACTTGACAGCCACAATCATGGTGTGGTCACCCCTCCGTTACAGTACCCCCACCCTCAATTTGATCATCTGGTCTCACGGGCTATATATGAAGTCGTTTTCCATGAATATTTTCAAAAGTAGGTGGGAAGCTACTTGCGCGCCTTTGAAATTCATATTTTATGTATTCATTTTGTCTGTTTTCACCATTTCCGGTGAGTGATAACCGCCAGGAGATTGTTTTTTCATTGTGAGTTCGGCGTCTAAACAACGTCGATTTTTCGACGTCTATCCAACGTTGATTTACAGGCTTTGATTCAACGTTCCAACAAAGACGTTGATTAGCTGTTGGGGAAAGTCGCATTTTGGTTGCGATCAAATACAACTTCTAAACACTGTTGTACCAAAGACATTAGTAAGATGTCGATCTTTGGTCGCGACCAGTCACAGCCAAAGTACAACCAGAGTTAATGTTGTAGTTTGGTCGGGTCGGCGTCGCAACCTCAAATTGAGATTGGATCGACCTTAGCGTGTTTGCTTGATCACCTCCCTTTTTCTGTTTAATAGCGAGACCCTGGCCGTTCTAGTTATTAAGATGTTGAGTCAATATCAGCCTTTTACTGTTGTTGTTTTTTTTTTTTGGGAGGGGGATGGGTAGGAGGGAGGAACGCAAGGAAAAAATACCAGAGCTTAGGATCTATGTAGTTTGTCCATGTGAGCATTTGTTGTCATATTATTGTATTTCTTATCAGAAATATAATTAATTCACATAAAAATACTTAATGATTGCGAATTCTTTCTATAAGCATAACTTTTTCCTTAAGTGAGACTGTCAATAAATGCAATACAAAAGACCTACACAATTGGACACTCATTTTTTTTGGGGGGGGGGGCATTTGTTTCCAGAGGTGCGCTGCAAGGCATTGCCAGAGCTAAAGGACGGACGCGTGGAGCCACAGATGTGCACGACGAAGCTCTCATCATTCGGAACGCGCTGCACCTTTATCTGTAACCGTGGCTATAAGATGGTCGGTCCGTACAGCAGGCAGTGTACCGAGGATGGCTTTTGGACACCAGACTATGGCTTAGATAACAAATGTATAGGTAAATGTGGGCGATTTTTTTTATCGAAAAAAATCTGCTGTTAGAGTGAAACTAACTTTCTCTTCTTAAGTCTTTGGTCATTAAATGACTTGTTTCTATGTCAATACTTTCTACTATGAGGACAAGTAAAGGGTTTAACCTGCTTTGTTGGTGGAGGAAGGAGATGGCAACGTACTCACCGACTACAAGATCTAATCGGGATGTTTTGAATGCCAAGTCAGGCCTTGAGAGTGTGACGTCGATGTATAGCCGGTAGTCTGTATCTTGTGGGTATTATGTAGATATCACTCCACCGATGCTACAGTGCCCTGGTGATATTCAACAAGATGCCGAAGATAAGATGGATTACGCGCTGGTCGATTGGCAGCTCCCACTGTCCTTTGACAACTCTGGATATTTACCAACCTTAACCAGTTTACCCGTTCTCACTCCTCCCACGCGAATTGCAATTGGAAACACGACCATCACATACGTCGCTGTGGACAGTAATGGCAACAAAGCAAAATGTCATTTCAAGATTAGCATCACAGGTATCTCGTTCTAAAGCTTTTTCTCTCTTCCAGGGAAAAAAATTCTTCTCTTAGGATGCGAAAGCATAAACTAACAATTGAAGCACAATCAGTAATGCCTTTCTGTAAACCCAAAGTACATTTATTTGCTAAAATTAAAATTAAAATGAAAGATAAATGTCATTGCAACCTTTTCATCTTAGACACCCAACCGCCTCAGATAGACCGCTGTGTTTCACCGCCGCCATTTATTAAGAAAGTTGATAAAGACAAACCAATCCTTGTGCAATGGGACGAACCTTTGTTCAGTGATAACTCAAATGAAATGTTGAAAGTGAAGTCCTCCCACAAAATGAGTGAATACTTTGACCTGGGAACGACGAGGATCTTTTACACGGCTTTTGACAGAGCTGGCAACAGTAGGAGCTGTGCCATGACGATCACTGTCCAAGGTAATAAGACCTCGCACTATGCACTACTCACTTAACAAAATCGATGAGCACAGATGTCAAGACGCGACATTCGAAACAACAACGCATGAAATTACACTAATCTCTTGCGGTTTTTCATAAAGTTTAAAAGCATGGAGATGGTTTTCTTTTTTATTTATTTATTTTATTTAATTTTTTTTTATAAGCGCATTGTATAATGAATGGCATCACAAATAAAGCGTATAGGGATAAAAAAAGGGTGGGGGTACTCAACAATTTTGAAATGCCTGTATACCTAAGCGCCTAATGGAGTGCACCTTGAAACAAAAGCCCATTTGAAAAAAAAAAACGAAATAACATCCAGAAAATGCTGTAAAAAATAACGGTATCAAAAACAAAATGCAATATTACTTTTCACCAGAACATGCCTGTTCAAATCCACGACCACCAACCAATGGCAATATAACGTGCAACAAATTCAACGCCAGCACTGAGTGTAAGGTGACATGCATGGACGGTTATGGTTTTGCCTTATCTCCTGCCAGCCTCTACACCTGTGATTTTCAAACCGGCAAGTGGTCCCCGGCAGAGCAATACCCTTACCCGGATTGTTCAGGTTCGTACGCACAAGATTATGCTCGCACAAACATTTTTACAAGAGGTAAGGCATACAATTATAAATTATGATCTACTGGATACTTCAGAATTCTTAACTGATCAGAAGAAACTTCTGTTTCGTGAAGCTTTTGTGAAACATCATTTTTACTTCGCAAAAGCTAGCGTTTACTTACCTCTATCTTTACACGGGATTCTGTCATTTGCAGTGATCTAATCACCAATTGTGAATGAAACTTTGCTGCACTTCCGTAGGAGCATTGGAGCGGAAGCGAAGCGCGGCTTCCTCAAGTCTCCTTTGCAGCAGGAAACAGGGTTGGCTCTTCCCTTCTACAGAGGCTAGCCTACTTGGGTATACCCACGTGGGTATCCCCACTTAGCTATCCTCCCCGGGTAAACACTCTCCTCCCAACATAGGCATGATAGGAGAGAAGGAATTTATTTTTAAGTGCGTTAGCTTTAGCATAAGTATGTTACCATGACGGTGTCTCTTTAACGCTGTCGCTGATCAAGCTTCTCTGTTACTGATACTGAGAAAACAGAAGGCTCTGTCCAGAAGGTAGAATGAGGAGACCCCTCATTCGCTGCCAATACACTCATTGTGGCAACAAGTGTCCGGTAGCAGAGAATTTGGTGCTGTGTAAGGAAAGCAACACCCGTAAGGAATGCGAGCACCTCACCCACACGAAGTGGAAGGCAATTAAAGCTAATCGTGTTGAGAGGAGAGTAATCGTAAAGAGGAGAATAGACGCCAGAAAGCGTGTAGAAGTTTCCAATGCACCTACCCTTTGCCGTATCTTCCCAAACTGCACCAACAGCAGAGAGCTAAAAGTCCGGGACCAAGTCAAGCAAAAGTAGAAAGAGGGCAAAGTTAAAGAGGTCCATGTCATCCGAGACTATTGCTAAACTGGATACTGACGAACAGGAGGCACTGAGAGAGGGATGGCTCTTTTCTCAGTCACTCTTCCAGAAGCCCCTATCAGAGAGTAAGAGAGTGACAGTGCGGAATGTGATTGTGAATGAGATGGCTCAGATTGTGTTGAACGAAGGGTATTTGATATTAGCGCCAGCTCGCCACCCAGTCAGGCTCCCCTACCGGATCAGGCTGGGCGTAAGAGATGGCGGCTGTGGGAGCCATGTAGGTCATCGGGCACAGCTGACTTCGATTCAAGGTCTGATAAAGCAAAGACACAAGATCCCTCGGTCGGCAGCGAAATCATTAGCTACTGAAGTTATAGGCTTCCCTCACGTCTGGACAGGTATCTGCCTTACAGCTTAAAGATACGGATATTTAGTTGCGCGCTAGCTCCTCCGTTCTGACTGCCCATGAGAACAGAGACAAGGCTATGTGTTCTGGGAAGCAAGGTCCACGAAGAATCAGAAGAAGATGGAGAACACTCTCACCCTTCTCAGCGAGGGAAGATTGAGGTTCGGAAGAGGAAGCAGAAGAACCCTAGGACAAGTAAGTGGCTTTGCACGCCCCATTCGCCTGAGAGATAATAGAAGGTCTCCTAAGGAAGGGAAACAATTCTGGACAGGCCGAACAGCGAAGGAGAGGCCACCTATTCGCACCCTCACCCCAACCTTAGCCACACAGGAGAGAGCACTTATCGCGTCAGTCCCGGAATCCACCCATAAGCAGGAAACACCTTGGCGGAAAAGAAGGAGCCCCCTGTCAAAAACCTTTCAGTGTGAAACTCCAGAGCAAGAAACATTCTTAACCCCAGCGACATCTGCAGGGGTGCCAACGCGGATGCGGACAGGAAACACGAATTTCATAAGATGGACATGGGTGAGGGCAAGGGTCCATCTATCCATGCAACGTTCAGTCACGGCGACTCCGTACAGAACTGTAGGCAGCCTGATTCCCATCTAGCCATTAGAGCAGCCATGCAAAGAACGATTGAAAACCCTGAAAGGATTACTGAGAAGGAATGGACTAGAGTGTGTGTCAGTAGCCACCGGGGATAAGTCCATGCATTTTTACTACAGTGGTCATCTGTCAAGAGAGTTCGTTCGAGAAATGAGACAATCAGACATTTTAAGCCAAACAGAGAACAGGACCTTCTGTCAGAATATAGCTCTGATGGTTCTATCTCGACGCCCGACTCCCCCACCGCCAGCAGGGTAGATACAAGAGACGGAACGGAGGGGACAGGGCAGAATCTCCGGTTCACCACTTCCCATCAACCAAGAAACAGAGGCAGCAAAAGGACAACATTATCCAAGTACCAGGCCTCAGAGTGGTACAAGTAGCAACGAACCAAGGCATCACGTGGCGATGTCGTTCGTTTGTCACAAGAAATAGAGGAATTACTGAGCTGCAAATCTTGTCCTGTAGGAGGAAGTCTAGGCTATTTTTGCGATGTTTGGATGGGGTCCGTCGTCAGATAGTCAGTGGCTGCGACAGCGCTATCCTTTTCCATTCAGAAAGGACAGTCGGGATAGGTGCCTCATTTTTATCTGCGTCAAAAAGCTCCGAAACAATTATGACTTTTATAGTTGGGTATTTCTTGTCTCCGGAAAGTCAGGGTGTTGGAGAATGGTAACAGATTTGTAATATTTGAACTAATTCTTAGGGCCCACAACGTTCCAAATGGATACAGCAAAGTAATAAAAGAAATGTTGAAACAGTGCTTTTGGTGGGCTCCAATAGACCTGTCAGACGCTTAGCAGTGCATCCTCATTAGATCGGCATTCAAAAAGATCAGCATTTTCAGGTAGGAAAAAGATATTGGTTTCTCGTGTTTCTGTCTGGCTTGTCAACCACCCCGTATGTCTTATTTAAAGTCAGAAAGGTGTTAAAACATAGGTCAATCTCCAGGATGTGCTCGTCTTCAAGTATCGAGACGATTGGTTCACATAGAGCAGGTTCAGACCAGACCTCAAAGCCTTCTCCTGGTAAAGCAAGTTTTTAGGGCAGGACTTCTAGTGAATTTGAAAAAATCAGAACTTGTGCCCAACCAACAAATGATATTTCTAGGGTTTACCAGGGTTTATCCCACCCAAGAAAGATGGGAGAAGATTGGCAAAGCCGTATAGGCCACTCCCCCAGTTACCCAATGAAGCTTTGCAGAAATGGAGGCTTCACCGCCCTACTAGTGGCCACAGAAAAGACAGTTCTATTGGGTAAGCGCCATTACAGAAAGTTTAAAAGAATAATAAGAACAGCAGTGGCTAGGGGAAGGAGGCGAAGCAAGTGTACAGCCATCTCCCCACAAGGACTTTCAGTGATGGGTTACTTCACAATGTCTGACCGAGGGCTACTCATTTCAGCCTCATTTAAGAACTTAAGGTTTGGTATGGTTAGCACTCAGCTGCTTTCCAGTCCGAAAAACAGGTCGGTGCACCTTCTGCTGGACAACACTGCCACAGTGAACTGTCTCTGCAAACAAAGAGGCACTCGATCGGTCGGGTTGACTCAGTTAGTGGGGGAGATCCTTTGTCTTGGCAGAATTCTCAAGATGTGCCTTTCAGCAGATCACAGTTGGACAAAATGAGGAGTGTCTGAATCAGAACTCTTTTCTCAATGGGTTGTGGCCTAATATCCGTGTGATCATAGATATGTTCGTCGAGTCCCTCACCCATCAGTTACTTTGATATGTCTGCCCCTGCCCAGAAGCACAAGCTTGGAGGACTGGTTCATTCAAATGGCTACCCCTAGGCAAATATAAAGCAACTGCTGCTCAGAGCGACGATGTTCATGAAGAGTAAAATCATTTTAATTGCACCGTGGCAACCACGGTTCACCCTGTTGTCACGTGACAAGAAGTGCTTTCAGATCCCATTGCATCGGAGATTACTTTAACAACCCCACTCGGACCTCACCCCACATTTTGTAGACGTGATCATGTAGATAACTGGAGTGATTTTTTAAAGAACAAGGGCTTCCTAGAGGATTTTATGAGAGAAATAATTCAAGTACAGAAGCCCTCCACTACTATCGGAGTTTATCGGTCACAATGGAGCAAGTTTTGGGGTCAATTTGAGAAGCAAGAACTTGGCTCATACACAGACTGGCCAGGAGTAGTGATGTTCAGGATTATCTGTAAGAGTAGCTACACCTCAGATCCTCGTCAATAGAGGTCAGAGGCCGGCTATACTAAAACTTGTTTCTGATACAACTCTGAAGATTTGAAACTGGTGGCACTTCAGTCAAGTCTAATGTGGCGCAATGGACATCTTTGGAAAAGTGAAAATCTCTCCCAAATGGGCTGCTATTTAGTTCACCGAAGTTGACTTCAGGTACACGCTGGGAGGGGGGCATCATGCTTTAGAAAATGATGTGTTTAAAGTAAATTGCTCCTGGGACACGGTGGCACTTAAACACAAGCTTTTTTATGGGTAAGACCCATATCACCACAAGAGGGTTAGAGACATTTAAAGAGATTCGGCTGTCTTTCCTTCCCACTCCAATGTTACATGATAATAGTCAAGCTACTCTTTTTTCTGTGCGTTCAGTCAGCAAACACATGGAGTTGTCCCATGAGTATCATGCTCCAGAGCAGAAAGCTTCAGTTCTTTTAGGCCTGGTGTAACCAAAGATATTTCAAAACAAACCATTCCCAATGAGATTTAAAGTGTGATATAAGAAGCTTATGACAGAGGTCAGTCAGACTGTAGTTATCTGGCAGATTGTAGGGTCAAGGTACCTTCGGTTAGGCAGGCTGAAAACATACCCTTTAAACGCCTTACACAGTGTTTCTTTACAGGACATGGCACGTACGGGTTGTTGGTTTTCCCCTAATACGTGTGTTAAAGTCTATGTAAAAGAATTCACTGAACATGAATTGGCAAGATTTTATTCAATGGTACTGTTTTATCACGGAGGAAAATTAATAATAATATTGTTCGTCTGCCACAGCCAGAGAAGAGGCCGCGATTTCAAGCAGCACCCTTAGGTCAAGGGCAGAGGAGGGAGGCAATCCCAAGGCAGCAAGTTTAAAGATATTAGTGACTGTAGGGTGTCCTTTATTTGAAGACTTGTTTTTGAACATGATAATGTACCCTGATAGGCTGTTGGGCAGCCATGAACGACGGTAAATAGAGTTGACCATCGCCTCACCCGTTTTGCCGCACAGTTTTTGTTTATTTTCTGATATTTAATCAATGCTCACTCCATGAAAGATTTATATTGAGTAGGGGAGTTTATTTCAGTGATGGCATTTGTGAAATTTCTGTTATTGCTGGAGTTGGTCTCAGGCACTTTATGGTACACAGACTGTTCATTTCACAGAGATCTGATTATGTCACAATATTTTTAGCCAGAAAGAAGGAGGAAGGAGGATTGGTTTTATGGCATGGGTGAAAGATTGCAGTGGTCATGTTTATCTTTATTTTTTGTCTAGGCGAATGATGGTTTCCCTTGGGCCTCGTGTTTTGGGCCTTAGTGATTTTCAAACGAGACATTTTTCATGATCCCTCTTCTTGAAAGGGGAAGTAACAGCCTGGTATGTAAATGGGTATAAGCCTTCCCGGAAGATGGCTCTTCATATTTGGGTATACCCATGAACTACACTGTCTCATATGGGTAGAGCCATCCCAGCGCATGGCTGTCCCCAGGTGTCTTAACTATGGACATGCGCTGACGTATGAAGAAGAACCTTCTGGTATGGCTTTAACCAAGTGAGTTTACCCAATTGCTTTCTTGGAAGTGCCTCTCACCTACCTTCGTGCATTTTCACATGTTAATTATACATCGAGAATATTTTTGTTGATGGATTGTGGTCTCAAGGATATTTTGATGTCTTGTACTCACTTTGGTACATATATCAATAAAAGTGTAGTGTGTTATTAAAAAGCTAAATTTTCCTATACTAGGCGTGCCCAGCGGAATTTACCCAAGGCAGTTTAAAGCCCAGTCTGAAGGTGGTGATAAGTGAAAGCGAAGTAAAACTGTCGTTTTATTTGGTAAAACACATTTTACGAGTAGAGCGCATTTGCGTTCTCTTCCTTTCGACCTTTCTTTACCCGCCCTGGATTCCGTTCCCACTTCAAGCCCAGTTAGGTCTGTGGGGCTGCTGAGATAAAAGGGGATGTGTTTCAAATATTATTGATATGTATTACCTGTTTCCCGTGTTGTCAAATAAAAATGTTGACGTTTGTTTACATTGCCCATAAGTAGAAAGTTTCATTAATAATTTATGCATTTATTTCTGTAAATGCAGGAAATCGTTTCTAAAGGTGCAGAACGCGAACTATGCTTTACGTAAGAAAGTTTTTTACGAAATAAAACGTTAGTTTTGGCAGAATTCCACCGAGATCATATATTTTACATTCGTTTGAATGGTTCTAAAGCTGACTGCGGCGTCAGGTTGAAGATCAACATTTTGTGTGCCAGGATACTCATTATTCTCCAATTCAGAGGTAGACCGTAACTGTTCTAAGTAGGCTATGGCTAGGCTATGCGTTGCTCTAGCTACGAATTTGATGTTGGCTTCATGCACATTATGAATGACACGTCACTATAATACAGTGACGTGTCAAAATATAAAACACTTTAGAGAGTATATACAAAATAGAGAGTGAAATATTTGCAATTATGTGCTTTGCAAAACACATGCCCAAGCACAATAGCTAAAAAGTTATCAGTTGCTTTTGAAGAGCATGCCAAATGCAACATTTATTTTCAAAATAAACTGTAATCTATGCCAAAAATCACAAAATCCGATGAGGTCCTATACATTTTGTAATGTAAAACCGTCAGGTTCGGTAATTTTGCTGAAAATTTCAACAGCTACGCAAATAGACTGTAAGGTACACACGAAACAAAATAAGATGAATACTCACAGTTACAAGTCACAATCTACGATAAAATGGAAAGTTTACTTTTAAATAATCTTTCTGTTGCAGTTTCACAGATGTCAAACAGTGTGAAACAGAAAACATTAGTGAAGTTCCGGTCACAAAAAACTTGCCGAGATGGTTTGTTTGTCAACACTGTGGAGACATTGCTTCGTAACCACGTCTCAAGCAAGGTTGATACGCTTTGTATAATACTAGGATATCATCATTTAAATGCAAACAAAGTTCTTTATTTAGCAGAATTACAAGTGCTTATGGTGAGGGAATAAAAATGAATGAATTGTATTGGGCTGCATTTCAGCTACTGTTGAAGTTTTTAACTTAGCGCCCGTCATGGTCACCGCGTGACCAACAAATGTTTTTTTATTAATATGTATTGTTTTTGAACATATGGTGAACATGAGAACATGATCATGTTTGTATTCGTATTCTAAACAATTTTCTCAAAGGTATTTTTATCTTTTCAACGTCTGAAAGACAAACTGTGCTTTCTTACGAACCCATACTGGCCTTGATACCCGTACTCACAGTGGTTACCAGGATCAGATTCTTTCAGGTATTAAATTCCAAAGCCTGAACGATACCCATCCCGCAACCCCCTCCCCTGCTGACCCTGTCCAGGTTTGAGTCAGTGTGTGTTTGCTCTTAATATAGGTGGGCGATTACTGCGAGCCTGGAGTTGAGTGTTCATTGGCTAATCTACACACCAAATGTGTCTCCGTACGAGCTGATAGCGATATTGGTTGGTACACACAAAATGCTTTGTCCAGTCAAATTCGTTCTTTTCTTGTTAAAAAAGATAATCAATTTTAAAAGTGAAATATGAAAACAGTAGCATTTTCCGAAACAACAATTATTAAAAGAGATCTTTTTTCTAATTCCGAAATTTTTGGAATGTCTTTTTCGCATTTAATTGTTTTAAATGATTTAATTATTTAAATGTTTGAGATTAAAAATATATCTGATATATTAGCTGGTCACAGTTTATATCAGTGATTGATTCAGTAACAGAAAAAGCCAACTGACTTATGATTTGGATCATTTTTTAGTTTTTGATATTAGAAGTTTAGTCACTGACAATAACAGTACAGCAGCGTATAAACAACGTGTAAACAAATCAGTGACTAAATCATGTCGCTAATTCAATACTAATATCAAGGACGATAAAGAAAAATTTAAATCAAAATTATTCAGTGAACTAAAAAACATAAACATCAAAAGCGGAGTTACTGGCATCATTAAAAGAGTAACGATATGAAGAAATCTTTTTACATAATTAAACAATTTTATTGTCACTTATCCAATTGATATGAGCTCTCCCAGCCTTGGGTATTTCTGTCCATCATTATAACCAGGTACATCTCACCCAAGAATATTTCAGTCTCCTGACTGAGTCTTTGCGATCGTTTGCTGCTACTTTCTCTTGCAATAAACGCTGATGTGTCCGTGGCAGGAACTTTTCTTTGACAAATTCGAACGCCTAAACGGCGGGCACCAAATTTTACCATAACTTCGTTCTTTCATTTTTTATGAAGCCCTTATTTTTGCTGTATTTTATCAAAATTTACAGTTTTGATAGGACAGTTGCAAATAGTAATAAAGTGATACAACAAGGGTATTACAATAAATCGATTTCATGAAGAAATATATGAAACACAAACTGAAACACCTACCCTGTGAAAACATACAAAGACGTGACCGAGGTTTAAACAGCCGTAGCAAAAGACAGCAAAGCTTGCATTCACTACCAGGTGTCCTGCATACGGAATAGTGAGGTGCCTATTGAGATTTCTTTATTATTGAATAAATGGCAAATAAAAGGATACTGAAAATAATCTGTTTAGTATAGCGAGTTTTCCAAAAAAAAACAGATAAAGACACAGTATATTATTGTACAGTTTTATTGATAACGCGACTGTTTGTTTATTTTAAGACTTTGACAACGATTTAGAATTCTTCAAGGAAAGAATCAGCCAAAATGCTAATGGCCGAAAGCGAAGATACGCCGATTCCGATTATGATTTCATCCTCATTGAAAACGACGACAATAAAAATAACGCTATAATGTATTACGAGGAAGAGGGGGAAGATACACTAAAAGTTCTTCAGATTAATTATGAAATTGCTGGTGAGTCTTGGGTGTTTTCACATTTATCTTTTAGGATTGTTTGTATCAATTTTAAGTGACTCTGAGATTTGCCGATTCTGATTTAGCATTTAATATTAAATTTTTGCTGAAATTTATAACGCTTTTAGGTAAAGAAATGCATTTTTACACAAACGATTTTGGTTTAAGAATCGGTAAGACATATAACACACATACATCAACCCATGGCCTAGTTTACTACTGCATGTTGTTCATACTGTCATCTGACAATATGGTTATAATGTCTATAGCAACATGTTTATAATAAATGCAGGAACATATGTACCCCAGGAAATATTGTGACGTTAGATAGACGTCGCACTTGACGCCGGATCAACGTATGGTTTTGGTTGCTTATGAAAGTCGAAACAAAGACTTCTCTCCAATGTTATATAGACGTCGGTTAATCAACGTTGGTTAAAGGTTGCAAACTGAAGTTGAGACGATGTCTGTATCCCGACGTTATACAGGCGTCTGGAAAATATTAATTTGGAATCGCCTTCAAGACATTGACAATCATAATAATAGAAAAAGTAGATAGAAAAAAACCTGCGCGCTCTTGAAATTACCATATTTTGCGTCCTCGTTTTGGTCCGGTTAGCGAAAACATAAGAAGGTTCTTTCATTGTTGTAAGTCCGACGCCTACACAACGCTGATTTTTGTGTCCATCCAACGTCGATTTTCCAATGTCTATTCTAAGTTGCCTTAGTCTAAGATGTCGATTAGACGTTGGAGAAAGTTGCCTTATGGTTGCGACCAAGGGCAACGTCTAAACAACGTTGCTTACCCGGCAACTATTCAACATTGTGTCAAAGACGTTAGTAAGACGCTGGTCTCTTGTCACGACCAAACTCAACTGAAGTGCAGCCAGAGTTCCTCTTGCAGCTTTTCAAATTTCACACTGAGAAGACTTCTGAAATGAGAAGCAAAATCTTTTGGCAGATAGGGTTTTGCAAGAAGTAAAAATTATTCTCAATAAAAAAACGAGTCAATTTTCAACATCTTTTTAAAAACAAGAATCAGTAAGATTATATTACGTTCTTATTTTGAACGTTGGACCAGTTACCTAAACACTATGTACAAATCGAAGCTGTGCTTTAATTAATCGATAGAAAGAAATAGTGCAAATTCATGAGGGATTTTATACCGTAAACTATTGCTACATATTTGTTCAAATGTGAATGAAAAAATAACATGTGTTCATGGTATTCAGGAACATGATTAATTGCACCGACGCCCTAAATAATCAAGTGTAAAAATATACACAGCAACAAAAGAAACGTCCACAAATCTCCAGGAGGTATTTTCTGGATTTCTAGATAGTGGAGGCATTTAGAAAACATTAGTTGATACCAATATTGATTATTCAAGGGCTACTAACTATTCTATCACTTTGAAGTTAATTTTTCTGTCACCTTGATTATTTCTATCGAAGGGTCAGAAAATATTTTCTTTTTATTGAAAAACAATATCCGTCGCACAGAATTAAGAAGCGGTGTATGCGTTAATACGGGCAAGGTTTTAACCCGTGAAAAGTAAAGAACTTTTTAAAAGCAATTCTTTTCAAACGATTAACGATGCTATGCCTATCCAGAATAGATCGCGAAAGAGCAATTGGCATGTTGAATGATGGAAGCAACCCAAATGACGCGACAAGACATTTTGGTGTGGCAGAAAGAACAGTTCGTAGGCTGGTTTCTCGATTGCGTGAAACTGGATCTACGCTTGGTCGACCGCGCAGCGGCAGACCTCGAATTACTTCGCGCCAAGAGGATCGGTTCATTCTCCTATCACATCTTCGCGAAGGTTTCAGCCATCTACTTTGCCTGTTGCTACAATTCCGGGGCGTCAAGGGAACCGAATAAGTACACAAACAGTCCGGCGACGCCTCCATTCGCAAGGGCTACGGAGTCGCTTGGCATATCGCGGAATGCCTTTAACGACCGTGCGACGTCGCACAAAGCGTCAGTGGGCCACTGTGCATGTTCGATGGAGATTGCAAGACTAGAATCGGATTTTGTTCACGGATGAGTGGGGCTTTTGTCTGGATTTCTATGACGGTCGCATTCGAAACTGGTGTCGAACTGGAGAGCGATTCACTAGTCCATGCGTGCGCGAGCGAGATTGCTATGGTGGAGGAAGCGTGGTTTGAGGTGGAATCGTTTTTGGATTGTGGACCGAGTTGCGTTTTGTTTATGGAACACTCACGGCACAGCAATACCGTGAACACATCTTAATGCAATGTGTGGTCCCGGTTGTACACCAGAACAACCTTGTCTTTAAACAGGATAATGCTCGTCCGCACGTTGGTAGAGTGCATGAACTATCTTGAAGCCAATCAAATCCCGATTTTGCCTTGGCGGGTGTTTTTCACCAGATCTTTCACAGACAGTGCCTGTCTGGGACGCCCTGGGTCGAGCCATCCTCCAGAGACCCCGCCCACAGTCTACCTTACCAGAACTACGCCAGGCTGTCGTGGAAGAGTGGCATCGCATACCAAGAGCTAACATACAGTGCCTTGTGACTTCATTGAGGCGCAGATGTGCTGCAATGATCAATGGCAATGGCGCATAAACGCGTTATTAGGTTTTGTAACTCGCAATTTCCGGTCTCCATTTTCATGTGTTCACTGAGCTGTGACAAACTGTTTGTTTTTCCTTAATCTTAGCGAGATTAAGATATTTACGGGACGCGTATTTGCGCGTCAATGTCGCAAAAAAATTGGCCCGAGACGCAAAAAAATTGGGCTTGCGTCCCAGGGGACGCATAAAAATCTGTCTCCACACGTGCATTATTACTGAAAATACTATCTACAGTTTAAGCACTTTGTACGGTCCTACAAAAACACGCTGACTTTTGAGGCTTTTACAGAGCTCGAAATTTTTACCAAATTTCTTGCTGCCTGGCCGAAATTTCTTGGGCCCGGATAGAAAAATGACGATATTCCCATAAATGTAATTTATTTCTCTTAACTATTCGTACACATACCAGGAACACAAAGTCTTCAGTTTGTCTTTTATTGTTTTTATTATATTTTGACTCCGAGTTCTTTCCACACCCCTGTTTCCTCTTCTGTGAAAATCGTTTATATTGACGATTAACATAGGCTTTTCCGAAAAAATAGTGGAGCCCACTGGGCCCCAAGTGTCGAAAATCGTGAGGCCTGGTCCGAAATTATGGGGCCTCGGGCACCAGAACCCCGGCTATTTCGAATCCCGCTTTTGCAAAAATGCTCATTAAAGATTCCATATTCGGTTTCCCGATTTTGCGTTGCTGTGCACACTGGCCCTGGTTATACCGGTTTCGTCTGTTCCATGTAAAAGAAGATTTTTGGTTTAAAACGCACTGAAAATAGAAACAGAATAAACCCTGAGCGTTGAACGGTTTAATGTTCATTAAACTGAAAGGACCAGCCATAAAACAATTTGATTTTCCCAACGCTACGTTATTGTTTAACAACAAGAAAAGCAGGCCTGGTTACATGAGAATTCATTGCTTTTAGAATTTTCTTGATTTAGTAATAAAACATAGTGTGAACTGCAATTGCACGCGTTACCGCAGTAGTGTGAAAATAAGAG
Source organism: Protula sp. h YS-2021 (assembly GCA_949752745.1). Taxonomy (NCBI): domain Eukaryota; kingdom Metazoa; phylum Annelida; class Polychaeta; order Sabellida; family Serpulidae; genus Protula; species Protula sp. h YS-2021. The sequence continues at coordinate 71,924,816 of OX457026.1, forward strand.
TTCTACCACACTTTTGTGGTGGTTCTCTTAAGAGTTCCACCACACTTTGTGACGTCATACTGTCTGGACCGGAAGTGCTGTCTGGACCGGAAGTGACGTCATAGGCGTAACCAAGGCGTAACCATGGTGATAATGACGTCATCAGTCACGTGACCAATGAAAAGCCAATGAGATCAATGAAGACAATGAAGCCCCGCCCACTTTCTGTCTATCATACTGTCTGGACCGGAAGTGACGTCATAGACGTGGTCATGGTAACGAATTGAAACTTTGTAAACAAAAGTGAACTTTGTAAACAAACTGTGTAAACAAACTTTGTAAACAAAATTTGTAAATAAACTTTATAAACAAAATTTGTAAACAAACTTTGTAAACAAACTTTGTAAACAAACTTTGTAAACAAAATTTGTAAGCAAAATTTGTAAACAAACTTTGGTTATTTACATAATTGAAACTTTGTAGACAAACTTTGTAAACAAACTTTGTAAACAAACTTTCTAAACAAACTTGTAAACACTATTTGTAAACAAACTTTGTAAACAAAATTTGTAAACACAATTTGTAAACAAACTTTATAAATAAACTTTCTAAACAAACTTCGTAAACAAAATTTGTAAACAAACTTTGGTTATTTGCATAATTGAAACTCATTGAAACTTTGTAAACAAACTTAGTAAACAAACTTCCCCCCCCCCCCACACTCTCTCCACACACACCACGACTGAGCATTTCATAAGCCACATAGGTATTTCAACCTTCTGATGACAACTTTTTTTCCCCCTCACACACTCTCTCTCTCCACACACACACACACACACACACACACACACACACACACACACACACACACACCACGACTGAGCGTTTCATAAGCCACATAGGTATTTCAACCTTCTGATGACAACTTTTTTTTTCCCCTCACACACTCTCTCTCCACACACACACACACACACACACACCACGACTGAGCGTTTCATAAGCCACATAGGTATTTCAACCTTCTGATGGCAACTTTTTCCCCCACACTCTCATGCATACATACCAACACCATGATAAAATGTTTTGCTTATGTTGCTCTTTGTACTCCATTATTCTTCTTTTTTTTTTTTTTTTTGTTTTTTTTTTTTTTTTGTTTGAAATGCAGTGTTTACTTAGAAAAGAAAATGGCGTCATACAACCTTCAATCGTCATCAGCAGCATTTCGTCATTAGTGTAATCAGACTGCGTAATTAGATTTCGCCATCAACAATGTAGACAGCGGTGTCAGGCTTTTTGTTTTTCTGAGGCAGCAGTGTCTAACTGCTTGGAGTTGCAGTATGACCCTAAGTGTTATACTTGACCGATTTACATGAAAATTTCACTGTTTAATTCAGTTTTATATCTAGTTTTCACATAGTCATGGACTGGTTGTGCAGCTGGCTGTATGTATCATGAATTCACCTTAAAATGATAAGTTAAAAGTGGAATAACTTTTGTTATGATTGACGGATTTGCATGAAACTTTCACTGTTTGATTCAGTTTTATATCTAGTTTTAGCATTAAGTGGTTATAGGCTATTTGCGCAGTTGCCTGTGTGCATATTTACCACAATTTTTAATTTTGTAAAAAGTGGGATAACTTCCGCTATAGTTGACGGATTTGCATGAAAATTTCACCGTTGGATTCAGTTTGATGTTTTCGTTTAAAGTAGTTTGTATATAGGTGGGTTATTGGAATGGCGCGCGCCCCCCACCATTCAAACATGTGTTTGAATTATTTTTACGTCAAACTATTGTTCAACAAGTTGTTTAGCAATTGTACAACAATTGTTCAACAAGCTGTTGTTCAACATGTTGAACATGTTGTTCAACATGTTCAACATGTTCAACAACATGTTCAACAAGTTGAACATGTTCAACATGTTGTTGAACATGTTGAACATGTTCAACATGTTCAACATGTTCAACATGTTCAACTTGTTTAACATGTTGTTGAACATGTTTAACAAGTTGTTCAACAAGTTGTAGTTCAAGCAAAGAAAAAACAAGACATATGTTGAATAGGTTTATTAATACATTTAAATACACTTAAATACACTTAAATACACTTAAATACACTTAAATACATACAGCTTAAATCTATAACAATATTATAACATTTATTGATTTACAAAGTCTTTATTATAATGTTTAGTCAAATAAGTCTATTTTTCTTCATCTGCTTCACTCTGTTCACTGGCATCCATATCACTTTCTTCGTCACTGCTTTCATCTTCCTCCTCCTCATCTAGAAGCTCTTCAAAGAATGCATCGTTTCTTCTTATAGCCGCCTTTAGTGCCTTTGAATACTCGTAATGTTTTTCATCAACAAAGTAATTAAAGTCTTCTAAAATGGTTTCATAATGTTCGTTTTGTTGTAGACGTTGGGCATATTTGAATAGTCTCATAAACAGTTGTTTAAGTCGACGCTTATAAATGGGTCGAAAGTCATCACTTGCTATTTCACGCGCATCTTCAAGCCCTTGTTCTTCATATTCTGAAACCTTTTCTTGAAATTTGGTATCATATTCATCGTAGACTTCTTGAACCATATCATACCAAACAGAGTCTGTTTCTGACTCACTTTCAGAGTCTGTTTCTGACTCACTTTCAGAGCTGTCGTCATCATCACCCTCAACACAATGTTCCATATGTTTGAACAAAGCTTCTTGACTGTTGTACAACGCACCACATTCTGTACAAGCATGTGCATTCTTTTCAGTCATGTTGACGCTTTGACTTTCCATAGAAGACTCATCTAAAGTTTCAGTGATAGGTGGTTTTACAGGGTTTACCATATCTATCTCCAATTCTTCTTCTTCTGAAGTGTGAGCATTCTTTAAGTGTCTTTTAAGACTTTGTGGCCAATTGTAAGATTTCAAACAAATGTTGCATTTATACATCTTTTCGGTTCAACATACACTTTTCAAATGATGAAAAAGCCTTTAAACATAGCCTTATATACAACTTGTTGAACAGCATGTTGAACAACATGTTCAACTTGTTGAACAACATGTTCAAGAACATGTTGAACAACATGTTCAACATGTTCAACATGTTGTTGAACATGTTGTCTACGTCTAGGGCTAGGGTTATGCCGCTTAGGGGAGTCTAACGTCATGACGTCTTTATGACGTCATCATGACGTCTTTATGACGTCATCATGACGTCATTATGCTGAGTCAGCAATTATAACAAGTTTGAATGTTTGAGCAAGTTACACACCATATTTTGATTACATCAAAGTAACATAAAAGGAAGAGTGAGACATGCATTTCATGCATATCAAACAGAAATAAATTCTGCTGAGTCAGTTTTTTTTTTTTTGGTAAAGCGCGCGCCTGTTCGAATGACGTTATTATGACGTCATAATGATGACGTTATCATGACGTCTTTATGACGTCATCATGACGTTTTTATGACGTCATCATGACGTCATTATGACGTCATCATTATGACGTCATAATAACGTCATTCGAACAGGCGCGCGCTTTACCAAAAAAAAAAAAACTGACTCAGCAGAATTTGTTTCTGTTTGATATGCATGAAATGCATGTCTCACTCTTCCTTTTATGTTACTTTGATGTAATCAAAATATGGTGTGTAACTTGCTCAAACATTCAAACTTGTTATAATTGCTGACTCAGCATAATGACGTCATGATGACGTCATAAAGACGTCATGATGACGTCATAAAGATGTCATGACGTTAGACTCCCCTAAGCGGCATAACCCTAACCCTAGACGTAGACAACATGTTCAACAACATGTTGAACATGTTGTTCAACATGTTCTTGAACATGTTGTTCAACAAGTTGAACATGTTGTTCAACATGCTGTTCAACAAGTTGTATATAAGGCTATGTTTAAAGGCTTTTTTATCATTTGAAAAGTGTATGTTGAACCGAAAAGATGTATAAATGCAACATTTGTTTGAAATCTTACAATTGGCCACAACGTCTTAAAAGACACTTAAAGAATGCTCACACTTCAGAAGAAGAAGAATTGGAGATAGATATGGTAAACCCTGTAAAACCACCTATCACTGAAACTTTAGATGAGTCTTCTATGGAAAGTCAAAGCGTCAACATGACTGAAAAGAATGCACATGCTTGTACAGAATGTGGTGCGTTGTACAACAGTCAAGAAGCTTTGTTCAAACATATGGAACATTGTGTTGAGGGTGATGATGACGACAGCTCTGAAAGTGAGTCAGAAACAGACTCTGAAAGTGAGTCAGAAACAGACTCTGTTTGGTATGATATGGTTCAAGAAGTCTACGATGAATATGATACCAAATTTCAAGAAAAGGTTTCAGAATATGAAGAACAAGGGCTTGAAGATGCGCGTGAAATAGCAAGTGATGACTTTCGACCCATTTATAAGCGTCGACTTAAACAACTGTTTATGAGACTATTCAAATATGCCCAACGTCTACAACAAAACGAACATTATGAAACCATTTTAGAAGACTTTAATTACTTTGTTGATGAAAAACATTACGAGTATTCAAAGGCACTAAAGGCGGCTATAAGAAGAAACGATGCATTCTTTGAAGAGCTTCTAGATGAGGAGGAGGAAGATGAAAGCAGTGACGAAGAAAGTGATATGGATGCCAGTGAACAGAGTGAAGCAGATGAAGAAAAATAGACTTATTTGACTAAACATTATAATAAAGACTTTGTAAATCAATAAATGTTATAATATTGTTATAGATTTAAGCTGTATGTATTTAAGTGTATTTAAGTGTATTTAAGTGTATTTAAGTGTATTTAAGTGTATTTAAATGTATTAATAAACCTATTCAACATATGTCTTGTTTTTTCTTTGCTTGAACTACAACTTGTTGAACAACTTGTTAAACATGTTCAACAACATGTTAAACAAGTTGAACATGTTCAACATGTTCAACATGTTCAACATGTTCAACAAGATGTTGAACATGTTCAACTTGTTGAACATGTTGTTGAACATGTTGAACATGTTGAACAACATGTTCAACATGTTGAACAACAGCTTGTTGAACAATTGTTGTACAATTGCTAAACAACTTGTTGAACAATAGTTTGACGTAAAAATAATTCAAACACATGTTTGAATGGTGGGGGGCGCGCGCCATTCCAATAACCCACCTATATACAAACTACTTTAAACGAAAACATCAAACTGAATCCAACGGTGAAATTTTCATGCAAATCCGTCAACTATAGCGGAAGTTATCCCACTTTTTACAAAATTAAAAATTGTGGTAAATATGCACACAGGCAACTGCGCAAATAGCCTATAACCACTTAATGCTAAAACTAGATATAAAACTGAATCAAACAGTGAAAGTTTCATGCAAATCCGTCAATCATAACAAAAGTTATTCCACTTTTAACTTATCATTTTAAGGTGAATTCATGATACATACAGCCAGCTGCACAACCAGTCCATGACTATGTGAAAACTAGATATAAAACTGAATTAAACAGTGAAATTTTCATGTAAATCGGTCAAGTATAACACTTAGGGTCATACTGCAACTCCAAGCAGTTAGACACTGCTGCCTCAGAAAAACAAAAAGCCTGACACCGCTGTCTACATTGTTGATGGCGAAATCTAATTACGCAGTCTGATTACACTGATGACGAAATGCTGCTGATGACGATTGAAGGTTGTATGACGCCATTTTCTTTTCTAAGTAAACACTGCATTTCAAACAAAAAAAAAAAAAAAAAAAAAAAAAAAAAAAGAAGAATAATGGAGTACAAAGAGCAACATAAGCAAAACATTTTATCATGGTGTTGGTATGTATGCATGAGAGTGTGGGGGAAAAAGTTGCCATCAGAAGGTTGAAATACCTATGTGGCTTATGAAACGCTCAGTCGTGGTGTGTGTGTGTGTGTGTGTGTGTGGAGAGAGAGTGTGTGAGGGGAAAAAAAAAGTTGTCATCAGAAGGTTGAAATACCTATGTGGCTTATGAAACGCTCAGTCGTGGTGTGTGTGTGTGTGTGTGTGTGTGTGTGTGTGTGTGTGTGTGTGTGTGTGTGTGTGTGTGTGGAGAGAGAGAGTGTGTGAGGGGGAAAAAAAAAGTTGTCATCAGAAGGTTGAAATACCTATGTGGCTTATGAAATGCTCAGTCGTGGTGTGTGTGGAGAGAGTGTGGGGGGGGGGGGGAGTTTGTTTACTAAGTTTGTTTACAAAGTTTCAATGAGTTTCAATTATGCAAATAACCAAAGTTTGTTTACAAATTTTGTTTACAAAGTTTGTTTAGAAAGTTTATTTATAAAGTTTGTTTACAAATTGTGTTTACAAATTTTGTTTACAAAGTTTGTTTACAAATAGTGTTTACAAGTTTGTTTAGAAAGTTTGTTTACAAAGTTTGTTTACAAAGTTTGTTTACAAAGTTTCAATTATGTAAATAACCAAAGTTTGTTTGCAAATTTTGTTTACAAATTTTGTTTACAAAGTTTGTTTACAAAGTTTGTTTACAAATTTTGTTTATAAAGTTTATTTACAAATTTTGCTTACAAAGTTTGTTTACACAGTTTGTTTACAAAGTTCACTTTTGTTTACAAAGTTTCAATTCGTTACCATGACCACGTCTATGACGTCACTTCCGGTCCAGACAGTATGATAGACAGAAAGTGGGCGGGGCTTCATTGTCTTCATTGAGCTCATTGGCTTTTCATTGGTCACGTGACTGATGATGTCATTATCACCATGGTTACGCCTTGGTTACGCCTATGACGTCACTTCCGGTCCAGACAGCACTTCCAGTCCAGACAGTATGACGTCACAAAGTGTGGTGGAACTCTTAAGAGAACCACCACAAAAGTGTGGTAGAACTCTTATTTTCACACTACTTACCGCTTACCCCCTCCCAAACACACACTCTTTGTGCTTATTCAAATAAAGGGACACAAACAAATCAGGGTGCAAATTGGGGGACACAAAAAATCATGGAGGACGCAAAAGATTATTAAAGAACAATAGTAGTTTACTTGGTACAATTTTTATTCAAATCTACAAATCAGAAATAAAATTACTGAAACTGAAAGAAGCGGACGTATCTTTTGTTGCCAAGTATATAATTGGAGAAGAGATGTTGACTTCTGACCTATAAAAAGTTTTACAGAAATGGTCATTGTGCTTATGGCACGCACAAGCCTTTGCGGAATCCTTTATATATATATATATATATATATATATATATATATATATATATATATATATATATATATATATATATATATATATATATATATATATATAAGGGATTCCGCAATTGATTACCAAGTAGTAACATTAAAGTAGGTGCCTCAGGTTTCTGCTTAACGCACAAAAAACAGCTCATTAGTCATTTCCCAGGAGCAATACCTCAGGAAAGAATTAAAGAACCCGAGCAACAGAATCACTTGAAAGAGACTGTGGTTACGGTATCCGATAAAGTGAAACAAGACTTGAGTGTGGGGCAGATCCAGGAAGTTATCGAAGAGCTAGAAGGGTTTGACTTAAAGGAAGTTTCCACGGTTCAAGAAGAGCCGAAATTTCAGTGTGAGATTGGGAGCATTGTTCAGAATTCTACTTGTGGTAAGTTTATCTCAGTGAGCATAAGCAGGGAACTCAGAATATCCAAATCGCTGCGATTAGCTATGACTCGGGCTAAAAGACATAAAGTTTTTATATTTTAGAATTTTGTTCATTCCAACCCAAGTGCGAAAACAGTTGCTGCTTATGCTAAAAAGGCTCCGTAAAATGTGAAATGAATTGAAATAAACCATTCTGTTTTCACAAATCGTTAAAACCTATCGTCATAATGAGGATTTTTCTCATATTTGTATTGAAAAACTTTCAAAATGTAACATATGCTTTTGCATTTGGCATATTTCACATCTTTCAAAATTGTCTTGATAGCTAGAAAATCTACCCAAAAAATATTTTCGTTAATGGTCAAATGTCCTTGGGCATTTTGGATATGTGGCGTGTGATTTTTTTTTTAAGTGAAATGTCCAATGGGAACTTTCTTCAACGTGGTGAACGAGTCGTGTGAAGCCTGTAGTATCGGCACTTACCAGCCCGAGGAAGGAAAAGCCAAGTGTTTGTGGTGTCCGCCACAGACTTCCACATCTCACAATAATTCCAAGTTTGTAACTGAATGCAAAGGTTTGTAGGAACCGTCCTTGGTGATGGCTCATATAATAAACAAGTGAACAATTTATGGCTTAGTTATTGTACTCGGAATAATAATCATCATCAGCTACATAGAACGACTTATAACGGATCACTGACAATTCCTCTTAAATTTATAAATATATATTTATTTTTGCAGGGACAATTTATTGGGTCTTGAAATTGATCAATATTTTTGTGTCGCTTAATTTGAATTTTTACCGTTGTTATAAAACAGCTAACCTCTGAGGAGATCTATATGTTATGCATAAACACAGGCTGGATGGATATTTTAAAAATAATTCGTATGTTTATGAGTATTATTTTCGCGGAATTCCCGGTGGATCTTCGAAGTAAAAAGGTGTTGTACACAAAAGATCGAACAGCCGTAGAGGTTGGCTGTTGGACAACAACGCAATTTTTTTATTTTACATTAATCTTCACAGTTTTCATTCTTTTTGATATGCAAAAATACCAACATGTAAAATTTATTTAGTTATATCTGTAGTTAGTTTCTATATGTCACAAGAAATGCTATCAGTCTTCAGATAACCACGTGATTTTCGAAAACATTCAAATAAAATATAGACAAATGATAAGAACTTATTCTGTTTTTCATCACATAGGCGAATGTTTACCGGGGAGCTTTTCCGTAGACGGATTGGAAGTGTGCGAAACGTGTTCCATTGGGTTTTATCAGCCTGACTACGCCTCCACGGAATGCTTGCCGTGCCCCGTGAACTCCACGACGTGGAGGCGAGGTGCTTGGCAACGCGAGGAGTGCGGCAGTAAGTGGACAAGACCTCATATAAAGCCCCGCCTGTCAACAACGCAGTTATCGTTAGCTGAAGAATAATAATAATAATAATAATAATAATAATAATAATAATAATAATATATGCCTCAACTGTATTGGTCCTGTATTTTCCTATATTTTATGTGTCAAAATCAGTTCAGAAGTTGTCACATTACTTGCAATTTAAACAAAACACAAAACACACAGAATGTGAATCGTGCAGCTTGGGACTCCAAAAGGACCGAGATGAATCCGCTCCTTCTGCTTGTTTTGTACTTACTTAAGGCCTGTAACAGATTGATTTGGTTCTCATTTTGGCCGTTAAAATGAAACTAACCTTATGCGTAAAATATACTGCGTGTGAAAAATAACGAGGTCGTTTTTGTTACTCCTGAAAAATGTTTACAGTTATAACATTCCTTAATTTTTTAATATTAAAAGCACATGAAAGCAATTTTTTTTTCAAAATTAACATTTCGAAGTCGCAGTTCAAAATAAAAAAGTAAAATAATTTGTTACAGTTATGTGCAAACCCGGGCATGTGTCAAAGACCGGTTTAGAGCCTTGTTTTCCCTGTCCTAATGGCTATTTCCAACCAAACTACGGCAAATCTTCCTGTTATGTGTGTCCAAACGACGTATTGACCGAAAGTCGCGGCTCTACGACCATTAAGGCATGCAAAGGCATTACGGATTTATCCATCAGGAATTTCAACAGCATTCCGACATCGGAATTGGTGATAAACAAGTGCTTTGAAATCCCTTGTCTAAATGACGGAAAATGTGTGCCTATGAATTTGGGATTCATCTGCGAGTGTAAACCCGGCTGGACAGGTAATCTGCAATAACATAAATCGACTTCAAGAGCATTCACATATAAAATGATATTTTTCTGTGATGCTAAAGTAACGCGAGTGATTGTTGTAATTACTTCAATAACATCCAATCCCGGTTAATTTTCAAGACAAATAATTCGATTTTGTTCCGTTAAATATAGTGATCCACAACTGTTGAACTGGATGATTTTGTTTTTCAATTATTTCTTCAGGCCAAATTTTTGGTGATAAAAAATGCAGCTCATAGATTCAAGAATTTACCGAAGTTCAACACATGTGTGTGTTTATTTTTTTTTTAATTAAACAGGTGATAACTGCGAGATAGAAGTGAACGAATGTGAGTCGAACCCTTGCTATAATAACGCCACCTGTACCGATCTCCTGGCAGGCTTCAACTGCACGTGTGACGAGGGATATGAAGGTGTGCATTGAGCCTAAAAACGCCCCCTCCCCCTCCTTCCCCCTGCCCCCCTCCCCCCTCTGGGATTCTCTGCTTGCACTTATATTACGTAAAAACGAGATTGTATCCCAAGTCAACACTGGAGGCTATAGAAAAAATCAGAAAAAAATCCGAAAAGCCATAAAATGAGTAAACACGCATGATTTCTTTTTTTGTGTGTGGAGGCCTGCACCGGTGCTGAATAACAAACTCAAATTCATACGCAAATTGGATAAAAAAACTGAGGCTTCAAACTCACTCGTTCAAGGTTTAATTTTGATCTTTTCAGCGTCGAAACTTCGCTAAGCGCTCGACCCTTTCTGTGGTAGGCAAGGGAAACGTTTCTTATATAATTTAAAATTAGCGAACAAATATATATCAGCTTTATTATGGGGAGAAACAAAAGGTCACTAGCTGTGTTATTTCACTGTACTTAATAATTTTAAGCCACCCGCATGGCTCATAACTGAGCATGAGTCTAGACTCATGTTGAGCTTAAGGTTCACTTATTGAATGAATGAAGCACATACTTTACTCAAATTTTAAGTTTGAATTTGCGCCACGTTACTGAATATGGGCGCAGGAAGCGATACTTTGCAACCTTGCAACGGCAGGGCAAGTTTGCACAGATGTCGCGGGCACTCCTCTGTACACACTTTTTACAAGCAACATTTGTAAAGACGACAAAATACTCTCGACCCTAAAATTCTGATTTTCATCCTGGGTTGGACTTTACTTGGCGAGCAATTTCCACTTAAACTAGAAGCTCATTCAGCTAGCGAAATGTTAAACACTTGACAAAAATTAAAACGCAAAAATACTTCCTTCAATGGATTATTTCTTGAATAATATATTGCAAACAACACAGCTTGAATACGTCTTATAAGCCGAGTAGTGTTTGGTTGTTGTTGACTTAAAGTTTTATTGACTGACCAGGCATACGCCTTGTTATCTATTTACGCAGTGAGAGCTCGCACAAAGCTCATTGAGCAAAGTGTATCCTCTGCTGTCGTTAAATGCTACGCATTTACTTGCAAAAAATACACTCTTTTCACATGGCGTTTTAACAAAGAAAACGAAATCAAATACGAAAATAAAAAGTGACATGCACACGTTCAGATCAAGCTCTTCATAAGTCCCAAGTTTCATGTTCCTAGGGCCCATAGTGTCAGAGGAGAAGCAGACACAAAAAATCGGAAAAAGTGTCAAGAAAAAAAAAAAGGACGAATTTTGCTCGCACAAATTCATATAACTCTTGCAAGCCAACGGCTTGTCAAGTGTTAATAAATCGTTCTGTTTCAAAGGAGAAGTTTGTGAACTGGACATAGATGATTGCGCTCTGGCCAGCTGTCAGAACAACGCTACTTGCATCGATTTATACATGAACTATACCTGTATTTGTGCCAATGGATTCACTGGTAAACTAGAATGATTTTGATACAACTTCAAAAAATACACTAAGCCCTCAGCAATCAATGCGAAGAGCACTTGTTTAGAAGTGAAAGGTTCTTTAGTTTTCTTTTAATAAGTGCTAGTTGTCTTTAAAGAAGGTGTAAAATCTGCTAGCAGACACTCTCATTTTACAGTGATAATAGCCGCAAAGAATAATAAGAAACTCTTTTGCGGTTAATAATTATTCGGTCAAAGAATTAAATAGCTTTATGGAAATGGATATACTTAAATAATAATGATGAAAATAGATTAATTAGTCAAAACTTCCCTAACCGCATAGCCTATGACCGAGCGACAATAATTTGCCCTGATCTTGCTCCTATATTAACTTTTATATATCTTTACGAAGTGAAATGTTCTTTCTATTTATAGGTTTAGAATGTGAGGAAAACATTGACGACTGCGTGGCGGATCCGTGCGGTAACGGTACCTGTGTTGACGAAGTCGCATCTTTTCACTGCGATTGCGATGCCGGCTTTGCGGGGGACAATTGTGAAACGGAAGAGGACGAATGCCTATCGTCCCCCTGTGGATACCAGGCAACATGTGTAGACTTAATCAACGGATACAAGTAAATACAGAGCATATACGGCAACATTTCTATATTTAATAGTAGTAATCTGAAGACCTTATTCAAACCTATAATTAGGTATGTCTTGGAAATGAAAGTGTTCGATTTTAGAAACTCGTTTCCCTCTAGCAAGCTGTTGAACAAACAAAAACATTTAAAACATGTCTAACTTTGAAACTGTTTGTGGCACAGGGGACTATATGTTACTAGTGTTAGAACGAAGAATCTATTTAAACCCTTTAAAATTGATTACATAAAGTAAAAAGTGCAATCAGAGTATAATTTATACCATGCAAAGGATGCAAAGAATGAATAAATATAAATGACTGGCTTATTTATGAAAATATTAGAGCGAACAAGCATGACATGAAACAACTATGCCAAAAGCTCCAGCCCCCCCCCCCCCCCACGACTACCCTCAGTGAAAATATCCATTTTTCAACTAGGTGTAATTGTGGACCTGGTACCACTGGTGAGAGATGTGACATCGACATAAATGAGTGTGCATCGTCACCATGCCTGAACGGTGCCTTGTGTGTCGATGCTGATGCTCACTACCTATGTCGATGCCTGCCCTCATACACCGGATCCAACTGCCAGATTAGTAAGTGTGTGTATGGTTGCCGATCCTTCCCAGTAAACATTCTGTGGTCGATGCAACGTCGATATGAGGTTGCGACGTCGACCCGACCAAACGATAACATCATCTCTGGTTGTACGGTGGTTGCGATTGCTCACGACCACAGATTAACGCCTTACCAATGTCTTTGACACAACGTTGAATAGACGTTTGATAAGTAGTTTAGACGTTGGTAGTAGCAAGGGCGTTAATATGGCCCCATAGGCCCCATAGTTAACGGATCTCAGCTCAGCGGTGGGAGAGTAGCTGACCTAATGACGTCATATTCTATTTATAGAAACACCTGAATTTATGCTGACCCCGCTTAAAAATTAATATTTATTTGCATCTGTACTCGTCTTTTGCGGACAGTGCTTTCGGGAAACCGCCATTTGCCAAAATGTGAGAGTCTATCTGACATTTCTTAAGGAAACACCCAGAGCTCACGACGGGGACGTTGCATGATCTATTTATAGCAGCACATACCTGAATTTATGTTGACGGGGTTGTGAAAATAGGGGGTTGTAAAAGTGGTAATGCATTGTATAACTGTGTAAACATTTGAATGGGGGAAGGGTGTATCGCTTGCAATAGTGTACTAGTGGGTTCTATAGTTAAGCTGATAATATGTGCTTTGTCTTTAATCGTACTGCCTTTTGACATTGATTTTCATGGTGAGGGTAAAATAAAGAAGGTGAGAGGCGGAGCACTTGTAGGGTACAGTAGCGCACTGTTTAAAGAGAGGTGGGTTTTGAATGCAAGAGAGCTAACCTTGGACGGGGAATGGGTGCATAAGCGGAAGCAAGAAAAACACGTATTTTCTTTTTTTTTTAAATTTTATTGACACATAAATAATATTTACAGTCTATACATAATATACACCCTGTCTGTTATTAATCACATTTGCGTTTTATACCATAAAGCAGAGCATATTGACAGCATATTTTTGCAAACACACAAATGGCCTGACTCTTTGGCACAGCCAGTTATATGTTTATGCTAGTAATGAATGGGTTACGAGTGACAGTGACCAGTATCCCAACCAATTGACTATAATGATAGGTTCAATTAACACAGCGTTAAGCACACAAATGACCTGACTCTTTGGCCCAGCCAATTGCATGAATATGCTTGCAATGAACGGTTTACGGGTGAATTAACACCGCGCCAGTGACCAGTATTACAATCAATTGGTTAGAGTGATAGGTTTACGGGTGAATTAACACCACGCCAGTGGCCGGTATTACAATCAATTGGTTATAATGATAGGTTTACGATGGATTAACATCGCGTCAGTGACCATGCCAAGCGTTAAACACACAAACAGCCTGACTTTATAATCTGATCATTTGCATGCCTCGTTTGCTGTGTTTAAGGTATATTTACAAATATGCAGAATAACCCCCATTTATATACTAATTACAATTACTATGCACATTATATATACAATAGTGATTAAAATAGTTCAATGTCACTTGCTTTAACCCAACTGTTAAATGCTTTAGGCCAATATAGCCACTTTACATAGTACTGTTTATTTTGTCCCCGCCCCCTTTCTTTAAGCACTTTTTCAATCTTAAACAGTTCATTGTCTTTCAAGTCCACTTTCTGTAGCTCCGCTTGGTAGAAACTGCCTGTTATAGGCTCATCATTATAGTCTTTGAGTCTATAAATAGGCACTTGTCCTCTTCTAAAGCGCTGGGCTATAGTAAAAACCTCTCCAGTCCATCTTTGATCATATTCACGACTGAATTTATTCCTCAGGTGAGTAATTCGAACTTTGTCACCCTTCTTGAATCTATATCTTGGTTGTTTTGCAGTGGGTCGTGGCTTTTTGCTAAAGTATGTGGCAAGGCGAACTTCTTCTGCGTTGTCGAGTGTGACGTCATTCGGAGCCATACCTATTGTTCTATGTATCGTTTTGTTGTATCCGTCGGCAAAACTCTGGAGCTGGTCGATATACTTGAAGGCATTTTTATAGGTAAAATACCTATATATTTTGGACTTGATTGTTTTAATTGCTCTTTCACTGATTGCAGCCTTGTTTTCATTTTGTGCAAATAGCTGTTTAATGTCTTGGGATTGCATAAGAGATTTTACGGCATTGGCACGAAACTCCTGACCCTTATCACTGCGTATTCTATTGGGTGTTCTTCCCTCATTAAAGATATCTTTGAATGCTTTGGCTACAGACACACCTGTTTTATCCTTCAGAGGGCGTAGCCATAAATATTTGGAGAATGTATCTACCACGACAAGTACATATTTAAACCCATTGTTGTCTTTAGAAAATTTCACCATATCCATGAGGTCAGCTGACCACTGGTCGTCTATCCCAGCCACCACAATGGGAGTTCGTTTAAAATGAAGTCTATTTGGTCTCTGCAAACTGTAGGGCTCTTGTTGTTGTAACCATTTCCTAATTTTATATAGGCTGAGATTGAATTTGCCATCTTTTTTCACAAATTGATACAGTTTTTTCGGTCCGGAAAAGCTAGCTGGTTTTGATGGATCAAAGTATATATCTTTGAGATACTCTTCCCACGGTGTCATTGCTTTGAATGAAAATTGTCACATATGTTGTGCACCTATATATTATCTTCACTTGTAATGGAATCTGTATCACTGGAATCGTCATCTTCAAATAAGTCCTCTAGTTGGCTTCGAAATTGGCGCAGAGCTAGCTTTATGGCCTGTTTGTCATTGTAGCCTTTCTTTACAATATCGTCAATGGTGGTTAAAATTTGATTGTGAATTAAACCGTTGCGCAGCTGAATCCAATGACCCAGTAACGTTCCATATCTCTGTAAAAATGTTATCATATCAGAGTCTCGCATTTTTACTCCTGCTTTCTCAGCGGCTTCTTCTTCTTCCATACCCTTACCGATGTATTTTTCTACCTTCTTGCGGAATTCATCCTCGCTTTCCTCTCTCACAGAGGACATTAATTCTTTAAAGACGGGCCACTCACTGTCTGATGTAAATTCTGTCTTTATGTCTGCCACTGGCTCGCCATCTATTTTGGCTTTCTTTGCTGGAACTGCTTCTGGACACCAGTTTTTTATATGCCGTTGTAAGTCGTGTATATTTTCAAACATTATTCCACACTCGTCACACGATACCATATCGAATATGTTATCACTTTCACAGTCAAACGTCAAATGAGCAGAGGTATCTGTTTCGTCGCCTTTTGTAGCTTTTGAGACACCGTCTTCTTCCACTTCACCAAGTACATTGGTTTTAAATCGCTGTGATTCTGGTGTATTATGTTTGGCATCAATCAAAAGATATCCATGAGGTCTGGAAGTAGCTTTATGATACACATGTAAAAACTCTTCAAGGCGGCCAGGAAACATGAAGGTGCCTAGCGTCCTAATTTGATCTTGACTCATAGGCGACTTAAAAATGATCATATATTGAGTATTTCTACGTTGTGTGGCTGAATTCTTTCCAGTAGGAAATAGATTCTGTGTTAGATTGATAACACTAAGATTTCTGTGCGACGATCCCTCGGTAAATAGATCCGCAATTTTTGGATCGTTAGTGGTTGTTGACATCAGATCATCCAGTATAACGACGTTGTTCTTTCTCACATCAAAGAAGTCATCAGTATCTAGTTGGTTTGGAATCCCTCGAATAAATTCAATGTTTGGTATAAACCTCTGCATCTCTGTGTACAAGGGCTGCCATCGTTTATACAATACAACGACCCTGTCAGGCCTTGGTTTGAATTTGTCTTGTTGCAAAATCTTCATAATCAAATAGCTTTTTCCTGATCCTGTCGGTGCTGAACAAGTTATAGTACAGGGGTGCTGGAAGATATGACTAGGTGATTGCAGTAATTCCATACTAGACGGTGGTGGTGGTGGTGGTGGTGGTGGTGGAGGTGGTGGTGGTGGTGGTGGTGGTGGTGGTGGTGGTAGTGGTGGTGGTGGTGGTGGTGGTAGTGGTGGTGGTGGTGGTGGTGGTGGAGGTGGTGGTGGTGGTTGTGGTTGTGGTGGTGGTGGTGGTGGTGGTGGTGGTGGTGGTGGTGGTGGTGGTGGTGGTGGTGGTGGTGGTGGCCCACGTGACACAGTTTCCCTCTGGTTTATTTTTTCTGAATGCTTGGATTTCATGTGTCTTATCATTGCATCTTTTCTTGAAAAACTTTGACTGCATTTTTGGCATGTAGACATGTTGACAGTTCAAGATCAAATGTTCAAATAAGCAGATATCGGTGTATTGCTTTCTTATAACACATGTTTGTGGTCACGTGACCTAATACGGAAGTTTTCTTTTTCTTCTAGTTGATCTTTTGATAACCGACTTGTTTGCTTCTTTGATATTTCGCTTGACTTCAGCTTCAGCCTGTTCTACCTGAGCCTGTGTTGGTGACACCTGTGTTATATTTGGTCCAGTGGCACTACCCTCTTGTTCCTTGTATTCTGGCATGTAGTCATGTATCACATAGTAACCCTTCTGTGAATATGGTATCTTGCCGTCAGCCATTTTGTCATAGAAATTTATCCACATTTGCTGTTCACGTGTATGAGACATGTTTACTCGTCAACGTCTACACGTATACTAAACTAAATTGCAGACGCCGTCCTTATATATTGCATGGAGGAAAATCCCCAAAATCTTATTTCAACACAAAAGCTTCATCCATCCAGGTTGCTCTATTTTCGTCTATGGCGGTCGTGTGGTGGTTGTGGTAGACTTGTTTGCTATACTAATACCCGTATGGGAGGGTGTTGTAATCATCTGTAATGATACGTTTGTCAAATACTATTTTGTATTCTTTTGTCTCTTCCGATGTAAGGAGTAGCTTATCTCGTCTCTGCCTCCTGATGACCGCATTGGTTGTTGTAACACTTCTGTCTGGATTGTCTATAATATGCTTCACTGTGTTAAAGTCAATCTTTAAAGCTGTCTTGAAATTTAAAGTAATACCTTTTATTTTCGTAATTGTCTCAATTCCACTAGGTTTGTGAATATTCAGCGCATAATTCTTTGGACCACCGCTCACAAAGTGCGTAATTAACCCATCCGCTACTTCATCGGTTAAATCCCCTAAAAAGTCACCTAGGGGTAATGCTCTCTGGGTGTCGGCTGTTGTGTAGATCACCGAGTCTGTGTCGCAGTACAAAGCTCTTGGTCCTAATTCTTCCAAATATTGGTACAGTTTGAGACGTGCTTGGGCTGTAGTATATGCTGCTATGACAACATTGGTCCTTGCATTATTCTCGACAAAATCTTCCTTGAACTTCCACCTCATTTCCACCATGGCTTCTGACACAAAATTGACGTCTGTGACCTCCTGGCTATCACTTGTCAGTATATCAAAATACTTCCCAGGCTCTTTCACATGCTCCAGCTGACACATGTTTGATCTCTGTCCGAACTTTCCCCAAAACGAGTTAAGCATTAGCTTAGCTAGCGATCTCAAGCCAGGGTTCTTCTTTATGTTGTTGTAATCCAGCATTATACCCTCCTTCTCATAATAAGTTGCAATATACATTCGTCGGTCTTCTTCCCTGTTACACCAAGCAGGCCACCCACTTGCCTCCTGTTTAAGCTTCAAGAAGGTGTTGATGTAGTCTGTAAAGAGACCGCCAGTCTTTGACATTGGATCATACTGTTCTGTTTCCTCAAAATGCCACACTTCATAAATTGCGAGTATTTTATAGCCTTTTTCAATACCCTTCTTTAACTCATCTGTTGTCCATTCTCCATGTAAAGCGCGGTGGTTGTCGTCATGATTGCAAGCGTTCGTTTTGTTTATTGCACATGTCTTGCACAAGGTAAAGATAAGCTTGTTGTTGATGTTGCTTGGTAAGACAGGTATCAGCAGATGTCGAGGAGGCAGTATGGTACACTTGACTAACCCTTCATAGCACTCTATTGGTTTAAAATCCTTAAATATCCTGGTTGGATGGCCGACAGGATATTTCCCATATTTGTTTATGCACGGGTACAGGGAGGTGACGTCGTTGTACTTGATAGTTTGATCTGGGGTAGCTTCTTGATATAGTTTAAAAGTCTCCGTTCTTCCTCCATAGAATGCTGCTCTAGGATTTAGAGGTGCTACGATTTCTAGCTGGTTTACAAACTGTTTGATGTCTTCATCTTGTGCAATTTCCTTTTCCCATTCACATTCCCAAATGCTTCTATATGTATAACTATCATTTTCTAGAAACATCTGCTTCTCAGTAGTTGCTTGGTGAAGTTCCGCCATCGTTTTTCCATTCACTGTATTTACAGTACTCCTCGCAAAACATTTTGGACATCCATGCCAGAAACAGCCATGAAATTCCGCTGCTACTTTTTCGCCACTGTCAGTCTCATAAAATCCGTCTAGCTTGTATTTGTCGACTTTCTTTTCGCCACCATTTTTTGCATGTTGTATCAAGATATTTTCATAGTACTCTAGGTATTTCAACCACTGAATAGCTTTGACGGATTGCTTGTCTTCTGGGTTGTATCCTTGAGCCGGGATAAGAGCAATCGTGTTTTCCTCCAGGAAGTTTTGTCTGAAGACTTTCATACACGCAGCAGCAATTGTAATGCAGTTCTTGAAAGGATCCACGCTCGTGATCTCCTTAAACAGTTTTTTGAACTCTAGGGAAGCCCGTCTTAAGATATCGACATCTGATCTGCAATATTTTACCAACTCTTCTTGAAGGTTAAATTTGTGATTTCTGTTTTGCTGATACCACGCCATAAACTGTTCTCTGTCACCAGCCTTCATACTATCGGGATTATAATAGGACGCGTCAGGTAAGTGGCTCAGCTGTGCATTCTTGTTGTCGTCAGTATTGAACATGTGCGGAAAGTAGCCTTTGGTTAATTCATCAAACCCAAACATCTTCGGTAAATTCTTCAGTGCAGTAGGCAAAAAGTTGATGGAATCGAGAAATTTGATTCTAAAAGCCGGGACATCTATAGACATGTTTTTGCTACCATTCGGTATTATGTTTGGAATCACTGCATTATTGTACAGATATTTCACAATAGGATACGAGTCGTACCCCTTGAAATTGTGACAAAATACCAGTGCATTTTTATTTTGTTTAGAAAAAAGCCACTTGCAGAAATTGTCTGTTGTATCTTGCCCAGTAAATATGACCTCGTTGGGACCACACTTGGCGCACACACTTTTTGGGGTAATTTCACCATTCATACATAGGGTGCAGACCTTGTGGACTACACAACAGTTTGGTGTGTGTAACATTGAACCACATTCTGCCTTGTTGCAGTTGATACATTTTTCAGTGACCGGGTTATTAAAATAACCCTTTTCACACTGTACCATTGTGTCTTGAGTGCATTCAAAGTCAAAAAAGATATATGTCTGCTTCTTGCTGTCCGGTTCATTATCTTCGATGGGTGCCATGTAGCATTGATGCCCTGGTAAAAAGTACTCTTTACAGGTGTTACAATGTACTTCACCGCATTTGTGATTTTGTTTGTGTTTGTTTTTGTTGATCAGCTGGTCACACTCCGTGCATTTGTAATAAGTATTGCACGTAGAATTACCGCTCTTGCTGTGCTTCTGATGTAGGTCAAAGCACTCTGTTCCCTTGAAATATCTGCCACAGTCACCACAGTGTATCCTTTCTTCATCGATCTCTTTGTGAATTTTACGGCAAAGATGGCATGGTTTGTTGCATTCGTGCTTTTCTTTGTGATCATATCCTCTCTGACATATATGGCAGTAGTAGCTTCTATTCAGGAAAGCTGGCATAGATGTAATGACATCGTAGTGGTTGCCATGATGGTACAAATATATCTTCTTATCATAGTCGGGTCCAGAATAAATAATACCATTAAAATGCCCGCGTGACACGATATTGATTTGATAGCCGGGCAGAACGGATTCAAACTTTTTGATTTCATCTATACCACAGTCTCCTAATGGCACATCCGCTCTTTGGTGTAGGTCTTGAGCCAGTTCTTTCTGTATAAACTTGCCTTGGTATATACTTTTATACAGTGGATGATTGTCAATTCTCGATTTTGCAGTGACAATAGCACGCGCACAGCAAAGGTCGTCATCATTTTGAATTCGCAAAATACACCTTTTCCCTTGCAAAAATTTCTCTAAATCGATATCTCCTGGCGTTGGCCCACTACCTCTTGGTACTTTTGCGTGTAAAATATCAATTTCAAAACTGCCATCAAGAACAAACTGTTCAAACGACTGCAAAACCCTTTGTATTTCCCCAAGGAAATGGTCAACTGTCAATTCTTTTTTCTTCTTAAATGGGAGTTGTATGGGAAAATCCAATTCGGAGCTCTGAACAGCCATTCGAATTAGGTCGTTGCCAGCAGCATGTTTGGTCACTTCTTCTATAATTGATGTAAAAAGCGTCTTCAAACCTTTGACGATTTCTTTAACATCTCTCACTTCTAGGTGTTTCACAGTGGCTTTGTAAACCGTGTTGTTGGTATTGAATTTTACACTTCTCCAGTCCCGTATTTTAGTGAGGTCATAAAATTCCTGGGGAGATTCTTTAAGCTTTTTAGGAGCAGGCATTTGTTCGTCTTCTAGAGGTCGTTTACCCCCTGTTTGATGGTGCATACGTCTATGGCGTAGAAGGCTGTCTTTGCGGGTAAATGATACCCCGCAATCATTGCAATGGTGAAAGCTGAAATCAACATGTTTCAGCATATGTCTGTTTAGTGTATCTTTCCTGCCAAACGTTTTATTACAAACGTGACACACAAAGGCGTTGGGCATTGGCTTGGAAAACATTGTTGTCTGCAAAATGAAAAACGCGTTGTCTTAATAGAATGTTCTAGGTGCGGTTCTGAAAACCCTGTATTACAGGAACACGTGACAATAACATAACCTCAGTCGGGTTGAAAATTGGACATTAGTATTGTTTGTCTGGTAGAGTCTAGCTAGTCAATACACTGCAGAGGTATTTATAATGTCAACTCCCCTTATACGAGGGTTAAGTTTAAAGACTAGCAAAAAACTGTGGGGTAATTCATAATGCCGATATGCAAATACACACACTTAATTTTATCCTTTGAAAGCTGAGATATTCTTTTAGTAGGAAGTCCTTGAGATGTTGCTGCTTCGAAACACATAATGAGGATTATTCACGCATGTTTACCTTCTTTACCCTTCTAGCAGGGTTCGGGAAATTTCAAAGGGGAGGGAGGGGTGGGAGTGAGGGGAGAGGCAGACAGGAGGGAAATTGATTTTACACCACGAAAAAGACGCTACCACACAAGTTATGTGCATGGGTAAATATGTAAATACGCAAAACAGCTTTTATTGGAAAAAAAATAATATTCATAATAATAATAATAATAATAATAAATAAATAAATAAATAAAAATAAATAAATAAATCTGAAAGGGGCGGGGGCCTGCGGCCAGCCATGTTATACACATATACTCCAATAAACACTATATGTTGATCATATGTCAAATACATATGTCTTTGTAACAGTGATCAGCCTATGTCAAACGCAAATGAATAGAAGCACAAGGTATCAAGCTCTGTGCCGCAGCGTCCTCAGAGATAGAATGCAAACACTTGAAATGTATGTAAATTTCAAATAGATACTATCATACTATGATCAAGCCCGTTGCACAACGGGGGAATAACAGGAGCATTTAGTGGGAATGGGGGGGGGGGGATGGGGAGGGGAGGGGAGGGAAGGGGAAAGCAGGAGGGGATCAGTGAACCGCGGGAAATCAATGCTATCACAAAACAAGCAAAGCGTCTTTTATTAAAAAAAAAAAAAAAAAAAAAAAAAAAAAAAAGAGGGTGGGGACGGGGGGGGGTGGAGTAAGGGGAGGGGAATGGGCGTGCAAAAATGCTCTGTTTTCAAAGTATGAGCTGCCGAACTGAATTCCTTTAACCTATTTCAAGTACACATTGATAGTGCATAGCACACACGCATACAAGCCCGTTACACAACAGGGGAATAACAGGAGCATTTGGGGGGGGGGGGGGTGAGGGAACAATTGCTCCACACCATATGTTGATCATATGTCAAATACATATGTCTTTGGAACAATGATCAGCCTACGTCAAACGCAAATGAATAGAAACACAAGGTATCAAGCTCTGTGCCACAGTCTCCTCATAGATAGAATGCAAACACTTGAAATGTATGTAAATTTCAAATATTCCACTATGATGCTATGATTTGCGAGTGAGACATATTCCTCCATTTCTTTTTAAATTATTTGTTGATATTGAACAACTAAAATTATAAGCGATTGATTTTTCTCTGTAAATTCAAGAACTCGGTTTCGTAGCAAGGCAAAATAAAAGTTTATATTTTTTCTAAATCTATTTTTAACTCTCTATAAAATGTACGATTTCTTCGTTCCAAACGATGTACAAGTTACCTTCTTCTTTTGTTCATATTCCACCCACAAGCTCTTCTTTTGTTAATACACATTCCACATCCATCAAACTTGACAACTTCACAATAGCGTTGCGCAATGTTACAAGGTCAAATGTGTCCAAAATGAGTCCAAAATGAACTAAAAAATACAGATTCACACGGCCCTATAGGACTACTGTTGGTCACAATCAAAACGCAACTTTCTCCGACGTCTAATCAACGTCTTTGGGGCAACGTTGATTAAACGTCAGAAAATCTACTTTTGATAAATGTAGGACTCACAACCAAAAAAAGAACCTTTGGTGTTGTCGCTCGCAGGAAATGATAGCCATGACATTTCACTGAAAATGGACCAAAATGAGGACGTGAAGTATAATAATTTAAAGAATGCGCAAGTTTTTTCTCATCTACTTTGGAAAAATATTCATGGTTATCGATTCCATACGTATCCTGCGTGACTGGATGACCCGAGGGTGGGAGTATGACTATGGCTGTATTGACGGCACTGAACCGACCTCTGGTGCGACTTCTATTCAACGCTGATCCAACGTTACAACGTTTCAATTTCGGCAGTCTTTTTAACTGGGGCAAAAGAAAATTCATGGTTTAATGGCTACGATTTCCAATAGTGAGATCAGTACGTTCATTTCCCGATGTTTACATGGGTACAAACGGGGGATGGTGTTGCCCAGTGAGTCAGTATTTATGTCATTTTTATCCCTTGTGTAAATGCGATACAACTACTTGATGAGTAAGTTCATGTAATATTATGCCTGATCCAAAATTAAATCAATAAGTTAATGTACCGCAATTTCTGAATCAAAAGTCTCATTGGTAAGCGCATGCATCACTCTGCCTGATCAAAGCGTCACATCATTAAACTGAGGTAGCACTTTGCCTGATTTAACAGCACATGATTAAGAGCGTGAGGCAATATGCCTGATCAAGCAGCGCCATCACTCCATGTCCAAGTCCATGTAGCGAGATCCTGCACCTACGGCCCATCATAAAGTGCATGTTGCGTTATGCCCAATACAACGACCCCATTATTAATATAATGTAGCAATATGCCTGATCTAACACCCCCATTATTAATAACATGTAGCATTGTGCCTGGTCACATAGTTTTGTTTGTCAGTGCATGTAGCAGCATACTTAATCGAACAGTCCGATGTTATGTTTATGAATCGAATAGATTGTTAAGTTTATATTTGACTTTGCCGTTCCGCCCAGTTGGATTGTATGCTCATGTAAATTGTCCAGTAAGTTCGTAAATCATATTCTGTCAAAGTGTAACAGCAAAATCTGTGGATACCTTATGCTCATCCAGTTCATTGTCGGAGTGCTTAGAAATAAGGACGTGAAAAAAGATTTGTATATAAGTAAACAAAAATGGTGTCTGAACGACACTTAATTAAAAACTTTATGTATTTCAGAGCTAGAATCGAACTACGATCTTGTCTTCAACAGCTCAGGGGTAACAGACTACTCGTTGATAAACCGTATCTATGACAACCTGACAACAGTGGCAGTGGCCGTGTGGATAAAAACTAATGATGACGCCAATTATGGCACCGTTTTATCCTATGCCACCGAGGAACACGACAATGCGCTTAGTCTTATCGACTACACAGGGTTAGAAAGTCTTGACTAGACTACTAGATACCATGAAGTCAATAAAGTGTTAGTTTTGTCGGCTAACCTTGACCTGCCCGTGGTTAGCATGAGCTACTGGGAGGCAAAGCGAAGTACTCTTTACTGACCAATTAGTAACATTCACTTTGTTTACTTTATTAGCCAAAAACTAATCAAAATGTTTTTTTTGTTTTTCATACTGACTGTAGAAAAGAATGCGAAAAACATGTGTACCACCATCCATCCATACACACAAACATAAGCCAGAAAGAAACTTAAATGGAAAAAGCTAAAAAATTTTACGAAATTATATCCGGAACTCTTTGGAGTAAATGTGGCGGTGTGTAATCACACATGTACTGTTGTTTATTTTTATTTTAGATTTCAAAACCAATTGACAGAAATATCACCAAAACTAACATATCATGAAGCTTTTTTGTTCCATCATCAAACAAATTGCTGTAATCAATTTTTAATCAAAATAAAAGAAATTGTTCCAAAAAATCCCCTTGAAAAGAAACAAAAACTGAGGAGAGGCATCGAAATCTCGATCGCTATTATACACAACTCTAAAATTCACAGGTTTGTAATCTATATCAATGGAAAGGATGTCGTGACGGATGTGACAGCGTTTGACAACGAGTGGCATCATATCTACTTCACTTGGTCGAGTGAAAACGGTGACTGGGAGATCTATAAGGACGGGCTGCTCATTCAGTCAGGATCAAAGCATGTACCTGGAGCGGCCATTTCAGGTTCATCGCTAGTATTTTTTTTTCAGGTTCATCGCTAGTATTTTTCTCTTAAACTGAGTTAATCCGAATTTTAACCCGCCATCTCCATTTTCAAAAAAAAAACAAAAAAAAACAGTTATTTCTTAGTTGTGGGTAACAGCTGCTTGGAAAGTTTCGTTTTAAGACACAGAAGAGCATTCCCTAACATGGGCGCGACTGTGTTTGAATTGGGATATTTATAATCTGCGGAACGAAACGGAACGGAATGCGGTGTTGCGTGGAGGAGACACCCCACATTAAAAAATCCACCTTTAAAACTTCAAAAA
This sequence comes from Protula sp. h YS-2021, assembly GCA_949752745.1. Classification (NCBI taxonomy): domain Eukaryota; kingdom Metazoa; phylum Annelida; class Polychaeta; order Sabellida; family Serpulidae; genus Protula; species Protula sp. h YS-2021. Next base: position 71,950,750 of record OX457026.1, read on the forward strand.
CCTTATCAAAAAAACCTCACCGCAACTATAAATCCTTGAATGTTTTTTTTTAAAGAATGTAGCTGTTTAATTTAAAACAATATAAAAATAATACTTTCAAATGAATCATATTTTTATAGCAAAAAGCACCAAAAATTAGTACCCGACTTTCATCAAAACAGGATAATTACAGGTATTCGGCGTCTGGCATAAGAAACGTCACTGTGTTGTTATAGATCAGATGACCTCTGAGAGATCTATCTGTTATGAATAAACACAGAGTGGATAGATATTTTAAAAATTAGTTCCTCGCTTTTATGAGTAATATTTTCGGGGAATCCCCAGTGGGTTTGTGGAGTATAAAGTGTTACACACAACCGCCGTAGAGGTTGGTTGTTGGACAACAACGACACTACTGTGTATCTTTCCAGCAAGAAGCTGTGTGATGGTGGGAAAGTTACCTGAGAGGAATATTAAATTTTTAAGCTTACATTTGTGCAATCGTTGTATTTTGCTTTTCAGGTGGTGGGACATTAGTCATAGGGCAAGATCAAGATGAAGTTTGGGGAGGATTTAGCTCCCCAGAATCTTTTGTAGGCAGTATGACAGGACTTCATATATGGGATAGAAATCTGACCAGTGAAGAACTCACCAGTCTAGTTGGGAGCTGCGAGACAAAAATCCAAGGGAACGTTGTAGCCTGGGCAGACTTTCTTACTGGGCTTGCTGGAAAAGTACAGAAAACGGAATCAAGCTTTTGTAAAGGTTCGTTCGTGGTTCTATTGCATTTCACATTTGTTGCAATTCTTGAAAAAGAAAATAGAAACATTCGATCTCAAGGGGTTTCACGTATATTTCAGGCGCGGACCCTTCTTGTAGTCGGAAAGAAGAAAGACAGTCTTGTTTCTCATCCCATTTTTTTTAATCTGACAGGGCCGGTGATATTTTTTGTCGCAACAATTTTCGCAAAATATGGTTGTGTTGAATGTTTTTATAGCAAAACACTTATATGGTCAAATTAAAGTAGTCTTTTAAAGCGTTCAAAGTGATACTTGCAAAACAAAAATGCGATCGCCGAATTTTCTCCTTTGAAAAAATCACTTGCAGTACGTTTTTCTGACTTCCTTTTTTAAATTTTTGCAACTGGCTGGTCGGTCGCTTTTCTTAATTGAAATTTTTTAGACCCGGCTGGGCCAGTTCTATTTTATTTCCGATTTAACTGACCCCGCGAGAGGATAAGAAACCAAGTTATTTTACCTGGCATCAGTACGAGCAAGCGAAAAGATTGTATGACATCAGAAAAGACCATTTTGACATTAAACAGGAGAGGGGGGAGGCAGAATCTTAATGCGCTGTTTGGGTCAAAATTTACCGTCTTTCTTGTGATGTCTTCGGAAAGGGTGCAGCGAACCACCGCCGTTAGAGAACGGCGATGTGAGGAGGACTGGCCTGACGCTACACTCCACGGCTACCTATGCTTGCCACCCAGGTTATGACATGAAAGGCAACAGTGAATCCACATGCCAAATAGACGCGACCTGGAGTAATCCACCACCTGAATGTAGTCGTGCGTAGACCACCTCTTTTTCTTCTTCATTTATTTATTTATGTAGTTTTTCTTTCTTTTTTCACTTTAAAAAACAAAACATGTTAAATCTTACTCTGGATTTATTACAGAGCCGTTATATATTTACTGATTCTTTACATATTCTTTTATTTCCCAAAAGTAATTTAAAATTTTCACATTCACAAATACGTAAAAGGAAAATTTTTTTTTTTCGTTTTGAATTTATGAAAAAACATAGTATACTTTTAATGCACTCTAAAATGTAAACACGAGTTTTAATTTGCATACAGGAGAACTTGTTTACAAAAAAATGATTCATCAAACTAAGTTTAAAGATTATGGAAAGCTTGTAATGATATGAATCGAATCTAATCCATTAAAATGTTACATCTCGTCGCATTCACAAAATTTCGCATGGATGTTTCCCTCCTATGATTGGTCAGGGAAAAACTGTGGCTTTCCGGGAAGTGTCCAGAACGCTCAATGGATGGGATTTCCCTATTATGGCGGGACATACAGTTACACGTGCTATGAAGGCTATAAAATACAGGGAAGCGCCGTTCTCTACTGTACTGAGCGGGGAACTTGGAACGCCAGCTTGCCATCCTGTGTCGGTATGTGCCTGTTGTATTACGAGTTGATGGTTTGTGGTTAAATCCCAGTGGTAAACTGGTCAGTGAATCAGATTTCCTCTGTAGTTGTTTTAATTTTGTGTTATTTTTCTCAGTCAGAATTACAAGAAGTTTTACAACAAAAAGAAAAACGTGCATGTATGTTCCTTTTTATGAACAACTGCTTACCTCAATCCGTCTTTACAATCACAAGTAGAATATAAACGCCATTTTTGGGCCAGGTTTCTGGGCCACCTGACTAGTATAGACATTTCTGGGCCACCTGACCGTAATATAAACGCCATTTTTGGGCCAGGTTTCTGGGCCACCTGACTGTAGTATAGACATTTCTGGGCCACCTGACCGTAATATAAACGATATTTTTGGGCCAGGTGTCTGGGCCAACCCCCCCCCCTCCCACCTTATTATGAATTTTTTGCATATTGATTCATTTCAGACAATTCTGAACATTTTTGGTTTTTTGACGTTCGGAACCACCACCCCCCCCCCCCCCCTCCGGGCGGAAATATGTGATCATGGATAGTTTTACATTTCAGAAAATTCTGATCCTTTTTAGTCCAGCTTACGTTACATGTAAGCTGGGGTATTCCTATCGGTCTGCGGAGTTAGTTAGTTAGTTAGTTAGTTAGTTAGTTAGTTAGTTAGTTAGTTAGTTAGTTAGTTAGTTAGTTAGTTAGTTAGTTAGTTAGTTAGTTAGTTAGTTAGTTAGTTAGTTAGTTAGTTAGTTAGTTAGTTAGTTAGTTAGTTAGTTAGTTAGTTAGTTAGTTAGTTAGTTAGTTAGTTAGTTAGTTAGTTAGTTAGTTAGTTAGTTAGTTAGTTAGTTAGTTAGTTAGTTAGTTAGTTAGTTAGTTAGTTAGTTAGTTAGTTAGTTAGTTAGTTAGTTAGTTAGTTAGTTAGTTAGTTAGTTAGTTAGTTAGTTAGTTAGTTAGTTAGTTAGTTAGTTAGTTAGTTAGGTAGTTAGTTAGTTAGTTAGTTAGTTAGTTAGTTAGTTAGTTAGTTAGTTAGTTAGTTAGTTAGTTAGTTAGTTAGTTAGTTAGTTAGTTAGTTAGTTAGTTAGTTAGTTAGTTAGTTAGTTAGTTAGTTAGTTAGTTAGTTAGTTAGTTAGTTAGTTAGTTAGTTAGTTAGTTAGTTAGTTAGTTAGTTAGTTAGTTAGTTAGTTAGTTAGTTAGTTAGTTAGTTAGTTAGTTAGTTAGTTAGTTAGTTAGTTAGTTAGTTAGTTAGTTAGTTAGTTAGTTAGTTAGTTAGTTAGTTAGTTAGTTAGTTAGTTAGTTAGTTAGTTAGTTAGTTAGTTAGTTAGTTAGTTAGTTAGTTAGTTAGTTAGTTAGTTAGTTAGTTAGTTAGTTAGTTAGTTAGTTAGTTAGTTAGTTAGTTAGTAAGTAAGTAAGTAAGTAAGTAAGTAAGTAAGTAAGTTAGTTAGTTAGTTAGTTAGTTAGTTAGTTAGTTAGTTAGTTAGTTAGTTAGTTAGTTAGTTAGTTGGTTAGTTGGTTGGTTGGTTGGTTGGTTGGTTGGTTGGTTGGTTAGTTAGTTAGTTAGTTAGTTAGTTAGTTAGTTAGTTAGTTAGTTAGTTAGTTAGTTAGCTGTAAACTTTGTTTCAAAATGCATCTCCTCCTACAATTTTGAGCCGAGGTCATTTTTTTTAGTGTGGGGCATCCCTAAGGGGTCGTGCATACGGCTTGTGCTTTTTTAATCGATAGGAAAATTTTTGTGTTTTTGGGGATTTTTTTAAGCAAAAATTTTGAAAAAAAATGCATCTACTCCTACAATTTTGGTTCGATGTCATTTATTTTTGGTGTGAGGCATTCCTAAGCGGTCGTTCATACGGCTTGTGCTTTTTTAGTCGATCGGGTGATTTTTGAATTTTTGGGGATTTTTTAAAGAAATTTTGAAATGTATCTCCTCTTACATTTTTGACCCGATGTCATTTATTTTTGGTATGAGGCACCCCTAAAGGGGTGCATACGGCTTGTGCTCTTTTAGTTTGTATTTTTGGGGAATTTTTTAAGCAAAAATTTTGGAAAATAATTCAAAATGCATCTACCCCTACAATTTTGATTCGATGTCATTTATTTTTGGTGTGAGTGCATACGGCTTGTGCTTTTTAGTCGATCGGGCAATTTTTGTATTTTTAGGGAGTTTTTGAAGAAAAAAACTTGAAAATGCATTTCCCCCTGCAGTTTTGAACCGATTTCTTTCTTTCTTTTTTTTTGGTTTGAGGCATCCCTAAGGGGTTGAGCATACGACTTGCACTTTTTAGTCGATCCGACAATTTCTGTATTTTTTGGGAATTTTTGAAGAATAACTTCAAAATGCATTTCCTCCTACAGTTTTTATCCGATTTCATTTATTTTTGCTATGAGGCATTCTTAGGTAGGTCTCGCATACGACTTGTGGTATTTGACTCGACTTGGAAATTTTGATTTCGGGGAGAATTTTTGATGAAAATACCTCAAAATGCATTTTCTCCTGCAGTTTTGATCAAACATCATTTATTTTGGGGCTGAGGCATGCTTAGGGTGTCGTGAATATGGCCTGTCTTTTTCAGTCGATCAGAGAATTTTTGAAGAAAAAAATTTAAAATGCATTTCCTCCTACATTTTTATCAGATTTCATTTATTTTCGATATGAGCCGTCTCTAGGGGTTCATGCATGCGGTTTGTGCTTTTTGAGTGAATTCGAAAACTTTTGAATTTTTTTCGGAATTTTTGAAAAAAAAAATTTAATGAATCTCCTCCTACAGCGCATAAACGCAAGTTAAATGAACTTGCGCAGTAGTCAGATTTAACAACCGCACATCGACGCAAGTTAAATAAACATTCGCAGTAGTCAAAATTAAGTACTGCGCATCGATGCAAGTTAAATAAACATGCGCATTGGTCCGAAATGTGAACCGCGCATCGACGGAAGATAAATAAAGATGCGAACTGGTCCAAAATAAGCACCGCGCATCAATGCAAGTTAAATAAACATGCGCACTTGTCCGAAAAAAGAACTACGCATCAACGGAAGTTGAATAGACATGCGCAGTGGTCCGAAATGCGAACCGCGCATCAACGCAGCCTAAAGGAACATGCGCATTGGTCCGAAATGCGAACCGCACATCGAGGCAAGTTAAATAAACATGCGCAGTGGTCCGAAATGCGAACCGCGCATCAACGCAAGTTAAATAAACATGCGCACTGGTCCGAAAAAAGAACCGCGCATCGACGCAACCCAAAGAAACATGTGCACTGGTCTGAAATCAGAACCACGCATCAACACCAGTTAAATAAACATGGGCAATGGCCTGAAATGCGGGTTCATGCATACGGCTTGTGCTTTTTGAGTGAATTGGAAAACTTTTGATTTTTTTTCGGAATTTTTGAAAAAAAATTAAATGAATCTCCTCCTACAGCGCATAAACGCAAGTTAAATGAACTTGCGCAGTAGTCAGATTTAACAACCGCACATCGACGCAAGTTAAATAAACATTCGCAGTAGTCCAAATTAAGTACTGCGCATCGATGCAAGTTAAATAAACATGCGCATTGGTCCGAAATGTGAACCGCGCATCGACGGAAGATAAATAAAGATGCGAACTGGTCCAAAATATGCACCGCACATCAAGGCAAGTTAAACAAATATGCGCACTTGTCCAAAAAAGAGCCACGCATCGACGGAAGTTGAATAGACATGCGCAGTGGTCTGAAATGCGGACCGCGCATCAACGCAAGTCAAATAAACATGCGCAGTGGTCCGAAGAAAGAACCATGAATCGACGCAAGTTGAATAGACATAAGAGTCGGGCATCGACGAGACTTAAATAAACATGCGTTCTGGTCCGAAATGCAAATCGCGCGTCAACGCAAGTTAAATGAACCTGCTTCCTGGTCCGGAAATACGAACCGCGCATCAACGCAACCTAAAGAAACAGGTATACTGGTCCGAAATGCGAACCGGATATCAACGCAAATTAAATAAATATGCACACTGGTCCGAATTGCGAACCGCACATCAGCGCAAGTTAAATAAACATTTGCACCGGTCCAAAACAAGTACCGATCATCAACACAAGTTAAATAAATATGCGCAATGGTCCAAAATGCGAACCACGCATCAACACAAGTTAAAAAAAAAAAACATGCGCGCTGGTCCGAAATGCGAACCGCACATCAACACAAGCTAAATAAGCAAGCACACTGGACCAAAATAAGCACCGTGCATCAACGCAAGTTAAATAAACATGCGCACTATTTCGAAATGCGAACTGCCCATTAACGCAACTTAAATAACATGCGCAGTATTCAAAATAAGAACTGCGCATCAACGCAACTTAAATAAACATGCGCATTGGTCCAGAATAAGAACCGCGCATCAACTCAAGTTAAAGAAATATGCGCATTGGCCTGAAATAAGAACCGCGCATCGACGCACGTTAAATAAACATACGCAGTGGTTCGAAATGCGAACCACGCGCCAACATAAGTTAAATAAACATTTGCACTGGTCCAAAATAAGCACCGCGCATCAACGCAAGTTAAATAAACATGCACATTGATCCAAAATAAGCACTGCGCATCAACGCAAGTTAAATAAACATACCCACTGGCCCGAAATTCGAACCGCGCATCAACGCAAGTTAAATAAACATGCGCAATGGTCCGAAATTCGAACTGCTCATCAACGCAAGTTGAATAAACACGCACACTGGTCCAAAATGCAAACCGCGAACCAACGCAAGTTAAATAAACATATGCACACGTCCAAAATAAGCACCGTGCATCAACGCAGGTTAAATAAACATGCGAACTGGTCCGAAATGCGAACCGCGCATCAAGGCAACCTAAGGAAACTTGGGCTGTCCAAAATAAGTACCGCTCATCAACGCAAGTAAAACAAACATGCGCATTGGTATGGAATAAGAACCGCACATCAACACAAGGTAAATAAACATGCGCACTGATCCGAAAGAAGAACCGCACATCAACACAAGGTAAATAAACATGCGCACTGATCCGAAATAAGAACCGCACATCAACACAATGTAAATAAACATGCGCACTGATCCGAAATAAGAACTACACATTCACAAAAGGTAAAAAACATGGGCGCTCGTCCGAAATGCGAACCGCACATCAACGCAAGTTAAATAAACATGTGCACTGTTCCAAAATGAGAGCCGCGCATCTACGCAAAATTAAATAAACATGCGCACTTGTCTGAATAAGAACCGCGCATCAAGGCAAGTTACAGAAATATGCGCACTGGTCCGAAATGCGAGCGTTGTTTGAAGGTATCTATGGCAGACTATCCAGTCTACCAGAGATACAAAAAATCTGTTTCCCATTTTTCTGGGAAAGAAATCTTTGTATGCATTTATCGGTCTATGTTCTGGTCCGGTGCTAAATTAATTATTCAGCTAGCTCTTTGCCATCTCATCTTTTGAAGCCCAATTTTTCAGGAAAATTCCCTTGCTCATGCACGCTGGAATTGGTCTTATTGCTTTTCGTAAGCTGGGACTTTGTCCTTGGACAAACTTGTTTTTACCCCTCCCCCTTCTAATTTGAATTTTTTGCATAGTTACACGTTTCAGACAAATGTGAACAACTTTGGTGTTTAGAAGTAGGGTATAAAAGACAGACCTGCTACTTTGAACAGCACATAACTTCTTCAGCACTCGAACGATTACAACCATTTCTTCAACAGATTTCTCAACAACAATTTGTCTTTGTAACTAAAATGAAGGGACAAACAGTGGTAGCTAATTTCAAGATCAATGCTACTTAAAGCGTAGCAGTTGAATATGGACACTTTGGTCGATTCAGCGGAGTGAAAACTGGATTTATTTATTTATTTAGCAGCATTTATAAAGCTCTTATAACTAAACGAACAATCGATACATAAAAATTCAAGCGTATAATTAGGTATAATAATACTATAAAAATGACTAGAATATTCAGCAGTTATAACATGACTTAAAAAGTTTTGAGAGATGTTCTAAAAGCACTTAAAGTATAATTATTCGTAATCTCCAAGCGAATTGAGTTCCACAGCTTAGGATCAGTATAACTAAAAGCTCCCTCTCCCAGTTTGTTCTTGCATCTTGGTGTTACTAGCTGTAAGCAGTCATAATTCCTTACGCTGCGTAATGGCACAGGTCTAAATTGCAAAATTCCTGAAAATAAATTAGGAGCGACACCGTGAATTCCCTTATACACCGTCACTAGAGTTTTGAAACTCGATCCTTTCCTTATAGGTAGCCAGTGTAATGCTTTCAGTGTCACGGTTGTGATCCTGATTAGTACTCCTTATGGTCGCGTATAGTCATTATAAAGCCTTGGGCCTAACAGAGACCCCTGCGGAACCGAGCAGTCTAGCAAAACTGGTTCTGATTTAGCGTTTGCTACCACCACTTGCATGTACCTGTCTCACTGATATAAGGCGAACCATTCAAGTGCCGATCCTCTAATACCGATCAGTTTTTCCAGACGCCCCAAAAGTATACGGTGATCCACCGTATCAAAGGCCGAGTAGAGGTCCAGCATCGCCATGTATACACTGCTCGGTGGTCATCCAGACTCCTGAAAATGTCATCGAACACTTTGATAAACGCGTGCGTCTCAGTGCTGCGCCCCGATTTGTAGGCGGACTGAAGGACCTCCCCTAGGTCGTTGATAACTAAATGATTGAATAGAAGGGATTCTCTGCTTCTCTCTGGAAGCGAGTGAATGATAACTTCGAGAAGCTACGCATGATTATCTTCAAACTGTATTTAACAAAAGCGAAGCATTTAGAAGTGATTACGTTCAATGACATGTGCTATGTCAGCTTTGTACGCAGCTCACAATGTGAAGGGAAAGATTATGCTTACTACATCAACTACAATGATAAGGAATGTGCAATGCTGCTGGGCGTAATGCCACAAATAAACAGCGTGTTTACATGAGGTGTCATCATCAACATCCAATATTTTGCTTGATGATACCTGTACAGAATGTCGTGGTTGGGTGACAGCAGTCCAGTTTACCGAGCATAAACAGATGAAAACAATTAATCTGAGCGAGGAACATCTGGTTGAAGTGGAGTTAAGTTATGCAAATGTACAGAACCAGCTTGGATTAATGTGCACATATTGCCGTGCAGAAGGATATATAGGGGATGGTGATTGCCGCTGCCACAGATTTAACTGTAAATTATGTGAACATGAAAACTTTTCTAATACGAATTCAAGCAAATCAACCATTTCTTCATTTATTAGCACGTAGTAGTGATAACGACGTAAATCCTTATCGAAGCAAGCTACAAGAGATGAATTAGCCAGTTTATTTGAAATATGTTTGAATATATTACATGGACATCTACCATTGAAGTCACGTATCTATAAAAAAATTAAAGCGTGAACAACACATAATTCGACAATTGGCTAACAAGAAAATTTCCCTTAAACGTAAAAAAGAAGTTTATTAATCAAAAAGGTAGATTAATCAAAAAGGTAGATAGACTATACTCTTCATTATCGATCATCATTAGATGCCTTTTATGAAGTTACTATTCGATGTGGTTACTATAGATCTATACCTGCAATCGCTGGAGAATTACAAAGATCTATTAACTAAACTGTATTCGGTTAAAGTATTATAAAATTAGACGAAGAGATGCACGTATACAATATAGAGATGGTATTGGTTCGTTTTGGGGAGCATCGGCTCGTAAAGCTATTCCACTCATTAAGGCAGGAGATAAAATTATTGCGCCACATCTTAAAAAGTCTGCAAAATGCGGTTAAAGAGGTGACTGGTCGTGTATCTCAAGAAGTTGCTGGTGTTATTAATAAGCGATGTACACCAGCGAAAATTGTTAGAAGGAGAAAGAAAGTGAAAGGAGCAACATCAAAAGATATATTTCGGAAATAGAAAAAAATGCCAATCATCCATGATCATTCTTGTGAATGTAGTCTTTCGCCATTGAAATGGTTTCACATACTCCCAACGCAAACTGCTGTAGAAAAAAGTTATAATATAGACTATCAATCACTCACTGGCATTAGAGATAGTACTCCAATAGAATTTTATGTTCCTGCAAGTATGGAAGAATATATAGACTTAAAGAAAGTAGACTTCATATTGTATGTAGCATTGTAAAGTAGATGATAGCTGAACATCCATCAATGATTTGTTTAATAAGTTATGGTCCAATATTGAATTATTTCTGAATGTTCTTTTAATTTCACATAGTAACAATTCCCATGGTTATACCAGCATCATTTCTCACCTCATTCATGACTCGGAAGAAAGTTTCAATTCTGAGTGCTCTTTACGTCTCATCTATAAAGATACTGCTGGTTCAATGAATTCTCCTTCGGTAAAAAGACTCAATCATGAAAAGTTTATAACGGGTTTTCATGTAAATCATGAAGGTGGCAATTGTAGTGATAATCATATATGAGGGTTTTGCTGAGATCTAGTATAGTAAACTCCATCTGAATGGGCTTGTTCAACAACAGGTTAGATCTGAGGCAGTGTACTGCACTCAAGTCTTCACTGAACATGTGGAATTTGTGAAATGAAGGCTTGGCCACCACCTTTTTGAAACGTTTCTTATTGTGAAACAATTAAACATTGGTTCGTTTTCCATGGTTTTGCCAAATGTGGCATTATTCATCAATTTGTAAAAGTCTTTTTTGCCACTTTTCTCTTCTCTGTGCTGACATCTATGTATTTAGCTAGCCCTTTACTCGGCTGGAACATAATGGCTCAATGCATCTTTGTCACTTTCAATCCAAGAGCTACATATTGCTGCAAATTTCGATAATGTACTACATACTTTTCCTTGTCACTGAGATTGGGAATCAACTTTTCCATAGGTTAACATTTCGATCCCAACTGTTTTCTCAGGTTCTGACTGTATTGAGACAATTCACTTATTCGAACAGTTTTCTTTTCAGAAGCCACTGGATAGTCACTGATCATGAATTTCATCCGGATATGCGAGAGCTACCTCTAAAATATATCCTGTCTCAGCATCTTCACTCACTTTCGGGTTGTCCAGAGATTCTGGATCTTCCACCCATGCAAATCCACATTCTGACAAACTCTGTGACATAGTACTTTGTTGGGATCAAAGTACACGATGTAGTTTATTGACTTGGTCACATCATACTCTGGAATGTAGGGGTTGTTGACTCGGCATATTTGTGGGTAATCACTGAGATACCTCCTCGCAGACCTTGCTCTAGCATGCGATACGTGTCAATATCATCTGTCTGTTTTCAGGTAGAGGTCATGATGCTCTCAAAGTTTTTGCAGTTGAATACATTCCAGACCCGTTGTGCATGAGCATATTCCTCATCACTGATTCCTTCTTCAGACAATGGACTGTAAAAGTCCTTGTGGTGGAAGGTTGGTTTCTGCAAACTTGGAGGGTTCATCAACATAGGGATATACTCCTTTCCTCAAAAGCAACTGTTGCTGCTGATTATTACGCACATGAGCAGTCATATTCTGAAACTTATCTTTGCCTTCAGCCTCTAAGTTGGCTACTAATTTTTGCAAGAATCCCCCATGAATTGGTAAGAGTCGATGACTTTCAGAGTACCCATGGTGATCGCAATGTATTTTTCCACATGGTGGGGAATGACTGAAAGCCTCAATTTTTGAATTTCCCTATACTCTCCATAAAAAGATGACTATCATATCATCTTAGATTGTGTAATAGGATAGGGATGATGAACGAATCTCACTTTCCTTGCTAATCCTTTCTTGAGCGAAACTGTAGGTTGCATTCACTATGGGCTGCTCCGCGGTATTTTCCACTGATGTGATCGTGATCTCGCAGACGATCCATTCCCATGAATTCGTGGCAAATGTAAGAATGAGTAGCTTGAGCAGACTGTTTCATATCCTAAACAGTCATTTCAATGGGGTTTGGGTGGTTTAATTGATTCACAATGCGATTACGTCTTTCTAATATACACTCAAGAAATTGGTGAACAGCAGTGTCTCCACGGTAAAGCAGACGACCACGCTTCTCATATTCGCTGATGACAATATGGGCAAAACTATTAGCCGTGTGTAACGATCATCCTCCTGTTCATCTGCACAGCGTTCAAAGTCAGCATAAATGGCAAAGGGTGCCTTTTGTTGTTTTGCAATGCCCTTGAACAGAATGACTGTATCCTCTGGAAACGATAATCGTTGTGCACTATGCTTCCCAAAAACTTTACGATGTTTGTCAAAAAGTTCTTGTCGCATAAATCCATGTAGACAATTGAAGCAGTAAAATGTTTTGTATGATACCTCATGGGTCTGTTAAAGTTCTTAATCAGACAATAATGTCTCTTCTCATTGTCACTGGTGAGCAGTAAGTTGAATTCAGCGTCACTCTCATGTCGACTCATGCGGCTCATGTAGATGGGTAGCACAACTTGATTTTCCCAACCAAAAACATTGATGGAAATGTCCACCTTCTCAAATTTAAGAATTTGATGAACTGGCGTTGGAAATGATATATCTTCCACATTCAGCTCATATTCCGATGGTTCATACTTGCATTGCCTATATTTATGATCATTCAATGGATGTAGATGAGCTAATATAGACTATTAGCTGTGTACTTGTTGTCTCTGTTTTTGATGTTGATAACATGATTAGTATTCTTTATCATCTTTGCCACTTCAATGTAGCTGGAGGCCTGCGCGGGTTCTAAAGTAGCTGTGTGAACTTCAGTCTGAAGAATCTTATTAACACCCATCCAGATCCTTGACATTCATGACCATCAAGCATGTTGAATAAATCCTTGAATGCATTTGGCAAATCTTTGTCAATATCTTTTTTCACTTAATGCTGTTTGAGTGCTCAAATGAGTGTTATCCACAACTTCTTCAAACACTCTCTATTCATTTTTTGTTGTTTTTTTTTTTAATCGAGCCAAAACGACAATGTACCATGTTATTCCATCGCCAGATCTCTCTTTCAAATGTCGTTTGATGCGATTTTCTTCCTGTCACATTTCCTGTCGCAAATCGGATCCATTTTCAGGTTCAAACACTTCTTGATGCGCATACCCACCAAGGCTTATTTTTCTACCTTTACCCACTTGCATTACATACTTCCTTCTTTGTTTCTTCTTTTGTGTCCTTGCATGTATGATCTGCATATTGTTCAGCATTGTTGTAGACTTGGATGCAAAACGCGACAAGTAATAAGTTCTCTTTCTTTACGAAAGACAATCAGTTTTTCACATAAACGTTTCTGAAAGTCATCTAAGTTTGGCAGTACTGTGTGATACCATCTACATTTGACTTCTTCATTTGAGATATTCATGTTATCATTTCACTTTCTTGATGGTAAATGATGGAAAATTGTAGTAGTTTTGATAAATAACGTGATCGATGACGTTATCAGTGAAGAAGGAGTTGTTCTTCTAGGAAACAATCCGTTAAATTATCCACCACGCAGTTGTAGACCCATTCATCAGTGCGACTACAGTAAAATGCAGAATCAAAATCCTCCACATCTTCTATTTCAGTTTCTTAAAACTTTTGAATAAACTTGTTGCATAACTCAATTCGATTAATGCTGTAGTGCGCAATGTTGCAAAAAGTATGTAAGTGACAAAGCTGTTCTGCCGCAGATGCACAGATAGCCAGTTCAGCAAACATAAAGTCTATATAGATTCGTTTGAAAGAAACATCCATGTATAACTTAGAAACATAAGTCTTGCTGAACATTTTGGTGAAAGAATGGTTTAAATCGGTCCAGTAGTTTCAAAGTTATGCGCTGTTGAAGTTGGCATGCCTTAATTACTGGTCATATAGTCATGAAAGAGGTCTGTTCAGAAAGTAAAAAAAAATGTTCAGAATTGTCTGAAACGTGTAAATATGCAAAAATCTCAAATAAGGGAAGATGGTTGTCAGGAAAAAAAGTTGCCAATTAAACAGGTGTTACCTGCCACTTGTCAAGTATTGAACTCTGAGTGCAGCGCCAAGGTCTCATTCTTCATACACAGCTTACAGTGACAGATGTTACAATAAACACGTTTCTTAATGCTTTCTTTGCTAAGAAAGATCAGCTACTAAAAAATCTCCGTCCCTTTTTTCAGGACGAACAACCTGTACGGAATATACGCAAAATATTGACTGGTGATGCATTGTCAAGAAGTACAAACCGGAATTTTATATAACAACTGAGATCTAGAAAGCTTAGTGTATTTGATATTTAACGCAATGCCCTAAATGAATTGTAATGCATATCATTTTTAATCATCCAAAACCTAACATTTAACCTACTGGGGTGTCATATCTATGCAACGCCATTATGTGGGGTAGGATACTTCACAGCTGTCTCATAACAGTATATGGCTGCTGTGTTTACATCATTATCGTGGGAACGTGGGAATGTTCTAACGTCGCAATGCTTTTTTCGACGGGGAAGGGGGAAGGGGGTTGGCCCAGAAACTTGACTCAGAAATGTCGTTTATACTGCGCTCAGGTTGACCAGAAACCTGGGCCAAAAATGTCGTCAAAACTACGGTCAGATGCACCAGAAATGTCGTCTGTACTATGGTCAAGTGGTCCAGAAACCTGGTCCAAAAATGGCATTTATACTCTACTATCAAATAATAATGGTACTTTTTGTCTGTAGGTGCCAAACATTATTAAATGTTTTTTACTCCCTCTGCGTATAATATTATACATAATATTGTACATAATTTTATATATATATATATATATATATATATATATATATATATATATATATATATATATATATATATATATATATATATATATATATATATATATTGTCATGTATTTTAACATATCAGTGTATTTTTAAGTGATACTTTGTTTTGTTTTAGGGATAACATGTCCACGTGCCGTGAGATTTCCCTTCGGTGTCCTGGTGTCAAACAAAGCCTTCAGTTATAAGCCAGGTCATATTTTGCGCTTCAGCTGCGCAAGATACGGCAAACTCTCAGGTCCGTCCGAAATCAAGTGTCAGAAGGATGGCACCTGGAGTGGACCCTATCCACTCTGCAATTCTTTCATCTGCTACAACCCCCCGGAAATAGAACACGGCAGTTCTTTGGCCTCCTCTAATGCTAAATTCGGACCCGGGAAGAGTGTGACGTATACATGTAATAAAGGATATAACCTGACCACTGGTGGAACTATTAAATGCCTGTCGGATGGCACATGGGATTCTTTCAGGCCGTCTTGCTCTGTCGTACACTGTCCTAAACCACCGGACATTCCTCACAGTTTTAAGATAACGGGCATTTCTACCAATTTCATTTACAAAGACGAAGTTGTTTACGCATGTGACCAAGGCTTTAAATTGAATTCTAGTGAAAGAGCAATTTGCACTGCAGATGGAATCTGGAATACTGACAACATAGAATGCATCCCCAAAACTTGCACAACACCAAATTCAATTGAATTTGGTTTTTATGAAATTGAAAGCGATACTATTGGTGCAACTGTTTCGTTTTTCTGCAAAACAGGGTTTGAGTTGTTCGGCAACGGCACTTTAGTGTGTCTGGAAAATGAAACCTGGTCAGGTAACTTCCCTTCTTGTGAGCCAGTGAGCTGCTCCGCCCCTCCAGAAGTTCCCCACGGCAGAGTTAAATACGACTCAGAAATATACCAGTCGCTTGCATATTATGAGTGTGATGACGGCTTTGAACTCTCCGGGGAAAGCGTCTTAGAATGCAGCGAAAACGCGACGTGGGTTGACGAAATTCCACAATGCATGTTGAAAAACTGCTCACCCACCGCTGTTCCGAACAATGGACGTATCAATGGTGATTCATACTTCATTGGTGACTCGGTGGAATATTTTTGCAATCCTGGCTTTAACTTGGAAGGTCCTAAACTAAGAACATGCTTAGATACACAAGAATGGGACGGACCTCTGCCACGGTGCGTTGAAATAACGTGTGAAGAACCTGAAAAAATTGCACACGGGTCTTTTGAAAAGTCAGGACCCTACAAACCGGGCAATGTTATAACGTACAAGTGTGAAAAGGGATATGAATTACAGGGTAAGAACACGAGAACATGTAGAATTGATGGATCATGGACAGGACACACACCAGAATGTAGCAAGCTGAAGTGTCTTCTTCCACAGAGCATAGAAAACGGGCGCGTTGACGCCGAGGACGTGACGTATGGCTCCACGGTGAAGTACCTCTGTGATCGTGGTTACGAGATCTCCGGGACACCAACGCGGACATGCGGCGAAAACATGGACTGGACTGGTTCTCAGCCACAGTGTGACCAGGTGCTATGCCCTCCACCAAGTACAGTTGCCTTTGGGACCATAGTAGGAGATTCCCGCGCTGTTGGGGCAACCATTTCTTACGAGTGCGATAAGGGATATGACCTTCAGGGATCTTCTGAATTAACATGCTTAGATACAAAAGATTGGAACAGTGTGGCGCCAACGTGCGAGCCAATCACATGCGATGATCCGTCAACAGTGATTTCAAACGGGCGAATGATATCAACAGATTTCTCATTTGGTTCCACAATACATTATGTCTGTGATTCTGGGTATTATACTGATGGCCCTACTTCTAGAACATGCCAGGATGATGGTGAATGGGACAACCGTATACCTGTCTGCGAGCGCGTTAAATGCCCACAACCTAAAATCCCGCCAAACTGTGACGTTGAAGGTTATGATTACCGTTATAAAGAAGTCATAAGTTATATCTGTAGATCAGGGTATGAATTAATAGGACAGACTGTTCGCGTATGCCAAGCAGATAAAACATGGAGTGCTACGGAACCACAGTGTGTCAAAATACAATGTGCGAGACCAGCTGAACCAGAGAACGGACGACTCCTTCTCCAGGGTGTATTCTACCAGAACGAAGCTAAGTATCAATGCAATGTTGGTTACTGGCTGACCGGCACGGAAATCAGAATATGCCAAAAAAATAAGACCTGGTCTGGCGAGGAGCCTCGTTGTGAAGTGGTGACGTGTGGCGAACCACCTGAGGTGGAATACGCAGAGCCCATTCAGTCTGATGGTGCCTCGGCAGGAGACATTCTGGAATATAAGTGCAGGGAGGGCTATATGCTAGCCGATTCCTCCTCACTGACGTGTACCGTTCATGGAAATTACACGGGCGATACACCGCGGTGTGTCAAAGCTCCGTGTGAGGAACCAGACAATATTGAATTCGGAACGGTTGTCGTTGAGAGCAGAGCAACCGGTGATGTTCTTCGCTACGAATGTCAATTTGGTTATACCCTTGAAGGCAAAGAAGAAAGAGTATGTGAAGAAAATGGCCGATGGTCTGGAAGCTCACCAAAATGTGTTAAAGTGGCTTGCAAAAATCCACTTGTACCTTTCAACAGCGAAGTTTTGTTATCTCAGCAACAAGCTGGCTATACTTACGGACAGATAATTACCTATCTCTGTGACGAAGGCTATGAGCTGGTGGGAAAGCCTCAAAGGGAATGTCTAGGTAATGGGCAGTGGTCGAACGGCGTGCCCCGCTGTGAAAAGCAAACGCACTGCCCAGAGCCGGTCATTCGACACGGTTACGTCACAATCAGTGCCGGTGGAGAAAACATCATCCAACACGTCAGAGATCTGGATGAGTTTGTTTATGGCCTATCAATCCATTTTGCGTGTGAGTCTGGGTTTCAACTGGTAGGCAATACGAACGTCACATGCTTGGCCAATGGAACGTGGGATGGGGAGATACCAGTATGCGTCAGGAGGTCATGTGACATTCCCACAATTCCTCACGCAGTTATCAATGCCCCTTTTGGATACGTTTTTGACAGGAGCATTACGATTTCTTGCGAGAAAGGATATTCTCTTGAAGGTGAATCAGTCATGTATTGCGCAGCGAATGGCTCTTGGACAGAGACATTTCCAGCTTGTCATCTAGTTATCTGCGACCCTCCCGTCTTCACTAATGGTAATATCTCAGTTGTAGAACTTCCAAATTCTGGCTTTGGCTTCCCGTATGGCATCACTCTATCTTTTGTTTGTGAGGATGGTTTTAAGATGTCGGGGGCTGATACATCGACCTGTGATGCGGATGGTGTATGGACTCCGGATATACCCTTCTGTTCGCTATCGTCATGTACTCAACCAGACGTCACACCTTACCGAGGGCTTAGAATAATCAATGATAAACCTCTATATGCATTTAACGAAAGCCTAACATTTGGATGCAGCGAAGGTTATGAGCCAACAGGCGGCACTCCAATGACATGCCAGAGTGATTCAACATGGTCGGGCAGTATTCCGGTGTGTACAATCATAACCTGTCCAACTCTAACACTGAACAATGGTCGTGTGTATACTTCTAGCCGGTCATATGTTGAACGATTTGTTTACGGAATTAATGTCTTCTTTCGTTGTGACCAGGGATTTGGTTTAGTTGGCAACAAAAACACCACCTGCCTGGAGGATAAGACATGGTCGGCCGAACCCCCGGTATGCAAGGCCATTCGCTGTAGCAAACCTGACATCCCCCATGCTAATTTATACTTCCTCGGTAATGTGAAGG
This sequence comes from Protula sp. h YS-2021, assembly GCA_949752745.1. NCBI lineage: Eukaryota > Metazoa > Annelida > Polychaeta > Sabellida > Serpulidae > Protula > Protula sp. h YS-2021. The sequence continues at coordinate 71,969,440 of OX457026.1, forward strand.
ACTACGTCAGTGGTGCCGAGTTAAGCATCACCTGCGATACTGGCTATGACCTGTTTGGTGAGAAAACATTGAAATGCTTACCCACAGGATCATGGACTGCTGAAATTCCTATCTGTGATCGAATCCAATGCCAGCCACCTTTTGTCCCAAATGGAATGACCCAGGATGTTATAAGATTGGTACCTGGAACGTATGGATATGGGGACAGAATACGATTCTCGTGTTATGATGGCTTTCAAATCACTGGCACGGGCGTGCTCGACTGTACGTCATATGGCACGTGGTCCCATCAGTTCCCGTCATGTGATCCGGTGCCGTGTGAAGAGCCAATTATTCTACACGGTCGCACTGAAATTATAGAGGTTATCCCTTCTAATGATAAACACAAGTTCACCTACGGAACTATAATAGAATTCATATGTGAGACAGGCTACAATCTCATTGGTCCAAAAGATAACGTTTGTGATGCGAATGGCCGATGGATAAGCGAGTTTCCCACATGTCACATATACAAATGCCCACCACTAGAAATCGAAAACGCTATTCCTTTAGATTGGAACATTTCAGAATACGGTTCTAGGATCACCATCGAATGCTCTGAAGGCTTTCAATTACAAGGAGACGCGCAAATAACATGCGGTATTGGAGGCATATGGAGTGGGGAAAGGCCTAGTTGTAGGCTCATCGAGTGCCCTGAGCCAATCATCGCCCATGCCAGGTATAACGGCACGGAGAAGCTTTACGACTTTAGATATGGCACCGAGATAGTCTTTTCTTGTGAGCCAGGTTTTCACCTTCTTGGGGCTAGCGATGCCGTATGTCTTGAAGACAACACATGGTCGAACACTTTACCTACTTGCGAAAGAGTCACATGCCCAGAACCGGTAACACAAGAACATATGGTTATATCCATAAATTCATACGAAGGACCAAATAACACATATGGTACATCGTTGGTATTTCAGTGTGAGCTAGGGTTCCAGCTAATCGGTGCGGACACAACAGAATGTCAAGCAGATGGTACATGGTCTAACCCCCTTCCCACCTGCAACATGACCTTCTGCCCTATGCCTTTTATTAATAACGGCACAGTGCACGGCAGACCCAGACATTTGGGATCTTACTCATTCGGGGATAGTATCCGATTTGGCTGCAATCCGGGTTACACACTTAAGGGGGAGAAAGAAATGTTTTGCCAACCAAATGGAGAATGGACGAGTGATTTTCCTGTTTGCAATAGAATCAGCTGTGGTCCTCCCGTCCCAATGGACAATGGGTACATAAGAGGAGGGAGTTATCTTTTCGAAGATACCATCACCTTTCTCTGTGCAGTCGGGTACCAATTAAATGGGCAGGACTTCTCGCAGTGTCAGTCTGATGGCTCTTGGAGTCCATATCCCACTTGTTCCAAGATAACCTGTCCTATTCCACCCAGGGTCCAATACGCTGAGTATATGGCCACTGGCTTCAATTATGGCGATACGATTGGGTACACGTGCGAGGAAGGGTTTGAGCTGATTGGCCAGTCAGATCACGTGTGCCAAGCTGACAGAAGCTGGAGCGGTACTATTCCAACTTGCGAAAGAGTGAAATGTGTAGATTTACCAGCAATACAAAATGGATTCTTCGTCCGTAACAAAAGTAACTACGTATATCAGGACACAATAACAATTAAATGCAATACGGGCTATCACCTGGAAGGAGCAGCTAGTCTCCTCTGCTTGGCAACGGGACAATGGTCGGAGCTAGCCTCTACGTGTAATCTTTTGCAGTGTGACTATCCCCGCAACCCGGCTGATGGGAGAGTACTCTACACATCAGTGACTTACAATTCAACAATCAGCTATACCTGCAATCTCGGTTATAATCTTGAAGGCAACGATGAGCGCAGATGCACGGAAACAGGATATTGGGACGGATCGCAACCAGTGTGCGTACTGGTGCGATGTCAGGAACCTGACCGATCCATATTTTCAAATGGTTTTATAATCGGAAACGTTAACACATACAACGCACGTGTTAGATACACGTGCATTATGGGATATGAATTGCAGGGCAACGATGAACAGACATGTCAAGCAAATGGTAAATGGTCAGGTAGTATGCCAAAGTGCCTACCGGTAGACTGCGGGAAACCTCCCTCCATCGCCAATGGCCACCTAACAGTGGGCAGTACTGTTTACAGCAATACCATTGAGTACAAATGCAAGCTCGGGTACAACCTCAACGGTACTGCTTATAGAACGTGTATGGCTGACGGCAGATGGTCTCATACTGAACCAAGATGTGACAAGGTCACGTGTCAGTCACCACCGAAAGTGGACCATGGCTACATTACCGGTGATGATTACACGTACGAAGCGTCTATTGAATACCTTTGCGAAGAGCGCTACGAGCTGGAAGGGAATGCTGTCAGATACTGCAGCGCAGAGGGCCGCTGGTCGGGAACAACACCGCAATGCAGAGTGAAAACTTGCGATGTTCCTCAAACCGCTGTTCGAGAACACGTTCAGATGCTTGGAGGCGACTTCTCAGTTGGCGCAACAATATCGTTCCAGTGTGAAGAAGGATATCAACTCATAGGTTAGTGTTTGCTTATCGAGAAGATGGATTGCAGTCTTATACCGTTATTTCGGGTACACAAGTCGATTCGTGTACCAGTTGAGGTTGCTTTTAAATGACCTAAAATAAAATAGATTATGTACAATTCGAATTCTGTATAAATCGATTCTAAACGCCATGTTATTCCTGTGACTCTCCCCTCCCCCCTCCCAATCCTTTTTTTTTCGCAACACTCACACGTTCACTCGCGTTCAGTCTATTGCTTTATTTTTATTAACAGTGGTCACCTTGGATGGGCTTTTGTGGATTTTTTCTCCGCTCTCAAAGATTTCCTAATGCTTTCATTGTTTCTTCAGTGATATGAAAAGCAGGGGAATAAACCCTGTTGTTTATAAACCCTGTTGTTTATACAAGAAGCCGTACTCCGAAGAGGGTGACACCGGTGTTGTGTGCGTAATTTCCCCTGTGATAAAAAATCCCCCCACCCCCTCCCACCCCCGGAGTTTGTTTGTGCGCAAAAAGTGAATGCAAAAACAACCCACCGTGCTGGAAGTTGCCCCAATTTCGCACAACATTTTTTTCTATAGATGGTATTTTCAGTGGTCTTCCAACCTTATTATTGTTATTATTATCTAGTGGTCCTTCATTTCCAAATCAGACTTGTGATGTGCTTCGGTTTAGCAGCCTAGTCTACTTTGTGGCTGGTGCACTAGGTTTACAATCCTATTTACTCAGGAGATTGACGTTTTACAGTTTGTATTACGGCTTTCTAATAAAAAATATATAATTTCCAAAAACAAAAACAAAACAAAAAAAAAAAACAAACAAAACAAAAAAAAATATACAAGTCGAACCCACTGTACAAGTCGAGGAAAGCAAATATAAACAGTAAAATCAATGTATAAGTCGCGACTTATACACCGGAATTACGGTAATTACAAAGAGAATTATTAATATTTTATACACGTATTTTACACTTTAGCTTCCGTATTTTTGTCACAAATTTTGTCATATATTTGTCACTTGTTGATCATCTTTTCACTGTAAATAATCAGAGTTCGTAGCGAAAATTGAGTTTCAGATTCAAGACTTTTCAAGATAGCTGAGACTTTTTTCAAGACAGTTTTAAGATATTTTCAAGACTTTTTATGTTTTTAGAAAAAGTTTTACAAACGTTTTATAGATTTTTTTTGAAGAATTTAAAAACAATAGTCATATATTACATATCTAATAACATTTACTGTTTTTACCACAACATAACTCATCTTTTCAACAATATCAATTTCATCTCTCGTAAAAACTTTTTTTTTTTTTGTTTTTTTTTTTTTTACCGTTGCAGTGTCAAGAAGTAAAAATATATAGAATACACAAATTTCATAAACATATTTCACATCACATTTGATTTCCCAGTTCAAGACTTTTAAGGCTTATTTCCAAAATTCAAGACAATTCCAGGTACCTTGAGACAATTTGGCAACTTCAAGACTTTTCAAGAATGCCACGAACTCTGTAAATAAAACCAATCAAATCAACAAATTTTTGTTCCACCCAATCACAACGATCTGTTAGCATTCGAAGAGGTTAAAGCTTGAGTGAGATTCAGTCTTGCCTTGACTTTTTTTCCAGGGGCGATTTCATCAACCTGCGAGAACGGTCAAAGATGGAGCGACGAGTTTCCTCACTGTGATAAGGTATCGTGTGGACTGCCTAAGCTTATTGACCACAGCATTATCAACGGTAACTCCTACGAGTTTAAAGACACCGTGCAGTTCCGTTGCATTGCAGGGTATAACATTGAAGGAAATTCCTCTATAACATGCCAAGCAAATGGAAAGTGGAGTGAAATTCGCGCAAGGTATCTTTTAGCCTTTTTCCTCAAATATTTTTCCTTTTATTCAAATATCGCATCCAGATACATGATAAAGCCTTACCTATACTGTTGAGTAATTTACAGTTGTGCAATACTGGAAAAGTCCTATCTAATCGTCAGTGTAAAACAGCTGCAATAATGAAAAATATCTGCCTTTCAGTGCCAAAATTTAATTTAAACTAAAGCTACAATTTTGCCAGTTCCTAAACCAATATCAATTTACAGCTCGCTTCTCCTCCAATCCCTGTGAAATCCGTTATCTGCACCTAGTTATTTAAAAAACGATTGTCCGTAGTATAATCTCAGTCTTTCAGTTCTTCTATAAGATTTTGCTCGTATTCAAAAACTATTAAGTCGTTATTTATACCCAATCAACGCAACACAGCATTAAGAACGCCGTGAATTCAACAACGCCGTAAAACCACTTCATTCTTGTGCTATAGATGCATACCACTGGAATGCCTCGAACCTCCATCAATAAGTCATGGTATAACCATTGGTGATAGCTTCTCCTTTGGCGATTACGTGTTCTACAAATGTGTGGAAGGCTATGACTTGAATGGCAACAATCGCTTACAGTGCAATGAGTACGGCCAGTGGCAGGGGCAAGTGCCCGCGTGCCAGATGATCAGCTGTGGCACTGTCCCCGTCATCATCCACGCGTCTACGATAGTCACTAAAACTACGTATGGTTCTAAAGCCTTCTACGAATGCAACAGAGGATATCTTCTTAAGGGGAGCTCTATGGTTGAGTGTCTGGCCAACGGTAGCTGGGACCCTATCGGAAACACGGAATGTGTGCCAGTGGATTGCGGGGATCCTCCAGTCTTAGAATTCGGCTCTGTTACATTCAACGGTACAGCTTTGGAAGACAGAGCCGAATATAGCTGCGATATTGGCTATATCATGAAAGGAAATAAACTGGCTCAGTGCCAACAAGGCGGTAACTGGAGTGACAACAGGCCCACGTGTGTACCTTTAACTTGTCCAAGGCCCGTGGCACCGCTATACGGGGACGTGGACGGAAGGGATTACACATACGGCAGTCAAATTACGTATAGCTGTGTCGTGGGATACAGATTGCTCGGCGATTCCGTCAGGATTTGCGAACAGAACGCTTCGTGGTCTGGAGAAATTCCAACATGTGAATGTAAGTCCGATTTTTTAGAATCCAAAGTATAACTCGTTAACTCCAATTTCTTAAATCGGGCACAACTCCTTGTATTTCAACTTATCTTAATTTTAAACTTGTTTTTCTGTATGACTAGCTTTTCCTTATCATTCAAAACGATCCTAAAGTATAAACAAACTTATTATATAGTCAACTTTTACAACTACACTGCAACCTCTATCGCTTGAAGTTCCCTTACAGTAATTTATTGCAACGAGATCAAGCCACCAGAGAACGGGGGCGTGAAGGCTACTGGTTCCCACTTCAAGTCCGTGGCCAAGTTCTCCTGTGATGAGGGCTACTATTTACAGGGCGAGAACCTGATCACGTGTACGGAGCAGGGCAGCTGGAGTTCCTCGCCGCCATCTTGTGTAGAACATGGTAGGCAACACCCGCCCCTCCCCTCCCCACACACACACACATACACACACCCGCCCGCCTAATGAATGGCCATGGTACACATCGGTGGACGAGGCTTGTGAGAAGGCGGGGATTACTGGGCAGGGGTAGCTGACGACGTCGCGAAACGAGCAAAAGCAAACAGCATATTTTGCTACGTATCCCAAAATGAACATGATATAGACTGCAATTGGCAATCAGACGAGAGCAGCTTGCATACTGTATTACAACATACTAATAAGAAAAGTTCAAAGTGTAAACAAATACTTGCACGTTTTTTTTTCTTTATTCCCAGTTACATCATCAGCAAGAGCTCGCGTTAATTGAAATCATATTGTAAATGTTCTTTTCATTTCTGTATCAACGAATCTCTATTCTGCAGTGATAAACAGTCCTTGCCCTGAACCAACAATCGGAAACAATATGCAAATGCCCGAAGGCCCCTTCAGTATTGGCAGCCAGGTGACAATGACCTGCCTTCGCGGTTACATGCAGTCAGGTGACTTGTCAATCACCTGTAATTCCGACAATACTTGGACTCCACTGCAAGGAACCTGTGAAAGTGAGTGAATCTACTGACATGAATTAATGGTTTAACAGCAAAACATCCCGACCTGCGTTAGGAACCAACAGTGAAATCTCCGTTGGTCCGAAACCTTTCCTGTTCGGTTGCTCTTCTTTATTATAAAATTAATTTTTCGTTAGTAAAAGTCTCTGTTTTGTAGGGGTAAACAGCGGACAGTATTTGCGGTATACTGGTAATCATTTTTAACACTTGACAAGCCTTTGGCTTGCAAGAGTTATATGAATTTGTGCGAGCAAAATTCGTCCTTTTTTTTTTTCTTCTTGACACTTTTTCCGATTTTTTGTGTCTTCTTCTCCTCTGACACTATGGGCCCTACGACCATGAAACTTGGGACTTATGAAGAGCTTGATCTGAACATGTGCATGTCACTTTTTATTTTCGTCTATGATTTCGTTTTCTTTGTTAAAACGCCATGTGAAAAGAGTGCATTTTTGGCAAGTAAATGCGTGGCATTTAACCCACATCACACACAGTTGCACAGTGAGCTTTGTGCGAGCTCTCACTGCGTAAATAGCTAACACGGCGTATGCTAGATCAGTCAATAAAACCTTAAGTCAACAGAAACCAAACACTACTCGGCTTATAAGACATATTCAAGCTGTGTTGTTTGCAATATATTATTCAAGAAATAACCCATTGAAGGAAGTATTTTTGCGTTTTAATTTTTGTCAAGTGTTTAACATTTCGCTAGCGAAGTGAGGTTCTAGTTAACACTTGACAAGCCTTTGGCTTGCAAGAGTTATATGAATTTGTGCGAGCAAAATTCGTCCTTTTTTTTTCTTCTTGACACTTTTTCCGATTTTTTGTGTCTTCTTCTTCTCTGATACTAAGAGCTTGATCTGAACATGTGCATGTCACTTTTTATTTTTGTCTTTGATTTCGTTTTCTTTGTTAAAACGCCATGTGAAAAGAGTGTATTTTTTTGCAAGTAAATGCGTAGCATTTAACGGCAGTGCAGCATACACATTTGCTCAGTGAGCTTTGTGCGAGCTCTCACTGCGTAAACAGATAACAAGGCGTATGCCTGATCAGTCAATAAAACTTTAAGTCAACAACAACCAAACACTACTCAGCTTATAAGAACTATTCAAGCTGTGTTGTTTGCAATATATTATTCAAGAAATAACCCATTGAAGGAAGTATTTTTGCGTTTTAATTTTTGTCAAGTGTTTAACATTTCGCTAGTGGAATGAGCTTCTCGTTTATGTCTGATATACAGTGAAACCTCAGTCAGAAACAGCTCTCTTTAAGAAACAACCTATAATATGGGAACATGTTTTTGGTCCCATTCCACTCAGCCCATGATCTACCCCTCACAGGCCTTCCACGCGTGCACGAATCCAATACAAAGCACCCAGCCTCATGATGTATCCCTCACAGGCCTTCCACGCGTGCACGAATCCAATACAAAGCACCCAGCCTCATGATGTATCCCTCACAGGCCTTCCACGCGTGCACGAATCCAATACAAAGCACCCAGCCTCATGATGTATCCCTCACAGGCCTTCCACGCGTGTACGAATCCAATACAAAGCACCCAGCCTCATGATGTATCCCTCACAGGCCTTCCACGCGTGCACGAATCCAATACAAAGCACCCAGCCTCATGATGTATCCCTCACAGGCCTTCCACGCGTGCACGAATCCAATACAAAGCACCCAGCCTCATGATCTATCCCTCACAGGCCTTCCACGCGTGCACGAATCCAATACAAAGCACCCAGCCTCATAATGTATCCCTCACAGGCCTTCCACGCGTGTACGAATCCAATACAAAGCACCCAGCCTCATGATGTATCCCTCACAGGCCTTCCACGCGTGCACGAATCCAATACAAAGCACCAGTTTGGATCTTTTCCAATGCCGGGCCAAACCACACAACACTGTTTATTACACATTCTAGACTTGTATTCCAGGTATAATTTTATTCGATTATTTATCCATTACTTTATTACAGAGGTATACTGCTTGCCACCCCGGTCTGACACGGACGTAGTGATGCGACCTCGTAGGAACCGGTACCAATACGGTGAAGCCGTAGGTTATTTCTGTCGGGCGGGACTCACCCCTAAGTCCACCAGCCCTGCCACTTGTATGGACGATGGATCTTGGGATGAAACACCAGCTTGCGAAGGTAAATCTAAAAATTTTAAATTTGGATTTTAAATATAATAAAACCTCCGTTAGTTTTTTTTTCGGGTCCCGGTACATTATATGGGGTTGTACTGTGCGTAAGACAATTCTTACCATAAACATGAACTATTATTTTAATTCAAAACTGTGAAATATTGGACATGAGAGAGTGGCAAATAAACAGAATGGTACGAATTATCCGAAAGTAAAACTATATAGTCCGTGTGAATCGATTGAACAATAGAAAAATGGGACGAAACAAGTGATCATACAAATAAACTATAGACGGTTTGAGAGAACAAATATTTTTCTTTCACACAGCACATTGTAAGGATGGGTGTGAAAATGGCGGAGTCTGTGTCCAAGGCAACGTATGCAAATGTCCTCAAGGTTGGAGCGACGACCGTTGTACAACGGGTAAGGACATTTCTAAACTAGACTTATCTTTGGACGTAACTGGGAAAGAACACTCCTGTGAAGCAAACTCGGGCTAGGGAGGAGGGTGTGGGAGCGGGGGGGGGGGGGGGGCAGAGAAGAGAGCGAGAACAGAAGTATCAGTTTGTTAATCCAAAACAGTTTGTTAAAGCACAAAAATCTAATTGTCTTAGTTCTGGTTGAAGGAAGTTATTTAAAATACTCGCAAAATGTGTTTTTCTCTGGGCTACATAAAACCACCAAAGAAGTTTTCAAGACAGATATTGCTAAAGAATACACCTGGATACAATGTACTTATATGGCGTGGGCTTTCAGCTTTCTGCCCCAACGGGCCGCACTCCTGCAATCACGGCAAATGCACGGCTCCTTATCACTGCACCTGTGAACCTGGATACACGGGATTAACGTGTGACAGACGTAAGTTACCAGGCCTCCACTTTTTAAAGGAAAAACCGAAGGGACTCATAGGCATTAATTTTAAATTTAGAGGCAGGTGATCTAACCCACTGCTAAGCCAAGCTGAGGTAATTTGAATGAACGTCAATTCCCTGCTTACCACTGTGCTTGAGTCAAATACGGCAGCAACATTCTAATCAACCGCGCTGACCGTCAAGCGCCTCCATTTGCTATTTATAGAATACACTCTATCCTCATGTTCCTGGACAACTTCAATATTTTATGATACTTAAATACACTTGTTTCACATCACATTATGTCGCCGCCAAAACAGTGTCGATATCTTTATCAAAATCCCAACCAAAGTATCGTGAGCTGTTGTGTTTACATCAGAATACTATTCGTCTATTTTAGCGGTTTGTAAGCCTGGCTGTAAAAATCACGGGATCTGTATAAAACCAGACAGGTGCGCCTGCACACACGGCTTCAAACCCCCGTTCTGTGACCCGTAAGTATTTCTAGTAGTTTAAGTAATGGAAATTGCAGATATTGCATATATTGCCTCATCGAAATATTTGACAATATTTAATTCAAGTATTCAAGTTGTGAAGTTATATCAAAATAAATTGATCAATTTCCCTTCGCGCAGTAGTTAGGATAATGCTAAATGTGCATGTCAGTACTTTATATCAGGACTTAACAAGAATGCCCGTGAACATTGTGCCCAGGCGTAAAAGTGAAGACATTACAAAGACGAAAGGAGAAACCGATTAATTTTGACTAAATTTACATTTGGTAGCAAGCCTCTTGGGCAACACTGCTATCAAAAGTAATTTTAACCTTTTGTGTGTGTGTGTATGTTTCTCTTAAAGCTATCAGTTCATTTGGCTAGTTTTTTTTAGAACCGATAACAAAAATACAGCTCCATTAAAAGGCCCATCAAGAAGGAGCACATTGTAATTTTTGGCAATTTTACCGTTTATGGCCAATATTTTTGCCAGTTTTATTCAAATCACCAAACAAAATATGTCTTACGCAGGAGCTTGAGGGAGAATATTCTTGTCAACTTTCAACGCAATCTGACCGGATTCGTCGGAAGAGTACCATTTTGTGCTTCACCAAATTTTTCCAATATTTTGACCAACTTTTGGCAAATCGCCAGACAAAATACAAGCTGTATGGAGAATTATCCAGCCAAATTTCAAAACAAAAATGTAGGGGTTGCATTTTGAAAAATTGTTGACTCGCACACACACATATATACAGTGTACAAGGGACTGCTGAGTCCCCACACATGATGAGTATAGCCCAGCGACTCCCTAGCCTGAGCTAGGGAGTCGCGGAGGGAACAGGGTGCAGAGGGGGGGGGGGGGGGGGAGGCGTCGCAACGACGCAATCCTAATTACCCTTCCCTGTCTCGATCCGCAATGTGTACACACAGTTCCTGAGGATATATTTAATTTTCCTTTTACTTTAACCAAACTTGAGTTTTGGCATTATTTTTTAGATATGTGTAATGGAGCAAAGGTCCCAGACTTCTTCAACCAAAGATTAAACCTGACAATTGGGTCAAAATCTCTCTGACCAGTTTGGCTGTGAATGCTACCAGAAATGCGCTTCAAAAGAGCCGTATGCCGATGTGCTGTGATAGTTCATGAGTCTTATCCGCATCTGTGGTGTGATGATAATTAGATCGCGTTGCTTGATTACTTCAGTTTCTCTGTAAACAATGACTTTACTCTACACTAACATTCGGCTCCTGTTTAAAGAGTGCGGGGGGGGGGGGGAGAAGAGAAAAGGCCAGGGTTATTGAAATATACGCCATCTATAAAAGCGTGATATATAAATATGGTGCAAGTAATTTTTGATACAATTTATTTTAGGCCAGGAAAAACTCTTTCAAGAAAAATTACCTCCGCAGGCCGGCGATATTTGTTTCCAAAAGTAGACAAGGCCTTTTTTCAAGTGTGGTTAACCCACATTAGTTAAAACTTTTTTTTCTATAAAACACTGTTTATGGTTAAGGATAAAACGTTTATCTCACATTAACTTTCACATCAAGTATAATTATGTCGTTTCTCAATACTATTTTATTTTAACTTTAAAAAAAATCGCTAGTTGAAAAGCTGCTTTGATGCGATAATGAGCGCTCTGCTGAAGTACAGGTTAAAATACACACAGCTAAAAGCCTTCCTTTAATCCCCCATGCTCACGTGATACATCGGATAGTTGGCAGATGGATGATATACCCCGGTCACCGAGCGGACCAAAATGGCGTAAATTGTTGGGGTAAGGTGAAGGAAGCATCACTGACACGGGCCGCCAAAGCGAACATTTTTGGGAAGGTGGAAACAAAATATGCAAGCTCTGGCTTAAGTTCTGGACCAATGTTCTTATGGTATCCCTGGAATTGTACGAAAAACGCAAAGAATTTATTAATAAAGTATTTTTTGAGCGCTGTCCATATTTTCACTTTGTACTCGTGTTCACACAGACATCAATCGCAACGAACGATTCCAGTCAAGTTCAACACTCTTCCGCTTGGTTTGACAAATCCAAGAAATCAATAAATTCGAATATAACATACTTAATTTTGTTCGCACACCCGGACTAAATACTGCTCTGTATATGTAAGTCCATTAAAACTAATCCCGCGACTATGCATCAATTGTTTTCTCCTGAGCAGTTTAAAAGTACAATATTTTTGTAACAATCTTGTAACAATCTTTAAAGCCTTTTTTTAAGAGTACTGCTCAATTTTCATGCCGCGTCCGGTCTTATTCTGCTGACGACGCAGCGTACCAGTCCCCTGCACAATGACCTTTGTGATTCATCTGCCCCAGTCCTAAAACTAGGTCACACACGACGTCATCACGTGGCGCACTGGTCTAGCCGCGATTTCCACACAAAGACCTGCGTGCCACAGGCGGTGAGCAAGCACGTGCTGGAGGGGTGATGGGACAAGGAGTGCACGGTCGAGCTACTTTTGTGGTCCAGTTTCTTCAACAGTTTGGCCTACAAACACCAAAAGGAAATGAATAAAGAAAAAAAAAAACATTTCTGATTTATCAGTTTTCATTTTGTTGACCAAATAGCGTACGTATGGAGTGCTCGATACAACTTATAGCCCACAATGATGACTGCGGGCGTCGATGCCATTATAAACCATAACGGTTAGTGCAGCCTCAGTACAGCCGAAGAACACATAATGGTGACTGAGGCCACGATACACATGTTACTCATAATGGTCACTGCGGTATCAATACAGCTTATATAACACATATTGGTGACTGCTGTAGCTTAGCAACAAAACAACGTTTGTTCCTTGCTTAGTATTCACCAACCAAAGGCAATTACGTAGACTTTATGTTTGTAAACTTTTACAATTTTAGTACCAGTATTTTTCGAGGCAGCATGCCACAATAGTTACAGCTTGTGACGTACAAGGTACCGCACAGTATTGAACTGCTAACAAGGAACGAATGAGATCAACAACTGGCTGGAATCAATTGCACTATACATGTATTCAAAGCAATACCCAGTGCGGCATATCGCAATTTTCACAAGTAAAATACAAAACAGCCAATACATAAACCTGAACAGTATCGTTCATGTAAACAAACCAAGAGATAGGTGACATTATGTCCTTGAAAACACGAACCTCGACAAGATCGTAAATATAAACAGCGCCGTCCTCGGAGCCCGTGATGACGTAGCTGTCGTTACTGCTCACACAGCTGTCGATCTTATACTTCTCGTTCTTGTGCCCTTTAAAACTGAAGTAAAAGCATCAACAAATTCATGTAAAGTACATGCTGAAAATTATCGTTTTCTCACTGTGTAATTCAGAACTACAGGTTGTATTGAAGCACTGAACTGTTTTCACCTGTTTTTGACTCCCCAACCCGCATCCAACTTTATTTATTTATTTATTTTAATAGAGATAATGAGAAACCATCATAATTTCTTTACATACAGGCTCGAAATCGATTCCGACTGATAATCGCGGCACATTGATTACTGTTCCTGAATGAATTTCACAACAATCTGTCGCGTTTCAGAGCTTACTCGTTTAGTAATTCTCCCGATTCCGTGTCGATGAGGCGTAGTGTACTGTCCAGCGTGCTCACGAGTATACACTGCCTGTCCCCGCTGAATCCTACACTTGTGACGGCACCTCAATTTTTCAAACATACTGAAGTAGCATTTTGTGGAAACACTATCAATTCCCTCCACTAATTATAATGTACTGCTTTTAAATAATCTGATTTCTCCAGACAAGAACAATCGTCGCACCACTGACCGATTGGACTGATGGACCCATGAGGCATAGAATTCAATACCAATCGACCACATCAGACTCCATAGCGATTATCTAACTTCATCCATTCATACTGCGACCTGCCATAATAGTAGTTAAATAGGCAAAATCGGAAGGCTATCACATATGATGGGGAACTAAACCTTACAGTTCCGAAACTGCTGAAAGTCTGTCCTTAATTCAGCCAAAATTTGAAAGCAAGTGGCCCAATTGTCTCACGTGACCACAACTTCTAAGGTTAAAATGTTTCTGACTGGATTAGGGGACTCACTTCCCATGAAGTCGACTTGCAGCTGGCCGTTCCTGATGTCATAACGTCTCACCCTGCAATCGGCGGATCCAGACAGGATCTCGTGATCCGTCACCTCCACGCTCACAACGCTGTCTTTGGCCTCGTTCAAAGTCTTCGGGAAATAAAATACAACTATTTATAGAAACCAGCAGGAAATAGTCTCACGCCTTTAACGAGTTTTTTACGCCCGTTTCAAACGGTTAGTCAGGCTGGAATAGATAAACTACACACCCATTTGAGTGTGTGGTTCGCTTTTATAAAATCTATCAAGTGCAATACGTTGCAAGTACGAGTCTGCAAGAGTGCGAACGATGCATATCGGTGGGGGGGGGGAGAGGGGCTGGTTTATATTTCTTTCTTTATGTTATTGTATCCAACTACGATTTAGGTATATTTTGCAATTGCCCAATTTATTTTTGCGGTCAGTTCTCTCGTTGTGACGGTGTAAAGCACAATTACGTCATTACGTTACCTGACACTTGAATTACATCATGCATATCCATTCGTCATACGTAAACACCACAGCTTTGTTCGCGCGTACACCCGCCGGACCTTTCTGACATTTATTTGCTTGAGGTGCGGTCAGTTTTACCTGGATGGGCTTGTCGCCTCTGCTGCGACAATCCCAGGCCTTAATCGTGTTATCGGTGGAACCGGAAAGTATCACAGTGCCTTCGTCATTGAAAGAAACGCAATTTACGTCACCTAAAATCAAACATTCATGTTATTTTCTGCCACCGCATGTGGATTGCTCGGGAAACATTTTATATATACCAAATCCTTAACCTGACCTTTTGCAGACCTACAATTAAACCTTGCACTGCAAAATTACTTTTTTGTCTTTTGTCTTTTGTCTTTTTAAACAAAAACGTAACACTACTGATTATATGATTATCTAAAGGGTGCTACATATTATATGTCTGAATTAAATGCAGTATTGTCAGGTACTTAACATGACGGGCACACAAACCTGCATGGCCCCGGTATTTGCGCAGCACTTTTCCGCTGGCAACATCCCACAATATGACGGCTTTATCCATGCCGCAGGAGCACATCTGACTGTTGTCAAACGACCCACGTGCATCCAGTACCTCGTAACCATGTCCCGAGTATGCCTAACGATATATTTGATACAGTACACACATAAAGCGGACGAACTACAGGTGTTACTTAAATGATCACAAGAAGAATTTGTGGATGAGTGCTTACTTCCCAATTCTTCAAAAAAAAAAAAAAAAAGAGGAAGAAAGTGGAACAACCTTTTATTCAGGGAGGCCACATGTCCAGAGGTGTAAGCAAATTTTCAATCAAGTTGTATTTGGGACTAGCAGTTGCAATTAATACATGTTTATATAAACTACTCCAGGCACGCCAATTACAAATTAACAAGTTAATCTCAAAGTTTAAATCTGTGTTATCCCACTGTGATGAGTTGGAGGAGGACTTGATCCCAAAAGAAAACCACACGATTCAAGACCACCATGTTGCAGGAGATTGGCTATTTCCAGTAAAACAGCTTTCCTACTCTTCACCTTTTACAGAATTGTGCGTCTATTATGGGAAGGCCAATGAAAATGTTCTAAATGTATTTATCAACATAATGAACGCACTTTCAGGGCAAGTAAAACTGCATTCGGTTCACCTTCAAAGCTTTCGCTATTATGGTACCTGATTCAAGTAAACAAGTTAAAAACTCGCTCTTTTTCAGACAAACATACCTTCAGCAAGGTTCCTTTGTGGGGATTCCAAAGTTTAAGCGATTTATCACTACCGCATGATAAGCAATAATTCCCATCGACTGTAACAGAAAACAAAAAAATAGACTGGAAACTGATATAGTATACTCGAAAAACATTTTTTATCCCAGTTAACCTCACCGAATGCTGAAAGTTTGATATATGTTTAAAATGAAACGCTTGCTAGACGTCCATTTTACATGCACAAATTTTGTCATCAGATACGAAATTCTTAATACATTTTACTAGAAAATTATTATATTTCAATGAAAAAAAAGTTTTAATATATTTTAGGTTTTACACATGTTAAGGTTTTTATTTGCCACATTATATAACTGCATTTCAACAAATATATTTCATATGCCGATAAGTCTGGTTACGTATTAGTTAATCACATTTTTGAAGAGGACGAGAGAGGGTATGTAACTTGACTTGTTAGTATCTTAATCACTGAAACAGGTTATACTGTACGTCTATGTATCTGATCTCGAAGGTGGTCGCGACAAATAGGTTTACCGGGTCTGTATGGTGGTCACTAAATCACTAATTCCCTACTTCACTGGTGATTTTTTTTTTCTCTGCTAACCGTCACTCCTCCCTCACCAACACCCCCATCCCCAACCACCTAATGTAGGTTTCGACTGTAAACGTAAAGCTAACCTTTTACCCAACGTTACGGCAAGGGTCTGTGCCCTGAATGTAGTTTTCGCCATGATATATTTATTGTCTTCGTACCTTCCCATCGACCAAAAAGCACACTAGAAAGGCATTCTTCATAACTACCGGTGAGAGGGGGTGGATGAGCCGGAGAGAACATTTTGGTGCCAAAATGATGAGCTGCTTGTCAAAACACAAGATATCTAAACACTTCCTTCTACGGGGGAAACAATGACAGGAAAAAACTGTCAAAAATCAACACAATAACTCAACAAAACTTATATAAACATAAGTAAAACTTAGCTTTTAAATTGTCAATAAAAATCGTGAAACGTCCACTAAACGTACTGCATTTTATTGGACAGGGTTTAAAGTAACGCAGACTTTAAACATATGTGTTGCTTCAATAATTTTGACAGCTGATAACTTATTGATAACTATACGAAAAATAGCTTTTTTATCTCTTTTAACTCATTCTTAGTGCTACAAATCTTCACATTTCGGAGAAATTCTCAATTTCTCAGTGTTTGTATCATTGAAAGTAAATTGAAAAAAGCAAAGAAGCTTTTAAAATGCATATTAAAATGAGATTTCAGGTTCAATACATTTTACATTTAAGCGAAAACTGGGTATTGCGCGAAAAATTTAATCGATTATTTATCAGTATAAAAGAAGATAAATTGCAGCACACTGTTCTCTTTTCACAATTTATACATACGCTAATTTTGACAAAATTTCGTAAAAAGGAACGCCACGATTTTTGCTTTGTGTGCCTGCAAAGCGATGCGAGGCAAAACAGCGCTGTACCTGTATAATATTCGACACTCTTTCTGGATGCATATATCGCCCCCCTCCCCCCGTTTTTGCCCAACAGCCAACCTCTATGTAGTTGTAGTAAATATGAAGAGTTAATTGATTATCAATGATGTGAGTATTGAAATATTTGTGGTATATAATGTTAAGTTAACATCCCCAACCACGTGGATATTTATTTTATACCTGACATCCCTTTATTTCTGGCGTTTCCCATTTGCCACATGCTATTCTGCCGCGCTTGTCAATAGTTTTCAATATTTCACACTATGTTTGTTTGACATCGGTTTAATGATTTATTTAGTACGAGTTTTGGTATGAATCTGATCTTTTGGAAGAGTTTGTGGCGAAATAAATACTCTGTCTGATTTGGATTCAATTTGAATTTAACTCCGTTGCAAAACTACTAAGGCAGAATCATTTTGATTCCATTTATCCCACAAAAGTACAAAATTAATGCAAAAAATTGGAACTGAAATAAATTAAAATGTGAACAAAACTCAAAATGCCAATAGTTGAGCCTGACATCGCAAGCTTCAAAGTGACAGAGCTCAAGAGAATTTTAAGTGAAAAAGGACTAAAAACGTCAGGAAATAAGTCTGAACTAGTGCTGCGGTTGCGTGAGTACTATTCCACTAAAGAAGAAGATGTACAAGAACCAACGGAGGATCTGCAGGATTCTATTCTGCCCCACGACAGTGCTTCCCAGACAAGCAGCTCAACGAGTAGCGCACGTGCTCGAGCTGCTGCCCGTAAAGCCAGTTTAAAAGCCAAATTAGAAGCCTTAAAAGAAGAGGAACGAATACGCGCCGAACTAGCGGAGAAAGAAGCCCAACTTCGCTTTCATCAGCTTCAGACGGAGATCCAAGCTGTTTCTGCCGAGGAGCAGGTGTTTGCCGAATATGCAGAAGCTGCAGCTCCACAAGCCGCTATAGAAGGGAATGCTCCAGCTATTTCGCCTGAGCCCCCGCGTGTAAATTCAAATACGGCACAGGCTGCTACGATGCAAAGCATACATCCTCCTGATGTTCGCAGTAAGTTATCAGTTCCTACATTGACCACAACCGCACTGAATCCGGATGCGCTAAGGTACGTGCCCAACTATCAAGTTTCGCCACAGAAGAACGATCTACCTCAGCTTTGCGATCCGGAAAGCAATCAAGTGCTTACACTTCAAAACAACACCGGTGACATCAGAGCACAACAGCAGATGTTTGATATATTGAGTTTACCGAAGCCAGAGCTCTCTTCGTATGACGGTAACCCTATTGAATTTCATTTCTTCATGAATTCATTTGACACTTGCATTCATTCAACCAGCATAAGTGATGCCGCAAAACTAAATCGTCTTTTTCAACTGTGTAAAGGGAAAGCTCTAAAAGTCATCAAGTCATGTGCTCTTATGGATCCAGTTATGGGTTACTTAAAAGCTAGATCGCTTCTGCAAGAGCGCTTTGGTAATGACTATGTTATCTCAGAAGCATGGGTTACAAAAATCACGAGTGGTCCGCCAGTCAAGAAAAATAGCAAGGAGTCCTTGCAGGAATTTTCAGATGACGTTAGAAGCTGCACTGAGACTTTACGAGCCATGGGTCATTTGGACGAGGTGGACTCACGAGTGAGGCTAGTACAACTGGTAGAGCGGCTGCCTTACTACTTACAGGGGCGCTGGAGGAAACAAGCAATTGATGAATACGACAAAATAGGAAGATATCCAGGTACTGATGAATTTCTCAAGTTCTTAGAGAAAGTCTCACGCGAGGTTAGTGATCCGGTCTTTGGTATTCAGGAAGCAAAAGAAAGTAAAGGCTGTGGGAAGAAAATTAAGGCCTCAAGTTTCCATGTAGATGCAAAAGGAGGTAACGAATCAAATATCTCTACTGCAAAAATGCTGCGTTGCCTGTAATGAAAAGCCCATGTTGCACCAATATGACGTGTTTAAGAAGATGCCTGTTGTTCAGCGTCTAAAATTTGCCAAAGACAAGCAACTCTGTTTCAACTGCTTAAAAGAGGCTAAGCATTCAGCAAAAAACTGCAGATTTGATCGAAAGTGTGGCATCGACGGCTGCACCATGAAGCATTCTAGGCTGCTTCACCATGCCTTCAAATCCAAAAGGAAAGATTCGCCGAAAGTGGAAGATACTGGTACGCAAGATGACTCCCTCGTCTTGAATACACAAGCTGGGTCCTACCAGAGTTCAAAGGTCGTATTGCCCATCGTGTCTGTACTTGTAAAAGGTAAGGACACCGAAAACATTGTCAAAACCTACGCTCTACTAGACTCTGGTAGCAATAAGACATTTTGTTCTGCAGCCCTTCTAAATGACCTCGGAATTGAAGGTAAGCAAACCAGTCTCAAGATTTCTACCTTAAATGACGGAAAAGAAGTGCCTGTAGAAAAGGTCAACTTATCAGTTTCAAGTGTTTCAAAAAACTGTGCAATCGAGTTGTCAGAGGTGTACGCTTTGAAAAAATTTCCGTCGCTTGTATCGAGTACTGCTTTTAGCACAGACGTTGACTGTTGGGATCACTTAAGAGATCTGGAAGTTCATGTAAATGATGGCATAAAGGTGACGCTACTCATTGGTCAGGATAATCCTCAAGCTTTGCTGCCATTGGAGCTGGGGCGTGGCTCAGTTGGTGAGCCATATGGAGTACGGACACCTCTGGGATGGACTATCAACGGTCCAGTGCAAACAACAGAAGATGACACAGGTGTGTGTAACTTTGTCAATTGTGCCATCAATGCTAAGCGTCTCGAACAACAAGTCGAACAGTTTTGGAAGCTTGAGAACAGTGCTTTATCTGCTACTGAGCTATCTCTTAATGATAAGAGAGCATTGCAGATATGGAACGACAGTGTACATCTACGAGGTGATCATTACGAGCTAGATGTTCCATTCAAATCGAAAGAGCCACAACTGCCAAACAACAAGTGTGTTGCTGAAAGGCGATTGCCTTACCTGGGGCGAAGGCTAAGTAAGGATGACCACCTCTTATCAAGGTATAAAAATGAAATTGAAACACTACTGAAGAAGGGTTACGCGGAAAAGGTTTCGGATCCTGAAGGGCCACTGGGGCTTACCTGGTATATACCACATCATGCTGTGCTGAATGTCAACAAGCCCGATAAGGTGAGAATAGTTCATGATTGCGCAGCTGAATATCGCGGAACCTCATTAAACAAGGAAGTTTTACAAGGTCCTGACTTGACAAACAGACTACTTGGCGTTCTGTTACGATTCAGAGAGAGCAAGTATGGTATGATGGCTGACTTTGAAGCAATGTTTTTCCAAGTGAAGGTAACACCACATCACAGAGATGTACTCCGGTTCCTTTGGTGGCAGGAAGGGGATCCAAAAAAGGCGCCAGAAGTCTACAGGATGACGGTTCACCTATTCGGTGGTATCTGGTGTCCAAGTATCTCCAGTTATGCGTTGAAGAAGACTGCTGAAGAGTTTCAACAAAGGTTTGACAAGCAAACTGTAGATGCTGTACTACATAATTTCTATGTTGATGACTTGTTACAGTCAGTTGTTTCAGAGAGTGCTGGCATCCACATGGCTAAAGAGCTTCGAGACCTGTTGTCGCTGAGGGGTTTTAACTTAACGAAATGGGTCAGCAACAGTCGAAAGATCATCGAGTCGATACCGAAAGACTACAGGGCCAAAGGAATACAAAATCTAGACCTGCAGCAATCCACGTTGCCGGTTGAAAGAGCGTTAGGTGTGGAATGGGCAACTGAAGAAGATGTCTTCCGCATTACGGTGAGACAGCCCCAAAAAGATCCGATGTATACTCGTCGAGGCTTGCTTAGCGTCGTGTCATCCTTGTATGATCCACTGGGTTT
Organism: Protula sp. h YS-2021; assembly: GCA_949752745.1. NCBI lineage: Eukaryota > Metazoa > Annelida > Polychaeta > Sabellida > Serpulidae > Protula > Protula sp. h YS-2021. The sequence goes on from OX457026.1 coordinate 71,990,661, forward strand.
TGTTTGTCCTTACGTACTTCTAGCAAAGAAGCTGTTTCAGAGTGAATGCAAGTTGAAGAAGGGCTGGGATGACAGGCTGGAAGATACAACGATCAAATCATTTGATTCCTGGCTGCACAATCTGGACATCTTCAGGTACTTGCAGATTCCTAGATGCTTCGTCGCAAACGTGAGTTCTGAAGTAATCGATGTCCAGCTACATCACTTCTGCGATGCATCAAGCGAGGCGTACGGTATGGTTTCCTACCTGCCTGCTACAGATAGTACAGGTACTGTCCATTGCTCGTTCGTCTTTGGAAAATCAAGACTAGCGCCAATTAAGCAAGTGAGCATACCTCGCCTTGAATTATGTGCGGCTGTTACAGCAGTTCCAAGTGAATAGCATGATCGCAAAGGAACTCACAATTGAAATCAACAACACGTTTTTCTGGTCTGATAGTACAATCGTGTTGGCTTATATAAACAACTCGGATAAAAGATTTCACACCTTTGTAGCTAACAGACTTACCTTGATTCACGACGGTTCAAGTCCAGGTCAATGGAGGTACGTGAGTTCACAAGATAATCCGGCGGATGATGCCTCCAGAGGTACCAATGCAAACAAAATGTCTGGCAGATGGCTTCATGGACCGATGTTTCTTCAGAATTCCGAGGATGAGTGGCCAAGACATCCAGATGTCTTGAAGGAACTCAACGACGATCCAGAAGTGAAGCACTCAGTGACTAGCTGTTCAGTTGAAGCGGCGTCTGATCGGGAGCAGACTTCTATTTATCAGCTGCTCCACAGGTTCTCCGACTGGTTAAAGCTCAAACGGTCTGTAACGTGGATTTTGCGGTTCCTCCTTTGGCTAAAGTCCAAGGAAGTTTGGTTTACTTACAGTGCAAGAGCTTAATGCAGCAGAGTGTGCAATTGTAAAGTATGTCCAGAGGTCTGCCTACAAAAGGGAAATCAATGGCCTGAAAAAGAATGAACATGTAAGCAAAGGTAGTTCACTATACCACCTAGAGCCCGTACTGATTGATGACATTCTGAGGGTAGGTGGACGATTGCGGCACGCGAACATCACGGCTGGTTCGATAAATCAAACTCTGCTGCCGAGAGACCACTTTGTATCGAAGCTACTTGTGCGCTACATTCATGAAGCAAAAGCCAGACATTGTGGAACTGAATATGTCTTGTCTCTACTTCGTACCAGCTACTGGATACCGAAGGTGAGACGCCTTATCCAGAATATCATGCGCAGCTGTGTTATATGCAAACGATTGTACGGTAATGCAGCAAGTCAGAGAATGTCAAACCTTCCTGCCGACAGGGTTACACCGAATGTTTCACCATTTGCGAACGTTGGTATCGACTGCTTTGGACCTTTTCTAGTGAAAAGGGGCAGAAGTCATGAAAAGCGGTACGGCTGCGTTTTCAAATGTTTGACCATCCGAGCTATTCATCTTGAAGTCCTGCAATCATTGGAGTCTGACGCATTCATTAACGCGCTGATCAGATTCATTTCCAGACGCGGTACCCCTAAAGTAGTTCGTACAGATAATGGGACAAACTTTGTCGGGGGATCTCGGGAGTTCCTCGATGCTATGTGCCGCTGGAATGAATCAAATAAACTTCAGAAACACTTGAAACATGATCAGATACAATGGATTTTTAATCCACCTGCTGCATCCCACATGGGTGGGGTATGGGAAAGGCAGATTCGGACAGTTCGTAAAGTCATGAGTGCGATAACGCGCAACGTTGTGCTGGATGATGAGCGATTAGCGACAGTGTTCTGTGAGGTTGAATCAATCGTCAATAATCGTCCGATTACGCGATGTTCGAATGAGCCAAATGACATTGACCCGTTGACGCCAAATCACTTATTGCTTTTGCGCGGAAATGCAGCTCCCCCGGTAGATCGCTTCATAAAATCGGACATATACAACCGGAGGTGGAGACATGCTCACTACCTAGCTGATATGTTTTGGCGACGCTGGATTCGAGAATATCTACCTACAATTCAGCATCGTCAAAAGTGGCTGGCAAGTACTCGCGATTTCTGCGTCGATGATATCGTGCTGGTGATGGATGAAGTGACAATAAGAAATTGCTGGCCTATGGGAAGAGTGGTGCAAGTCAACCGAGGCAGAGATGGTCATGTTCGATCTGCGGTTGTTCGAACAAAATCAACCAGTCTGACACGCCCTGTGACAAAGCTTTGCCTTCTAGAATCTTGTGATCGAAGCTAAAATTGTTTTGCAAAATGATGCGAGCCTAGCGCCGTCATTAAAAGGTGGTGAACACCTAAGCGATCACAGAAGGATGTGCCTAGTATGTTCATGCATTCATTTGTGTTGCGTATGTTTAGTCGGTTTTGAAAGTGCATAAAACGTTAATAATAATGCATGCTGTTTGTGGATGTAAGCAATTTGAAATTAAGATTAATTAGAATATAGTAATTTCTTACCTTATGAAGTTCAATCTTGTTTGGGTTGCAGTGGTTTGTTTATGTTATCCACAGGCACAATTTAGCGTTTTTTACCGTTTAATTGTGCCCATGGTATTTTGATGTCATATAATATTCACTAATAATCATGTGTATTCATCCTGGTTCATGAACAGCTAAAAATATTTTCTTTATATTTTTTAAAGATTTATGTCATAGCCTTTTGCTACGGTAATAACTGATTTTAAACATACAAATCTATTATCAGGTCATTTCTGCTCTAAATTCATGTATAAAAATGACACACGTTCTGAAGTGTCAACGTTATAATGTATAACTCCTTCCTGATAAACATATTAATTGTTTCCCATTGTGCATAATGTAAATAGTTTCACGGTTTCTAATGTTCCTCATGTATGCTTAGGTTTGTTCATACTGATGTCCATAAACAGTACATTCAGTATTTATAATGTTTCAATACATGTATGAATTACTTCCGTTGTGTTCAACTTCCGCTTTAAAGTTCTACTAAAAAACTTCTTTTGCTTGAAGTTGTGGGAAAAAGATCATGCACAAGTCTTAACACAGCTCGTGGAAATGCCTCTGCATTTCTAGTCTTCGCATAGGAAAGGAGCAGTGCCTATGCTAGACCGCACCAAAATATCGGGTTTTCCAATTTTTGCAATGTTTCAACCTAACTTCATTATCATAATTAACGATTTGTCTTAGAAATATTTCGTGAAAGTCTTACATGAGATTAGGGGAATATAGCTAGTGACTGGGTTAGTTTAATATTCTAAATGTCGAAGGGTGTCAAGGTCCTTGTCTGCATGCTTAGAACAACATTGTCATATTTACTGTTAATGGTTTAAATGATCGCGCGAGCTCTCATTTAGGGGGCGGTGTAGTAAATATGAAGAGTTAATTGATTATCAATGATGTGAGTATTGAAATATTTGTGGTATATAATGTTAAGTTAACATCCCCAACCACGTGGATATTTATTTTATACCTGACATCCCTTTATTTCTGGCGTTTCCCATTTGCCACATGCTATTCTGCCGCGCTTGTCAATAGTTTTCAATATTTCACACTATGTTTGTTTGACATCGGTTAATATATAAAGAATGCCACGTGTTCGGGCGGGCATTCTGTCTTGGTTTAATGATTAATTTTGTACGAGTTTTGGTATGAATCTGATCTTTTGGAAGAGTTTGTGGCGAAATAAATACTCTGTCTGATTTGGATTCAATTTGAATTTAACTCCGTTGCAAAACTACTAAGGCAGAATCATTTTGATTCCATTTATCCCACAGTAGTAACACCCTTTTACTCTGCGGACCCCCTGGGAATTCCGCAAAAATAGTAATCCTATTAGACAATTACCTTTTAAAATATCCCCTGCTCTGTATTACACAACACATAGATCTCCTCAGAGGTCAGCTGTTCCATAACAACGATCGCTCCCCTCATAGCATAAGCCACATCACATTTTGGGCGTTCCGAATAAAATGCACAAAATTTCGAATACAAGCTAACCGGGTAAATATGAAATAAATGATAGGGAGATTTCGCCTTTATGTCAAAGTTCTCTGGCACCAAAGAGCAATCTAGTTTTTAACAATCCATGTGCTACTTTAAAAATTAAATACTAGTTTTAAAAAATAGTTTTACGTTTCAATTTCTTTTATGTTCCGAGTATGAGCTGTATTCGCTGTATTTCTTCTATATTTTTCTATAATAAGCCAATTCACACTTTGACTTTTGCCGAAAAGCTTTTGCGTTGCGGCTGAATTCAGTTGAGATAAGCGGCAAAAATAAACAAAATTCTATTTTGCCAGAAACATATTCACATGTTTGGTATTAAAGGGACTGAATAATATGCAAAATAGTTTTTAAAAGATCAATGATAGCTTTATAAATTTGAAAGTGTGCATGTTGAAGGAAAATTATAATTTTGATGTTTTTCCCTTACCAGGTATCACTGCTTTATAATTTATCCCAAAAAATTGCAGTCGAAACAACACCTCCACCGGAAAGACCCGAAGGTGTGAATTGGCTTATTTCTTTCATTTTTTACCCGGTTCCCTCTGAGTCGAAATTCAAAATTCTTGCCCATTTTATTCGAAACACTGACCACAAATTATCGCTCACTTACCACTGAACCGAACGGCTCTAACTGCAGACTGTTTGCATTCAAACGACGAAGTCAGTTTTTCTAATATATTCTGACTCATTTTATTATGTGATTGGGCTGTGCATGACAGCAAAATTACTGTTTTCTGTCAAATGTGTGTTTTTTTTTTTTTACCGTTTCGAAATGGCTATATACACCACAGATCGTTGCCGTCGACATCAGATTCTGTCCGTCTAACAATCGACATCTGTAGAATATTGGTATGATTGGTGGATATCAGCCATATTTATATTTGCCGCTCTCTACTAGTTCGCTGAACCATCTAGAGTCTTAGTGGTGAAATTCTTTGCGGATATAGGGGCGATAGAATGCTCGATTTTCAGCGATGGTTTCCAATTTACCACTTGGCAAGCATTGAGCTAAGAGGTCAGGCTTTCATGGGTATTTGAAGCCTAGTTTTGAAGTTATGGGCTATAAAGCGTTTCGTTTCAGCAATCTCGCAGAAAAACAGGTCTTACGGTATTCTATCATTCAAAAAGTGTATGTGGTCTAGCCAGCACATACTTTGATGTTTGATGAAAGCAAATGTTGCCTGAGGATTTGTGGATAAAAGAAGTCAATTAATAAATTATTGCACTAGTAGCTTTAAAAAAATATTTGTCTCGTAGTATTCTCAACTACACAATTAGATTCCATTAAATAAGCCCAAACAAACAGCTTAACCACTTTTCAGCGGCAAAAATAATGCTGAAGGCGTGTCTTAACATTCTCGGTATGCAAATAGGAAACGAGAACACTAACTCACGATTAGGATGATAACAATCGATGATCATAGCAATCATTCGTTTTTCGTGATTCGTAATTGTATGTTTCCCGTAGTTATGATTTGATAAAAAAAAATTGGTGGCTCAACAGATGCCCATCACTGATAATAACTTAAATAGCCTTGAAAAAATCATGAACAAGAAGGGTGGGAAACTTATTGTTCATATCCTAGCGAGAAAACACCAGTTTTGTTTCATACACTGCTAGACTTTGTTTTATTTAACTTAAAGAGTATCACCGTTCAATGGGCTGTGAGGAATTTTAGGGTCAACAACAATAGTTTTTGCCCAAAATAATGAGTGTGGAAATAAAAAAAATGAATCGTCATGTAAAAGACATCACCGTAATATCTCATGCATATTCAGTTTTTATGTAACGCTGTTATTTAGCTGCTACCGACCGCTGAAAATATAAACGGTTCTGTAACAGTGGGTTATAAAGGATCTGATAGATATATAGCTAATGAGCGATAATACGATGTTTAGTTTTAACTAAGATTGGTAAACGTTACAATTCTACCATATATCTAGTTGAAACAGCAAATTCTCGCTGGTACCAAAATCGTACATAGAACGGGCCAGTATACCAGTTTTCGATCGCGGCTATTCAGCGACCGTAGCTCCTAACTAACAAGGCTCAGACCGAAGAATGGGATGGATAGTAGAATGAGACACTTGACATAGGCAGGCTTAAACCTGCTTTACTCATTTCACTATTGGATATCCTTAGAACCAAATACTTGGGAAAGCCTATCTCATACTATTTTCAAATCTTAACTGACCCCAAAGAAGTGGCCTTACTCTCTTCAAATTTGGTGTTTAAAATAGCGGTCATTGGTATTTACTCGTACCTGCCTATTACTTTTTTCGCCGTTCGCTAAAAATTGGCGAAAAGATTGACAAAGGCAGTTTCGTGCTAAAATCTTGACTAATTGGACAAGAAACTGCCGTAAAAATTGAAAACCCATTTTTTTTTAAATCTAAACTAAACCAGAGGTGCAGTTGTTGCTGTCTTAAAACTTTCACAAGTGGAAGGTGACATTGGTACCTACCTGGCTATTGCTTTTTTTTAGTCTGGTTGGTCTTTGGATCTATGAACTATACCCATAGTTCGGGCTCTGTCGTCCGTCCATTTGTAAACTTTAATTCTTTGCTTCTTTCAGTTTGCATTGGATGACAGTAAAATTTTGTTGAAATGTGGCCTATTTAGGGAGAAAATGTCCATTATTTTTTTTTTTGCAGTTGGTAGATTGTCTCTAATTTAGCGAACCGACCCCCATTTTGCGAAAAGGAATCCCCTTCTGCACACAAATTATAACGCAAAAATACTTCTTTCAGTGGGTTATTTCTTGAGTAATATATTGCAAATAACACAGCTTGAATATATCTTATAAGCCGAGTAATGTTTGGTTTTTGACTTAAGGTTTTATTGACTGATCAGGTATAAACCGTGTTATCTATTTACGCAGTGAGAGCTCGCACAAAGCTGAGCAACTATGTGTTCTGTGCTGTGCATTAAATGCTCCGTATTTACTTGCAAAAAATACACTCTTTTCACATGGCGTTTTAAACAAGAAAACGAAATCGAAGGCGAAAATAAAAAAAATGTCATGCACACATTCCTTTCAAGTTCTACCTAAGTCCCAAGTTTCGTGGCCCTGGGGGCCGTAGTGCCAGTGGAGGAGATGACACAGGGAATCCGATCACTGTCAAGAAAAAAAAGATACCAACGGCTGCTCGCACAAATTCATAAAGCCCTTGCAAGCCAAAGGCTTGTCAAGTGTTAATAAGGCAAACATAACAAAGTAAATAAATGAACAATGATAATAACAATAACAATGCTTGTTAAATCGTTATTGCACTTAAAACAAACTCATAAACATAACAGCAATAATTGTTGTCACATTTGCAATGTATAATAATAATGTGTTTATTATGTGCAGCTAACATTGCGTGCAAAGTGTCATTATGTGTGATTGGCATTGGTAAGACATCGCTTTCACGTGGTACGTAGTTACCGAAACTTTATCACCATATTTTATGTTCAATAAGTAAACATCTATCCATTGTGGACATTACATATGCATATATCAAGAGTTTTGCTGTTGCGTTTCGGCGAATTCGAGAGATGTTGCGTGAGTTATTAAATAATGTACATTCAATCTTTGAATCAACAAATGAGTGCACATTTATATCCTGGTCGAATATGGCACCTAAATTTTTTAATCACATTACTAGATTCAATTTCAGAGTTACCCACTAATATAGAAACATGGGATAAAGTTGATAAGCTATGCTTTGGTCTATCAGAATCAGCTCCGTCTTTTCCTCCTTTAGTATCAACGTATTACGGGTCATCCATCAGCTGAATTTGCGAATACATACTTCGAATCGACTTAAGTCAGGGTTATTATTTGTGAAAGCTACACATCGTCAGCATAAAAATGCAACATGGCATATAAGATAAAGAGGATCGGACCTAAGACGATCTCCTGGCGAACATTAAACTTAAAAGACCTAAAGTTTCTCAGGATATCTCTATTTAGGGTGGTTTTTTTTTTTTTTGAGTAATGGGCAAATTAATGGATTCTTTAAATAGGTGGGGACTGAACTGTCGGATAGAGATAAGATAATATTGTTGTAAGCACGGAGACAATTGTATGACAGTACGATTTAAGTAGCCATGCTGGAAATGGGTCCATATCACAGGTAGCGGTCGAGGATTTCATCACTGGGGATTAATAAAAATTAATAATAATAATAGTGTATACAGCCTTCATTTCACAGAACACAGTAATAATAATAAGATCAGTAATAATTATATATATATATATATATATATATATATATATATATATATATATATATATATATATATATATATATATATATATATATATATATATATATATATATATATAAAACTTACAATGTAAAAAGCCTAAATAAATTGCAGTTGCACAACGTGGTTTTATTTTTGAAATGGATAACAACTAGAGGGTTGAGCCTTTTTATACTGTACACAGTGAACACATATCCATTGTGGTAAAATTGTATTATTTTTGAAATTGGTCAAAAGTTGATCGATCGGCACTTTCTAAAAATGGATGAACATTTACAATTTTGCATCAAGACTTTTGTCTAGAAAATGCTGAGAAAATACAAGGCCCTCTTTTGACCTTGTGTATATATATATATATATATATATATATATCCAGGTCTGTTAGGAAAGTGTTATTGTAACCATAAACATTTCTTTTATTTTCAGACAAAAGGAAACGAGTACTCTCACTTTGAATACAGCAACACACCATCACTTCAAAAAATGTTAAAATGATTTCTGATTAGGCTGAAATGGCTGAACATTCTGCCACTTTCAAAGACATGTTACGAAGTAAAAATTTCCTGATTGCTGTTCTTTTTATCGTTGCAACAAGCATTTCTATCTGGCTTTTAAGTTTACCGACTCCAAACCTGCGGAATATAATGTCTCAGACGCACAAACAAATCGAAAGTCAAATTGAGAACTTAAAAAATATGAAGATAGAGAATTTTAAAAACATCAATGTGATGAGCAGAAATGAACAGCACTATGAGGAAAGAGAGCTGACGCTGGACGAGACGTACCTGGAGCTGCTTGGATTCACACACACCCCTCATTTATATCCAGGGGATGTTGGTCACGAGGACGCGATTCCTGTCGTTATAACTGGAGCAACAAATAAGAATTATCGCACAGCCATTGAAGTGATCAATTCGGCCAAGAAGTATCTAGAAGGAAAAGAAGTGGTGGTTTTTGACCTGGGGATGGGTTCTTACGAACTTGTATCGGTATGCTTTATTGTATTTTATTTTTCTGTGTAATTTCTGTACCAATTCAGCCTTTATTGCTTTAAATTTAATTGACAATCTTTGCAATAATTATCGAGTGTTTACCTCCAAAGAATGTTAACTTTTATTAAAGCACTGCCAAGAAGTAACATGCAATATGTGTGGGCTGTTGTTTGTAAGGTATTCACTTCTGGGATCGATTCAAACTATCCTTTAATCTGGCAGTGTCTATCCCGAATTTTCGTGAGGCAGTGTGGTTTTCCTTGCAGCTGAAGAAGCATTGTAACGTGACATTTAACTGCTCGGTGCGATCACTTGACTTCGACAAGTTTCCAAAGCACCTGAAGAATAAGAGCATCAAAGCATACCTTCCCATCGTCATTCAAGTGAGTGTCGGAAGTTATAGGGACACCATTTAAGTAGTCATTTGAATAAAGGGAACTACTGTAAAGACAGATTTTTTCAGAGTAATTTTAATACCCTGGAAATATTCTTCCCTATTTTAGGAAATCAGTTTATTACCAAAATACGTTTCTTAAGATGGTTAAAAAATTATTTCTTTACCAAAGTGACTGCAAACAGTGAAACTGAGAAATGAATTGATAAATTTTCGCGATTGAGTCTGTATAGCAGTGTCTGACATCTGTAGCATATGGTATCGATTCTTGTTTTTAAAGCATTTGAATTGTGAATTCTTCAGACGGCGCTTATTGAGTATTCAGCCATAGTCTGGGTGTCGTCGGATTCCGCTGAGCATTTTATAACCGGTTCGCTGTCCGGCGTCTTGACAAGAGCAAATGAAACGGGTCTCGCAGCGTGGACCATCGAGTCCATGGAGCCCACGTCCGCATACACTCACCCGAAGATGTTCGAATATTTCAAAGCGGACCAGCGTCACTACTACTTTCACAGAATGGTCAACACGGACCATTTGGTGATTTTCAATACGCTGGATATCCACGAGAATTTGATGTTGCCGTGGGTGCAGTGCGCTCTCACAATCGAGTGTATCTGTCCAAAAGGAGCGCAGAGTGTTGGCTGCTACCACCAGCGGAAACCAAAATATCTATATTCTGGTTGTCATAAATTTGAAGTGTCAGCCTTCAATGTGATACTGGGCCATATGTTCGATTTAGTGGACGACTTGTATATCACCGATGATCTGATATTTGGCTTAGAGACGGCTGTCTCAACAACGGCTGGTTACAGCAAAGCTATTCCAAAATCAAAACCCTTAAAGAAATCCAAACTCGTGAGATCAATTTTGTGAGTATTGCGGAAACGATAATGTCATTTTTACTTGCTCATCTCCTGTGCAATACTGAGGGTTGACCTCGTTTTTCTAGTCATTTTTACGTGGCGTCACTGAATGTACCAAGTTGTCAGGAGCGATTTGTGTGATGGTTCAGTCTAGTAAACTCACCGCCTTTATTTAGTCGTTGAACTTTTCGGTTAAACATAATAATTGTGTTTAGGAGGATGTTATAGACAATATACCACTACCTTTTAGTTGTTACGTACCGGTCAGTATTAAGTGGTTTTTAATGATTGTGTATTTAATGCGGGATTAATTACCAAATAGCATACAAAATCGGAGATGACCAGTTGCTATATACGTTGCCCGATGGTTTTTTTCTCTGCCGATGTGGAATCAAATTTTGACCTGGTGAAAATTATGGTGAGGTTTCTATATGGGCCAAAATTTGATGTTAATAATTTCACGTCGCCATTTTTTTTTTTTTTTTGTATGATTGCTTTTGAGCTACGACGGGAGTTTATATTCAGGGGTAAGACACACGTGCACACGGGCGGTTTTTGTTGTGAATCTCGCAAAAATCTGACAAAATATTGAAATTAACATGATCTTGATTTTAATGTGAATGTTTTTTTGAATACTGGAGAGGAAATAATACCGCTTTCAAACACACACCGTGATAGTATTATTTGAACATTTGAGTCAGATAGAGGTGATTCTTTTGTCTTGAATCGTTGAAATAAAAGGTGTTCAAATTCTACAGTTTAGTGTCATCAAGGTATGTTGTTGAGAAATAAATGTTATTGAAGTTAATACCCAAATACTTTCCTTTAGAAGAATGTAAGTATTTTGCAGATCTCATCAGTAGTTTTTTTATCGGAAAAAGGTATGAAACTAGAAATGTGTCCGTTGGAGCACGCATGGCCCGCCTAAACCATTACATTCTGAAATATATCTATATATATTTTAAAGATGTAAGGCGAAGCATGTTTATCCCATCGACGAATTATCACAATATATCAAGAAGTCCATAAAAATGCAAATAAATCTCAACGAAACTATATCCAAACTACAGAGAAATCTACCATATAACTTAACGTTATACATGGCCTCTTCGAAATTGGTGAAATGTTTTCATCAGAAAGTTGGCCATGCATAGATATATACAGATATGTTTTAGATTGATCAAAGCAAAATCCTCGGACAACGCAAGTTTACAAAACCCATAAATTACGCTAACTCTTCGTTCTTGGCCTATGTTCGGACCTCTCTCACGGACCGACGTCGGCCCTCGGGGTAGGTGCACAACTAGGTCCAATGAGCTTTCGAGCCATATAAATTTCAGGTTGATCGAAGCAAAACCCTGGGACAAATTCCGTTTGCAAACCCATAAATTAAGCTTACTATGCGTTTTAGGCCTATCTTTGGACCTCTCTCACGGATCCACGGACCGGCCGACGCCGATCCAAAGGGAAGGTGCACAACAAGGCCCCATAAGCTTTCGATTCATCAAAGCAAAACCCTAGGATAAGTTCTGTCTACAAAATCCAAAAATTAAGCTAAATATGCGTTTTGGGTCTGTTCAGACCTCTCACGAACCGACCGACACCGGCCCAAAAGGGAGGTTCAGAACTAGGTCCCATAAGCTTTCAATCCATAGCAAAACCCTAAGACAAGTTCAGCCTACAAAACTCAGTCTATAAGTGTGCACGCACGCACAACGGGCGAAAAAATTTTTGCCGTTAAAATCACCTTATTTCATCACAGAACCACGTTTCCAGGCATTACCTGAAATTTCGATTTTGGTCACGCACGCAAACACGGATAAGTCAATTACTACATGACCTCTGGCTTTCGCCGGGCGGGCCATAAAAACAAGAAAAAACGAAATAGAAATATGTATCTCGTTTTTAACCTTTATTTGATTTAAATCCCATAAGGCATCATACTTAAAACAGCACGAAAACAGTCTAGTTAATCTTACGCGCCTTCATATAATCTTTTTCTTAAAGTCTTGTGTGTATGTTAAAGAACGCTAACTAATCTATGTACCTGCCACAGACAAACAAAATTTCAAGTTTCAAAAATTCGTACAAGCTCTAAAACGACGTTCTGTTGCACACCTCCTACGTCAGATTTTGCTCATTATATGTGAACACACATGTGCATATTACATGCAGCACTTTTTGTTAAAAAAAAACCAAATTTAAAAAGTTCGTAAAACTCCCCAAAACCTGCATTCTGCAGTTCGGTTACACGACCAATATAGGAGTTGGCTCAATTTGTGCTATGCAGCATATACACGTGCAGTCACCGGTACACATTTTATTACAAATTACTCTGACTAAAGGCAGCCTCAATAACTACAATTTACTGTTTCGTTTATGCCATCAAAAACCTTCGGGCTACATAAAACTTCACCACTTCATGCAAAACTTAACAACAGAACTAAAACTCCGGTTTTAACGGTTCTACATCCAACTGTTGTTGTTAGTTCTCTAATTGTTCCAATGTGGAACTGCCATTGTTAGTTCTCTAACGCTATGTTTAGCACCTCTATTTTTTTTCTAAATATTATTCAGTTCTGCTTATAGAAAGCACTGCGGACACTTCGCGAATATTTGTAGGCCTCGTTTGATTGAGGCTGTGAACGGTACTAACAACACACGATCAGCATTAAATACACACAGTTCGTATTCGATAACTCGAATCCTGCTGAACTGAAAATAAATCTTCAAAATATCGCATAAACATACTATTTAACAAAAATAAACACAAAGTCCTACAACATGAATTTGTAGTTGCTACACACTACAGCGTGAACTATTAAAAGGTGTATACTTGTTCACAAAATATACGAAGTAATCAATAATAAATGAAGTAAACCCGAATGTTCACGTACATATCCCCAAACAAGTAGATCCTGTCTAATCCCAACCCTTGACATTTGCTCAGTTAACGCCCCACCCCCCCCCCGATAATATCTCCCTCCCATATTTGCTTATATATCACCACCAACCCCCATATTTGCTCATTTATCATATGTACAAGCAACCCCCCCCCCCCCTCAATCTAATACATGAGTGAGCGAAGTATTGTTGTTTACGTTTAGCAAACTCCGCTTAGTGGCTTGCTCCTAAGATCGTAACAGTACGAACACACACAAGTCCGATTTGAACTAGAAAACCAAATACGCATATGTACATAATTGGTCATTTTGAACTGTACATAATATTTATCGACTATAGAATAACTGCAGCGTTTTTAGTATTGCGTATGCTCAAACCGCCATTTACTCCTTTGATGTGATGACCTGTTGCGATGCCTGTGGAATAAAACAAATTGTGACATTGTTAATTGTGTTAGTCTGGTAAACAACTTACAAAGATTAAGCCGTTGTCAATTATTTTTCTAAATTTCTTGTGATAAAACATTTTATGACTACATTTTTTTGGCTGCTTTTTCGGACAAGGGTTTTGTTTGACTTGTAAATGCTGCAGAGTGGCGAGAATCTTTAAAAAATCAAATTGGTTCACTGTTACCGCTCTCTTACCTGTGAGTCATTTTGAACCTCTGTCTCCTCACTTTGTGACGTCAGTGGAAAATCACCATAAAGAGTGCCATGCCTTTCCACCCTGGTCTTCAACATTTTGTTGACGATTCCAAATAGAGTGGTCTGTTTGGGAAAGTCATTGTCTACGAGATTGACCAGGCAGTAATTCTCTATAATGTAGTTTATGATTTGCCGTGATTGTGAGTTCTCTTCATACAGCTTCCCCCACTGCTCTCGCCATAAACCAAACGCCTCATCCTGGAACGCAAAAATACCAATTTTCGCCTGCTTTTTGACATTCTTTTTAGTTGGAAGAATCTCGGGTAATGACAGAAAAATATCACTTTTAAATATTTTATTTAAGGGAAAAATTATGAGCTTAGATTCTTTAACGGGATTGGGACAAAAATCCACTTGACCATAACCACCCCCGAGTTGAAACCCCTCGCTAGTGCGAATACGAACGTGTCGGCAGAGGCGGGCGGGGCTTTCTAGATAATGGCATGAGTGGTTAGTCATCTGGACACCCAACCATAGTTCATAACATATCACTAAATTTCTCTCACAGTTTTCTCCACACTGACAACCCTTTGAGCTATACACTGACAACCCATTTTGTTTCCATCAACTTAAGTATGTGTGACATAAAAAAAAAATTTGCCATTGATTCCAGGGGAACGAATCAAATAAAATTCCAGCGTCATTTAACATACCCTCCAAAACTTGAACGCAATGGGATCAACCACCGTTGGTTGCAGGATCTCTTTGCCCGGGAAAACTCCCCACGTGACCGCTATGGGCTGATGTTCGTCGCAATTTGTAAAGTCTATTTCATCCTGTAAGAGACAAGAACAATTCTTTTATGCATTAAAACAAGTAAACTACGTTACTTCTTGTATTTTTTGCTCCTGAAGAAATATGTAATAGGCAAAACAAAGTACCCGCAAAGACTTTTTTAATATTTTGCACAAAGTGGCAAAGATATAGGATTCTCCAAGTACCTGAAAAACACTGCGTAGATAAAGCTGACAGCCTTGCTAAAGAAAAAACATCTATAAAAACCCAGTTATTGGAGCTGTCAAATCTTTCAGGCTGCACTTTAGGAAAACTTGACTTCTGACGAATAACTGCGCACGCCCTGGTCGAATAACATTCAGAGAAAGACCATGAAATAGTTATTCATGGCTTTTGAACTCTGATGCCTTCAGTGCAATTTTCGCCATCACTACACAAAGTCAAGCATTAAATAGAAAGCATTTATTTGGTGCCTCTGTTAATCACATATAGATAATAATATGTAAGAAATAATAGATACGAACCTTACAGCTGAGTATGTGGTAGTTAACCTGAGGGTTGTAGGCAAGAATCTCCTTTAAAATCTCGACGTTTTCCTTGGACGTGAAAAACTCTAAATAAGCCTGGAATAGAATAAAATTTTGTGAGTAAAGGACTAAATAACACAGTAACTACGCACTTCAAAGCTTTCAGCCCTGCACGGATAACATTAAGTGCATTGCGCTCAGACAATAATACTTCATGTATGTCACCGGGACCCTTTAGATTGCATTCATTTCTAATGTGAACACAAGGTACCATGTGCCGCCCGGGACAGACTCGGAAAGACCATAATCTGGCACGCCCACCACCCCTACCCCACTCCCTCCCGGGCATTCGTTATTTTACTGTTGCTTTAAACGTGATTTCTCAGACATTAAATTCTACCATTTAAAAGAACTCTAAACGTACTTTTTCAATACATGTATTTTACTTTACTTGTATGAACACCACACAACGACTTCCCATTGAGATATCATCTGAATGAAGACATGCGATCACTTTGTTTTCAAGGACAATAAGACACATATTGCCTTCATATAAAAACCACTCCCCGAAGTTCTCAGTTGAATGCCCATAATGGAGGATGGAACTGTTGGGCTCTTACTGGAATTAGACTATTTTTACGTTTACTTAGGTTTAATGGATGTGGGAAAACATGCGTTTAGAATCCCATTGCCTCATTCCATTTTAAATTAAAGCGCGCGGCTTTTACGATTTATACATTCAGATATTTTCTTTGTCAATAAATAAAAGTATCTACCCCTAGGTAAAAATCGTTACATTATAACAATAAAAATTACCGTTTCTTGAATATTTCGGGAAATATTTTTGATAAATTTAAGTTAAGAACTGATCGCCCCGTTTCAAACAACTTTCAGGTTAACACTAACCTCACAATTGCTAACACACATGATTTCATTATGTTCATTATGGCAGATATTACTGAGTTGCAACGAGAAGAAAAAAACCAGTTTCACAAATGAAATGCTCATTACATTTTGAGCTAGAAATATCTCCGCTGAAAACATGATACAATGATATCAAAAGCATTGTCTAACAAAAAAAAATATTGTACCAACTTCTCATACAGAGTCAAGCTTTAGTCTATTATTAATATAAAACTTCAATTTCAATCTACCTTTTTATGAACCAACATGGTGTAGATTCAGGCCTAATAATAAAAATACTTAAAATAAATTTATTGCTGAGTGCATCTCCAACAAGACTTTCTCTAAAACGAGAAGTTGGTTGGTAAATTTAACTATTAAACATTGCTTGATACCAAAATCGATACTTGAAATTACCTTCCAACGATACTGAGCATTAGTTCAAGCCAGACACATTTGAATACTGGAACACCAGAAAACCTGGTATACATAGTCTTGGGTTAGTTCGATACAATACTAAAGTCTCTTTTTTTTAACAGTCAATAATTATTTTAATGATAAATATTAGCTATTCTAATTCAGCAACAAGCTTTCCTTTTTTATAATTAACACACACATTAAAAATTCAACCAAAAATCACAAATGCAACTAGAACGGCCAGGACCGACATATCCCCCGTGGAACCTGCAGCCTATACTTTTACAACAGCCAATGGTTTGTTTCCCAGTTTCTATAGAACATACTTTATATCATAAGCCTACACGTTGAAGCCATTCAAAACTAAACTGCAGATAAAAAGCTAAAGAAAAATTTCACTATTCTGTTGCTTATGAATGCAACGCATTATTATATACCTTGTAAGTCATTAAAGATACAAGTCTTTGTATGCATAGTGCTGGACATTTTCGACATGCACAGCCAATTTAAACAGTTATGAAACGACTAGTTTGTTTTTAAACCTTTTGAAGGATCAGATTTCGTAGTCATTATTTGCATATTTCACAAAGTTCCCCCTAAACTCTGATAAAGAAAGTCCTTAAAAAGTTTCCCTCGATTTTTAGAGTCCAATTATAGATTTCGCCATTTCAAACCAAATTTGATTTTTCTTTGCAAAAGAAGTTTATAAAATATCACTTTCCAAATTTTGACACCGACGGACGCTCTGACAGACCTTAGCTACATCCTCCACGGGAGACAAGTAACCAACACATCAATAAAACACATACTGAATGCGAAAATACAACTGAAATGGTAATAATTAAGACGAACCATACATGCCGAAACTCCTTTTCTCCACAGCTGCCTCAACCCTAAAGCACAGTGCACGTTTATTTATGCCAAGTTATTTTTTAGCAGACATTTAAAGAACGTGGCTATTCGATTCCAAATCTTTTGAGATATTTTTTAATCTCAGAATAATATATTCCAGTTTCTTTCTATGTGGAGTAAGTCCAGGATTCTACTTAACATACATCTGACTGTGTGATAATTAGCAGAGAGTGACTTACTTTGAGTAAACCTTCAGGTCAACATTTTCGTCACTGGTCAATAATATATTCATGCAGACTCGAAATAAGTAAACGTATGGTTTGTTACATAACTTAAGTGGCGTTTTGATTACAATTACAATATCCATCGACTTTTGCGTTCTGGTCAATATTGAAAAATTATTGATTTGGAAATCAACCAATCAGATTGCAGCATTCAGCCAAGTGATGTAACAATACTTCGTGTTGACTCAAAATAAGACAATATCTGCCAAATGTACAGCCTATCCGGAATTTTTTTTTTAGTCGAAGTTTTGAAGATTACATAAGGTAGTGAAACTCGCAACTTTTTCTGAAGTTGCTTTCAGCATACCAAGATTCGAAGTAGAATCCAAAGAAATAATAAATGCACACAAACAAAGTCTACGTCACCAACAAAATGTATGACTTCAGCACTGTTCCAGGGTACGTTCACTGAATTAAATAATTTTTTTGTTTTGTCCCCTTCACAAAAAAAACAAAAGACGCTGCGGGTCAATGTGGTTAGTAGTAGACCCATATCAATGCCAACGATGCGCACATACAGTTTAGTTTAGATTAATCACAGTAATAATTTATTCCGCAGTAAAAAATGCCAAAACTATATTTCAATAGAGATGTCAACTAAAGACGCTGTATTTAGCCACGAGTTAAACTAAAGACGCTGTATTTCGCCACGAGTTGTTAATGTTCCCAGAACAGTGATGAGTTCATGGCGTAAAGTGCACCGGTGAAATAGCCACGTTTTGCAAATTATCCCTGACATAGAAGTTGGCATTGTCCCTTCAAGCTTCTGGTAAAATAAATGTGCGATCCCCAACCCCTTTATGAAAGTCAAGACAATTTCTTGAAGAAAAGGGATTTCAATAAGACAGAAGATATCCCTAGTCTCTCACCTCACTTTACAGTTGTCACTGGACAACATTTTGTTTTGTTGATGACCAAGCCGCTCTCGCTAGAGATACGTCACGACACTAATCAGCACCGATATTTGCAGGTTAGTGCGCAGAACATCCCCTTTTTAGTGCATATGTTTCTTCAAAAGAGAGCTGCATATTTTTTGCCTGTAGAGGTACACTGATTCTTCTCCCCAATCGAACTACTGAACTGAAAATTTGTACCGATAATCCAAAATGAAAAGTGAGAGACTAGAAAAAGTTGAAAACAAGAAATCATCCAACAACGCGGAAAATCAACTATACCTTCTGGTAAATATAACCGCCCGAGTTACCCCAGCCGAAAACGGGGTCGGTGGAGGGAACGCCGTTAGCGTTTGGTTGTGAATTCGTTGTGAGAACACCCTGTCTGTTTATGACGCTCAGCTGGTCTGCTATCTGCGCCGTCTCTTCCGCAATGACGTCATCACTCCAAGGCGTCTGTGTTACCTAAACAGTTGGTGAATCGGTTAAGCTTTTGGAAACCAGGCCCACAGCTAACAACTTCATCCTTAAAGCGACAAATATTTCATTTTTTAAGTTCTTTTCTTCTAAATTTCAAAATTCCGTCTCTGGAACACTGGGGTATGAAAGCAATGCCAACTAAGCACTTCGAAACGCCCCTTAACGAAAATACTCATATGCTTACATTCAATTTGGGCGGTCGCAAGAACAGTGTAAAAAACTGGGTAACATGATGTTTTACCATTGCCCTCATTACCTTGTAGCCCTTGTTGTTCACACCACCACTGATGTAGTTGGCAAACATATTCCACACGTCCTGTTCACTCTCCAGTTCCTCCCCCCACATCCTCAACAATTCCTCTTTAGGGGAGCTCTTTTTTAAGTAAAATAAGTAGTAATCTTCCAGTTCCCCGAACGAAGCCGAAGACGTGCTCCCCCACCGTCCGTTCGGATATTCGTCCCAGTCCGATGTCCTAAACACATAACTTTTAGGCCGGGAGCTCCAGAAGATGGGACGCACATCCTCCTTGCACCGGGCATGGTTAGCCGTGGTTTTCCAGGGCAGGGGACGATGTACTTCATCGCACCACAGGCCCAAGCGTTTTAAAATGGCAATGGTGGCTATTTCACGATTTAATGTATAAAAATGTAGGCCGGTCACAATCCCGCTGTCGAGTAAAACTCGGCAATGATCCACGGCTAAATCGACGCCATAGTTTCTTATAGCCTCATCGTTGTCTTTTATCGGGTTGATGGCATCGAGAATCTCTTGAGGAACTTCTAATCGCGATAGCTTCACGATATGGCGCAGTGACTGATATGCCTGCAAAGCAAAACACAAACAGAATCGCTGAAATACGAACTCGATTTCTTTAGAAACTGGATGTCTTGGAGACGGTTCACTCTGTAACAAACATACTATAAAAATATATCTTCCATGTTTTCTTTAAAAAAAAAAAACAACGGCTTTAAGATGTGTTTTATTTTTGCAGCTATATAAAAATACACTTGACATGCGAAATAAGAGATAAGTTCGTAATAGGTGTTTATTTCCAACTTCTGATACTTCAGCTGTTTGTCGGTCTAAATACTTCGCACAAAATAATTAGGCCGAGTATCACCATTATTATCAGCATAGCGTCCACATAGCAACGAAGTATAAATGTTTAATTGTTATCTTGAAAACCGTTCACGCCCGCACTCCGAATGCATACGTCACAGACGCTTAAGTTCAAAATAGCTCACTTACCACACTGCGTGTGTGTATGTGATGAGGTGATCTCAAAAACTGCCAGTACAAGTGCGTGCGTACTAAATGAACAGCTGTCTTGTTGAAATGACTTACCTGGATGGGGAGTATTCCTGGAATGATTGGTACGTCAATGCCGATAGCTCTGCAGTCCTTTTCAAATTTCAGGAATGTACGGGGATTAAAGAACAGCTGTGTGATTATGAAGTCTGACCCAGCGTCCACCTTCTCTTTTAGGTGTATCAAGTCTTCTTCGTAGCTCTGACAGTCAGGGTGGCCGGATGGGTATCCTTTGTTTACAAATAAACAAGCACCTCTGACGACAGTTGAAATACGATACATACGATATTTTGGCAGGCTACACCTCGTTAAATGAAACTGTCTTTAAGTTACTTTCAAATATCCAAACTGTTCAACACACCAATTGATTTTTTTCCATAAGAATTTATGTCCATTTGCACAAACGAATTACACAAACTCTTGGGGATGGAGCCATGCAGCCAAAATGTTACATTTGACTCTCACACCGCCTAAATACAATTAAACGTTAAAACCTCACGACCTGGAACTCGGTCTTGTTTATTCCTTTATTATACACACTCCGTGAAAAAATTCCCATTGTAGAAACTTCATTGGGTTCTTCCCTGATGATATCGATAAGACATTAACTTGTGTAGCACTTATTACGTAAAGCTGCCATTTTCTTACAAGCACCCATGGCATTACAGGTCCGCTCACCTGCCACACAAATGACAAAATAGTTCCCAAATTCGCTCCGAATATGCCGCACCAAGTCAGTGGCGTAGTTGAATCCATTCTCCTGCTTTTTCCACTCTTCTTCTTGCAAAGGTGGATCTGTCCACAGTGAAATTTGACAACAGTGAACTCAGAAAGCCACCAGACTATTCTACCATAAATTTACTGATGAAAGAGCCTGCATAATTAACCAAAACAAAATGAGATATTTACATTTAGAAAAACAATCTGTAATCATACCAGCGGCAACTACTTATTTCAAGTTATACGAACACATAAAAAGTATCAAAGTAAAACGAATACTCGGAGAAGAAAACAGACCTCCCCTCAGGGCAAGAATGTTCCTAATGCCCAGTTCTTTGGCCCTATTCAAATGAGCTGTTAGTTGTTCTTTGGTTTGTCCGTAACACGTGATGTGCAGCATGGTCTCAATGCCGCTGTAGTTGAGCATGGCTGTGGCAATCATGCTGGAGCTTGTTGGCTTGTCAGAAATGGGATCACCAGCCGGATGCCACGTGACGTCACAGAACAGAGGCTTTCCGGCACCGAAGCGATCGAATCTGAAAGTTTACAAACCAAGTATTACTGGCAGGGACTGCAGCAAAAAGAAACATATCATTATACTTCAACTACATTTGACTTTTTGCCCAAAAAGTATCTTATGCCGCATTTCTTTCTTTTCTTCTTCTTCTTCTTCTTCTTCTTCTTCTTCTTCTTCTTCTTCTTCTTCTTATTATTATTATTATTATTATCAGTACAAACAAATATGAACTTTTGAAACGTCGTATAAATGTCGGATTTAGTCGCGATTTAGACCTGAAACCGACGTCATTCCAATGTTCTTTTTCGGCATTTTCCCAAATAATAAATGTTTCTTTTGCAAAGGTTATATTACAAGTATATTATATTATTACAATTTATAATTACAAAATGCATGTTACCCTCCTAACTATATCAGAATTGTTTTGCTGTGTTTGTTACAGCCATAGGAGAATTCTGACATTGAAAACCCGACGTCGGTTCCATTTCATACAGAACTAAAACCTGACGTCGGATTGACATCGGAATCCGACGTCATTCTGACGTTGAAAAAAAGACGTCGGTTCCATTTCATATACAACCAAAACCGGCATATCAGTCCGACGTCGGAAACGTCGGGTCATGACGTCGACCCGAGGTCATTCCGACGTCTTAATGTTTTCTGGGCATCATCATCATCATCATCATCATCATCATCATTACCATCATCATCATCATTATTATTATCGTCACACATGGTTTAGTTTCCACTCTAACTTTTTATCACCCTTTTATAGTACGTTAAGATTAGCAGGCATTCAGGTCCCGCCTCCAGGATGAATGGATGTTTCTTGTAGTATAACATTGCAGCTTACCCTTCACACATTCTATTTGCAGATTAACATATGGTAAACTTCCATATAATGAACCCTTTTGGGACTGAGAAAAAGGTTCATTTTGCCCAGGTATTTCCTACAGAGGGGTAAAATGTGGGAGAAAAAAATAGGTAATAAGTCTACAAAGTATGTTCCACCATTGGAAGTTGCTCCTCAATGAGAGGTGTTCTATAATGCAGGTTTTCCCAACTTTTTTACTTTTCCTGGGACATTTTAATATCTGCCTTGGACTAAATTGTACACATATTCCTAAACGTGTAGTGCTTTAAGTTGTCCAGATTGTGAAATAAAACTGAACACGACAATCGTAGATTGCACATCCCCCGCCGCGCTCATCTTCACTATGTGTATTATCTTCCCGTTATAGTAAACAACAAAGTCCAAATTGTGAAAAATTACTTTTTCTGAAGAAATCGAAAAATAACCTAACTTTGCAAAACTACATGTTATATATTTTCTACCTGTATGGTTTTATTGGTCTACGGTGAATAATAACAAAGATACAGCCTGGACAAACTTTTCTGAAACACAACAAAGTCTAAATTGTGAAAAATCGCCAAAATTATATTTTTTGAAGAAATCGAAAAATAACATGACATTGCACAACTACACTTTATATACTTTCTACCTGTGCGGTTTTATTTGTCTACCATAAATAGTAACAAAGATACAGCCTGGACAAACTTGTTCTGAAAAACGACAAAGTCCAAATTTTCCAAAATCGTCAAAATTAAATTCTTCTAAGAAATCGAAAAATAACTGACATTGCACAACTACACGTTATATACTTTCTTGCTGTAAGGTTTTATTAATCTCTGAGGAATAGTAACAAAGATACAGCCTGTACAAAGAGGATTGCGGGACGGACGGACGGACACGAGGCTTTCTAGATCCCCCGCCCTCGGCTAGGGCGGCGGGGGATAACAATTCTACAATGTCACACGAATTCACATTTTGCTGAGTAAACTATTTTTAATACTAGTTCAGAGACCCCAGTAAAGGATGCAAAGTGTACCCTCGTTATAGCAACAAGGTTGTGATGGAGAAATTATATCGCTACATCCGATGTGTCGTAATAAACGATACGTTTGATGAGCGAAAAGCTTAACTGGGACCACAATGATGTCGCTGCCAGCGCTTTGTCGTTATAACCGACATACTATTCTTACATAATACATATTAATAAAACCCTTTACTCTATTCCTTAAGGTCAGCCATCTGATTACCTGGAAATTAAATTAACAGCTCCATTCGCCGTCCTTGGTGGGAAAAACTCCAAAGAAAAGAACGGGTCCTTCGAGGCGATTCTGTCGTGGACACGGTCGATCAGACTGATATACTTGGTGGCCGGGAAGAACGAGACCGGTGTGCTGGGCCGGGACGATTCGTCCCCACTGCTGGCACAAGCGCCCGCACTCTCCTCATATGACGGCTGCAGCCTCGTTTTAAACTTCAACTCCCGCATGGTTTTGAGGAGAAGCTGCTCTTCAACTGCTGTTCAGCTGGTGTTTAAATCCTAAAACACACGAGTTTGCCACATTTCTAGAAGAAGTCACAAGTCAATGTTTTCAGGCACATTATTTTTTTTTTATTTGGGCGTTTCCTGACTTTATTTTAGGGAAATGCACAGCCGCCTCAAATTTTCAAGAATACGAAAATATTACTTAAAGTACGATATGAAAAGGGAACTAGACCTATGATCTAAAACTATAATAGCTGTTGACAAAAGTCTAAATTACTTCAAACTTTTCTTCATTAAAAATAAAATTTTTCCACTGAGATGCATTACAATAGTCGCGTCTCTAGGAAGAAAAGAGTGTATACGAATTAAACATTAAAACAAAGTACCATGTTCATAGCAGGACACCATATGCCGGTTGACTCGTATACGCGAAACCGCAGACAAAGCAATCAGACCTCAACGAAGATGACTTATAAGATGTTTTCCCCTTAGCTGGTGTCTGTTCCTGATACATCGAGGCCAAAACACTTTTACTGTGTGTGTTATTCATGTACTAAGTGGGTTATTGTTTCCGCGAGGCCTTGTTTTTTTGTGTTTGTGTGTGTGTGTTTTTTTTTTTTTTCAAGTAGACGAGATGGCCAAGCGGTTAAGGCGATGAACTGCTGCTCTATCCGGCTATGCCTGCGCGGGTTCGAATTTTTGTCAAGTGTTTAACATTTCGCTAGCGAAGTGAGGTTCTAGTTTAAAGTAAAATTATGGCAAACAAATAACAACTCACATATGTTTTCGTCATTTACAAAACAAGGCACTATAGTCAAAGTTAGTCTATTCCGATACAGACTAACTTAGATTAAGGACAATTCAACTTGATTCTCTACAGATTTCAATTAGACTGAGCCTCAAAAGTCTATTCCGGAATAAACCGACTTTGTCGAGTGCCTAATTTCGCCTTAAACAAAACATTACGTAGATACTTATTTGCTTGATTTATTCTTATTTTAAACAAAAGAATATTATACGAGGAAAAAACTTTACAGCAATGTCTTTCACAGCCAGCGACAACCTGGGCAAAACATTAGGTTCGAAATACAACAGAAACTTGTCATTGCCAATATCAAAATCTAACACTTTAAGTAGACTGTGCGTACACTCCAATTTAAATATCTAAATATTCCAGTAGAATATCCGTATAGTCCAATATCAATTGCTACCTCTTTCAGTAGACTATCCGTGCAGTGCATTATAAATAGCCACCTCCTTCACTGGATTATCCGGTCCAACATCAACAGTTGAGACCCACTGTGTTGACACGGCTAAGGCACAGGGAATTTACCTGACCAGTTTTTTACTTGCGGCTACGTCGTTATACCGATCAAGTACACAGCCATCCAGCAAAGAAGAATAAGGTAAATAATGAGAACCAGGTTTTGACTGGTTTTTCAAAACCCAAGGGCGAAGCCCGCAGGTTTTGAATATCCAGTCAAACCTGTGTTCGAATTATTTACCGTTTTTCAATCATTAGTAGGGAACTTTCTCCAAGCAAGAAGTGGTCAGTCAAAACCCCCCTTTGTTCGCCTGCGAAACTTTGGACAAATGCTAATTCAATTAATAAGTGCGAAATACACCAAAAGCTGCCTTCACGTTATAAAAAGTTGACGTAGAATCAATTTCATCGACTTTTCTAACAGGCGGCCAAACGGCTAACAACAAAATGGATAATACATAAGATATTGAAAATGGTGCTGATTTTGTCAGTTTTTTTATGGCGACTTAACACAGGTTCTAAATCAAAGTGATAGTGCTGATTCCACGGACATTTTTATATCACAAATCGAAACAAATCAAGAAAATGTAAATTGTGACGATTCACTGGACAAAATTCTGTCACAAATCGATACCGAGGGGAAAAATGATAAACCCGAGAGTGACCGCTGTCTTGACCTGATCGACACAAATATATTTGAAAACGACACGGAAAATGAGTATCCAAAGTTTGAAGATAACAGTGACTGTGAGGAAAGTACAAGATTTCGTTTCGTGTCGGAGGAAGAGGCATGTGTAAATAAAAATCAAAATCAAACGGTTTTCTTTTTTATAGCCTCGATTTCAAACAGGTTTTGACTTAGAAATCAAAACCTGTTACAACAATAGAAAGTGACCTACTTATGATTGAATCCTTGTTGAAAAGTTTTGAAGAATCAACCTTAATCTTACGTGTTGTCACAACAGTTAAGTTGGATGAAAGGTTATGAATGTCATTAAAGGAATTGCGTTTATCCACCGAAGCCAGGTGCGGACAAAGCTGAAGAGCTGACGACATAGGGAAGCGTAAAGAAAGAAGGGGGAGGGGAGGGGGGAGTCTCAGACACTATATAACCCACCTTATCACCTCGTGAAGTTAATGTGGATGAATCCAAATCTTTCAAGGAGCAAAAAAAGAATTACAAAGAAAAAATATCCAGTTATCATTTAGATATTTAAAAATTGTCTATCCATTCAACTTTTCGTTAAAAAATGCTATTTTCATGTTGGCTCGGGACCCCGCGTCCGAGACTATGAAGGCCCGAACGGCCTCCGAAAATAATCTTAAGAGAATGCGATGCGAATTTTTCACGACAGCTCAGTATATATATATATATATATATATATATATATATATATATATATATATATATATATATATATATATATATATATATATAAGGCACGACGGAGCGCTGGCGTAGTCTGAGCGTGCATTTTAAATGGCTAAGCAGAGCTAGACATTAAAGCCTGACCGACCTGCCTAGGTAGTTAAAATCTCGGGTCAGACAAGTAGCTCCTGGCCGACTGGGCAGGTAGCTTTCTGGGTGAATGGTTCTGGTGATCCGGCAAGTACTAAGTTTAGTCTGGCAGGCAGATCTCTTAACTTGACTGCCGGACCGGGCAGGTGTTAAAAAAAGAATGCAGTGGGCATTGTACCCAGCTGCCAAGTGAAAACATTACAAAGGTGAAAGGATTTGGTCGGCCTCGTGGCCAAGATGCCTATCAAAAGTACTCACAATGACCTCCATTTTTTTTTTTTTTGTCAATAACTAAGTTCGAGTGAAAATCGAAAATTGCGGCTTATCTGTAATTGAGCAAAGGTCAAAATAAAAAGGATGTGCAGCTACCCACTGCGATAGGTCATCGATACATTCATAGCAAAAAAAAATAGAACCGAATTATCATGAAGGGAGTAACTGCCGGCGATGGACGGATAGACAGACAGGCTGTCAACACCAAATCTACAGTGCCCCATCAGGGTTAAAGCTCCGTTTAGGGGCTCAAGAGCATATTTGTGTGTGCATTTATTTATTTTGTCAACGAGAAAAAAGTCTTGTTTTTTATTTAAAATAATTATTTTTTTATTTTAGTAACCAGAAGATAAGATACAAGTTTATTTTCCCCTCGCCTGATTTACATATTCCATATTTCACTTCCATTCTTTCATTTCGATAAATTTGAAAAGCGCTACGACTGGGGGGAGCAAAGGCGTGGTTACTCGCAAACACTAGGTTACAGGGGGGGGGGGGGGGCTTGACGAAAAGAGAGAGAGATAGAGAGAGTTCATTGGTTTGGATGGGGCATATAAATTGCAACTGCGACAATGTTGAAAGGACAATTACACGGTCTCGAATTAGAAGTTAAAAGGGAAATAATTTGTAAAAAAAAAAAAAAAAAGAGAGAGAGCTAGAGAGAGAGAGAGAGAGAGAGAAATACAAAGAAAAGAAAAAATAAGAAAAATAAAAATGAATTATGGGAATTGTACTATTGGGGAATTGTTGGGGGGGGGGGATTGTCGGGGGAAGGGGGAGAATTGACTGGGGGAATTGTCTGGGGGGAACTGTCCTGTTCCCGTTCTCGAATACATATAAGAGCCAACTGGGGACATGTTCACCCGACCGGCCGGTCTTTTTTACCTCCACTTTATTAACTTTTTTATTACCCAGCGAATCTAGTGGATTCATTCCATGAAACAGAAAAGATCAAGAAATATGGGAGGAAGGTATCTTTCACATAAAAAAAGATGGCAGTACTACCCCCCCCCCCCCCCCCCCCTTTCCTTACAGAAGGTCCTCAAAGAACGGGGTTGTCGATTTAGAAAGATGCAAGGACATGTGGCCTAATACCGCCGAAAACTAAAAGGTCATTAAGCCCCCCTCTCCCACCTCCCTTCCTCTCATCATATTATTGTTGTTTTGTGCATCACCAAAAAAAAGTGTACATGTCCTAAAGAAAAGAAAAAAAAATGGGTAAGAGCGTTGAATAAAAAAAAACCGAAGAATACTTTTTTTAAAAAAGCATTAATTGGCTTGTATTATTATTATTTTCTTCTAAATGATATTATTCTAATAATGTCACTGACAACTAAAACAGCAAAACTTAAATTTCTTTTCTTCTCGTAACGGTCGAGTAACACAATAATTAATATAAAATAATCTAAATTCAAAAATTCATCATAAAATATTTTCTTGGATTTCCAAGTTACCACGGATAGGGCCTATCCACTATTGATGGCACCCGATCTATATCATGATTTCATGGCTATGATAACCCAGATATGAAAAAAAAATAATTACATCAAGAAAAACCATTTTTACGTTAAAAAAAGGTGAGTTTAAAGATAATATTCTTTGAACAAAAACATGCTGAAAGACCTGTGTAAGGTTCATTTCAACATCAACTGCTTGAAGAACAATCGCAGTTAAGGAACACAAGACTTGCTTACCTTTGATTTGCTTCAATTGACAACAAAAAATAAAACTGTCAATGGAAACTTCTATCCAGCCCGAGCTTTCACTCTTGTGAACTTGACCAGAAAGAGAACTGACTGATGCAGTGTGTGTGGTACTTATAGTGGCGAACAGCCAATCAAACTCTCTGTTACATTGCTATTTGCAAATAAGAAAGCGTGTGAGCTTACCACGTGCAAAACGCATGGAACAATTTTCCAGTGTTTTCAAAAACGTATAGACTGTAATTTTTAAATGTTTATCGCGTTCACAGTATAAAAGTTTTTGACTTCACCACGGAATAGAACAAAACAAACCGGATGCACTTTGGGAAAGTGGGAAATCATTCTTAAACCATGGTTGAACCTGGCATCTGTTCAGACAGTGGTTTAATTGGGTTTAGTTGAGTCTGCGTGGCTTTCATTAATCTGGCTGTGTCTTGTTCATGCAGAAGGATTAAAAGGTATGGTTGAACCAAACCTGTTTAAGTCACTGAATAACAGGAGTATTAATCGGCCATTTAAATATAATTAGCTAAAAGACCTTTTCTAAAGGCCTTTGTTGTCTAAGGTGATAAGACCAAAAGAACTACTAATGGTTCTTTTCGGGGAATAGAGGGATATAGAGGGAACTTAAAAAAAATACGTTTAAAGAAATCGATTTATTTAAACGTAATAACAACACAGGTTTTACGTTTTAATAGCTCTCTCAGATTGGTGATGTATCGATTTGCCTCTTCTTTTCAGATAACTATTTATATCGGAAGCAAAGGTTATTACTGCCTCATAATATTCAAGTGTTAAATTAAGCCGTTTTGTATTACCTGGGTTGTGACTTCGGTAATCTGTGCCATTTCTGAAGACTGCAATTATCAATTACATACATCAGCTCTAATTTATTAATAGAGTTAGTGTAATATACATCTATAGCTACGTCGTATGAGTACATTGTAAGACCGTAAGTACAGTATTACATGTGACAGAGGATGAAGGGTTTCTATTGAATGATCAGATCTAGAAGGAGCGGGAGTAAAACGCATGATAATAATAAACAGTAGATCTAGTAAAAAAAGCACCACAAGGAACCGTTTTCAGTGAGTATAAGGTGGAAAAAGAAATTTAAAAACTAGACGGTCAGGAAATAATAGAAACACCAACAAACAATAGATTTCCTTTTGATTCTTTGACCACGTAAAACACAGAACAGAATTTAATCGATTTGGGTTGTATAAAACTTCCCTAACAATGACAGTTGTTTGGTTCTAGCATACTCGCACAATTTTGTATCTGGTTCACTAAGAACGCATTTCTATTAGAAAATTTCTGGAAACCTTTGGGTAATTGCTTGCTTTGTATGCCTGTGCTATGAGCCGCATAAATCTGGAAACATGTCTATATGTCAGATGACTACATTGATCATGTGACTCATGTTCGTGTCAAAATAAATAAATAAAATAAATGTTACTGCAGAACGCAGGGGCTTTGGAAGAACAACATAAAATTTTTTCTAATTATTTTAACTTAAAGTATCCGACAAAAATGATTTCAGACCTTATTTTAGCTGGGTGAGCTTCCAAACTACCAGTGTGTTGAGCGATAATATACATTCGTTAGCTCGTAGTCAGCTCTTCCTTTAGTCTTAGATGACTCGTGCGGTCTTCCTATGACAGCAAGAGTCATAGTTCCTACAATAGGAATGTCATTGATGTCAATTTTCAAATCCCGGCGCACGACTCGGGCTAACGGCGTTATTTTAGAAAGGGTGCATCACATACGAGTAAATGGCCCAATTATAAATTATGGCGCACATATTTTATGGTCAGATAACAATTTTTTACTGAGAAAAATATGTGTTTTCTTGAGATCAGGATATCGAATCCTTCATTTTCGCCCACAACATCAGTGAATACACAGTTGCAAAACCACGCTTTACTCTAGTTTGGAGTTTCGCTGAGGTCGAAAATAATGCGCCAGGGTACTTCTCAGTGTGCTTTTAAAGAAAAAGCCCGCCAGTTCGAGCTTCGGTGTCCTTAAACGTGCGCCGAAAGATCAATTTTCGAGGCTCTGGATCTTTCTAGCAGGCTTTTTTTTAAAGCACGCTGAGAAGTACCCTTGCGCATTATTTTCGACCTCAGCGAAACTCCCAAACAAGAGTAAAGCGTGGTTTTGCAACTGTGGATTCACTGTTGTTATGGGCGATAATGAGGGATTCGATATCCTGATCTCAAGAAAACACATATTTTTCTCAGTAAAAAATTGTTATCTGACCATAAAACTTGTGCGCCATAATTTATAATTAGGCCATTTATATGATGCACTCCATCTAAAATGACGCCGTTGGCCCCAGTCGTGCGCCGAGATTTGAAAATTGACATCAATGTCATTTCTTATTATAGGAACTATGACTCTTGCTGTCATAGCAAGACCACAAGAGTCATCTAGGACTATGTATTTTAATGTCCGTATACTGGGAAGTTGCTGTGTTTTGTATCAGCAATGTTTGGTTATACCTCTTCTATCGGTGGTATGTATTTGTTCACGTGTAAGTTGAGGGATATTTCCCTAAAATCATTAAAAACCCATAATTTTGTCCCAATTACTGTCTCATCCTTGTATATATAGTTCATGCAGTATGTACCCTGTGTGCACCCAAGGCCACATTTTTCATGCCTTGTGTTTCTTAAAATTATACATTAAAGGTGAAAAAAAAAACAGGCATCGGCAAGCTGTCAAATGTTTTGTTTATCTTCCGGGTTTGTTCTACCCAGCACGCCATTCGACCGTAGTTATAAAATGGCTGACTTCTGTAGGAATCTGTCGATTCTGTATATATCCGTTTACACTGTAGGCCCATTGGAGATTCCGCGAAAATAATAATCAGTAAGTTGGGGGGGGGGGGCTACTTTTTGTAATATATGTCCGCTCTGTATTTATACATAACACGTCGATCTCCTCAGAGGTCATCTGTTTTATAACAACGCCTCATTGTTTCCGCATAAATTTACGCATGCGCATGAGAGGAAAACAAAAGATGTCTGCCTGTGGGAATTTGTGGTTATTGCTAGAACTTTTTTTTTTTTTGTTTTTAGGGAATTTTATTGTGCACAGCCATATTCGAGTATGCGCTGCGTGGGCATAGACAATAAGGAGCACTCACAATACAATATATATATGCATCTTTCACAAACGCGACGTTTTCTAACAATAACTTTGCTTATCAAAAATCACGATTATGACGGAAACAAACAAACATAGCAACTTATAAATGAGTCTCGATCATCTATCAATATATCAAATCCGCTTCTAAGTTTGAAAACACTTCGCCAAAATAGGTCCATTTTAATTTTAATTTATCTTCAGGTAATGTTTGCATGCCTGCGTAATATCGTAGTTTTGCGTTTCTAATAAACACGTTCTCGTGAAAATTTTCCTCATTGACCCTAAACTGATATATATGGTATTTTATTAACAAAGAGAGGTTATCCTCTGTAATATTATCTTTTCCAAGTAAAAAATCCAATTTCTCAAAATTAAAAGAATTTAGCTTCAATATGCTTAAGCATCTTCTTATAATTTCTCTGGCTTTTTGACAGTCCCAAAAGAAGTGTATTATCGTATCCGAGGTGTTACAGTACTTACATGCATCGGATTCTAAAATTTTCCAGTCCTTTTTCTTCTTGTTAGTTGGTATTATATTATGAATGAGTTTCAATTGCAGGGCCAAAAGATAGGTTTCTTTAGTGCATTTTCTGCAAAGTAGCAAGCTACGTAGAATCCGTGATTCTTCTAGCATACCTGCATTCGCCCAGAACACAATACTCACCGGAGGCTCTACAATTTTATTTCTCAAGACCATGTGGTAATCTTTACACTTAGCTTTCTTTATGTTGATTAACGAGTCACGTATCTTAAAAATTGGGTCAGAGCAATCCACTTTATAATTATCTGTAATGTATCTATTGTTTTCTCTGTTTTAACCATTTGCCGATATATATTTTAAGACCATCGCACAGTAAAAAATTGACACGCAAGTCATATCTAGCTTGGAGCTCTGTCAACGAAAAAACACTTTTTTATCTTTACTTAATAGGTCCTTAATATACAGTATGACTTTTTCGTGCCAGTGCTTCCAGTAGAGTGACCTGCCGTCAATTGTTATTTCTTTATTGTTCCATAATACACCACTGTATCGGTCTTGGTTATGCAATTCACTAAAATAGAGTAACATCTCTTTATAAAAGGAGGATATTTGAAGACTTCCAGCGTCGAAATTCGAGTGCAAAATAAGGGGCAATCCCCCGTATTCGTCAAATTCACTATGTATTATGGCATTGCTAACGTTTTTAACCCACAGTCTAGACAACCATGCCAACCTTAATGATTTTTGCATAACAATTAAATCTGGTGATCGAATACCCCCTGCATCAAAGTCCCCGATCAAGGATTTATGCTTGATCTTACTGGGTTTATTGGACCACATGAAAGCATTTATCAACGACTGGGCCCGGGCCAGATCTGCGTGTGCACAAGAGACGTTGCTCAAGCTGTATATTAAATTTGACATTCTCATAGTTTTAGATATGTTAACTTTCCCCAGCAGTGTAAGACCCCTCTGACTCCATAAATTCAAACGTGTTGCAAGTTTTGTTATCTTATCCAAAATGTTTACTTTGTTACACTTTTCCGTTGCATGACCTACTTCGATACCCAGCGTATTGAAGCTACCCGAAGCAACCTTTAAATTAAAAACAGGCTCCGGTTTTGTTCGCCATGGCCCTATATATACCAGCAGAGATTTTTCTATGTTAACTTTCAAACCGGAATATCTCGGAAACGCCTCGTAAGCTGTAACACATAACCGAGAGAGCACACGTCTTTTAATAAACACGTTGCGTCATCTGCAAAAAGAGAGATCTTATACTCTGAATAAACAGCGTTGTCGACAATGGACACCCTTGTCTAACACCACGTTGTACTTCGAACCAGCCACACGAATAACCATTATTCATAACAGTGCTAGAGATATTATTATAACATGTAGCTACCCATCTCCGAAACGAAACACCAAAATTAAAATATTCCAAAACTTTATGCATGAATTTTCACTCGATACTATCGAATGCTTTTTCGAAATCAAAAAGCAAAAGTAGGCCTGTCTGCTGTTTCTTGTTTACTTTATTAATGACATCCTGGATTAGCCTAATGTTTTCTCCTATGTAGCGTCCCTTAACAAAACCACTTTGATTCTCGTGGACCAGTTTTGGCAAGATATTTTCTGTTCTTATTGCTAAAGTTTTAGTGAGGATTTTGTAGTCAACATTTGTGAGGGATACTGGTCTCCAGTTTTTAATAAGCTCTGGATTTTTACCACGTTTTTGCAGAAGGGTTATAATACTTCGCCTTTGGGACTGCGAAAGCTCACCTTGTTCAGTAGCATAATTAAACGTCTGTATTAGCAAGCCCCCTAATTGCGGCCAAAAGGCTTTATAAAAATCCGGACTCAAGCCATCACAACCAGGGCTTTTACCGTTCGACATGCGATCCAAAGCCTTTTTACATTCGGCTACAGACACAGGGCCTTCACAAAATATTCTATCTTCTTCTGAAAGCTTTTTTATGCCTCGAGAACTAAAAATTTTATCGAGATCCGTGTTGTTTATATCAGGGTGTGTCGTTTGATATAGTGTACAATGAAATCGCTCTAGCTCACGGAGGATAAGAATGGGATTTGATATGATGTCATTATTAACTTTTAATCGATCTACTGTTTTCTTATCATAAACTTCTTTTTCCTTGTTATAAAAGTATTTGTTACTTTTTTCATTTTTTTCTATATATTCAACACACGGCTTCTTGTCCTTTGTAGGTATTAATATCCGAAAGTATGCTTTTACAATTTAGGTATTCAGCTTCTTCGTCTGGACTTAATTCTGTTTGGCAAAGTTTCGAATAAAGCTTGTCACATTTCAATAGCAAATATTGTTCTAACAGACGCTTTTCCTTAGCAATTTTCTTCGAGATTTCCATTGATATCGTTAAAATCTCGAATTTAATAAGGTCCCAGAATACTCGCTTATCTTTTGATTTTAAAAATTCTTTTCTATTTTTCTCAATGAGGCTTATAATAGCTTGTCTATAGTCTTGATTTAATAAAAGACTATTATTAAGCTTCCAAAATCCTGGACCTCTATCGTACTTAACCTTTTCATCTAATTCTAGAGAGATTAGTTTATGATCCGTGTTTATGCTCTCAAAAAACTTTGACTGCTTATGGTTTGCCAACAATTTTTTACTAATTAAAAAGAAATCGAGCCTGCACATGACTCTTGGTGTATTTCTGGACCATGTGTACATCAGCAGATCCGGATGCTTCTCCCTCCAAATGTCGACTAAATTGTGGGTTTTTATCAATTCCTTTAAAGTGCGAGCCGATGTTTGGCTAACTGTTGCCCCAAACTTTTATCTTTCGGCTCCAATGTTAGATTAAAATCCCCTGCCATGATTACATTCTCCAATGATACCCGAGTCATCAGATTTGCTGAAAGTTGTTCAAAACATGTAACCCTCTCACAATCCAAGTTGGGAGCATAGATATTAACACAAGAATAATATATGTTAATAATTTCTACTTCATTAACGTCAAGTCGCCCTTCTTTATCAGCCAAGTTTTTGCGTACCTTTAAACCCTTCTTAAACAAAGTCATTGTTCCTCTTGCCTTAGAGGTATAATGGCTAAAAGTTACATTGCCCTCCCATTCTTTTTTCCATTTTTCTTCAATATCCGGAGAACTGTGACTTTCTTTAATGAAGAGAACATCAAATTCCTTGCGCTTTAGAAAAAAGAAAATCTCTCTACGCATTTTTGCATTACGCAGCCCTGTTACATTTAAGCTATAGTACTTAACCATTTTTTATAATATTTCTAAGGTTACATAAGCCACTATGCATATTAATAGATATTTTCGTTTCTAAAATTACGCTTGTCGACTTAATATGACTGTGCTGTTTGAGACCAAAAATTATTACAACATAAACATTGACACAAAACCTATGTACAGTAGATAAAGCATAAGCAGAAATGTATGAATCGAGATATGAATCACCAAACATAATATGGTTTGGTTAGCGTAAAAAGGTTTTGAGCATTTATATAATTTAATGTAAATGCCATTGTTGAGGTTGCAAAACTTCTATATTAGAACATTAGAGTATTTTATTGTTATCTTGATTAATTTAGGTTTGGGTCAATTCGTGGAAAACCTCAAACAGCATACACCTTTGTAGTAAACGGTAACGCATTGCACTGTAAAACGGGATAAAGAGAATGCTATGTTTAGACCCAATTGAGGTAACTGCATGTTGGGTTTTCCTATTTAAATACGTAACCTTTTTCTTGCAAAAGAGGGGTTTATCGAAAACCCAAACAACACCTATGTAAATAGGCTGAATGTATGCACCTCCCACATGCTCGCTAGTGAATACCATCTAGAAGGCTTTAGAAAACATGTGAGAAAGGTCGATTTAGTATGGAATTTTGGTCCTTGTAACCGTTCACAAATGCCGCGGAAAGTAACCCACCTGAAATATCCCGCTCACAGAATGCGGCAGAGGTGATCGGCAGGAGTTAAAAGAACAAAACGCCCTCCCTTTTCTGAAGCCAAATTGATCTCAAAGACGTGAGTTTGTTTTCGCCTTCCTGCATGTTTTATCATGCAAGCTGATCACCGTCAAGAATCAATAAATATATTCAAGTTAGTCTACGACATAA
Organism: Protula sp. h YS-2021; assembly: GCA_949752745.1. Lineage (NCBI taxonomy): Eukaryota > Metazoa > Annelida > Polychaeta > Sabellida > Serpulidae > Protula > Protula sp. h YS-2021. The sequence goes on from OX457026.1 coordinate 72,027,247, forward strand.
ATTACAATATTGCTTTCCATAGTACATCAAACTTTACGTACATCCTACCATTCGTCCATCATAACCCTCACGTGCCTTATTTAATCAATCAATCACCTGGTGTCACATACACACCTTGTTGTTTATCCACTGCGATGGCATTCAAAGTTATGCGTAGTATCAAATTATGAACTGAACGAGGGGTGTTACCAAAATCTCTGAGGGACCAAACCAACTCCAAGTTAAAAAAAAACTAAAGCGCTCAAGGAGCCACTCTTTGGCTTAAGGTTAAAGTATTACATACATAATAGCAGATATAATTATAATTAAGCCCGGCATCAAATCAAACATTTGACAGCTGCGTGGTTACCTTTTCTAAAATGATACCCAGATGATTTTTCCCGTGGAATTGCAAATGGTCTAATTGAGGGTCGTCCATCCGTTTTCCAGTTGAGAAAAAACTGTTGAGTTGAGAAACTGTTGTGTGTATGTGACACCAGTTGAGAAAGGATTGCATTCTAATAGGCGTCTTGGAGAAGTTGCAATCAGCTCTTCTTTTAGATGGTCGTTCTGTGAAAACTTGGCGAGAATTGCCTTCTCCATGATAATAAGGAGACTATTTTGCTCTGGGTTGTTCCTAGCCTGGAGTTTTCTTCCTAGTCGCTTCACTGCCACTGGGTTTGATTCTCTCATGATAGCCTGTGCTGTTATAAGGTCCCTGCTGTTTCTGGCCTTACAATATTGGTATGCTTGCTCAACACAACAAAATGTTGTCCCTCCGATAGTAAAATCGGCCTTATAGAAATTGCTTAACGGCGAGAGGTATCCATAGAAGCGCACCTGAGTATCGGTTTTCACAGTGTGACCAGTATCTGCCAGCCCGGCCTGATTTATATTGTCTACCGTGTATAACCGTCCCTTAAATTTGAGCTTGTCCCGCACCATTTTGGCATATGGATCAAGACGTTTTGCGTTGGGAAGCGACTTTACGAGATAATCGCGCCTTTGTGTGACTGCCTGGGGCACATCCTGTCTTACAAAAATGCCTGAACCTTTGAGAATCTGGGAATTCTGTAAACTACGGTTTTTTTCTGCCACTGACTTAAATCGTGCCACTATCCCCGCGGGCTTTGATAGATCGCTTTTAAGTATGCGATGAGCGATGTCTATCGAGTTTGGCATGTTAATATGCATTTTTGTTCGGATTATAGCGTCGAGGACGTCCTTACAGTTCTCACCTTCTCTCTCCTGAACCCCTTCAAAAACAAGGTTTACCTTACAGGAATTGGTTTCCAAGCGCTCGATGTCTCCTTTTAGAATCCGATAAAAATCGGCCGCGGAACGTCGCTGATCCTCACACTGCTGTTTAATTGCCGCTAATTGATTAGCAAGTTCCGCATTACTATTTCCTTGCTGGTCAGCAGGACTGCGGTCTTCCAGAACCTGTATCCTTTTCTCCAGGCTATTGTCAAGGCTCTGCATTGAATCCAGCCTTTTACTATTATCCACCGCTGATTGTTGGTAGGTGTCTAACACTGTTGCCAAAGCGTCGATTCTGTCGTTTATTTTGCACATTTCAGCAGATAGCTTATTGTCGATAATGTCATTCAGGTTTTCAGTAAGGCTCAGTTCTACCTTTTTAGCAATGCTCAACAAATCTTTTTCTAATGTTTTCTGGACGTTTTTCGCTACTTTTGTTATAATATCGTCTAAACTATTTTCGAGTTTTTTCTCAAAATAAACTAGCATATCACAGTCTTCCCATCCATCCGCTTTAATAGACTGAGTTGTATTTTCACTTCGTTTCCTTTTTGTCTGCCTCACACTCCTTTTAGTCTTTGGACTTTTTCCTTTGGCCTTCTTGCGAAGATTGTAAGTCGGCTGTAGATTTCACTATTACATCACAAATATCGCTTTGATTATCCTTATCTAGTATGCAATATTCCTGATTTGTGCTTTGGTCATCTTGAGATGGTCCCTGTTCCCTGCTTATGTCCGCCATTATTCCAACTCTGTGTATAGTAATAAAATCCACTCAAAACGTCATAAATTTTGCGTCCATTTCATTGTTAAATATAAATTTTATATCCCACACAAAGCACTTATATATTCATATACACACTGGCCTCATTATTATATTAATAGCAACCTCTAACACTACATTTTTTGAATATTTTCTCTCTACCTAAAAACACGTCTTCACATATTGAAATCGATCCACCAACATTGCTAGAACTTGTTCTTTTATGAAAATATCAAGACATGTACAGTCTTCAACAACACATTTTCTTTGAAGGTACTCCATAACACTTCATAAATCTAGGTATGTATCTTAATATACTGCAATGTCGCCACAGAGGTGCCTCAAAGCGAGCGTAGTTGACTTGCATATAGTTATATAGCGAGAATTGGAAGCGATCCGCCGAAACTCAGTAGCGGATGGTTCTTGGAGCTACTCTTCCTTACGCTTACTCGGTATATCTTTCTATCAGTACGTCGAAACCCTGTAGCGTACCCTGCTTTGAGCCATGTGCTAAGTACAAGTCTCAAGTGACTTTCCTATGTAGCCAGGGGTGACTGGTTATGCATCGATCCGGATAAGCCGAATCACGCTTTGGGTGTTTCAAATAAAATGCGCAAGAATTTTGAATTTCGAAAGCAAAAACAGCTCATACTAAGAACATACCAGAGATTGAAACTTAAAACGATTTTATAAAACTTTTAATCAATTTTTAAAATAGAATACCGGTTGTTAAAAACACGATTGTTCTTTGGTGAAAGAGAAATTTGACATTTAGGCGAAATTTCTGTATCATTTCTTTCATTTCTTTACCCGGTTAGTTTGTGTTCGAAACGCAGAATTTTGCGCACTTTATTTGGAACGCCCAGTGTGATTTGACTTATTAGATAACAAGCAGTCCTGCATGATCTGCGGTGTTCCTATGACAGCAAATGTCATAGCTACTGTACGAGTACAGACGTCAATTTTTTTATCCCGTAGAAGCTCCCAGTCAGCTCTTCCTTAGATAACTTTGTATATCTCTCTGTCAGAGCTACGACGCCTTCAGTTGTTCCCCTAATAGGGTAGCTTCAAGAAAACCTAACCTAAGGAGACACTCGGGTCAACTTCATATATGTTCTGAGGCAAGAATCATGCATACCAGTTTCTATATTTGATACATTACTGAAAGTTCATACACACACTAGCCTTTTTGCAGACCAAGCGCAATTTTTAATGGACTGCATATCTTTTACTTCTTCGTTAATGTGTAGGAATGTTAGCCTCCACACTCGCCTGTTTAATGTTTGCTTACGTTCCGCGCTTTAAATGTCATGTGTCAGATGACCAATAATTTAGATAAAGGGACTATTGATTACTTGCAAAATATATATTCAAATCATTAGTGAATTCAAAATCAGGCATAAAATGATTCTGTGCTACCACAGTATTCAACTTCTACTTCCTGCATACTTTTTGAAATATCGATTCAAAAGTTTTTGGTGGAGAATTACAAGAGTTACTATCACTTTTTCACGTAGTAAACTGTGATGCATGGATGTAAACAAATGCCATTGCTTGTTATTTCCGTATTCTGGTTTTGTCCGTATTCTTTTCTTTTAAAAAGGCGTAACACAAGATGTATATCATTGCCGTTGTTCTTTGAGGGCCTTTGGCAAATGCCAATAAAGACTTCTAGGTCGTTGAAGCTTGCACAACATCGCCACAGAGGTGGATCAGAGCGAGCGCAGTTGACTTGCATATCGTTATAAAGTGAGGATTTGAAGTGGTAGCCGATCCCCAGTAGCGAGTCGCTTCTTGGAGTTACTTATCTCGGCACACGGCACGGGTCAGTGGCCTTGTTTTAGAAAGAGTGTATCACTTTTCTAATTTTTCTATTACATATCCTTGGCACCATACCCTGTGAGAAGTACATATATCTCTTACTATTGTAACATAAAATCAGACTTCCCAACGAAACCTCGAAAAGGCCTTTATTTTTTTCGACATCCCCTTAAATCCATGAAAAAACCTGAAAACCTTTATTTTTTTCCGGAGGGTTTTGTTTAACATTGTTTTGAGGGAGAAAAACATATGTTGGCTTTTTTCAGACCAGCCGACTTCGTCAGGATGGTCTAATTATATCAGTAGGAGGCATCCATCGTCAGTATGTACACATATACATATGTAAACCTCGACGACTTTGATCGAATTCCTTTCAAATTTTACATAAATGTTCCCTAGGAGCTCTCCTCTGGACTGTTTTTTTTTTTTTTTTTTTTTTTTTTTTTTGCGGTGGCAGTTTTGACGTTAAGTAAGAACTGGGGATCGACTGTAAGTGTATCAAATTTCATTTTTCAAGTTCCATCTGTTTCAGAGTAGAAATCGAAAAAAAAAACTGCGCGAAAAGCCAGAAAAGCAAATAATAATATCAAATTTCAAAAATTAAGAAATAAATAAAAAGGAAAAGGGAGAAACTTGCAGAAATCGTGCAAAAATTAACAGTAGTGACAAATCATTTTTTATTCTATTTTGGCATAATTTTAAAGAAGTTAATGAGTAAGCAACATTTATGCCATCTTTTATTCATGTATCAGTTTTCAAGTCGATGTTTGTCCCAAAACTTTCCTCCAAAATAGCACTGAAAACCTTAAAACAACCCGTAAATCCTTTATTTTTGTAGGTGGAACCCCTAAAAACCTCAAGTTTTCAAAGCCGCTGGGAAGCCTGTAAAATTATAGTATCATGTTTTGTTCAAGAAAAAGGTTAATTAAACTCGACAGATTGATCAGCTGTTTTTTTTTTTGTTTGCGTCGCCATCTTGGTTTCTACGAGACCGTTTGTACCGCTTTTGGTGATTGTCTTCTACTCCTAACTGCTTAAATTATTTAAAAACCTGTAATTTGTGTTCAGTTGCTGTCTGCTTCTTGTATCATAGATATCTTTAGGCTAGTTCAAAACAGTACATAAACGTTTAAGAATAAAACAAAGACGATAGGCCCGTTAATAGATATTTTTATTACCGGCCGCTAATGAGCGTTGAGTGCCAGTAACTGGTGTATCTAGTTGGTAGATCATAACTGGTGAAAAAGTGTCACATTCCAATTCCACTAAATTAACCAGATGCAACTTTGCTTATCCTGGGATACTAAAGATATAAAAATTGCTTCCAGCCACAGCATCTGTTCCTCTTCATTCCAGCAATTTCACACTACTGTTATCATTCATTCTCCTCCCCTCCCAGAAGTGGAGACCCGAAATCAATAAGGACACAAGAATGAGATATTTCACCTGGGAAAGTACATATCATAATAGTGTAACATAAAATTGATAGTATCGTGTGTTGTTCAAGCAAAAAGTTAACAAACAAGCCAAGTTGATCAGCTGTTTTTATTGATGTCTCCATCTTGGTTTCTACGACATAGTTTTGTTTAGTCCCAGATGACTTCTGCACTCCGGGACTACGTTTTACACCGTCTTTGTTGATTGGCTCGCATGTAGACCGTCATTTTATTTCTCAAACTTTGGTTTTGTTCACCATAGAAGCATAATTTATACTTTTGTGTTTTTATTGCCTATGTGCGAGGAATTTGCTGTGTTTTGAGTTAGCAATGGTACGTGTTTGTTCTGAGTAATTCAAGGTGTCGTTCCCTCAAATCATTAAAACCCTTGATTGTCTCCTACTTGTGCGAGGGTTAGTCCTGGATGGGTTCTGATGACAGCAGGAGTGACAGCCCGATAACTGAATTTGCCATTGATGGCGTTACTTCAGAAACTGTACATCACATAAATGACTCGCAGGCCTGAATTTTTTTTTCTTTTTCAGGGCATTCGGGCCTCCGGAGATGAAATCCTGGGGCCTATACTAATTACCTGCGCTGGACCTCATTTTAAATTATAGTACACAATTTTTGTAATTAAATAGCAATTCTGTACTGTTTTAATGGCTGATCAGGATGTGGAAACCCCAGTTATTACCTACAACAACAATGAATATACAGTTGTAAAACCACTCTTTACTCAAGTTTGGGAGTTTGTCGAAGCTGAAAATGATGTGCCATGATTCTTCTTGGTGTGCATTTTGAGAAAAAAGTCCGTTAATTTGAACCTCGTTGCCCTGGACTGTGCGACGAAAGATCCATAGCGTGGAGAGCTGAGATCTATGTTTTTAACTGTTATTGCTTTATTGATGCTAAGTGAGTATCACTGTCTAAAGTCTGAAGACTAGAAAGGCAAAACTTATTCGCTGTGTGTACAATGCGGTTAATCTTTCGGATTCTCGGTTGTCAACGTAACAAAACATTTATTTGGGTTGCATCAGGCAAAACTTAAACCCTGTGTATACAGTATTGCTAATCCTATGGATGTTCGGGTGCCATCACATCAATACATTTATTAGGGGCGCTGTCTAGAATAAGAATAAATTTGACAAATGTGATAAAATTTTTATTTTGTTATTTTACTATTTTTTTTTTCTTTATTTTTTCCGTTGCCATTATTTCCACTTGCCATGTTTTCCGTTGCCATTTTTACCTACACCCGTCCTGGCAATGGTTCAAGTATGACAGAAATAACGAGCTGATGTTTGAATTGTATTTCTCCCCCTAAGGGAGACATATATAGCATTTGGTGTGTCCGTCTGTCCGTCCATCGGTCTGTCTGTCTGTCCGCAGTGAGTTCTTATGAAATTAATGAGTCGATTTTTCTCAAAATATACATACGTATTGGGGTTTAGTCTAGATGATGCCCGTGTTATTATTTTTTTTTTTCGTTTCCTCAAAAATTCTATTTTTGGCAAATTTTTGAACACAGGGGGGGGGGGGGGGGTTTCGTGCATTTTTTTCACTTTGGCAGGTTATATCTCCAAAATAGTTTGTTGGATTAGGCTGAAACGTGGCAAGAACAACACACACATAGTGCAAATTTTTACTGCGAAGTTTTTATTAATTTCCGGTGAAAATGTATTTTTGGCGAATTTTAAAATTTTTGATTTTGAACTTTTTTGCCATATTGTTGCGATATCTCCGAAACGGTTTGTTGGATTAGGCTGAAACTTGGCAAGAACTCACAAAAAGTGTAAATGTTTACTGCGAAGTTTTTCTTCATTTCCTTTGAAATGTATTTTTGGCGATTTTTTTAATTTTTGAATTTTTACTTTTTTGGCCATATTGTTGCGATATCTCCGAAACAGTTTGTTCCATTAGGCTGAAACATGGCAAGAAGAACCCATTTGTAGTGAATATGTTTACTGCGAAGTTTTTCTTCATTCATTTTCTGTAAAAATGTATTTTTGGCGATTTTTTCAATTTTTTGGGCTCGCCAATGTTGTATTTTAAGCAAGGATTTTTTTCCACGTGACTGATTCGGGGGCGGGGGAGACATATCCGTTTTTGTTTTAACAAAAACACTGGCCAATCTAGTTGTTACATGCTCGAAAGTAAACTCAATATAAATCTATGGACTTTTTAGTTTTATGTTTGCTATGAACGTTTTCAGAACGCTACTTGTGAATGCTGCCGCAGTTTTGAACTTCAAGCTGTAAGTTTTTCTGTAAAGCTTTGGGTAGTATATCACTGTGAATATTTCAAATCTGGCTATTAATGAAACTATTACATTGTTGCGTTGGAGTGAGTTTAAGATAAATACGTGGGAATATCGCAAGGGTATTTTGTAAATCTGGCTTAATCATAACATATTTTTTACAAAATGTATAAATGTGTGGATGGCCATCCGTTTATACATGAGCAAACTGTTTTTTATATTATAAATCACCATTGGCCAAACGTTACTAAAAAGAATTTTTTTAATCATTTTAACGGTTAAAGTGTAGCCGAATGTTTTATGAGCACCCTTGCGTGTATGTTTTTTTCGGATGAATTTTGGTTCCTGTTCCAAGTTGCCATGTAACAGTGATATCTAGAATGATGAGAACAGAATGTCACAGTATTCGGCTCCTTCAGGAGGGGGCTTTAGGTTCTACAGGTGTGTGTTTCTGCCTTTTTTGCAGGCAGAAGAAAGAGGATGATGGTGGTTTTGCAGTAGTACGGGAGCCGACCGCGGGTACGTTTTCGAGGAACTTTCATTGTTCGATGTCTTATTATTTCTCCTGGTCATGTAGAGCTGTACCTGGCCTGTTGGGAAAGTGATATTCAGGTGTTGAACGATAAGATTTCAAAACTTGAAATTGTAAACGATAAAGTGCAGGAACACAGGTTTCAAACATGCCACTCGATTTTGCTGTAACACGAATTCAGGAAAGCGTTCAAGTGCATCAAATCAGCAAGGGGAAGGGGGTGGGAGAAGCGATACATCATGAATCTAGCTTAGAAAAAGTTTGAATGCGTTGTATGTTCCTTTGCAGGCGATAAAGTGAGGGAATTCCTACAGAGTTTGCAGTACTTTAGAATCTTCATAGCTTTGTGGAATGTTGTAGTAATGTTTTTAATGATTACGTAAGTAGTTTTCTTTTCCGTAGTAGCATCTGACTTAAACAGGTTAACCATGGCCCAAAAAATATTCTGATGTTTTGATTATATTTTAGTTCTTCAACAGTTAATCTGCAAAGTAACATCTATTTAAAACTTTGCTCTGTCTAAGGAATAGGATATTATATACCTGTATCGCACACTATACTTTCAGGGTGTTTGGACACTAATACCTAGATACTGTGAGGGCATGGTGCGCGGAAATAGAGAGCTGTAGTGTTGCCAAAGGCCAGAAGTCACCAACGTTGCAATTTTAGGATTTCAAAAGAACCTTTCACAAAATTACACTAAGTTATAACTCATTATAAGGACAAAAACAGGTGCAATGACAGTTATATTTAGGACAAAATAACCAATAACAATAACAACCCTTCGGTGCACTCCCCCCCCCCCCCCCCGTAAGGACATTCGTGTAGGGCCGAGGGTTGTTATTGGCCCGGTCACAAGTTTTGTTGCGTCTTTTTGTCTTGTTTTGGGCTGAAGAGTTACCCAAAAATATACATAACATTGTACAAGAAATGGTGTACATAAATTATAACATTGGTTTATATAGATGTTTATTATTTCACGGAGGGTATAATTTCAGTTCAGAGAATTGCAGGCTTATTGTAGGTAGGAGGTCACACAAGTGGGGGCGTGCCTTAGTTGTACAGTAAGTATGTTTCTCCTCAGTAACGACGACGGCGGGCCTGGCGAGGAAAAACGTTCTGCTGTTGGCCAATGAGAAATTAGTTTAAATCTTTTAACTCTTCTATGCCCGTGTCCATAGTAAATCTGTGTTGGCTTAAGTATGTACTGCATTCAAGTTTGGTATCACCCTTATGCTCTTGGTCAATGTTCCGTCATTGAAATTTTTGTAGCTTTGTGTAAGTATATAGGGAACTTTGAAATTGCATGAATTATCGCTCACCTTACTGAAATGTTTTCGGGTGTCAGAGTTTTAGGCCAGGCGAACGAAATTGACATTTGTTAAGAAATGGATATTTTTTTATGACGACGGTAAAGCTTCAGGGTGCCACTGGTGCCAACATTTTGGTTGTACCCATTACTTTTTCAACAGAAACATTAGTGTTCGAATTCAGTACTTGGAATTCGCCTGCATACTGCATATTCATGTATATTTAAAAGAAATACTTGAGTGTATACTAGTTTTGTTATTTATTTATTTTGTGGGAGCTAAAAATAAATGAGAATAATAATAAACATATAAGGTGTCCAAAGTTGTTTTAATACTAAATAAATAATCAAAGAACAAAGCTGTCTTATATTTTTTTTTATTCTGTGACATGAGAACTTTTTTCAGTGAAAAATAATTATTACATCTAAATATGGCACATTCAATCAAAATGCAAACAAACACTCGCAGTCCCAATAGGTTAAGTGAGAATGAAGACAAACTTCCACTGCATGGTTAAAAATGTGACAAAATAATCTGAACTTTACACAGTGAATAATAATAAAACAGTAAAATAATAATCATTTCCACAACACTTGCTAGTTATATAAACCAAATATGTTTGGAATTGTCCAAATGATGTAAAATGGTTTGTGACGGCAGAAAAAAAATATATTGCAATGACCCTAGTTTTTTCAACAGTTTGGTTGAAAGCAATACACGGCAAAAAATGTGCGATAACAGGAACAGGCCGGGCCTAACTGAAGTACAGGAAAATCTCAAGATGTCGAATATCGTAGAGGCCGGCCCAATGTACGGTATTTTGACCGTTCAGCAACGAGAAGAATTCTGTGTAGGAAGGTAGAAACCAGTGTTTGGCTGTCAACACGAGACCAACGTTTTGCGACGTTTTCGCAGAACTACTTCACCCAGGATGTAATAATTCTGTACATGTTTATTGTTAACCGGGACTTACCGGGATTTATTTTCCATACAAACTGCATGAAAACTGGCATAATCGAGCCAAAATATTGCTTTTATACGTTACAATTTGCGTTCAACTGATTGCCAAACCTGCCAAATTATTATTTCGCTGTGTAATCGAGTCCTTTCTGTTACTATGAATCCTACTGAACCGTGACGGGTCGTTGTAACTCGCACCGATAGTCTAGCACAGGGCGCGAAAACAAGGCGCTAAATTCTAAGCACAATGCCTAAATACTTATGCCTGTGCGTGATTGAATTTAGCATTTTAGTTGTCGTTACAGCAACCTTAAAGGGCAAAGGAAAAAAATTATTTTTTTCAATCCAGATAAGTGATGAAGAGAAAGTTATGTCCCGAAAAATAACCTTGCTTTTGATGCTTGGACGGATTAATGAAAACAAGGTGGGGGGAGGGGGGGAGAAGAAGAGCTTCGCACATACTACTGTGTCGTTACTTGCTTTTTTTGAAATTTTATTAGTCTTTCATAAATCGATTTTTTAAAAGATGTTGATATGGAATAGAATCCGCTAGGTCACGGAGAAGTCTGCAGTTTCACTGGCATATTTCGAACCCCGAATGATGCAACAATTTAAATTCACTTTCCACCCCAGTGACTAAATCTAGGGTCTGCTTCAATTTACTCAAATTAGAGAGGTTAAGTCTTTCGACATGGCTAATTATTACTCGTTTCTACAAATTTACTGAATCTAAATTACATTTGAAACTTAAAATTTTGTTTTTGGTGTAATGTCAGTGCAAAATGAATCCCAGTGAAGTGCGGTTTTCAAAGCTACCTTGCAGGTCTGCGTATCGTATCTACGCAACAACGCGGTGCGTTCGTACAAGGGGATTCGTCCACCATTTAAGGGACCATCCTTTCAGTACGTTTGCAAGTAGGTGGGAGGTGTCCACCGTTTCGTGTACGCTAATACTTCAGTGACTGGGTGACGGCACAAATGTTGAGCACGAAGAGGGAGGGGGATATCACAAAAACTGACAACTTTACGTACGTCCCTTACGAATGGCCGTTGCATATTTTGAATACATGGAAACAGAAGAGATAGATTCCCGTTTGTGTTTTTTTTTTTTTTTTTTTTTTCGCTTTTTAACAACTTCTTGCGCCTTGTGTAATGAGCTCGTATTGAGCCACTGCGCATCACTCGTTTGGAATGCCGTACTTGTTAGGTCGTGAGGAGATCACTGGGAGTGCTTGACCCCTTAAAAACTCCTTCCAGTCGACGATGCTGAAAAAAAAAACAGGTTCGTTATAAAAAAAAAAGGCGCGGATAGAAAGAGCATTTTAGTCGGTTGGCCATTTGCATGGCTCATCATGAACGGGAGCGGGATGGGTAGGAATATCTTTCAGTTGTGAAAAGCTTTTTTCCTCAATGTTCAATGCCGAAGTTAATGGTGGAAGGGCTTGAGGGAACTTCAGAAAAGAGTTATTTATGGCGGGATGTGAAGGGGGTTAGGTGAGACCCATATAGTTCATCACGATTGATCTTATCTCAAGGTAGTTAAATGTCTAAACTGTATATCAAATATCTTAACTACTCAGATACTAAAACCATCATAACGAGCAAGATAGTCTAAGCAGGAAAGTGAAAAAATGAAAGTGACGTCACCAGTCGTGATTCTCGTCTGCTTCCATGATGAGGTCAGCATTGGTGCACACGTGACTTGCTATTTGTTTCGTTTCCAAGTCGGGTTTCATCATGCCAGTGTCGTCAGCCCTGAGAAAATACGTCTAAAAACTACAGTCACAACAATTAAACGCACCATATATAGGATTCCCGCGCTTTTCGCTAAAAAAATTCTCGGACTTTCCAACACTTCTCAAGAAACCATAAAATTATCAATATGGACCATAAAATTACCAAAACTCCAACGACAAAACGTCATAAGTTTAAATTATATTTTCAATTCCCAGGACTTTCCAAGACTCTTTCACAAAATTCCATATATTGCATACTCGCACTTTTCAGTGACGATAGAGTATCCTACAAATTCCACACAACATTAATAGGCAATAGAATCAGCTGATTGAGCTGTGGCATCACCTTTTAACAAGGCTTTTCTTTTGACTGAGTGTGTCGAGCATGGAGTAGAAACTCCTGTAGGCATTCCTCGCCTCCGCCTCGCTCACAGTACCATCGCTGTCCGCATCCAGCATGTCAAACATCAGCTTCGCTGCTCGCACCTCATTCGCTGTTAAAAGCTTCACTAACTCCAGCTGAAAATGGTTCATTTTCAGAACACAGTAGTTACATAGTTTTTTTGATCATTCTTATAAATCTAATTGTGAAACAGATTTTCATGCGTTGTGGGGAGCTTTGTCAGGTTAAAATGTCAGAAAAATAGCACGCAACCATCATCTGGTTTTTGTCATTGATGTCACCTTTTGGTGGGCTGATTGTGAGAAAATAAACTCTCAGTAAACTCTCTGAATTTTAGACACAAAAAATTGATAGCGACTGTAGTAGCGAGCAGAATAAGGAGCAGACTACAGCGAGTTGCGTGACGTCAAGACACACGGCGTCGTCGTCGTCATGCACCGTAGAACTTTAATTTTAGGTATCCAAAACTTTAATTTTAGGTATCCAAAAAAAAAAAAAAATTGACACTTTGACAGCAAAAAGTAATTTTTGAGATAAATGATTTGTTGATTTCAAAATATAAATGAAGAAAATCTCATTATGAAAAATGATATCTAAATAAATTCGAGATCAATAAAAAGACAATAAGTTAGTGAGCTCAAAATTGAAATTTTGCTACCAAATCAAGAATTGAACTTTTTATATCCAAAAATAAATTTTAGCTATCATTCAATCATAAACATTTTTTGATATATCTAAGTATTTATTGAAAACAAAAAATGATTTGAGAGATCAAAAGTACATTTAGACATATCAAAACTATATTACAGATAGAAAAAAATATTTTTTGGTATCGAAATATGAATTTTTGCGATAAAAAATAATTTTCAATATCAATCATTGCCTAAAAAATGTAAAAACTGGTACTATGAAAATCATGTCGAATTATCATAAAAAATCGCACTTGGCGATATATCACTATGAACGACATCCATTATGCAGGGACTTGAAGAACACTATATTGGATTAGGGATGACGGTTTGTGGAGGGAGGGGGGCTTGTTGTATATCTGTTAAAGTTAGTCTGTAATCAATCCGCCATTCCGGAGAATAGCTAATGGATAGGCATCATAAGTGACAGCACAGCACGTTGTTGTTGAATTTCAATTCTTTGACAACGAAGACGAACCGACCGGCCAGATTGCTTTTAACATATATACCGTTATACACTGGTGACAGGACACCGAAGTTCGCACCTTATCTTTTCTTCCTAATATCTTCTTGGCTTGGTGTTTCATGAATTCCTTGTAGTCAACTGATCCACTTTTATCTGCATCAAGCATTTCAAATTGAAACTTGAGTAAATCTTCTTCAAAATCATCCATCGGTTTTCCAAATAACAATTCGTGTTCTTTTTTCTGGAATTCCATGAATTCGTCAAAGGATATGTCGGCATCTACAAAAATTTCAGGCAAAAACAACATAAACTGCATGCTGTATTCATATAAAAAGATCAAATTGGAAAAATCGTGCCCAAACATTATCAAGCGAAAAAAAATTTCAATAGCTTACATCTATTTCAAAATGCTACCTTTCTCCCAAATGATAGCAATATTAAAAGAGGATATTTCGACACTTTAAAATCCAAAAATAAAACTTAAATTGCCGCGCAGAGGTGAGATCGGATAGGAGTGAACACTGGCCCACTTGTAACTCACCTCGGTTAACGTCCAGCTTGTCAAAATCGTCTGATATTGTTTGCATTTCGTCCGGGGACAAAAGTTTGCATATATCGTCCTAAAAATACAGGACCATTCTTAACGCACTTTTAAAACACCAAATATTGACAACATATTTACAGATATTTCTTAAGGCCAAATCATTTAAGGAACAACGAAATGATAACAGTCTGGCAGTGCGTCACATTTTGCATTTAGCGTGGCCTTGGTATAAACACTCCTATTGTAAGATAACGCCAACAAAACCACTCTTAGACGCTAAATAGAACAAGATTTGGAAAAGGGTAATTTTTATATGCGCTAGCAAAGTTGAAAACCTGTTCACAAGCTTTAATGTGTGTAGCACATCTATAAAAAATTCATAAATTTAAGGAATTGTTTTATTTTATTTTATTTTTTTATAATTCACATAATTCTTTTATGAAAATGCTTTATCGATATGAAAAATTGATGTTCAGTATTTTGGGGCTAATTTTACCTTCTTTTATTTTGATTCACAGACTTAAAACTTAAAACTTGTACAGTTTTAGTTTTGACAAATATATTAAAAACTTAAGGTAGGAATAGCATAACATCATTTTCGGAAGTTTTTGGAGTCCTCGAAAATTTCCGAAATTTCTGTCTGTAACATGCCCTTCATATATAAAACACATAGAGAGTGATTTTTATGCGATGCATTATTTTCTAAATATATGTAAGAAGTAGTAATCTATCATTTATTTTCTTAAAATTTGGCAGCAAGTGTATTTTTCTTCTCCGCATATTCTTGGTACTTAAGCAAAAAATATGTTTTAGTATTAGAGACATATCGGCTCCGAGATATTCCCCTTCACAGCCCGAATGAATGGTAAACTTCATTGAGTACTCTATAACAATAGTTTTTACTCTATTACTTATCCAAGGTCATACATACGCAAGTATCGCAACTCCAGCCTACTGGCGTCTTGGCTCTGTGGACTATCTTCAGATCCTGTTCTGTGTAGTGCCTCTGTTCTCTCAGACAGTCAAGATGGAACACTTTGCAGCACACACGGCAGGGGAAGCCATTTACCATGTACGATGTTGGTTTATTACATAGTGGACAAACGTTCTCATGCTCAACCTGACGTAAAAAGCCGTTTACTGAAAGAAACTCAATTAGCAATTGTTCAATAATTATGATTAATACGATGAACAAAAGTTCATGAATTTTGAATACCGAAGGTCGTCATTAAATCTTTCAATAGCGTTAGCGAGTGCATTAGTAACACATCAACCTTTGTGGCACATGAACTGACTATTGCATTCCAGATACGATCTCCCAACTATGGAGTAGCATTTTTCACACCCTGATCGTGCAACAGCCATATCAGCATCTTTACTTTTGAACACACACATTTCTTTTCATTTTCCTCCCTCGGATTTATAAAAAAACAGTCGGCAAAGAATACATTAAATGAATAGATAGAGGTAGCATTGTAGTCGATCTTACACACACATGGAAGGAAGCCTCGTTCTGGACATAACTTCAAGTCGATTTCCATTATTTCTTCTTTATTTGTATGTTGTGTGTAAAAAAATCTTCAACGTTTTCAGGCGAATAAGACTCTTCAAGGCATTTCGAACACGAAACATAAAATTACAGCTCATAGAAATCGATGCTCTACTCTTAAAATCACTTCTTTAAGACTGAACTTAACTTTAAAAATAAGGTAAATGTCAATTTAGTTGGAAATTAAATTGCATCTCAAAACCATCTCATCAAGCAGCATATTACTACATATACTTTTTAACGTCATATATGAAGAAGGTAAATTAAAACCTGGTACGCGTTTGAAAAATAAATGTGCTGCAGCAATCAGTTTTTACCTTTTTGGGTACGTCATAGGCAGATTCGTCCTCCATTTTGATTGGTTCGTCGTATTTTGATTCGACGCCGTGGGTTGCAGTCTCACTGTCTACAAGAAGTCGATCTTTTTTACTCGATTCTAAAAACTCTAAAATATTTTTCCTGTTTTCTTTCCTGTCCTCTGATAAATGCAGTTGAGAATCGTCAATGGTAGAGCCCTTGTTGCTCGATTCTTTGCTTCTAGACTCACTCTTTCCTTGACTGGCTGAGAAGTCTTGCTGTCCCTTCCCTAGAGTAAGAAGTGTCGTTGTCACCCCTACCTTTGTTTTCACATGAACTAACTCTTCTTTCTTCTTGGACGTTCCTGAACCCATGCTCACCAGTGCTTACGATCGCTGATCGCTCGTTGATAATTGTAGAATTAATTATTTATATTCATAAGGACCATTGAATTGATTTTATATTATGCCGTTTAATTTGTTGGTGATATTGTGTGCTCAAGGGCGAGCAGGCTTGACTTCATTACAACAGATCTCCTTCGGTATAAATAAAGTCTCCTCCACGAGCCAGTCAAGTGTAAGCTTTATATCCTGTTCATCTGAAAGAAAATAAATGGACTAGGTTATATTGAGAGTAAACGAAACAACTGCAACGCTAAGACTTGTTCTGTTAAGAATCCGATTTGCTTTTATGCCAATGTTTATTATCACCAAAATAGGTTTCTGATGCCGATAACCTATAGTTCAATTTTTCTGATTTAACAGACAATCTTGTTGGGGTCACCACAACCGTAGAATTTACCATCCCATCCCCCAGCGCCTCTCAATCTCTCACCCCCTTCTCTCACCCTCTTCAGGCACATAATAATCCCTACATCCTTGCCTCGTTCTTTTTTTTTTTTTTGATTATCAAAACTCTTAGTATTCCAAAATTCTCGTCTTAGCTTAACGCTGAATCAAGGCAAGCTTCGAAATGCCGAAAATATGCCAACGTACAACACCGCACTAGAAACGAAACTTTGTTAAATTCTAAATTTAAAGTAACATTTAATCCTTCAATGATCTTTAACTAAAAAAATAGTTGAAATAAATTCCAAATATATCTATCAAAGTTTAATTTAGGTACTTTCTCCTACTTTAGCAAGAAGTTACTGTTTCTTGGAAAATATTGACAGTTTTTAAACAATCAACGGATCTGGTATTTATAAATGCTCAGGTCCTGAATTATGTTTCAGCTTTGCGACTTACCTGATAAATTACCGAAGAAAAACACATAAATTCTTAGTCCGTACTGCAATAGGCGTGTGTAAGCAAATGCATAAGTCGAGCCGTTCACAGAATTTAGCCGACTTCAAAAAGATCTCCTTTTAAGGTGTACCAGCCCAGCTCAGGCCATCAACCAAATTGCCTAGCCTTAAAATGCTGCACCATTAAGTGTGGGGCGAAAGATTTCTTCATCGAAAGGATCTAAAGGATATCTAAAGAACACCTAAAGGATAGTCTAGAAACAGGCTATTCTAAATTGAAGTACAAGAATTTTATTTATTTATTTATTCTTTTTGGTTATCCTTAAAGAAAAATTTTGTACATAAACAATTGGATATAATTTTCTCTGTTTATTACAGTTCTTATACATTTAAGAATGAAAACCAATATCCAGTCGATGGAGTGATCTAAGACCAATATCTATCAAACAGAAGTACTGCAAATAGCCGAAAGCAAAAAAAGATAAACCTTGATTATTAAGTGAGTGTTGCCCCAGTGTACAAGAAAGGAATGCTCATTCACTCTTAAGAGTCTATTCCATAATAACCAGTGTATATGTTTATTTGCTAGAGCCTAACACTGCCAAATAATGACTTAATAGATCGTATTGTTCGTAAATTGCTTGTAAAGAAGCCACTTTGAGTTAGTTTTCTCACTGCAGAATTGTTTTTTTTTTTTCCATACGCAGTATGCATTTTTCGGCTCAGGAATGAGTTAAAATAACCAAATGTAACCTACGCTGGATTTGATTCTACGATTCTGTTACTTTATTGCGCAAGGCCAACAGCTTAAATAGCTAATATCAAAATACATACGATCCTTATTTACTTTTTTCAGTTTTATTTATTTATTTTTTATTTTTTCGCTTATAAAGTCTAAATATTTTTATCCGGTTTGATCGGATTTTATTTGTTTACTTGTACATTTTTTGCTTGTTATACCTTATTCGCTTATAATAACACGTTTCGGGTAGGTAATGTCTGGATCTCAAGATAGTTGAATTGTTTCACTTTCAGCTCGGTAAAACAACTTTGAGCACCTCTGTTCATGTAACCAGGTCTTCCAAATCGCCCCTCCCCCCCCCCCCCCCGCCCCAAAAAAAAAAAAAAACGTTTACCCACCTCTGCCTTCTTCAGTGAAATAAAGCAGGTTACTGTCATTGCTTTGATTAAACTATTTGTTTATAATTATCAAAATCAGTTAACTGTGCGCCATGTTTGTCTTGTCGCAAAAAATGGCATCAGCAAACACTTCCCTGTATGTCGTTTATGAACGGTCTGACAAATATAGCAGCTATTCTTATGACAACAATTCCATACAGTTAACCTTTCGAACAGATAAGCTTGATAGAGGGAATATCCTGTAGGTATATATAAGAGTAAAGAACAGTGTCATTGCGACCGGCTGAAACAACAGCTAAATTGTCAAGATTCACTCAGTAACCGGAACCGTAGAGTTCTGAAAACAAACATTAAGTTCTGATAACTTTTCAATGTTTCGGTTAACGATTAAAAACTTAAACTGTTTTTTTTTTTCTCACATATATAGTGATATAATGTTTGCAACCTTCACTGTCTTTTAAGCACATTTCCCACAAGCCTTTTGATACTTGATTGAGTCAAATAATCTTCGCCAATCTTGACTCGCCTGCAAATATTTTTTTTTCGATTTTGTGAAACTTTTTTTCGATTTCCTAAAGCATTTTGTTACAAAATCGAAAAAATACTTTAGGAAATCGAAAAATTTTTTTTACAAAATCTTGTGTTATTTGTCATTGTTATGTAACTGATTATGCAAGGGCTTTTTCGATTCCGTTGAACTTTCTTTTCGATATCGTAATCGGGGAAGAGACAAAAATTTCGATTTTGTAAGAGTCCCGCCTGCAAAATTCTGCCTAACCAAGATCAGTTTAGGAGTTTACTTCAGCTCATAAAGCGCTGATTCCAAAGCATTTACAAAATTGAGTCGGAAATAAAATTCAATTATAACGATGAGAAAATTGTTGGTAAAAAACAAACAGAACAATGAACTCACAGGATCTCTCTGTAAACTCTCTACCAAATGTGTAAACAACTGGTTAAAAGTCTAACAACCTCTGTCTTTTCAAAACAGCAGTCTAGAAAAAATTCAAAGCGTTCCCCCTCCAAAAAAATATCAATAGTAATATGCCGGTAGAGACTAACGCATCTGACCCTCGAAATTCGCACCACAAACTTAGATTTACTTGTCACTGTGCAAATTGTTCCTGTATCAAGATATTTGCCCTCCACCCAGCTCATCAAACCTGCAATCGTGTGTAGTTTCCCTCCCGAGCACCAGCCCAACTCAATCAAAGTTTTCGGTAATCCGTTAAAATCATCCAATCAATATTTTTCCAAGTCGATCAAAATGTTGGAAGCATTGAAAAAAAAATAGAATTTGTCAAAATGAAACTCGATATGTAAAAATTTTTAGTGTTTATTTTAAGGAGTGTAAAGTGTCATTTTTAAATGTTACAGGCGTATGTTGCGTCACATGCTTGCACAATTCTATCAATTTAGTTGAATACGCTGAATTTTAACATTTAAATATTTCAAAGTCCTCTGGTGTGGCAACATTTTACCGATGATATTCATTTCATAGATATTACAGATATTTTGCTACTTTGATCTTACAAAAAGAAATACTGTATTTTACTTGAAAACCGACATTTAAATTCATTTTAAAACAATAAATAGATGTACACACATAATCACGACCATACCCCACCCCACCCCCCCCCATCCCCCATCGTACCGCAGTGAAATCAACGAACAATTTAATTACCTTATGTAAAAATGCGTAGAACTTCATAATTTCAAGACATTCAAGAAAATATTTTAGTGAAAACTTTCAACAAGATTCAATACTTCGTAAACAGAGAAAAAATACAAAGGACTAGAGCAGTGTGCATAGCCCACATATTCCCCGCAGGCTCCCCATCAGTTAAACACGGCCATCAATAGTCAATCAAGAGCTGAAATTTTCCAAATCCAGTTGGTGCATTTTCCTTGGACGAACCTGGCCTATTTACAATGCCGATCTGTGTTTGTTCACATAGAAGCTACATACTAAGTTTCATAAAAATCCTTGCAGGAGTTTTTAAGCTATTGTGTTCACAAGCTCTTGATGACAGATCGACAGACAGACCGACACACGGTCGATCGCATATATTCCCCACAGGCTCTACCTGTGGGGAATAAAATATCCAACTGATGTCCACACACTGTGAATACTGAAAAGGTTGAAGACAAGCGCTCTAAAGTTGGCGACTGATTGGTCAAATATAAAAACCCCAACGCTTGATTTGGTCATGTGGGTTGTTGACAAATCACAATTCGCCATCACTGGCTTGCTCAGCTGCAAAATAAATGGGCGGGGTCTCTTTATCAGGCGAACCATCCAGCGAATCAACGTCGAAATTTTCCTTTAAATTTGCATATTTATGATTACGAAAGGCATCATGAAGAGTTTCTTTTCTTCTCTCTGAGCCTGGATTCGTTATTGGTATAGAACGGTTTACAGAATGCCGCGCAGAAATCCCGTCAGAAGCTACTCCCAAATCCAAATCATCTAAATATTGAACTAAATCTTGACTTGAATCTCGAATTGCCGCACCTGTAATCACGGGTGACGTAGAAATCTCTGAAGCTTGACCAATATCTGCGATGCCCATGCTTGCATTTAAATCATGGTTATGAGCTGCATCTGCAATAAAGCGATCGTTTGTAACCAAAACAGCTTGTCCCTGTTCATAAAAATTTTCCGTCAAATTAGACTGCAAAAGTTGTTTCATATCATTTGAAATGTCCGATTCTGTTTCAGCTGAAGCTGTGTTACGTTCACTGAAAGAACCCGCGTCTACGTTTAGGTTCAGAGACGTTTGTGGCACCAGTGGGTAGCCGTCATCTACGCCTTCGAATAAAGCTTTGGCCAGGTCCTGTTGTTGCCTTTCTGCTTCTGCTACATGTGGAAGCTGGTCCGCAGTCACTTCGCCATCCTCCCAAAAATAAATAAATTAATAAAAAAATAATAAATACAAAAAAAAATCATTTCAAAATCGACGCTGAATGTATGACGTTATTTTGCATATCAATGCCACTTATTGCTCCCTAGACCAGCGACTTGAGATTTTTTACATAAAAATGAATACTTTTAAAGATTACGACGGCAATATACTGTCATTCAAAATTGTTTTTCTAAGTCACTGCCATTTTAAATCTTATTTGTGTTGCTCACGTGACAAAAATATAAATATATAAAATGCCGCCGTTTAATCAAACGCCCGCCAAACTCCATTACCACCCCCCATCCACACCCACACCCACATATGTTGTACCGGCCTACGCCCCAGAAACAAAGCGCCACATACACCGCCAGGTTACAGCCAGCATCTTACCTTTGCAGTTCGTGTACTTTGCCCTGAGTCTTGAGCAGCTTCTTTATTGTAGCCGTCCTTGCCCCACACATTTTTCTTCACTTTCAGTTGCACAGATTCCCTACAAACACACGCACCAGTTTTAGGCAAATGGAGACCCCCCTCCCCCCTCCCCCCCCCCCCACAAAAAAAACACAAGTGACGTATATTGTTTAAGATCTCTTAAAAACAGCTAAAACATATTTATAACACTGTTCATACTTCTTCTAACAGTAATGACGGCATTAGTACTTACTTCAGATCATCTGTAAGAAAAGAGCTTCCGCTTTTATAGAGGGACTGATCCAGTGACGTCATACTTCTCGATGAGTGTTGCGAAACGGCCCCATCATACGCCTCAAACTTCAAACTTCCGGTTTCAGATTTAGACACTTCAACACAAAACACAAGGGCTTACTATGCACCAAAGAAACTTGTATTATGACTCAATTTAAAATCTTTGAATGGATATCCAATTCAGTAATGGTTAGAACTCAGTCTCGCCACATTTTTAAATATAAACTGTGAAAATGACGCAAAACCCACATACTAACTGCGTCTAAAAGACGCAAAACTTATACTATTTCTAGCATGGAAACACAAGAATTTCAGAAAGGACGCACAGTTTTGATAGTACTGCGTCCTTCGTACGTACATCCTACAAATTCTATCCCGGACACTAACATTTATCTCCAGCCCGAATGATACTGACATATTTGATTTCTGTACAAGAGATTTCTTATTACTATAATTAACGGTATTCTTAATACTGTCACAAATAAAATGTTTTCAAGAAAGAAAACAACGCCTATTTTGTATCTAACTTCTTTTTTCCTTAACACTGTGTTTGCTAATGTCAAAAAGTATAAATATTTATACAAGATACGCCAAGCAAATCGTTGCTTACCGGATGTTTTGACTGCAGAGCGCATGCGCGGAGGCATGTAAGGCTGTCCTCCATTTTCTAAATCGTTCAGCACATAGTCATCGAGGAATGACAGAGTAAAATCAAACTAAATAAAAAACAGAGGCCCAGCAATTATTCTAGACACTTGCTCAAAAAAAAAAAAAATCACATGAAAATCTTAAAAAGGGAAAATTTAAAATCGACGCCGCAAGTGCGCAATGACAAGGTCGTTTGGAATATTCAAGAGCAAACGGCTCAGATTTTATTATCATCTTTCCCGCTCTGATATTTACTTCATTTTACATTTTTCTGTGCTTCCTAACAAACAACTGCTTTCAAAGTCAAGTTCTTTAATGAACACGAGAAAAGAGGAAGCGTGGGTTTGAAATTAAGTGTGAGGGGGGAGGGAGTTGGAAGTCAATGTTTCCTAACACAGCCAAGATTTACCTCTGGATTTCCTTGACTGAGACCAGCTTTGGGCACACAACTAAACACGGCACCCTGGGAACAAACTCCTTCAATTTCCCGAATAATCTGAAAACATGGCACAGAACCGCTTCTTTCACGCACCAGTAAAATACTGGCAAAAACTCTGTGTCAAATGTTCTCAAAATCCACTCTAAGCTGTAACCTCCAACTGTCCAATTTCTCCTGTTTAAAAGTAAACCTGTATAGTTTTATCTGAGAATGAAAGTTATTATAAAACGCCTTCGAACCTGTCTGTCTTTGATGTTACATCTCTGCATGACCTCTCTCACAGAAGTTAAGTACACCTTTCGCTGGTCCTCAGTAGTGAGCGGCAATACTTTCTGAAGCCCAAGTACCGCACTCCTTTGAGACAGGGCACTTGTACTTTTAGTCAACCACGTGAGTATACTATCTACAATTTCATTGGCGGATACATCAGGTAACAGCTGCCAGTATTCACATACAGTCTGCAAGATTACATATTCATGTTGATCATTTTCAAAAACACAACAATAGGAAACTCTTTCACGTCGAAAATCTGACATTTGGACAGATAACTACCAAGCACGAAAAATCCCAAACTCGGTGGTTTTACCACCAGCAAGTACACTGCCATATAACGTCTATTTCCGACTGAAATATCTTCACATATTTACATGCTTTTCACAGCTTCACACTATACGGTTTGGGGCAATTGAATTTTTTTTTAGCTATCTATTCCCAAAAGCGAAACATATTTTTTACATTTTGGAATTTAAGCAAAAAACATAAATGTATTCAAAACTATAGCGTCCAGTGCACACAAAACATCAGTGTACTGGGATATATCGTACACTTTTAACTGAGACCTATTTTAATTCCTCTCTGACCAAATTCGTTGTTTTGCAATACCAGGTTTTCTCATTTTTCCATTTACAGAAATAAAAGAATAATTTTCCTTGTCTGAAAATATAATCATTATTCATTTTGATATATTCAAAGAAATCACAACATTGTTGACAAGAATGACCTTCAAAATAATCTGGAACTTGCAATATGTAATTATACTGGAGTTCGCAATCTTAGAAAGTTTCGGTTTCGGATACCGAGGATTTTTTGTCGGTCAGTGGCCGAGGTCACCCACATTTACGGTTCAAATCCAGTATACCTGTGTGTCCGTAGGGAGGGGGGGATATCTCAAGTTTTTAAACCCCCTCCAAAATAGCACAGCTTACTGGCAACGAGACAACCCCCCTCCCTCCCTCTCCCTCTCTCGCTACATAACCTGGTAAAACTTCTTAAGCTTCCTCATCTCTCCCCACCTTCCCAACTCCTAGTTTCGGGGCCTTCCCTTCCTTAGCCTAAACATACCATGTGGCATATTGACGCTGCTTATTTTATCTAATACGCGCCTATAGTAACAGATTGGCATTTCCGTCAGATGATGCATAATAAGGTGAGGCAAAATGCAAGTGAAGCCTTTTTTTTGGATCCTACATATTTTTTTTTCACCCAACCCACCGAAATAGCCCATATGTCGATATGTCGGTTTCAAGCACCTACAATTCCGGTCGGTAACCGTTTTTCGTTCATCGACTGCGACCACTAAATTCCAAGCATCATATTTTGATCAAAATTTAAGTACACTTTTAGGAAAGTTGTTCTCTTCACCATTTACGCACACACCTCTCTGATTCAGCTGAATCATATTTCTCACTATTTCTCACTTATCGCTTACTGTGACTTACATAATGCAATACAAAGGAAATTGACCCCAGTCAGAGGAAATCATTACGCAGTACCATTGACTGTGTGCGTCATGTAGCACTGTACGATAGCTTGCTCGTGCTATCACTGTTTTGAACTAAACTGCCTAAAAAATGGGGGCATGATTGATAAGCTTCTGGAATACGTTGTAATTAGGGTTCGCAACTTCACGGAAATTTTCGATTCGGTGCTCGCATTTGTTTGCTCGGTCGGACTCGCGGGCTCGAGTCTTGAGCCCCCCAAGATGAACAGCCCTTCCGGATCCTCTACCTCTGTGTAGCAGTACATACTGTCCTACTCTACACCCCCGCCCCTCCAACTGGCTATGCCCAGTCATATTAGTATTACATTTTAGTTTTCCGTCGCAGAACATGAATTTCTCCTTTTCTTTCGAGTTTTCTTAAGAAAGTCCATCCAGTCTCTTGAAGAACAGCTGAATGTCACCTCAGTGAGTGGCACTTTTTTTCTCAAATCAATGATTGAACTTAATTTGCAAGCCCTTTCGATGAATTGTCACTCATAACCATAATGTAAAGGGAGCATAAAGTAAACTATCAATGAGCAACACTTTTTAAAAGGTGTGTTACTCAGTAAAAAATGATTAGTCCGTGCTCATCAGAACACATACTCAATGCCCAATCGGAACCTTCGCCCCCCCCCCTCCCCCTTCTTTAATCCCTGTTCGTGCTGAGCCAACAGAGCAATCAGCACCACAGTGAACACAGCTCACACTAAGCGTCTGTGAAAAGCAATATGATCTGTTTTACGTCACACGAAGAATGACTGAGAGTACAACAACAATAGCAAGATGCGTATTGTTACTGAACATATGCCGTGCATTTTCCTTGAGGAAACACAAATGAAACAAAAAATAACTGAAATACCCGGAGTTTTGGTTCAGGACTAGATATCTTCGGTCGGGGCTCAATTGCGAACACTGATTGAAACCCCAAGAGTAATAATTAACACACGTTTCTTCCCGACGAGTAGATAAAACAGTCTACAAAGGGGGGAGGGGGGATCAGCGAAACAAAAATACACTACGTAACAGTTTTACGTAATGTTGTGCAAAACTGTTCGACTTACTCACAGAATAAGTATACCAAGTTTGAAGTTGAGCCCACTTCTCCTTTTCGAGATATTTTGCGAACGAAAATTTGTGTGGAGCAGACAACCTTACGTTATGACGTCATACGTGGTCTTCGCTTGCGCAATTTGTAACAGAATCTTTCGAACCTCCCAAACCACAATCCCAACAACTCTGAAGGTTCCCCGACCTTCAGCGGCCGAAAAACTTTGCAAAAACGATTTTGACTTAATGACGACTTTTATACAGCAACACGCGGCAAAAGTTAATGAAGTCGTAGGACTAACCTAAGGAATCCCCGTACAAAGTCTGAAGTCGATAGACTTTTTGTTATCGAGAAAGTTTATACACAAGATCTTGCACAATATATAGGGTCTATACATATTTTACGCAATGACGTCATGCGCCATACTCGTATATTCTACTCGAAACAAAATTTCGGTCCTACCCGACAACAATCCCACCAAGTTTGTACTTTCTCTGATGTTCAGCGGTTGAGAAATTTCGCACACAAGATTTTTAGGTAATGGGGTCAAAAATTGACAGAACCGTACGACCTATCCAAGAAATAAATAGACCAAGTTTGAAGCCAAACCCAGTTTTCGCTTTCGAGATATCTTGCACACAACATTCTGTTCACAACAGACTGACACACATACACACACACAGAACGTACAAACACTGTCTCCCCTCGGTCGTGGACCAATAAAAAGAACGAAATACTCTAAATTAAGCTGACACTAACATAAAAACACTCTGACCTTAGAATCCATCACTACATACTTGTAAAACAATAGCACATTGCAAGAAAAAATCTCAGGAGTAGAAATTAAGAATAAACGCACCATAATAGCTACTTGGAGGAGTTTCTCGCACAGGGTGCTGTTGTTGAGAGCCATCCAGTAAGTCCTCACCGCCACATTTTTGCATGGTTGCGACGAACTGAAGATCACTTCCAGTAGTTTGTTTACATTTTTCTGTGTAACCACTTCATCCGCTCCAATCAGCACCTAATACATTGTTTACATCCCAGTAATTTTTTCACCAGCAACTTGGATTTATTCTCTGAACTTATGAAAATGAAAATACGTAATAAATATGATGTCAGGGAAACTACTGAGCCCAACATCGGTGCAGATGGTTCAAAGTTACTGAATTTTTACAACTTTTGAGAAAATATAAAAATATCTCCACGTCGCAAAGTACCCTGTTCTGTGCCAAGCGGCGGAGTGGAATTAATAAACTACTACTCCAGCAAGAAATCTGCGAGTTTATTCATCCATTTCGTCAAATGTCCTTTTCGTCTGTACTTGTGAAGATTCGTAACATTGGAACAGTACATCTCTTTGTTTACTCAGCACATAGTAATTTTCCTTTCAATCGCACGGGAAGTAATAATGATTTTTTTCGCAACTTGTTAAAGCTGCATCTACTGGCGATCATTCTTTATTGCTTAAATCAACAATTAAATTGATCATATTTCACATTCGATCTTATCTATAGTCTTACCTCATTCATTGTTCTGATGTACCACTCAAAATTATTTTCAAATCGATCACACAGCTCCAGCAGTTTAATTGCCAAGCTTTCCTTCACGTACTGATCGTCTGTGTGAGCCAGGCGTTCTAGTAGCTTGCCACTGATTACATGCAGATTTTTAGGATTTGCCATTCCGTATAACATATCGTACGCCTGCAAAAAAATATTTCCTCGACATTTATGAACGAAAAGCAAAAAATTACACAGCGCTTAATTGTCTGTCACTTTCCTGATATTGCCAGCAAAAGTTCGTATTATGTAAACTTCATTTTACACAATGAATGCTTGGTAAAATGATGGAACTGACAACTGAAAACTTGACAAAACTTTCTCAATTGCTTCAGTCAACTTCAGCCACATTTCAGGATGAGTTTCACCTGTTTCTGCACGGTGTAATCGCTGTGCTCTAGACACTCCATCACCACCGACTGATGCTCCATGGCAAATCTGGGACTCACCCGAACCAGCTCACTCAAAGCCTTTATACCTATTCCGGAAAATAGCGAATAATTAACATAACATAATGAATAACAACTTTTACTCCAACAGTAGATTTATGTGTTTGAAGCATTTTTTTTTCCTACTTTGATCTTTTATCAATTCCACATGACAAAATAACAGTAAACAAGTTACAGTTACAAAAGCATGTTTGACCAAACCAAATACTGACACAGCACTCAAAATGTGCACATTTTCACAACCTCACTTGCCTAGATATTTCAAAGTGACGTTTGTGGCGGAGAGGAACCGGGACACGCATTTCGCCGCTGTACTCAACAGCTGCGGCTCCGGGTAGATCGCGCTAATGGTCAGCAGGCACTCGTATATGACGGCTGAAAAATCAACAACACTGACAATTTAAGCAACTGTATTTTTATGCGATTTAAAACCTTGCACCATGTTTAAGATCGTTAGCCAACAAACAAGCTTTATTCTATCAAAGTATACGAAAAACACCATTGGCTATCACCTTTTTTCTCGTCTTTTTTTCTTTTTTTTCTTTTGTTATTAAGAGAAAAACACATGTTCAGAACTGTTCACACTCGCCACAGACACAGAACACGTTGTTATTAATCAAATAATATGCTTATACACACCCAAGCCCGTTTGGGAGTTAGCTTCAGTTCGCTGCAAAATTTCGTTCAATACTTCGTAAATATGGCTGCTAGTCCTGTTATAGAAATGTGATTTTTTCATTTGTTGAAAATGCACGTTCCAAATAATAACATTTATTCGTTAGTTCTTGTTTTCTTCGCCGTCTTCTTCTTTCTATCTTCTTCTCATTAGTATTCGTTATTTATCAATTAATTCGTCTATTTATTGGTGAGTTTATTTTCACAATGTTATTGTTATACTTATTCATAATTAAAAAGAAGCCAGAAATATGATCACTCATGTTTATTGTAAGGTTTACAGTAACTCAACAATCACACAAAATGTGCTCACTCTCTATCCTCTTTGCCCAGTTGCGCGAGGAGTTTGAGGATATGTATTGAGAGCCAGGGAGCCGGTGTGCCCTGAAAGTTGTATTCGGGCGGCAGTGTGTGCTGAATGATCTGCTTCAGAATCTGTACCACCGTCCCTGCCATGTGTTTGTAAGCTCCCGGATTTGCCTAATTACAAAAGAAATACTTTATACAATAAATTTTTAAGTCCGCATTACCTTGAACCGGATCAAAATATACATGAGTCTCACCTCTTCGCTCTTTACCGTATTTTCTATAACTTTCCATTGCATTCTGCGATACACGCGTTCTGAGATTTCCGATGCACTCTTGAACATATGTTCCACGGTTCCCAATGGATGACAAAGTTCCTGAAAATGACGTCACTACCAAAACAAACTGATATCCAAATGAAAAATTCAATCTAAAATCTTTAATGTCTAATCTTGATATTTTTCTCTATTTGCTCATTTTTGACTATATATATTTTTTTTTTTCAAATCGTCACCCTAGCAACGGCCGTGAAGTAGCCGACGGCAGCCCACACCACACTGGGGTGCCTGTCACACACGGCCTTCTCAAACACGTGCAGGGAGTGCTCCATCATGTCAGGGGCGAGTTGATGGAAGCGCCACAAGCACAACACACACTTCTTCCTCACGATTCCCCTGCAAGAAAGAAAAATCACAACTTCTTTTTCTAAATAGAACTGAAACGTAAACAAAATTGCTTCGATCAAATCTTGAAGCAAAAACTTTAATTTTCCAGAAGAGAAAATTACATCGGATTTAAACTTATAATCAACTAAAAAATTTTTTTTAATTCCTCATCCACATCTACTGTCAGTCTCACTCTGTTTTAGCGTTGTAAAACAGCTAATCTCTAATGATATCTACCTGTTATGTATAAACACAGAGCGGATGGATATTTTAAAAAGTAGTTCCTCTCTTTATGAGTACTATTTTCGCGGAATCCCCAGTGGGTCTGCGGAGTAAAAAGCTTGTTATAGACAACAGACCGGAACTCCCGCAGAGGTTGGCTGTTAGACAACAACGTCTGTTTTAGAAAACGAAAGTTGGATTTCATGAACTCACTGTTTTAATTAATTTAAAATCGTTCGTTGAAATAATATATTATGGTCATGAAGTGTGATGTAGAGCTCACTTCTGATGGTCGAGTTTTTTCTGCACAAGAGGCAGGAGAGCTGGAATCATCTCTGCTCTTACTATGTGGGTCAAGCTTGTTAAAGCCGTGCATACGTCGAGCATGTTCGAACTCTGAATATCCTAAACCGAAAATAATTTATTCGAAACTAAACCTCCTTTATTACAATATTGTAAGCGATAGATTTTATAGCGTTTTCCATTATCAGTGAATGTATGTTATGATCAATAAAATATTACTAACAATTAAATCTACAGTGTCATTACATTCAGTAGTGATCCAAGTCAGAACAAAAGTCAACATGTCATTACATTCAGTAGTGATCCAAGTCAGAACAAAAGTCAACATGTCATTACATTCAGTAGTGATCCAAGTCAGAACAAAAGTCAACATGTCATTACATTCAGTAGTGATCCAAGTCAGAACAAAAGTCAACATGTCATTACATTCAGTAGTGATCCAAGTCAGAACAAAAGTCAACATGTCATTACATTCAGTAGTGATCCAAGTCAGAACAAAAGTCAACATGTCATTACATTCAGTAGTGATCCAAGTCAGAACAAAAGTCAACATGTCATTACATTCAGTAGTGATCCAAGTCAGAACAAAAGTCAACATGTAATTATTGAGGCGTTTCCCTTACAACCGAGGTTTGTTTAGATTTATAAGAGACAGAGGTGCGTGAGAACCACGATATATCCTTGTGTCGTTATATCATGTGTTGCTAGGACAGAGGTCTGTTAAACAAGTACCTTCTGAATGGTGTTGACTAGAAGCATGGACAGGTCACTGTTTTCATCAATAAGTAACGCGCATAGGAGATACCCTGAAACGTGAATTCTAACTAATCACTTTCTGATCGATTTAAAAATGGTGTAAATCTCGCCTTAAAAACTTTTTAGAGAACCTAGCGGTTAATTGGAGTGAGCCAGACTGCTTAAAACTGATAAAATAAATCGAGTTATGCAAACATCCTGAACTATTCAGGAGCTTTCGCATATACAGCAGTTAATTGCATAAACCGATTAACGGTATTTTGTTGGAAAATCCCCTACCGTTCTTTTCTTATGAAAAATTATCAGATAATGCAGTCTCTCTTTTCTGAAAATAGGCAGAACAATGAACCCGTTTCGACTGTACTTTGATGACAAAAGGTACTTGAAAACCTGACCGTTACAATAAGGAGGCTGCGCCGTATTGGATGCAAAGATGAACGAGAGCAATAAGAGAAGGTGTACCGGATCGTTTCTCCAAATCATTGCCTTGCTGTGCTTGCTTCACGGCGTGGATGTAAGCAAACGTCACGTCATAGCCGAGCATGTGGCAGTAGAGCACGCATAGCAAACACTCTCGTTTCGCTTTCTGGTTAAAAATTCAACGTCAAAACATTTGATTTGAGTACATAGAAGCCACTAGCTGGATAGAGGGAGGTGCGTTGCTTACTTACCCAGGCTGATCCAAGGCCGTTTGAAAAAGAAACTCGTTAAATGTGAACTGTTAACTGAAAATACCACAAAATTAGCGCTCTACAACAGTGAAATACCAAAATACGAACAAATTTTCCTGTAATACTAATACTATTATTTTTCTGTTATACTAAAATATTTTCCTGTAGAAACAACCATCCTTCTCTCTCCGCCCCCCCCCCCCTCACGACTCACGGATTTTATGTCAGGACTCGACAAGTTCTGCTTGATCTTCTGCAACTCTTTGGAAATAAAACTTTCTTCTTCCTTTAAAAACAAACAGCACCCACGCCGAGATTATTAAGATAAAGATAATATTGTCATAAGATAATACTGCCGTAAGATAATAACTGCCTGTAGCAATTATCAATGATGACACGCAGGCCATTCGAAGGATCTTAACGACATACATTCTGGTGTAGCAAGTAAGATATGAAATAAAAACGTTTTTAGAAGGATTTGGATGCACTATTAATTCCCAGACCCAAGGGTAGGGGGTGGGTGCTAACTCTGCTGAAACATACGAAATCTCGAAATTTAACTTTTACTCTTTCAGGCTAACATAGACTGTTCACAGACTGGTCTACTTGCGCTAAAATCCAAATGACTAATTGGTGAGAATCGTAAAATAAACAAAGTAAGAATCTCAATAGACTACTAACGTGTTTCGTGGAAAGGTTTTTGCACTTTTTCATGAAGTTGTGAAAGTACGTCAATGATTTGTTTTCTGTTAGAAGTTCAGCTCGGCCCGTCACAGCTGCAGTGAGGAGAGTTGGCAATACTGAAATCGTCTTCTCAATTACTGCTGACATTTTTGGCGTTATCCCTCCAACATTCGCGGATTTCTGACATCAAAAAGAATATGTAAAACGGCGTCAATTGCAAATAACAGTAAAACAACATTTAGGCAAAATCATCCGTAAGTTCCTTGCGTGTCAAATTTTGGTGAATGACGGCGGAGAGAGGACAGCCGGAAAAAACAATGCCCCGCTATCGTGCACGCCATGTCTTGCCACAAAACAGGAGAAAGGTTGCGGTCACCTGTTTCAATACAAACGAAAACTTCCTTCGGAGAAACTGTGTTGGGCTATAACACAGGAATGTGAAATTTAATCTGTCCATTTCTTGGAGGATTCGTACCTAGTCGAAACCAGTTACTGCACAGACAAATTTCAAAAGACACCACGCTGTTAAGCGGTTTATGGAATTAACTACTAAGGAGTAAACGATCTGGGGTTGTCGAAGTCAAGCGTTTCGGGTTGTCGAAGCCAAACCTATTACTTCCGGCCGTTTCTTACGACAGCAATGGCCAATGTCAAGCATTCGCTTGCCATTTACTAGTTGAAATGTTGCTCAGCCAAGACGTCCAAATTGGTGGGACTGGCCCATATAGCTCAGAACTGCACTGCTTGTTTAACCACAATCATTAGCTCTTAAGCTCTATAAATAAATCCAGTTCTTGCCTCAGGGGACGTCACGGTTTGCGAGTTTTTGCGTTACCGACTAGTCTAAACGTTTGATCTAGCAGCGAGTACGTTCTACCAATGACTCCATTAAATAAGTCAAAGATCCACAATATCTTATTTTACTCGAACACCATGTACTGTGTACATTTCGGACTTATAAACCTTTCAATGATTTGACAAACTAAATTTATGAATTCTTTAAATGTCATTTCAACTGAAACGTGACTTTGTACATAATGGGGAATGACTTTGACACCACTGCATGTTAAAACCAAGCAGTGGTTGAACGTCGGTATCTTTACTATATTAAGTATACGAGTACAAAAAAAAAACTGTCCGGTAGACCTACATTACTTACAGAGTTCCTGGCCTGACTGATTTTATTCCTTCTTTGATTGGTTGACACCGATGACATTACCCAGAAGCACACGGCTGTGATTATAGGCTTAACATGTTTTTACCCGCTCTACTAGTTGGATACACCAGAGACCCTCATGCGCTCATTGGGGGCCAGGTAATAAAAATCTATATTAACGGGCCTGTCGTCTAAGGATTTTATTCTTTAACGTTTGCTATTGTTCTGTAACACAATTTGCATTTCGATACCCATACAACCTATATATATATATATATATATATATATATATATATATATATATATATATTAGACATGCAAAATTTACTGAAATGTTCATTGTATCTTTCAATATGGAAGTCTCATGCAAAACTGAACATTTGAAGGTCAAGTTTTCATAAAAAAAAAAGCGTTGTAATAATAAAAAAAAGAACGACAATTGTCAAAGCTCAAGTAAAGTATGTCATTTAACTAAACAGATATGCCACATAACAAGCTAAGTAGCTCAAAACCTAGTCCCCGTGGACCCTTTCTTCTTAGGAAACAAAGGGTCACATATCCGCCAATTGAAATAAAAACAAATCTCAACTGTACAGGCTGTAAATTTTTCAGCGCCGAATTTCAAACTTAACAATGAAAGGAATCACAGCGCACTATTTTTTATTTCGATAAAACTCCCAAACCTGAGTAAAGAGTCGATTAGCAGTTGTAGAGGCATTGTTAAAGGGCGGCTCAACATACTAACCGCAACAGACCTGTTAATCGGCCATAAAATTGTCCGCCATAATCTCTGAATCCTACGTACGATTTCGCGCTTCAAAGGATTTTCAAAACTTGTGGTGCTTGACTTGAACACGAATCACAATCACCAAATAAACGAGGAAAGTACATAATTCTTATTTAAAAGTGCAAGTGAAACCACAAATCAAAATGTATAAATGCAATTCGTTTACTTCGCAATTACAATACAGGATAGACCCGTTTTCATTTGAAGGTATAAAAGTTCAAATGCTTGAACTAAGTCAGATTACGTACGTATGATTGAAAGAATTTGAAAAAAAAAGCAAAAGATAAAAAAAAACAAAAAAAAAAAAGTAAAGGGGCGGGGGAAGAAAGCTAAATGCGTGAAAAACTAAAACTAGAGTTTGTCATTTGTTTGTTCCAGAAAACCTTTCAGTTTCTCTCTAAGAAGCGCCGTGGTCCGCCAGAAGTTGCTGTGATAATGTTTACTGTTATTGGCGATTATAGTTTGGGTGTAATTGTCTGTAGTCTGTAGTAATCAGTAACTGTCTGCAGTCCATAGTAATCATTAGGCTCCAACCCTTCGGACTGGGGCGGTTGGGGCCTGCTTGTGTTTCACAAATACTTTCTTGTTTGTAGTGGAGTGCTTATGTCCGTTTTAAAATGTCTTGTATAGTAACCTGTAAATTTTACCTTGCCAAAAGTACGTGTCCAAGTGTAGCATATCCATCGGAACAAAGGTTGGTTAGGATCGCTGTATTGTTGCGCTTGTCTTCGTACAAATCCAAAATCGAAAGTGTGTTTCTGAAGAATTTGCTACGATAACGTGTATGTTTCTGGCGATTATTTTATATGTGAAGATTGTGTCAATGTAATTGTAGTCTGTAGCAATCAGTTTTAGTGGGTGAAATTTCTCAGTTTGTAATTATATCTTGTATAAAATATGAGGGAGGTTTGAGGATACTCGTACAATATTTGTGTAATAAAAGGAAAGGTAAACTAAATCTAAAGATCCGGCATCCGGAACAATAGCCATGCCTTTACAAAAAAAGGTACTCGTACATTGGGCACGAACTTTCTGTAAATTTTTTAATGACAGGGATTGGTATGCAGGATTCGTGCCTCAGAGCATATGAAGTTGATCCCTTTTGGCGGAACAATGTAAGGCTTTGTAGCACTGACAGAGAGATATACGATGTTATATAAGTCAGAGCTGACTCGGAGCTAACTCGGAGCTAGCTCCAAGAAGCGGTGCGCTAAAAAGTCTCCAGGCACCGCTTCAAAGCCTCGCTATATAACGATAAGCAAGTCAACTGCGCTCACTTTGAGGCACCCCTGTGGCTACTTTGTGCGAGATTCAACGACCCATAGGTTTTTATTGGCATTTGCTAAAGGCCCTCAAAGTAAAACGGTAGTCATATACAATTTCTGTGTTACGCTTTCTTTAAAAGAAAATAATACGGAAATAACCCCAATCTCCGGCAATAATTGACATTTGTTTGTATACTGGGAGCATACTTTATTACGTGAAATAGTAGCAATAATTTTTGCAATTATCCACCAAAAAACTTTTAAATTGATATTTAAAAAAGAACGTAAAAATAAAAAGTCACATATTGTGGGTATACAAAATAAATTTATACCTAACTCTGCATCTATCAACTATTTTAGTATGTATTTTAGAAATAAACTATGACCCCTTTATTTAAATTTTCGGTCCCTTGACTTTGGTCACGTGACATTTAAAGGCCAGAATGTAGACAAACATTTGACAGGTGGTGCGGAAGCCAACTTTTTCTGCACTTTTATGAACAAATAAAAGATATACAGCTCACTAAAAACTGTGCCTGTTTTACAAAAAGGGCATATTGGGCATGAACTTTCTGTACATGTTTGAATAATAGGGGCTAGTATGCGGGATTCGTGCCTCACAAAAATATGGAATTGACCCCTATTAGTGGAGCAATTGAAGGCTTCGTAGCTCTGACAGAGAGATGTACGATGTTATACAAGTCAGAGCTACTCGGAGCTCGTATTACTTGTACTGACTTTTCCTTTCAGCCTAGCACTCTTCCATGTGACATTTTAGTTACTTTATTGTATGATAACTAACCTTTCTTTAATGATGTCGAAGTAGGTGTTCGTGTCTGAAATGCTTATTATAGGGGAAAAGTTGGGCGAAAATGAAAGCTTTCCATATTATCGTTCTGGTGGTGCTTATCCACACGAATAAATTGATGCTTTTAAAACCTTAACCGCGTGCGGATCGTTGTTATAGAACAGCTGACCAGTGTATATAAACTTAGAGAGAATGAATATTTAAAAAGATATTACTCTCTTTTATGGGTATTATTTTTGCGGAATTCCAGTGCTTCTGTGGAGAAAAAAGGTATACCACAGACCGAACCGCCGTTGAGGTTAGTTATTAAACATATTTAAAAATAAGTTATTCTCTTTTATGAGTACAATTTTCGCGGAATCCCCAGTGGATCTGCAGTGTAAAAAGGTGTTATGCACAACAGACCGAACTGCTGAAGATGTTGGCTGATGAATAACAACGTGTACTTGTAAGTGTCGTATTACTTGAAAAAGTGGTCAGTGCACAATATATTTGAACTAACCTGTCCAAAACACTTTCTTCTTCTTCTTCTTCTTCTTCTTCTTCTTCTTCTTCTTCTCGTCTTAGCTGCTTAAACCTTGTTTGCGTTTACTCTCCCCAGACTTCGCCAAATCGCTCTGTTGCTGGCTCTCCTCTCTTCCGTTCTACAGTCCAATATCCATCTTCAACTGGTCTGTCCATCTTTCGGGTGATTTTTCTTTGATTTAGAGTTGCAGAAATCGTAGCGGTAGAACTCTGATACAAGGCTGTTTAGTAGCTTTCTTCATATGTCCAAACCATTTTAGTCTTTTCTCACGGACCCTTACAGTGATGGTTTTCTGTATGTCTAGCAGTTGGTTTAATTTTTTCATGTTGCTCATTCTGTCCCTCAGAGATTCCTAGGATTGCTTAGACCTCAAACTCAACACAAACTCAGCTCAAACA
Organism: Protula sp. h YS-2021; assembly: GCA_949752745.1. Lineage (NCBI taxonomy): Eukaryota > Metazoa > Annelida > Polychaeta > Sabellida > Serpulidae > Protula > Protula sp. h YS-2021. The sequence goes on from OX457026.1 coordinate 72,064,379, forward strand.
CTTCAATTTTATTTGTTTTCTTTTATTTGTTTTATAATTTATTAGTTTTCTTCAAGCATAGCACGACACAGCTTATTTCATCAAAACACCACAACCTCACCTAAAATCCATTTCCATTCGTTGAGATAAGTTAAGATTTTCTGTGTGTGTTGCAGCATCCGAACAAATTATTTTACTTTTCACACATTGTTTACTTTCACGGGCATTGTCGTTTGAACCTATATATACATAATTTCCACGAGTAAGAGGCTGAGCGATTCGTGTGTCAGAAACATGGGCTGCGGCTCGACTTGCAATCCAGTATCACTCGTTGCTCCACCTCGATTGCAGACCAACCCACATAAAGCTTTTTATGTTATCATTACAGCAGCAGATTTAAGCTACAACCACATAATCAAAGAATCCGTTAAAATAGCGCGAATACACTTTGATCAATTGCATTAGGTCCAGTAATGGCCGATATACCAAATGAGCAGCATGGAGATGTACTACGTTAAAACATGGCAGAACATTTCTATTACATTTCTCTGAGTTTGCATTTCTTTTGGTTGACAGTTAATTTAACTTCATATTATTGAAGTCATCTAATAAATTGGGAAAACTTCTTCACCTACTGGCCAAGTTTGGTATGGATAAGGAATTTTTATTCGCTATTACTCTCTATAAAATTTCAATGCAGCAGACTCTAACTCAGAAAAGTTTCTTATATTCTCTGATATGACAGATACATTTTTATGGTTAACAGACTGAGGGTCCAGCCTGACTTACCCTTTCCGTATGAAAGGTGTTTTGATCAACCATATCAAAATTTCTTTCAGCCACCGTTTGGTCATATGACACTCAACCATTGAACGTACTATTACATCTGATACATTCTGGCAACATACTTTACAGCTATCTGTTTCAGCTAGCTTCCATTTAATAACTAAATTTTGCTACGGCAGTTTGTAATATTATGAGAAATTTTACACTGGTAAAGATAAAGGTTTAGTCTCTCTTGTACATTTTTAGCAAGCAACATACTTTAGTAAAGCGTGTTTTGTTGGGCATGTAGGGAGTGAGTTCCAGTATAATAAGGAATTCGGTACTTTCAATCTAAGCCTTACAAACTATTAAAATATTTTTTCGTTAATTTTGAAATTAACATTAGATCGTTCGGTTTGCCAGTTCCAGAATATTTGTATTGTATTTTTAACGGTACTGAGAACACTTGTGTACCTCGCAAAATTTGTTTTTTCTATGCAAAAATTTACCTTAAAATGGAATGACAGTCACTGCCCTTGTTCCCCCACACAGATCTTGAACATAAACTATGTTTTACCCAAGCTAATCTTTATAGACAATGCTTCGATTGTTTATTAAGATAAAGGAGTTGTTCCATAGGATGTCATGTGCATTACAAAAAATGTTATTTTTTTTATATATTTCAGCATATTTGCATGAAATAATGGCACTGGTGGTAGATTTGTGACCTCTAAATTGTACCGAAGAATGTCGCCTAATTCATTGAAATACAGTTTTCTAACGTCACACCAGCTTTGCACTCTGTCCGATGTCCGTATTATGAGGAACAACCATTCCATAAGCAGAACCTTTATCCGTGACTCTGCATTAGTATTACATCAGCACATTCGGTTGTACCAATAAGAGACAAATGTTCTGTTTTTGGTGGTTTATGATTCCAAACAAACTGATTTATTTCTTGTTGTATTGGTTTGGTATGGATTGGTGAGGTTTCCAACACAGACATGGAGTAGATCATATTGGATATGCCATCTCTCTTTGAAACCAAAATTTCCCAGCAATGCTCAAATCTCTTTCGGACCATATCCGAAACAAGATCTTCTTCTAGTCTAATTTATGGTCATAGTTTGCTCGAACTTTTTATTCAGCATCCCACCCAAAGCGCAGCTCAAGTACAGTAAATGATCCATTACACAACGTCATAGTAAAGTTTCTTTCTTTACCTCCATGGATCCAAGAATGCCAAAAGAGATTTTGCCAAATTTAGTATTGACTCTCAAAATCTTGACTCACTAAAACTTGTGCGAAGTCTTATCTTTAACTGTACAGCTACAGTCACCAGCAAATTGTATATTTTAGAATTTTAATTCAATTTAGTGCCTTCGATGTTGTCATTTTCCCGTATCATTGAAGCCAGCATCACAGCACATATAATAAAAAGAAAACAGTTGATAGTACAATATTGTCCTACCCTTCTGTAGAGCTACTACCATTGTGAACTTTTACCATTGTTTACGTCACAACTAAATGGTTCCATGTACCAACTCGTAACTCATCCAGTAAAAGTACTTCCAAAATTAAAACTTTTCAAAGCAGAAAACATAAAATTCCATTCAACAGAGTCAACATCTTTCTCATAATCAACAAGTTGAACTTAGAACTTAGCGTCCAGGTTTCTGAGGTATAAAGAGCAGTGGTGAGAATTAAGCGCTTCATAAAGTCAGTCGATTGCTCATCGATGTTTATTTAGGTGTTCTGGGTGTTGTGGTTTACATTTTGCTCCATTTATTTTCCTACCCCATTTATGCATACGACTTTTATTTCTTCGGTGGACAATTTAGCTTTTCAAATATGAATTCTAAGGAGAGGTTGTCGCCAAGGTAGAAAGTGTTTTCTAGTGATTTTAATTCTTTCGTCACAAATTCGAGGAAGATACTAAACAGGGTTGGGGAAACAGAGTTCTGCAACACACTTTAGCGAAAAAAATATTATATGAATATATTACAGATAATTTTCCTTTGTAAAAATTTAAAATATAGTTAAAAATCTATCAAATACGCTTATCTCATCAGAAGCAGCGTTGTGTTCCAAAAATCAGTATTGTATTGTAATTAGCCTAACATTTATTATGGTGGTCACTGATCAAGCTTAATGTTATCAAACTTACCCTTATTATTAGAAGAAGTGTAAACTTACAAAAATGTTTTGTTAAATGACTTAATGCTCGTGCAAAGTGAAATCCTGGATATGGACACCCTCTGTTATGGACACCCCTGAATTATAGACAGCATTTTTCAGTCTGTTTTAAAATGCCATAGAGTTCTGTTATATCTAGACCCCTCTATTGATGGGCACCCCTTTACTCAGAATTAGAGACACTCTTTTCATTCCGTAAGTACGGTTACACATTTACAACAACCTCTCTGTTGTGGACAGTCAAATTGTTGTCCATATTTTATGCGTCACGTAAACAGCACCTATCAGCTTGTTACTCGGTAGTGTTTGTTTTTTCTTTTTTGTTATCTGTGGGTATTGAGTACATTACATTGGACAAAGTGCATGTAAAGACAAAAGATGTGTGCTTAACACAGAAGTTTAAACTAATCTCTATTGGCATATGCGCCGTCTTAAAAAATGCGTATAAAGAGCAAGTAATTCATTGTCTTTATACTCAATTAATGAGTAAAACAAGCTGTTACACAAAGTGTTATTTTATAATAAGTGTTTAGGTCTCAATATGGGTGGTGTGAAAAACAATTAGTGCAATATTCGTGATATGCTCGATTTAACGGGTATCCTCTACGCGGCTCATGATGTGCCAACGACAGCTAGCAGCTGCACAAACAAACTCTCAACAGAACTCAATTAAGCGTTATTTTCAAGTGAAACAAAAGTTTAAACAAAAACAATGGACAAATATATGCAAAGTTTCTTTAAAATCGATTTGAAATAACTGGATTTCAATTTCCTGTAATAGTGGAAATAAAAATAAAAATATTGTGTTATTATCGTGAAATTCCTCTGGAAAATATATAAGTAAAATTGTCTTTATTTGAATATATTCAGATAGAACTCATTAATTAATTAATAGGACCTCGAAATTAGGGACATCCCGTCATTAGGGACAAAATTATTCAGTCACCTTTTGTCCCTAATAGCGGGTTTTCACTGTATTTAACATTAATTACACCATATAAACTGTACTAAATAAGAGGTGTTGTTACTTAAACCGTGTAGAATGTGTTATTGTCTTCATCTCTATTTTGGTGGGCTCTGTCATAAGGGTCTGCTTGTTTTGCCAAACACACATATACGATAGCAATAAAGATACTACAAAGTGTTCAGAGTTAACTGTGAGCTCATTCTATTGACAGAAGCCACTTTTCTATGCAGTGTAAACAATCCTTGCCTATTATTAACACATAAATTAGCCAAAAAAAGTATAACAAATATGTTTTTGTGAATTTGTCAAGTGGAAGTGTTTAAATATTAAATGATCGCTGACAATTGATACAAAAAAAGGCGGCGGAAAATTTTTCCTTCTCACAACACGAATCTATTTGGGTCACCGGTTTTGTTCTACAAACACATTTTCATGTAAGTTACGAAATAGTAAGCATGGATATGCAAAATTTAAAAACATTTTGAGGCATGTCTGCATTTTTTTATTCCAAAGAAATTTTTGCTTTGTTATAAGAAAGAGAACAGTGCATCGCATGCATTCTTCTTCTTTATAAAATTGGCGAGATTTTGTTTATCAGGAAGATAATAGGAGGGATTGTTGGTATCAAACATGCGTTACATAATTATGTCTCCCCGACCAAGGGGAGACATATAGTGTTTGTACGTTCTGTGTGTGTGTATGTGTGTACGTGTGTGTGTGTGTGTCTGTGTCTGTGTGTGTGTCAGTCTGTTGTGAACAAAGTGTTGTGTGCAAGATATCTCGAGAACGAAACGCCGGATCGACTTCAAACTTGATCGATTTATTCCTTGGTTAGGTCGGACGGTTTGATCAACTTTTGATGCATGTCACGTGATTAGGGCAGGCGTATGACGTCATTACGTAAAAATCTTGTGTGCGAAATTTCTCTGCCGCTTAACATCGGAGAAGGTTGAAACTTGGTGGGATTGTTGCTTGATAGGTTCAAAATACTCTATAGAATTTTTTCGCGAGTAGAGCGAACGAATGCGGCGTATGACGTCAGCACGTAAAACAGGTATATATTTTGAACAAGATCTTGTGTGCAAAATATCTCGATAACAGAAAGTCCTATCGACTTCAAATTTTATATGAACATTCCTTAGGTCAGCCGGATGGTTCTCTCAACTTTTCACGCATGTCATGTGATTAGGGCAGGCGTATGACGTCAATCTTGTGTGCGAAATTTCTCAGCTGCTGAACATCGGACAAAGCTTAAAATTGGTGAGATTATTGCTTGGTAGGTCCGAAAGAAACTTCTAATTTTTTTCGCGAGTAGAACCAGATCTTGTATGCATAATATCTCTATAACGGAAATTCATTTCGACTTAAAATTTTATATGGATATTCTTTGGTTCAGTCACACGACTGTTTCAACTTCTGACGGGTAGCAAATTATCTGTTGTTAAGCTAAATTTCTCGACATGGGAAAGTCGGATCGATTTTAATTTGGTGCAGTTATTCCTCGGATAAGTCGCACGGTTTTGGTTAAACATTATTAAACTCGTGTAGAAAGTCAAGAAAGGTGCATAACGTCAACACTCCTCCCCCGTCCTACCCATTTTTGACTCCTTAGTTATCTAAGCATAGGTGTTAACTACGCTGGAGATTTCAACGTTTTGCAGAAGATTCTCGAGTGTTCCCGCATTCTTTAGAAAGCTTCAAAACAGTAACAGCACTACTGTCGGTCCATTGCTATTTGTTAGTGCCTGAAATTAAGCTTTTCGTGCGTTTCTCATCTACGGCTCTTACGTAACATGCCACTCAGTCAGGGGTCAGTGTCAGTTGTGGTGCATGATGGAGTCGTCATCTACGAGGTCATGGAATGCTATACGTCTAAACAGGTCTAGCTATTGATTTTTTTGCCGCATATTTGATTCGGCTGACAAGGTGTTCTATATATAGGAGCTATTTTATATCGATTGGCATTGTTTGCAGAAGCATTTTTCGCTATTAAATTGGGTCATCTGATATCTTGTGTTATGAGAATCAGCTCACCATTTTGGCACCGAAATGCCTTCCCCCTTCTCCCACCGAGGCGCGTCATCTCATGCCCAGTTATGAAGAGTGCCTTTCTAGTGCTATTTGGCCGATGGGAATGTGCGGAGACAGGGTAGTCTATCATGTACAGTACAGTAAAAGTACTATAGTGACCAACCTCAGATCTGGATAAGAAGGGCCTACAGTAAAACCCATTTCAGCGACCACCTTCCAGACTTGGATGAAAAAAGACGTCCATTTATATCTGTTTTAGTAATCACCATCTGTTTGGTTTATTTTGAGTTTTTTACAATGAATTAAGGTTATGTTTGCAGAAATGAATATTTCATTTCAGTAATTTAAAAAAAAGGATTTTTTTTTGGGGGGGGGGAGTGGGGGGGGGAGATAATTGGTTTAGTCGGGGAGACATTTGTTTTTGCTTACAAAAACAAGAAACCAAGTAGGTATCTACTGAAAGTGTATTACATAAGCCTGTACTCCTATGGTTTGTGTGCACTGGCCGCTCTAGTTTGTTTAGAATGCATAATTCACATTTTTTTTCAAATTGTGTAATCGTGTGAGAGTGTAATTCGTGTCCCCCTGGACACATCTGTACTTACTTAATACTTACTTGGTACTTAATATTTAACATAGAATACTTTACAGAATAGATGTAACAGTAGGGGGAAAGTAAGGGTTCTGGCTCACTTTGTGACGTCATTTTACCCCTGACATTCCACTGCAGTGACGTCATACCCCCTCCCCCCCCCCTAGGCGAGCAACATTCAAGTCAGCATAAGTGACACACAAGAATTTGATCACACGCCAAATCGGTGTGCTGCAGGACAGGTGGCAAAAATCAAGACACCTCCCCCCCTCCCCCCCCCATCCGACATTCAGGACAGACCCCCCCTAGGCGGCAGTCGAGAATTTTTTTTTTTTTTTTTTGTTCCAGCTCATCTGGTTCTGCTGCCGAATCTAGCTCAGTGACGTCAGACCCCCCCCCCTAGGCGGCAGTCAAGTTTGACCATAAAGTGTGGACGTTGATTCCAGCTCACTTGGTTGTGCTGCCGATTCCAGTTCAGTGATGTCAGACCCCCTCCCCTCCCCTCCCCCCCTCCCCCCCTCCCCCCCCCCTAGGCAGTCGAGAATTTTTTTTTTTTATTCAACTCATTGGGTTCTGCCACCGAATCTAGCTCAGTGACGTCAGTCTAAAACACACAGAGCTCTTGTTATGCAGTGTTTGTAAACAGACAGGCGGCAAAGCCAGCGTGGATACTGTAACAGGTGGTAAAAATCAACATTGCTAGCAGTGTTAAAAACAATGAATGCAAGAGGCAAAGCTCACGTTCTGTGAGGTTGCGTATTCAAATGACGCTGGGGTCACCATGTGTCGCGAATAGCGACGGGAGTGTGTTCACACGGACAACGAAAATAAGTAAACTGACATAACCTGAATTTTAATAGTTTTATTTCAACACACAAAAAATACGTTTTAAATTCCCCAACACACCAAATATCTTTAATGAAAACACCTTATCAAAGACAAGCATATTCCAACCGGTACTAAACCTGGTGCACCACAATGCACCACACGCTGTTCTCCTTGTAGTAACACAGCACCTCCTCTATGTCTACACTGAAGCTGTGTCCGCCAAAGTACGGACCACACCATGAAATTGTACCCCTCCGAAAGGTGCTGTAACACTAACAACGCTCTGCTCCCAGTTCCTTTGACACACCGCCGCTGCACCCGTTATGCACCTCAGACGCACCAATTGAACATCACACTACACCCGCTCCTGTACACACGCTGTGCCCGACACCGTACTGCTAGAACTCCCACTTCACCGACACGTCTTAGCAGGCATGCTGAATAACACAGAATCAAATGATTCTTTTACGAATCAGCTCTACAAAGCTTTCAATACATTCATTTTTTTTTTTTTTTTTTTTTGCTCTCGTTGACTAGTTTTTTTTTAAATCCTGTGCTCCCGTACTGGTTTATGAATTGTGTATTGGTCAGTCTGTTTTGCAACATTTTACAGCATTGTAGGATTTTTTTTTTACTAAAAAATGTGCAAACACAAAACAACAGAAAAAAACTTACCTGAATATAGTATCTCTTACTAATCTAAATGAATATGTTACAAACCATTTACTGTGCTATCCTAAAACAGTTAGCATCCGTATTAAAAGTTAAACGTTAGCACATATTTTTTAGAATGCTCTTTCAATATGTAAAACTTCTCGCCTGTTCTCTAACAGCATTTGTTCTAAGACTCATTCTTTTCTCAAATAGCTGAAAAGTACAAAGTCGACTGCGCTAGACACACAGCTCTTGTTATGCAGTGTTTGTAAACAGACAGACGGCAAAGCCAGCGGGGATACTTAACAGGTGGTAAAAATCAACATTGCTAGCAGTAAGTGAGGAAAGATGGGTTCCAGCACATTTCACTGTTTGATTCAGGTTCATGTTAAGTTTTGTTATAAAGTGGTTATGGGCTACTTGCACCGACGGCTGTATGCATTTTTTGTCGCATGCCGCCATTTTAACTTAAAAGTGACCTAACTGTCGTTAGGCTTAACCAATTTGTATGAAAATATCACTGTTTGATTCAGTTTTATATCTAGTTTTGTTATTAAGTAGTCACAGGTTATTTGCACATGTGGCTGTAAGCATAATGTATATTTTAGTAACGTTTGGAAAAGTAGATAACTTTCACCATGTTCAACCGATTTGACTGAAAATTTTACCGTTTGATCTAGTTTTATTTCTAGTTTACAGTGGTCACAGGCTATTTGCACAGGTGAGAAGAGCACACCATTCAAACATGTGTTCGAATGGCAAGCCCATTTAAAAGACGTGTTCGAATGGCAAGCCCATTCAATACACGTGTTCGAATAATTTTTGGAAGATATTACGTCATGGTATTGTTCAACAAATTGTTCAACATGTTCAACATGTTCAACAAGTTCAACAAGTTCAACATGTTCAACATGTTCAACATGTTCAACAAGTTCAACATGTTCAACATGTTCAACAAGTTCAACATGTTCAACATGTTCAACAAGTTCAACATGTTCAACATGTTCAACAAGTTCAACATGTTCAACAAGTTCAACATGTTCAACATGTTCAACAAGTTCAACATGTTCAACATGTTCAACAAGTTCAACATGTTCAACAAGTTCAACATGTTCAACATGTTCAACAAGTTCAACATGTTCAACATGTTCAACATGTTGTTCAACAAGTTGTTGTATATGAAGCTATGTTTAAAGACTTTCTCATCATTTGAATAGTGTAGGTTGAACCGAAAGGATGTATAAATGCAACATTTGTTCGAAATCTTACAATTGGCCGCAAAGTCTTAAAAGACACTCAAAGGTTACTCACACGTCAGAAGTGGATGAAGAATCGGATATGGAAAACCCTGTAAAACTACCTTTCACGGAAACTTTAGATGAGTCTTCTATGGAAAGTCAAAGCGTTAATATGGCTGAAAAGAACGCACAGGCTTGTACAGAATGTGGTGCATTATACAACAGCGAAGAAGCTTTGCTCAAACATATGGAGCAGTGTGGTGAGGATGCTGATGACAGGAGTTCTGAAAGTGAGTCAGAAACAGACTCTGAAAGTGAGTCAGAAATAGACTCTGTTTGGTATGATATGGTTCAAGAAGTCTACGATGACTATGATGACAAATTTCAAGAAAAGGTTTCAGAATATGAAGAACAAGGACTTGAAGATGCGCGGGAAATAGCAAGTTATGACCTTCGACCCATTTATAAACATGGACTAAAACAACTGTTTATGAGACTATTCAACTATACCCAGCGTCTAGAACAAAGCCAACATTATCAAAAGATTTTAAAGGAATTTAATTACTTTGTGGATGAAAAACATTACAAGTATTCAAAGGCACTAAAGGCGGCTATAAGGAAAAAAAATGCATTCTTTGAAGAGCTACTAGATATGGAGGAAGAGGAGTATGACAGCAGTGACGAAGAAAGTGGTATGGAGAGTGAACAGAGTGAAACAGATGAAGAAAAATAGACTTATTTGACTAAACTTTATGATAAAGACTTTATAAATGTTGTAATATTTTATGAACTTAAGCGTTGTGTATTAATATATGCCTTGCTTTGCAACATATAAAGTCGTAAGGTTATTGACGCGGTTTTAATTGACCCGTAAACCATATATCATATATCGTATATTAGGTATTATAGTTAATTTTGTATTATTATGTATTATATTCAAGAATTGTATTATTATGTATTATATTCAAGTATTGTATGAGAAAAATAAAAAGTTGAAAAGCATCATATGTGTGTTTATTGAATATTACAAATATGTACAATTATGATACAAACAAACTATTTCAAATACATATTATGTTAATACATGTGCAGATTCACAAGAACTTAACTTAAAATTTTATAACAACTAACTTCACATGAACATAGATGATGTTAATTTCATAGTCTACATATGAAGACAATTTTATTTGAACTACATATCAAATGTACATGCCCATATGAGTTAAAGCTAAGTTTCAAGTTCTTGTTAAGCTTCAAAACCTTCGCTCCAATCTTCTGCACTGAGGGTGATGAAATCATAGCATCCACTATGTTCAACATGTTCAGCAAGTTGTTGTTCAACCAGTTGTTCAACATGTTCAACAAGTTGTTGTTCAACATATTAAGACAACTCACTATAGAGCATAAAAGGCATCTGTCCTCAGACATAACGTACATTCTGTATCAAGATACTGAAGAGTGAACATGTCTGCAGTGAGTGAACAACAACTACCATCTATGACAATGCCTGTAGAAAAGTCTGAGACAATGCCTGCAGAAAATTTTATAGTAAAGCCTGAGACAATACCTACAGCAAAGTCTAAGGCAATGCCCATGGTAAAGTCTAAGGCGAAGTCATGTCAGCAGCGTCAAAAGCGACCACATCTTAGAAAGATAAAAAGAGATGAGTTACCAGCTATGACGCCGCCGTGTAAAAAGCGAAAAATTAAGACAGAGCCTAAAATGAAGCGAGAACCAGAGTGTAAAGCTGCTACCACCATGAAGGAGATGAGTGTAGACGATTTACCGGTTATGATACCTATTAATGGAGAAATATATATTAAATTGGCGAAATATCAACAGAAAGTGATGGTTAACATTCGTGAATATATTACGGATCATACATCTGGGAGGTTACATCCTACCAAGAAGGGAATTTTGTTGTCATTGAACGATTGGCACATGCTGAAGAAGCAAATGACGTCAGTGGATCTCATGCTTCAGAAAATGGATTTGTATAAATGTAGGACTGTCGGAAGATCGTTGAGTAGACAGCGAGATGACTGTATACAGTTTTAACTGCATGACAAGCTTAGTGGATGCTATGATTTCATCACCCTCAGTGCAGAAGATTGGAGCGAAGGTTTTGAAGCTTAACAAGAACTTGAAACTTAGCTTTAACTCATATGGGCATGTACATTTGATATGTAGTTCAAATAAAATTGTCTTCATATGTAGACTATGAAATTAACATCATCTATGTTCATGTGAAGTTAGTTGTTATAAAATTTTAAGTTAAGTTCTTGTGAATCTGCACATGTATTAACATAATATGTATTTGAAATAGTTTGTTTGTATCATAATTGTACATATTTGTAATATTCAATAAACACACATATGATGCTTTTCAACTTTTTATTTTTCTCATACAATACTTGAATATAATACATAATAATACAATTCTTGAATATAATACATAATAATACAAAATTAACTATAATACCTAATATACGATATATGATATATGGTTTACGGGTCAATTAAAACCGCGTCAATAACCTTACGACTTTATATGTTGCAAAGCAAGGCATATATTAATACACAACAATATTACAACATTTATAAAGTCTTTATCATAAAGTTTAGTCAAATAAGTCTATTTTTCTTCATCTGTTTCACTCTGTTCACTCTCCATACCACTTTCTTCGTCACTGCTGTCATACTCCTCTTCCTCCATATCTAGTAGCTCTTCAAAGAATGCATTTTTTTTCCTTATAGCCGCCTTTAGTGCCTTTGAATACTTGTAATGTTTTTCATCCACAAAGTAATTAAATTCCTTTAAAATCTTTTGATAATGTTGGCTTTGTTCTAGACGCTGGGTATAGTTGAATAGTCTCATAAACAGTTGTTTTAGTCCATGTTTATAAATGGGTCGAAGGTCATAACTTGCTATTTCCCGCGCATCTTCAAGTCCTTGTTCTTCATATTCTGAAACCTTTTCTTGAAATTTGTCATCATAGTCATCGTAGACTTCTTGAACCATATCATACCAAACAGAGTCTATTTCTGACTCACTTTCAGAGTCTGTTTCTGACTCACTTTCAGAACTCCTGTCATCAGCATCCTCACCACACTGCTCCATATGTTTGAGCAAAGCTTCTTCGCTGTTGTATAATGCACCACATTCTGTACAAGCCTGTGCGTTCTTTTCAGCCATATTAACGCTTTGACTTTCCATAGAAGACTCATCTAAAGTTTCCGTGAAAGGTAGTTTTACAGGGTTTTCCATATCCGATTCTTCATCCACTTCTGACGTGTGAGTAACCTTTGAGTGTCTTTTAAGACTTTGCGGCCAATTGTAAGATTTCGAACAAATGTTGCATTTATACATCCTTTCGGTTCAACCTACACTATTCAAATGATGAGAAAGTCTTTAAACATAGCTTCATATACAACAACTTGTTGAACAACATGTTGAACATGTTGAACATGTTGAACTTGTTGAACATGTTGAACATGTTGAACATGTTGAACTTGTTGAACATGTTGAACTTGTTGAACATGTTGAACATGTTGAACTTGTTGAACATGTTGAACATGTTGAACTTGTTGAACATGTTGAACTTGTTGAACATGTTGAACATGTTGAACTTGTTGAACATGTTGAACATGTTGAACTTGTTGAACATGTTGAACATGTTGAACTTGTTGAACATGTTGAACTTGTTGAACATGTTGAACAATTTGTTGAACAATACCATGACGTAATATCTTCCAAAAATTATTCGAACACGTGTATTGAATGGGCTTGCCATTCGAACACGTCTTTTAAATGGGCTTGCCATTCGAACACATGTTTGAATGGTGTGCTCTTCTCACCTGTGCAAATAGCCTGTGACCACTGTAAACTAGAAATAAAACTAGATCAAACGGTAAAATTTTCAGTCAAATCGGTTGAACATGGTGAAAGTTATCTACTTTTTCAAACGTTACTAAAATATACATTATGCTTACAGCCACATGTGCAAATAACCTGTGACTACTTAATAACAAAACTAGATATAAAACTGAATCAAACAGTGATATTTTCATACAAATTGGTTAAGCCTAACGACAGTTAGGTCACTTTTAAGTTAAAATGGCGGCATGCGACAAAAAATGCATACAGCCGTCGGTGCAAGTAGCCCATAACCACTTTATAACAAAACTTAACATGAACCTGAATCAAACAGTGAAATGTGCTGGAACCCCTCTTTCCTCACTTACTGCTAGCAATGTTGATTTTTACCACCTGTTAAGTATCCCCGCTGGCTTTGCCGTCTGTCTGTTTACAAACACTGCATAACAAGAGCTGTGTGTCTAGCGCAGTCGACTTTGTACTTTTCAGCTATTTGAGAAAAGAATGAGTCTTAGAACAAATGCTGTTAGAGAACAGGCGAGAAGTTTTACATATTGAAAGAGCATTCTAAAAATATGTGCTAACGTTTAACTTTTAATACGGATGCTAACTGTTTTAGGATAGCACAGTAAATGGTTTGTAACATATTCATTTAGATTAGTAAGAGATACTATATTCAGGTAAGTTTTTTTCTGTTGTTTTGTGTTTGCACATTTTTTAGTAAAAAAAAAAAATCCTACAATGCTGTAAAATGTTGCAAAACAGACTGACCAATACACAATTCATAAACCAGTACGGGAGCACAGGGTTTAAAAAAAACTAGTCAACGAGAGCAAAAAAAAAAAAAATGAATGTATTGAAAGCTTTGTAGAGCTGATTCGTAAAAGAATCATTTGATTCTGTGTTATTCAGCATGCCTGCTAAGACGTGTCGGTGAAGTGGGAGTTCTAGCAGTACGGTGTCGGGCACAGCGTGTGTACAGGAGCGGGTGTAGTGTGATGTTCAATTGGTGCGTCTGAGGTGCATAACGGGTGCAGCGGCGGTGTGTCAAAGGAACTGGGAGCAGAGCGTTGTTAGTGTTACAGCACCATTCGGAGGGGTACAATTTCATGGTGTGGTCCGTACTTTGACGGACACAGCTTCAGTGTATACATAGAGGAGGTGCTGTGTTACTACAAGGAGAACAGCGTGTGGTGCATTGTGGTGCACCAGGTTTAGTACCGGTTGGAATATGCTTGTCTTTGATAAGGTGTTTTCATTAAAGATATTTGGTGTGTTGGGGAATTTAAAACGTATTTTTTGTGTGTTGAAATAAAACTATTAAAATTCAGGTTATGTCAGTTTACTTATTTTCGTTGTCCGTGTGAACACACTCCCGTCGCTATTCGCGACACATGGTGACCCCAGCGTCATTTGAATACGCAACCTCACAGAACGTGAGCTTTGCCTCTTGCATTCATTGTTTTTAACACTGCTAGCAATGTTGATTTTTACCACCTGTTACAGTATCCACGCTGGCTTTGCCGCCTGTCTGTTTACAAACACTGCATAACAAGAGCTCTGTGTGTTTTAGACTGACGTCACTGAGCTAGATTCGGTGGCAGAACCCAATGAGTTGAATAAAAAAAAAAAAAAAAAATTCTCGACTGCCGCTTAGGGGGGGAGGGGGGAGGGAGGGGAGGGGAGGGGAGGGGGTCTGACATCACTGAACTGGAATCGGCAGCACAACCAAGTGAGCTGGAATCAACGTCCACACTTTATGGTCAAACTTGACTGCCGCCTAGGGGGGGGGGGGGTCTGACGTCACTGAGCTAGATTCGGCAGCAGAACCAGATGAGCTGGAACAAAAAAAAAAAAATAAATAAATAAATAAATATTCTCGACTGCCGCCTAGGGGGGGGGTCTGTCCTGAATGTCGGATGGGGGGGGGGGGGGAGGGGGGAGGTGTCTTGATTTTTGCCACCTGTCCTGTAGCACACCGATTTGGCATGTGATCAAATTCTTGTGTGTCACTTATGCTGACTTGAATGTTGCTCGCCTAGGGGGGGGGGGGGGGGGGAGGTCGGGAGGGGGGGTATGACGTCACTGCAGTGGAATGTCAGGGGTAAAATGACGTCACAGTGAGCCAGAACCCTTACTTTCCCCCTACTTGTAACAAATGCACTTAAACCAATAGCTGAACTGTAGTCAAATAAAACATAACAAGAAATTCCATATCGTGACTTTTATTAAATATCATACAAAATTCCGACATTAGAATAAATATATGGGGTCAACCCTTATTATTCATGAAGCACATAAGGAGTTAAGGTATTACAAATAAAAAAAATCAGTTATTTATCTACTCGTCCGTCTGCCGCTATTATATTCATAAAATCATGATCGCTTAGTCTTGTTTCTCATCTCATTTTTTTTTTAAAATTTGACCAAACAGCGAGTTTTTATTTTTCTCGAACATTTTGTACCCGGGAAGGGCCGAACTTTTTACTTTAAAATTTTAAACAGCCGTCAACGCCCAATGATTGTTTTTAAATTTACTCTACATTTTGTACATCCGGCCGAATCCGGATTGTGAGAAACAAGTTCATTTTATTCCTCGGCTTAATGCATGGAACTTGTGTTTGTGCAAAACAAATCTCGATAAAAAAAGAGAGAATTTGTGGTGCACATTATAAACACCGATACCCAGCTTATTGACGGACCATCATTACTTCCCATCACTTAGATGACCTTGCTATAAAACATAAACATGGATAGCGGAAAAACTTCAGTGTTCGTGTGCCAGAGAGAAAACATCATTTTATACATAACATATTGCAAGAATGCTATACAGTTAACGTTTTATGTCTATTTCCACATGCAAATAAATTTGGATATGGAAACTTTTATTGGCTATAGAAATTCTTGGCAGCCATACTGAGTGTTAACAATTACCATCATGTATTTGTTTCGCTTGATAACTGTTGCCAAAATAACTACAGGACCTGATAGATTTGGCCTGACGACATCGAGTGTTTTCCAATCAGAATGATCGAGCGAAATTTTAACAAATCTGATTGGGCAACAATTGACGTCATCAGCTCAAACGCACAGGCCTACAGACTGATCTCATTGCAAGTAAGGCACATAATAAACTATTATGTCTGTACACACAAACATCTTGTTGCAATATCAGAAATCTCATTGACACTACTTCACACGAAGGTAAAATATTTCTATCCACTCTAAATACTGCGGCACGTGCACTTTGTGTCTTTCTCTCAAGCTCTGGCATTGTGTTGTTCAACATTCGCTAGTCATCCCCATATTCAAATTCCTGAACAGACATAGCGAGAATGTGCCCTGAACGAGGGGTTACAGCAAAGCCGACGCCCTTCAATAAAAAGAATTTCCACAAAAAAAAAAAATAAATCACCAGATATCTGTTTCATACTGAACGTATCGGTGCTGCCTAAAATGTTCGTGTAGAGAAGACAAAAACTATGCATGAAAATACAACAATCTTTGTTAAAAAAAAGATAGTATGATACATTTGGCATATTTTGCACATAGCAGGGGTGACAATCAAATAAAACGTATCTTGACATGTTGATGTCAATGCACACAGAGACGGCCAGTTTTTCCGGTGGCTGTAAAAGAGGCCTATACTAGATCAATCTCCCAGTCGTCCAGTCTCAAAATTGGGTCATTCGCAGTGCGTTTGAAGCACAAATAAATTTACTTCGTCTTCTAAGAATAGACCGACAATAAAGAAATCATGCATTGCAATGCAGTTTAATCATATGCTATTTTGCACTCACAGATAATTCATTAAGAATCTAGAAAAAAACTGTAACAAACGTGTGTACAAAAGAAGCCGAATATATAAAAGGTTGGCCAGTGCTACAACAAAGATGTAACATGAGCCACTGACCCTGATCAACTGTGTAATGCGTTGCTTGTATACTGGGAAATACTACACACAGGTCATACCTCACACAAAGTAAAATGGGAAATAACTTTCGTGTACTCACAAAAGGCCAATCACATTGCTGGCTCTAATCACGTGCCTGGATATGATGGTCTTACCGACATTTGAACGTGAAAAAAAAAAAGGATGAACAGATTGGAACCACTATACTGGTCCCACCAGTTCAAAACAACTGACGTTTTCAAGACGCCTTTTCTATCACAAACTTTGTTTTGACTATTCACGTCCCTTCTGCATTCATGTAAATAGTATACCTACGGGTAAATGATTTAGAACCTTTTTAGAGAAGTCGAGGGCCTTGTGAGAATGTACCCTTCACCTCATTTATCCCAATAACAAGTGAACAACTTCATAATAGTATGTGGATCTCGACCAGCGAAAACAACCGATAACATCTACATAAAACAAACCTACTCCACTCCCTCCTACATCATTCAATGCAATCACTACTCACTACTGAAATGCAGAACTACAGAATCAAGATGAAGCTGTATTGTTGACGATTTCGCAGAAATTATCACACAAGCTCAAACGATATATCCACCTTTTGTGTGAAAATTGAAACATAATCTTTCAAAATTTACTTGGCATCATTTACAATTTAAATAATAACAAAAAGCACCTATAATTCTGCGGTTCACTTCTTATATGCACTTCTATGTTCTAGTTACTACTGAATAAATATCATAAAACTAGAACAGGAAGCTGTACGAACCCAGTAAGAAGTTCAACCACTACTGCTAATAATTATCAAGATGCTTATAAAAACTGAAATTACAAATTTATCCCCACCTGATGGAAATGAGCTCAGTAAGTGAGCTAATGGTCAACTTCAGGGTTTTATTGTTGAATTTCACAGAAAAGATTACAGAGGGATAAATTACGAATTGAAAATGAGCTCCATACCACTCTACTGTCAACGGGTTTCGAGACTGGTTAACTTCCAGTTTTGGGTCTCAACCTTAACGTACAAAGCCTAGGTTACCGAAGCACATCTTATGCAACTGATTGAAAATAAGCTCCAAATCGTTGCACCTGTAACGCCTGCCAGCTTGTGTAGAGTGGGACTTTGATCTTAATATTAGAGTTCAAGGTCACTGAGGTGTTTCTTACTTGACGTCTTTTAATGCTGATGGTCCAAAACATCACTCTACCGTTATAGATTTTCGAGATAATTGACCAGTTTTGATTCTTAACCTTGACCGAAATGCTCAAGATCACCGTGGTACATCAACGGGTTGAAATGAGCTCAAATACACTATCTCTAACGGTTTTTCTAGATAATGGCCTGCTTCCTGTTTGTGGTCTTGATCCGCTTACGTAAACTACATGTGTGTTCGAACACGGATTTGGTCAATCTCTCTTGCCGCTTTCGTGATAAATCTTATTTTTATAAAATATTTGACACTACTTTAACTTGCATTATTTTGATTTACACACAAGTTGTCTAAATTCCGGCATACTTCTTCAAATTTTACCACTACTCGCCCTATCACTTCAGAAATGGTAGAGGATCATTCACTTTCGCAGCTATAAATACAAAGCCACGACTACATCTTTCTGATTGTGTCCTTGCAAAAAGTGTTTGTACCAGTTACGCCAGCAACGGGTAACATTGTTCACGAGCTGTAAATCAAATTTACAAGGCGAATGACAACATTAGTCACGTGATTTCTAGCCTCAACTGAGCAAGAGTCACGTGACAGAAACAACAAAAACAACCGAACCCTCAATTTGCCTGATATATTTAGGAATGTGAATCAAGAACGCACCTAATGGCGTCATACGTAATCAAATTGTGCGACAATTGTGCGACAATGTGCGACAACATTCCCCATGATTTGAGTGTACACTGTATGTGTCTGTATGGTAACCCAGTAATACACACTTGACCACATCTAAGAAAGAAATACCTTACAAACAATGCACTGAAAACGACACACAACAATCGCCTACGGTACATCATCAACAGCAGTGCCTACAACAAGCGTTTGACCACTCTTGCACAAATTAACTAGACCTGGTGATAAAGACTTCTACTCAATCCCCTCCCTCCCTCCCTCCCTCCCTCCCGCCCTCCTTCCCTCCCAACTGCGTCCATATTTGGGATGTCTCCCATTTACTACGATAACAGCGTTGCCACATTGACGGCATGGAAACATTGAAATTATCTCTTACTTTTTAAAACGTAACATAACACCTTTACTAACTAGAGCCTCAGTAAGACAGGATCCCCCGTGAAGCAGCAAAAGTAAAATGCATGAAAAAGTTACAGGTAAAAATTAACGATTTCTGACAGCTTTTCTCACGTGAATTTTTGGCAGATTTTCAAAATAACAACTTCAATTTATATATTTTTCACAATCCAGTGTTTAATATTCCCTGATTTACCCTTAAAGTAGTAGTTGACCGGTTACACCACGACGTCAATTTCACGGACACACAGACGGACGGCAAGACAGACGGACCAGCTCATAACTATATCCCTCCGTTTCACGAGGGATAATAAAGCAACAGGAGATGTCAAGCTGATTGAGTAATGATCCCCAACGAACGCTGCAGGATCAGAATTGTTTTTCGCCTCCTGATCTTTAAGGGTGTGTCAAAGGGTATTGCGGGGGTGGGGTGCTAGGCTGATGATCAGAAAAGTAAACGGTTGGAAAATTCTTGCGGCTATGTGATCACATTTTTCTGGGGTATTTTTCTCGAACAACTTTTTTCTTAAAATGCTATTTTCATTTCAACTTGTTTTTGCAGTAAATACACAACTAACATGCAGCTTCGATCGAACTCGACATATCTCACTTTTTTAACGAGCGGGCAGTCACTGACACAAATCTCAAGAAAATGCCATACACTGTTTCTCGTGATGTAAATAAACCAAACACGATCCGGTCTTGCGCGACAGACACAAATCGCCCCCTTTCGTGCGAATTCCTATGACATGTCGGATACTGTGACCCAAAAAAAAAAAAAAAACACACACAAAAAAAACAAAAAACAAAAAAAAAAAAAAAGCTGATAAAACCGACTGTCCCCCTAAGAGGCCTTACAAACTTCACTAAGATCACACGTCTCCGTATTCCAGTACGCTCCCATTGTACGCAAGGTTGTTTGACTAGGTGAGGGCCAAGGAGACGGAGAGCCGAGCACAGAACAGCCGCGCCTTATGCTTGACTGGCTGGAGACAATATACCTTATGTATACCAGTAAATGTATTGAGCGCCACTCGTCTTCGAGACATACGTATATGACACGTTCCCAATGAGTTACTCAATTGACAAAAAAACCTAAATGACAACAATCTCCAGTGCTGAGTAAAATGTTTGACTATATAATAATTTACACATTTTCATTATATATATATATAGGCAATAAGATTTCGGCCGGACGTTTCGGCCCAACCGGTTCGGCCCAGCGTGAGACACGATTCGGCCCAGCGTTGAACGTTTCGGCTCATGGTTTTGGACGTTTCGGCCCACAGTTTTGGACGATTGGGCCCATTGTTTCCGATGACATAAATATTAAATGAAACTTAAAATCAAGGCTGTTTGCGCTTTTGTTTTGATTACAAAATGAAAAACAGAACACTGAAACTCTGCAAACGGGAAAACCTCAGCAACGACCTTCATAGTATTAGAACTTGATATTATTAGAACTTGATCTTGTTGATCGACAGACATTTTAACTCTACAGTTTTACACACCACAATACTGTTTAAATGCACAAAGTTATAACCACAAGTAAACTTTAGCAGTGACTTTTTTTTGCAACAGCAATAACTTGTACTATGACAGTGAATAATACTCAAAACTTATTGTCGCCGATCGACAGATTTGAAACAATGTACTAATTGGGACCATAAATACGTTTTTTTTTTTTTTTTAATTACACATAAATCAGAACACTTAATTACACTGACATGTTAGGTCAACTGCACTTCATACACCGGAGAAATGTTAAAACAATTGAAAAAAAGTTCTGTCTCTTATAATATAATAACTGGGTAACAAAATAAAGGACGGGTTGGGCCGAACTGGTTTTGGGCCGAACCCGTCAGGTAAAAAAAATCCTGGGCCGAATCATCCTAATTTGAACCGAACTGGTTTTGGGCCGAATCGACCAAATCAAATAAGATTAATGTAAAATATTCATACAAAATACAAACTCTATATAATTATTATATGTTGCTGACCTGTAGATTTTCTTCTAAAGGAATGGCCAAAACGACCAAACGGGCAATAATATCTGAATGTTGTGACAGCAGATCTAACCCATTTGCCTAGCTGAAGCGATCGGAGAGCAAGTCAGTACCCTGCTCCCCAGCCTTGGCACCTTGGGAATACCGGACCAACTGTCTTAACAGCATGAGCTAATTGTCAGCCCTCAAATTAGCCAATCCAGCTGCAAAAAAACTTCTGTGGTGTCATTCAATGTGCCGTAACTGCCGACCAGGCAATCCTTGTGACGTCACTGAACGGCTAAATGCGACCACAGTTTTATGCAAATCACACTAGCCGAATTGAGAGCAGCTGGTTTTATAGCATCCAGTAACACGTAAAAGTTAAATCTGACACTTCTCATCGGCAATTTATTGGTTCCAAAAAAAAAAAAATTACTTTTTTCACTATTTCATTTGGTTTCAAACTACAGACTAGTCTTAGTGTTTCACAATATGCAAATATTTTATGAAGTAGGTTGACTACACATACTAGTGTACACACTGTAATACCGGGGGTTTCCTAAAAGCAGCACCCCCCCCCCCCCACCCGTCACCTATACACAAGCTACGAAGCTTCTATTTGGAAATTGTTTCACAATAGAAGTCTTATATCTGGTTTTAAAATGGTCACAACAACAAATCTTTTCCGAATAGAAGCCCCCCCCCCCCCTCCCCTCCATACGACCTCTTTTCTTGAGTCCGTCAGTATTTACTCTTACTACTGATGCGGTTAATCCTTTTTCCTGCACAAGGCAAACCTCCAACTCCCGCCACCTTCAGTTTACACAAAGCAACTCCGTACTGGCGCCTCTACTCGGGAATTACTCAACCCGGAGCATGCTTTAAAAAAAAAGAAACAACAACTATTTGAATTGCCGAAATAAAGTAGAAGCTCCCGGCCTTATATTTGGAAACAGTTTCCGAACAGAAGCCCCGGTGTTTTCCATTTGGTTTCATTATAAGCTCAGGTCTTCTTTTCGGAAACTCCCGGTAGCATACATAACATTATCCTATAAATTTGATTAACATATTTTTATTAAATTTCATGCAACGCGATAAACGTTATACGTGAGATAGTATGCACCTATAAATGAATTATTGGCAATTCTTTTCTCAAATTATTGGCGAAGTGACAGAATTATTGACAATTCTTTTCTCAAATTATTGGCGAAGTGACATGCGACCTTTCTGTCTGTTATGAACCAGTTATCAATCACACAGCTCCGAATTATACAGTTTAAAGTAATTACACTACAGCCGTTATGTATTCAGAAGAAGACAAGCTGCGTAAGTTAAGCTTACAAAGCCTAAACCTGGTCATGTCCCGAAACGATCACATGGGAATAAACCTGTAATTTCTGTAAGGGGTTCTACTGACTACGTTCTATGTTTTTCTTAGCTGTTTCTGCGACCTCCCCCCCCCCCCCCCTTTCCCACCCTAGACAGTGGATGGGACTGTTGCCCACGTCAAACAATGCATTAGATGTCCTTCAAATGGTTTAATGAGTTGGCAATAAAACAAGTCAAAATCAAAACAAAATCTCTTGTCAAAATTTAATCAAATCTCAGGCTGAACCAAGTCAACATGGCAAGGATTTTTTTAATCAGTTTTGCAGTATCTCACTGGGCATTCACACCGGTTTCAGTCACACGCAACTTATTACCCATCAAATGCGAGGATTTACAGAAACATAACAACTGATTTAATTAATTTCAGTGGCACCCCCAATTCCCGGTTTCCATGGTGACCGAAGGAAAAACCATCGCGAGCACTGACATGCAGACGGGATGCTACAAGGCCTCCCACACGACGCTGAGTTCGGCGCGGATAGTCTCAAATTTCGGCCGGTCTTTTGCTTCTGCCGCCCAGCATCTTTCCATGACCTGGTATGCCCCCGGTGGGGTTCCCTCTGGGGCCGGCATCCGGTACCCTACAAGAAGAGCGCACAAACTTCTGGCTGACATTTTTATGGCAATGAGAATTAACTCGTAAAACGTTTCCTTTATAAGAATTTATCGGATGTTGTTCTGCATTGTATGCCACCTTGCCGTTTGCTTTCCAATACTGGCTATAATTTTTTCTGTTAGTAAATATATGTCTAGATGAAATAAACGAAAATATAATAGCGAGCGATAAAATCTTCACTCCAACAAGGGGTTACAAAAAGAACTCAAAAAAAAAATATATCGATGGACGAGAAGTTAACGACACAGATATACGTAGCTTACCTTCATCCACCTTCTCTCTCGCTTGGTTGTTGGTGAGCCCCGAGTAGGGCGTATTACCCAGTGAGAAAATCTCCCACATCAGTATGCCGTAACTCCACACGTCACAAGCTGAGGTGTAAGTCCCTGCCAGACGAAACACGTACGCCGTAAATTGGCTAAATTGCTAAATTTTCCACCGGCCATAGGTAATGGCATGATACGCTGGTAGGCATTTGTTATGGGAAAATAATCGCGAACAGTGACGAATTTCTACAGACATGAGAACAGCCGAAGGCGAAAAAAGCGGAGATTTTTTTGAAGGGCCAAAGGCATTGATCTCGGAGACCATAAATTTGAAGCCCAAAAAAGCGGAAACAGCGGAAAAAGCGGAGATTTCTCATGTCTGTTTCTACTGAATGAACCACATTTAAGCGCATAATGAAATACAAAAAAAAATATCTCCCTCATCCAACTCGTTACCTAACTAAAACAGGCAACGGCATGGGACACAAAAAGACCTTGATGAGAAAATACAACGATCCAACTAACCGAAGTTGAGGGCTTCGGGGGCGGTCCATTTGATGGGGATTTGCTTGAGACCGCCGGAGACTGTGTACTCCTCTTCCTCCCGAGACATGCCGAAGTCCGAAATCTTCACCACGCTCTCCTTGCCCACCAGGCAGTTCCTTGCAGCCAAATCTCTGTTTTCATACAAAGCTCGTATTGTGATCACTCTCTCCCTCATGAATTCCCATCACGTATCAAACCATAGCTCCAAGGAAAGGGAAGGTGGAAGGAGCGATTTGTGCATACTTTATTTTCCTGAACCGCTGCTTTCTTGTTATTTTTATATTATTCTGGCATACTGTGAACCGTAGCCCCCTTTCTTATGTTTATGTCATTATGATGCATCTTAAGCAACGCCCTCAGATATTACATTCTGCACACACACACTACTGGGTTCGCGCTAACCGTTCGCACGTTCGCGTGGCCGAATTGGAATCCTTAAATGCAAAAGAAAAATTTCTTTCGCGCGTAAGTACGAAAGCAATTTTGACTGCCATGCGAAAAGCATTACATAGTTAATTTATATATTAGAAGAAAAAACACATCTAAAATATGCGAAAGGAAAATTAAGGTTCCAAAATACGCGCGAAACAAATTTCCCATATGCGAGAGAAAAAAAATCCTTTTGCACCACCACGCGAAAGAAATTTTTGGCTTAGCCGAACCCAGACACTATACCATCAGAGATTTACAGAACGCAGAAAGCCGTTTCATCAGTGCTCACAGCACACCGAGGATACCCCAGAAAACACTCAAGGCGTTCACTCATATATTTGTCTTTGCTCACTTCTTTTCACGCCCAAACCGCCATCGGTGACCGACCTGTGGATGCAGTTCTTGCCCTCCAGGTACGCCATACCGGCCGCCGCATCCACACACATCTTTATCAAGGCCTTAGGCGTGGCCCGAAGCGTAGGATTTTTCTCCATTTTGCGTAAGAATGTCAGTAACGCACCGCCTGCATTCAGACAGAAAGCAGTTCAACTGGCTTATAGCTACAGTCTGGGGATTCTACATGCATTGCTCTCTGCGCCGCTATTGTTTTCTGCACATGGTACAAGATTTCTGAACCTTAATTTAGCTGCGTGTACAACATCTTTGCAAATTATAGAAGGCAAATTGACAAAGGTGCAACAGACACACGGCACATATTTTGCCACTGTACAAAAATCAAGCTCAATTTATAAACACTGCTAATTTAGTTACAATCGCGACGCAAAGTCCATGGGCGTATTGTAACATACTCCAGTCTGCTTGAATGTATTCTCTAAAAAACTGATCTAATTTCAATCTAAGAAACAAAAGTCAATGGAAACACCTTTAAATAAAATCTTTTTCTTTAATTAACAATTTTTCAAGATTTTTATATAGAAAATTTATCAGCTAAACTACACGAGTACTAGAAGCGATGGCAACAATCCGCCGAAATGAGGGGATGTGAAGCCCATCACCTAACCTCCCCCACCCTCTCACTCAGCCACACACCTGGCACGTACTCCATGACTATCATAACCGGCTGCCTCTGCGCGGCAATGCCAATGAACCTCACAATGTTTGGGTGGTTGTATTGCTTGAGTATTCGTCCTTCTTGAAGGAATTTCTTCTTCTGTTCATCGGACAGTGTTTCCTTGCAGGTTTTCACGGCCACCTCGTCCTTCTTATAGAAGCCTTTGAAGACATCACCGAAGTTTCCCTACAAAGTTTAGTATTTTAAATCAAGTCACATAACTGCGACAAATTCGAAAAATGCTTTAACGTATGGCTAAATTTGGTGCAGAGCCCTGGTTCTTATGCTGTCAAGAAATTGAGGGGAAAAGTAAAAGATGGCGACTGGCAGCCGTTTGAAATTTCTAATCGATCCCAAACTCAATCCCGTATGCTTGAAATTATTAAGCCGTATTTAAGTTTGGGGATGACTGATAAAATTGTTTTTGTGTCATGGTGTTGACAAGAAATTGTAGGTGAAAATCCAAGATGGCGGCCATAGTGAATTGGGTCAAAGTCAAAATAAAAAAAAATGACGAGCACCTACACACTATGACAGGTCAGCTATATACAAGTTACAAATATCATAGGAAACGGATTACCAGTGTGGCAGTCACCGACAGCGACGGACGATAGACGGCTGGGTAAACGGATAACACGCAAACCAATAATTCCCGCCTCCACCCCCTCCCCCGCCAGGACCTAAAGATCCAGTTTGGTTCTAAAAATCGAGCAGATAAGTTCACACTAAATTCGCTTTAACACCACAATTCTAAGTTCCAATACAACTATATCACATCTTACATTTCCTAGTTTGGCACCCAGGATGACCTCGTCATTGTTAAGCTCCCACTCTTCCCGTAGTATTGCTTTACGTAGTATTGCTTGCGATTTCTTCGTCACCGGCTCGCCGCAGTTGTGCTGGTGTTCTACCAGTTCCCGTATGGTCGGGAACGAGTCGCCCTCAAACCGCCAACTACCCTGTTGTTTCAGGAGCACACAGCTTGCAAAATATTCTTTCTAGTTGGTAAAAATATCTGCCGTAGTTTTATTTCACACAGAAAACGTAGACCAGTGCCGTTTTCATGAAATTACTTGTTACAGGAAACATATCTGGTATTGACTTTACTTTATGATCGTTTCGTGCAAATTTATAAATTTTTCAGTAAAAGATAAAAATTACATTCGGTTTATAAAAACGGTTTCCCTGCAGCTAAACATGTCTACCAAAACCATCCTTACGCCTGTCAAATTGAAAAAAAAAAACATGTTTTTTTCCTATTACTTTAAACATATAAATGTATGGGATTTGTAATATATGCATTAATAAAATCTATTACGCATAAAACAAGAAGAAAAGAACACTTGCCTCCTCGCCCTGTATAATGAAATGCTTTCCTTCCTGCCACATCACCGACAGCACGTACTGAGGGTCGCCTGTCTTCTTGTTCTTGCTTTCTCTCACCTGTCAATGCAAACAAATACTGTTATTAAACAATAACTAACGTAGCTTCAAACATACAACGTAGAAAGTTCAGTTTCAGCGCTGTCCACTTGTATAAATTGATAGACAATTCAACATTTTACTTGAATTTCTCACTGTTGTTCCTTCTTAATTTTCTTCTTTTTTTTCTACTTTCAGTTTATTATAAAGTTTGAAACTGACCAAGTAATCGCCATCATTCTGCAGCAGCCTGACGACCTCGTCTCTAGGCAACACGCCATGGAACCACTGAGCGTCATGGATTGTCCACTTCTTGTTTGGACCTTGGCCATTCGTCTACAAACGCAGAATACGTGTTGAAGCATTGCGAAAGTGACAGGTTATCCATCATCAATCACAATTAAACCTTGTTTTTAGTTCGGCCCGCCACAACAGGGTTAAAAGATGACGTGCGAATTTCTATAACCAATAACAGGATTTTCATAGCGATGCTGAAAACAAATTGCAATAATGGAAAACAGAAAAAAAAACTTTTTTGATAAAATCCAGGTTTCCTTTCTTCAAATGTTACTTTTTATAAGGAGTGTTGCCTTCTTTTGATTAACAATCAACAATTTCACATCTTTATTAAAGTAGCTCACCTGTTTTGATTGCTTGCTTTGTATAAATGCCTTTCTGGTGACTTCACACTGCAATCATATACCAATTCAGTCCACCCCCAATTACTTCCCCCCCCCACCCCTCGCCAACCGCCAGATATTCTTTGGAACGGATTCCCTCCCCATAGACACTAATCTTTTTATCCGCCACCCTCGATATCCGCCATTCGCCGACTTTACTTGGCAAGCTAACGGCCATTTCTTGTGTAAATCACCCCCCGATTTCCCGCCAATCTGAAGACGGCACACAAGTTTTTTTGTATCATAACTAAACATGTTTATGTTATGTGTGTGTGGAATCTGCCACTTAAACACACAAAGGGGTGATCAATTGCCTATAGTCAGTTGTAATCAATGAGGTGGTCATGTCACTTAAGCCTTAGGAAAGAAATCGGCCAGTTTTCAGCAAACTTCACTAGAAATCTCAGCAGAAATCCCAGCAACAAGTTACTGACCATTTCTCTGAAATTTGGCAAGTGGATATAAAAAAAGAACACTAGATGACATTTAAAAAAAAAAAAAAAAAAAAAAAAAAAAAAAAATGGTTAGCAGTTGAAAATGAATCGAAATCTGCAAAAACATGAAAAAATATAGCTTACGTCTGTGGGTAAAGAAAAAGTGCCCATAACAGAAGACACTCTAAAAGAAAAGGCAAGGCATTTTGGCAAAGAACTGAGCATTTCTGATTTCTCGCTTTCAACCGTTTCAAAAAAAGAGACATGGTTCTGACAGTGCAAGCTGAGGGTGACGGTTAGCTCAGTTGGTGTGGTAATCCCAAGATTCGATTCCAGCTCTGGGTGGTAAGCAGGGGATTGGCGTTCATTCTAGTTGCCTTAGCTAAGCGAATGTGGTGGGTTAGATTATTTATCACGGAGTTCAAAATTAACGCCCACTGAGGCTTTCGACCATCCATTTTAAAAAAAAAAGTGACAGCGCAAGTTTAGAAAGTGTTGATGATAATGATCCAACTCCAATACCATCGCATTCCGAGGCCAAAATAGCCGGAGATTTGCTGTTGTATTGTTTCAAACTTCACGACCAAAACTGTGATACTGAGCTGAGAAAAAACTAAAAAAATGTGGAGTTATGTGTGTATATAAACGATGAACTTAGTAAAACTAACCGCATGTCTTGTATGTGGTATCCTGAATGTACAGATGTACAGCTGTATATATGTTGCAAAGTTCTGCTTAATTAATAAGTTACATTTAAGTTGTTTATTTTTGTGTACTATGACACACCTAACTGGGGGAGCGCTGTATGTCTCGTTTTCAATAAGGGTTTTGTCGGGGGCATCAAAATTTGGAGAATATCTAAAATCACATGTGTTTTTCACTTACATACTTTCACACAAAAGACGGGACGGGCTTCAGCCCCTCCTATCCTCCCTCCCTCCCGCCTCCTCCATTTCCGTTTTCAGAATTTATCATACAGAGACTGACAAAATTCCGAGTGAATATAAGAAAAGTACAAACGCATTTACCCCTTCATATCCATCGCTGATGACTGAAGAAGACTGGGTAATTTTCCTAGGATCGCTGCGCGAGGGTCCGGTATTATCGCTCACTTTTTGGGTAGCATTCTGCTCACTCTTCGCTGCCGTTGCGCCATCCTCTTTCTCCAAGAAGTCCTTACTCGGTGGCTTGGGAGGTTCATTTTGTTTCTTATTTTTGAACCTATTTTTCATCTGTTTAGTAATAGTATTAAATTTGTCCTTTGCACTTTGACTAAATCCATCCGCGCCGGATTCGAAACCGTCACCCTTGGTGTAAGAAACAAAGAAGCAAAAAGCAAACATCTAGTTATGCTATTACGGTGCGTAGATTCTAAAAAAGAAATTTCTAGAATACTTTAATAGATGCCACAGCGTCGGTCTCAACAAGCTAGCACTCTTAGAAAGCTCTACCATAAAAGTAACGAATTTTGAGAGGTAAAACAAGGCTGAAAAAAACTAATAGCAACGACGCTTTAAAAACTAAATGGAAAAACATTATTTAACAATAATTTAATTTATGTGTGACATGTTACTGGAATAATTGCGTTGGCTCTCCAATTTAAAACATAGGCATCAGAGATGCATAGCCCTCAGCCAGCCGAAACATTCGAAACTGGGAAAATAGTAGGTTTGAGACCGGTCACAGGTTCACTTCAATCCTTAGCACCGATAAGAAAAAAGGGTGGCAGTGCTTTACGATAAACAAAAACAAAAACATTTACCATAAGAAAGTCCAGCTGAGCCACTGTCCTTGGTCGGATATGGACCATTAATAATAGGAATCTTCATTGCTAAATACACTCGATATATCCGAAATATCTTACTAATTGGTAAAGCATTGTAGGCTAGAGAGTGTTCACAAACCACATGTTAAGCAAACTTGATAATGGTACAAACAAGAAAATTTCAAAGTCCAGCTGAGCCACTGTCCTTGGTTGGATATGGTTAAAAAACAATAGGGATCTTCATTAGTCCATATACAAGCTATATTTAAAATATCTAAGCAATTGACAAAAAATTGTAGGCTGGAGCGTGTTCACAAGCAAACTTGATAATGGTACGAACAAGAAAATTTCAAAGTCCAGCTGAGCCATTGCTCTTGGTCGGATATGGCTCATTAACAATAGGGATCTTCACTGCTCTATATAGTAGCTATATCCGAAATACCTTAGCAATTGATAAAGAATTGTAGGCTAGAGAGTGTTCACAAGCCACATGTTAAGCACACTTGATAATGGTACAAACAAGAAAATTTCAAAGTCCAGCTGAGCCATTGTTCTTGGTCGGATATGGCTCATTAACAATAGGGATCTTCACTGCTCTATATAGTAGCTATATCCGAAATATCTTAGCAATTGATAAAGAATTGTAGGCTAGAGAGTGTTCACAAGCCACATGTTAAGCAAACTTGATAATGGTACAAACAAGAAAATTTCAAAGTCCAGCTGAGCCACTGTCCTTTGTCGGATATGGCTCAAAAACAATAGGGATCTTCATTAGTCCATATACAAGCTATATTTAAAATATCTAAGCGATTGACAAAAAATTGTAGGCTGGAGCGTGTTCACAAGGTAAGTGTTAACGGACGGACAGACGGACGGACAGACAGACAGACGGACACGGCCATAGCAATAGCCTTCAGCCAATATTGGCTGAGGGCTAAAAAACAGTAAAAAAAAAAGATAATAATAATGATAATAACAGTAACAAATAGCTGCTACGACTTAAGCATTTTTTTGACAAAGAAGCACGGCGTTAACGACATTCAAGCACAGCGAATCATTATGTGCAGTGTGAGACAGCTAAATACTGTTTTAAAAAACAGCAAATAGCCGTCATAACAAGTCTGCAGGTGACTAGTTACGGTTACATACTCAAACATATTTGGCAAGTGAATGTAAATATAACTGAAACAAGGTTAAAATCGGTGCATTAACACTGTAAACAGTGGAACAGACAAATGGTCATCTACAGCAGGGAAGCAGCTCATTGCTGGTGAATAAAAACATTGATTTAGAAGCCCGAAGGTCCGTTATGCGGGTTTACCAAGAACTTCAACACGAAAAAAAAAAAAAAACATTAGCCAGGGGAAGCACACACAACACGAATTCTACAAAATTCACTAAAATTCTGCAGACCGCTATAAAAGCCTTTTCCATATTTTTTATTGTCATTTGTACATCTGAAGAATTCAGGTACTATTTCTCATCAATAAAATAAGTAACATCTGAGAAAAAGTCATCCAAACTTCACTTATTTTCAATACTTCTTCTGGTGTTGCCGGTTTTATCAATTCTATACGGATATCACAGTGAAATTTCACATAAAATCCTTCCTGCTCCCCCCCCCCCCTGAAGCACAAACAGAGAACGATACACTATTTGCACCTTTTTTTGAGGCTACAACGCTGACGGATACTGTCTGAACGTATTGAACTTGTTTCAAAATAGAATTACGTCCAAACTCAAGCTCAAAAGAGAGTGATTGAAGATAGTGTCTATTTTCTTTATATTCTTTGCGCCACATAAGGTGTTTTTGAAGGTAACTGCTTACCAAGTTATCCTTACTACAGGACGGCATATCAACCTGGACCTGCTCTAGGTCTACAGTGGGTACATTGCCCTCAAGCCTCTTCAGCGGATCTTGGATCATGTCGATTAGTTTGTTAAACTTTTCTATGTGTGTGCTGGCTTCCATCTTCTCCCGCTGCAAGTTCACCGCTGACTTTTTCTGTGTGTAATATCTGAAAAAAAATCATAAATATAACATTTTTTAATATATTACAATACCATTATCAAGGTAATTGTTCATATGTTGCAGTGCATGTCTTTCCATTTCTGTTTAAATTTCTAATTTTACATATACCCATTAGAATTTTTCACAACTATTCAGCACTTACTTTTTTTAACAGCGAGCGTTTTCCAGAAGCTAAGCACGCTGCAGTAAAATTTGCAAAGAACACTCACTTACCGTCTACCAGAGCGATCCTTTGACTTAATCAAACGAAATAAAGTGACAGAAAGACCACTAGATTCCCAATAATTTTTCTTGAATTCCCACTGCTTTCACTCACTTGATTCGTTCGTCGTCGCTCAGCACATCCAGGGCGCCATGCTGGGCAAGCTGTGATTCGCATGCCTCCAGATCTCGACCCTTCGTATTTTTCCGCTCACTGTACAAATCTAAGCGTTCGGTCAGGCGTGAACAGCTGTTGCAAGTAACATCAAAAGTGAATAAAATGAATACAGGTTATTTGCCGAGGGCTTGAAGGAAAGCTTTCTTAAACCCATATATGTGGATGGGATTCAGTATCAATGGCACACCATCGTAACGACACATTACACGTCCCCCTTTCCTGCTGTTTAAAAAAAAGTGTTGAATCAGATGCCAAAATCATTCAGTTGCCTTTATTTGTCTACAGAATGGCACAAAGGGCGGCTACTTACTGTCAGTTAGCTGAAGTCAAATCATCCGGCAGAGAAGAAGTCGGCGAAGCCTACATGCAGATTTCGCCGTCTCAACTGGACGTACAGCAGGGTGGGGGCGTTAATTGGGGGAAGGGACGAGAGGCATCCTTCTAACAATGATAGCAACACAAACGTGACTTTATACCTGCTTTGTAAATGCTTTTCTGACAGCTCATCTACGATAATTTCATTTGATTTCAAAGTACCGCTGTAGCTTTCCAGTAAGCTTTCTTGGAATTCATATTTTTGGGGAGATATCGGATCACTCCTGTAACAGAATACAAGCCCAACATCACACACCAAGCCTATCTCGTGCAACTACCACTCCGTGACATATTTGCTTTATTAAAAAAAAAAAAACAAACAAAAAAAAACAAGAAACCCAGTGGACTTCTCATACAGAACACCACCATCCGTAAATATATGCATATTTTGCATATGAAGCTTATACAATAAGCAATAAACACTGAACCTCACGCATTCTTGCAGGTATTTTCACAATTTCCGGCAGTCTTAATACAGTTAAGTCATGGAGTTGTTCCTCTCGCTTGATTCCATAACACGAGATCGTCGATATTACACACATTTTTTTTTCATAGATTTGTTTATTTTTCTGGATACTGACCTCGACTTGTCCAGGAACTCGTCATACTCCGCTGCTGGGTAAATACTGTTGACAGATTTGTGAATGTCGCTGTGGCACTTGGCGAATTCCTCACTGGAAGTGTCTGTAAGGCTGCAGAACTCGGTGAGAATATCTTTGCTAAAAAAAAAACACAAGAAACGATATCAAAATTTACGCCCAGGGTTCTACACAGTACACATCCTCTCGCGGATAAACATCCTCTTGTAGGTAATACAATATAAGTGATCAAGCGAGGGTTTTATTTGTGTTTGTTTACTACATATAAGCCGGTTGTTGTTGTTTTATAAAACGCGCGATGACGCAAAGACTTTAACACAACAGACAAAAACAACCAATATTTTAATAAGCGTATTTATGGTACATGTTACGTCATCTGAGGTTTCCATCGCCAGCTAGGCGTGTAACGGACTTGTGACCACAATAATGTTTTTTAAAGAGTGCGTTTTCGAAAAAAAAAGTTTTAGAAAGTTTATTTAATTGCAAAAATAAAGGTTTTTAAAGGATATGATAACAGCAGGCGAGGAATATTCAATAGGATCAAAATGCATTACAGTCAGAAACACAGACCAAGACTTCCATTTCTTAAGCAACTTTCAAATCACAAAAAAGACAAATTAGTTTAATTTACATTTATTCCACAATATTGAATAAAATATAATACTACTTGGAGTAAGGAATAAGCTTTTTTCTCTTATTTTTCTTTGATATGCAGTAAAACGAATAACGGATTTTTGACTTCCAACAAAAATAAAGGTTTTTAAAGGTTTTTGGACAAAAATAAAAAGCGGTAAAAAATAAAGGTTTTAAAGGTTTCGCTTACATGCCTGCACTATCACAACGACAAACAAAAAAGCTAACCTCTGTTGAATCATAGTTTCTTGGGTCTCCTGGTGGCAATCCAAAAGACTGGGCAGAAGGACCCGTGTATAATCTTTCTGGTGAATAGCCACCTCTTTCAAGGCCAGCACATAGTCGTTGTGAATGCGGTGCAGTTTCTCCGTAGTTTGTAAGTACTTTTGTTTGGTGCCTTCCACCTTATTCCCAGGTTTGCCTAACATTATGAAATGATACAAGTGGTACTCAGGCTTCATCTATTGTTCCCCAATTCAAAGTTCAGTTTCTGCAGTTGCCAAGACATCAAAAGAACTGCGACCACAAGCAGGTTCCGTACTCATGTCTTCTTGATTGGACTTACTCCGAAGTATATTGAAACAGACCACTTAAAATATTTTTAAGTACAAAATTTTATGGTCAAAAGATAAAATAATATACCTTTTTTATTTCACTAAAATAAATGCCAAATGTAAAGGTAGTAGCACCAAAAAATCAGTTTGACGAATTAAATATGAATATCAGCGGTGGCATTCACGAAGTCAACTGCACAGTTAATTGATTCCGTTAACTATTCCTTTGGCAACCAGAACATCAGAAAGTAAATAAATGAATGTGACCGATTTCAAAAATAATGCGCCGTTGCACCTGTTCAATATATACATTTTCACTGCATAAAATTTCGGAACGCTGGATCGAATAGTCTGGACGAAATCTTTCTCCGTGCTAACAAATTTCCTGAAAAACAGCCATTTTTGACAAGTCGTATTTTTGAGAATTTGGGGCCGATTTAAAAAATAATACGACGTTGCATACCTTCAATAGACGTTCTAACTGCCAAAGAAAACAGCTATATGACAAATGGACGGCGCACGAAAGCGGACGGACAAGCTGAAACCTATATCCCCTCTTTACACGGGGGATAATTTGTTTTGTGAATACCAGGCCAGGGGTTTTCCAATAATTAGTATTTTTAAACCATCGGTAAGAAATGGTGAACGTACCTTTTGCACTGGCCTCTTCATATTTCGCTTGATCCTGGTGGAGTTTCACCATTACTCTCTGATACTCATTTTGAAGTTTCTGTAGTTCATCTTTAGCCTAAACATTATTGAATCGAAACAGCCATGATCTGCCTGATAAGGAACATCGTGCATTACTGCATGTTAAAAGCAAAAAAAAAAAAAAAAAAGAAAGAAAAAAAAAAGACAAAATTTTGACAAAAGTTCGGCGAAAAGCCACGTTTATTAATATTGATGTTTGTCCTCTATTGCTTTTACTTAATCCAACTAAGAAAAAAAGCCGATACAAATCTTTTTCAGGAGAAAAACACAGTGTCTTTGTGTCTCGAATGTAATAAAAGCCGTTCTAAGAAGAGTTGTTCGTACACAGTATCACGTAATTGTAAAACATGTTTGATTGGCGTTCGGAGATACCGACAGAAATCCTTAACAACACAATATTTTAGAATAAGAGGCAGAATCTTTCCGTTAATGAATACCTTTTTAAATTCTTCTTCTAATCTTTTCCTTTCGTCTGTGTAGGAACTTTTTAATGTCTTCTTTTCCTCAATTAAATTCACCAGTTTTTCAATGGTCTGTGAGTACATTTTATCTGCGTTAGCTTTCACAATGGTGGCTAAATTTTCTGTTTGTTTAACAATAGCTCTCCATGTCTAAAAACCAAAATAAAACTTGAACATCACTCAGAAAGACAAGGAACAGGTATAAAAAGCAATGTTACTGGCTAAGTTGTTTTTCTTTTAATAATTCTAGTTGACAAAGGTAACTAGATGCTGTCAGAGAGCAGCAATATCCCCCGTGAAACCCTAAATATTACCCCTATGCAATATCTAAGCTGGACACCCTTCCTTGAAGTCCACTCCGTTTGCATATATGTCGATTTATGACGATTTTTAAAAGCCTGTCATTTTGTCAATTTTGCTTCGATCAAACTAAAACCTTGACGTTGCACATCTTTATACCCTATATGTTGCCTATATGAAATATGAAAGCTGAATTATGCTTCGTTGATATAGAAGTGGTGTCCACAAAGTCCTATACATGTGCACATATGTCTATTTTCGACGATTTTCAAAAGCCTGTCAATTTGTCAATTTTGCTTCGATCAAACTGAAACCTTGACGTTGCATATCTTTATACCCTATATTTTGCCTGTATGAAATATGAAAGCTGAATTATGCTTCGTTGATATAGAAGTGGTGTCCACAAAGTCCTATACATGTGCACATATGTCTATTTTCGACGATTTTCAAAAGCCTGTCAATTTGTCAATTTTGCTTCGATCAAACTGAAACCTTGACGTTGCACATCTTTATACCCTATATTTTGCCTGTATGAAATATGAAAGCTGAATTATGCTTCGTTGATATAGAAGTGGTGTCCACAAAGTCCTATACATGTGCACATATATCTATTTTCGACGATTTTCAAAAGCCTGTCAATTTGTCAATTTTGCTTCGATCAAACTGAAACCTTGACGTTGCACATCTTTATACCCTATATTTTGCCTGTATGAAATATGA
Source organism: Protula sp. h YS-2021 (assembly GCA_949752745.1). Taxonomy (NCBI): domain Eukaryota; kingdom Metazoa; phylum Annelida; class Polychaeta; order Sabellida; family Serpulidae; genus Protula; species Protula sp. h YS-2021. Next base: position 72,101,045 of record OX457026.1, read on the forward strand.
AAGCTGAATTATGCTTCGTTGATATAGAAGTGGTGTCCACAAAGTCCTATACATGTGCACATATGTCTATTTTCGACGATTTTCAAAAGCCTGTCAATTTGTCAATTTTGCTTCGATCAAACTGAAACCTTGACGTTGCACATCTTTATACCCTATATTTTGCCTGTATGAAATATGAAAGCTGAATTATGCTTCGTTGATATAGAAGTGGTGTCCACAAAGTCCTATACATGTGCACATATGTCTATTTTCGACGATTTTCAAAAGCCTGTCAATGTGTCAATTTTGCTTCGATCAAACTGAAACCTTGACGTTGCACATCTTTATACCCTATATTTTGCCTGTATGAAATATGAAAGCTGAATTATGCTTCGTTGATATAGAAGTGGTGTCCACAAAGTCCTTAGCTTGAAGAGGGGACGGACGGACGGACGGACAGACGGACGGACGGACGGACGGGCCAACGAGAGGTATCTTATGTGGTGGCTGCATTATGTGGTACCATTTGGTATGCCTGAAATGCATTTAAGTGGTAGGTCACGGACAAGATTATTTGAGAATAAAAAATACTTATGTGGTGGTTTATATTTGCCCGTGCCCTTGTGTGGTTCCCAGCAGGCGTCATGTCAATGTCAATAGTGTTTATGCTTTGTGTGTGTCATTTGTAAATAAACGGAATTATATATGTGGCACTTTACTGTATAAAGATATTTTACAACTTATCTTTCACAACTGCGCATATTTATTTGCCTTGCGTTTTATACCAGTGCGCATGTTTATTTAACTTGCGTTAATGCATGGTGCTTATTTTAGACCAGTGCGCATGTTTATTTAACGTGCGTTAATGCGTGGTTCGCCTTTGGAAAAACTGCGCATATTTTTCTAACTTGGGTTGATGCGCGGTTCACATTTCGGATCACGTCGCATGTCAACTTAACTTGCGTCGATGTGCGGTTCACATTTCGGACCAGCGCGCATATTTGGTTAATGTGCACTGATGCGCGGTTTGTATTTCGGACCACTGCGCATATCTATTTAACTTGCGTCAAAGCGTGGTTCGCATTTCGAACCAGTGCGCATGTTTATGCCACTTACGTTGATGCGCGGTTCACAATTTGGACCAGTGCGCACGATTACATAACTTGCGTCGATGCGTGGTTTTTTTTTTCCGACCAGTGCATATATTTAACGTGCGTTAATGCGTGGTGCTTACTTCGGAAACTGCGCATGTCTATTCAACTTGCGTCGATGCATGGTTCTTTTGTCGGACCAGTGCGCATGTTTATTTATCTGGCGTCGATGCGCGGTTCGCATTTCGGACTAGTGCGCAGGTTTGTTTAGCTTGCGTTGATGCGAGATTCACATTTTGGACCATTGCGCATGTTTCTTTTATTTGCGTTAATGCACGGTTCTTTTTTTAGACAAATGCGCATGTTTATTTAACATGCGTTGATGCGTGGTTCACATTTCGGACCAGTGCGCATGTTTCTTTTATTTGGGTTGATGCACGGTTCTTGTTTTAGACAAATGCGCATGTTTATTTAATTTGCAACGATGTGCGGTTCACATTTTGAACCAGTGTGCATGTTTGGTTAATGTGCACTGATGCGCGGTTCAAATTTCGGACCAGTGCGCATATTTATTAAACTTGCGTCGATGCGCAGTTCGTATTTCGAAGCAGTGCGCATGTTTATTTAACTTGCGTCCATGCCCGGTTCACATTTCGGACTAGTGCGCATGTTTATTTCGCTTGCGTTGGTGCGTGATTCACATTTCGGACAACTGCGCATGTTTATTTCACTTGCGTTAATGCGCGGTTCGAGTTTGGAACCAGTGCGCATGTTTGTTTAACTTGCGTTGATGCGCGGTTCACATTTCGGACCAATGTGCATGATTACTTAACTTGCATCGATGCGTGGTTCTTTGTTCGGACCAGTGCATATATTTATTTAACTTGCGTCGATGAGCGGTTCGCATTTCGAACCAGTGCGTACGTTTATTTACCTTGAGTCCATGTCCGGTTGCGCATTTCGAACCAGTGCGCATGTTTATTCAACTTCCGTTGATGAGCGGTTCGCATTTCGGACTAGGGCGCATGTTCATTTAGCTTGCGTTGATGCGCGTTTCTTATTTTAGACCAGTGCACATGTTTATTTAACTTGCGTTGATGCCCGGTTCGCATTTCGGACCAGTGCGCATGTTTATTTCACTTGCGTTAATGCGCGGTTCGCATTTGCAACCAGTGCGCATGTTTGTTTAACTTGCGCTGATGAGCGGTTCACTTTTCGGACCAGTGCGCATGATTACTTAACTTGCATCGATGCGTGGTAACTTGCGTTGATGCCCGGTTCGCATTTCGGACCAGTGCGCATGTTTATTTCACTTGCGTTAATGCGCGGTTCGCATTTGGAACCAGTGCGCATGTTTGTTTAACTTGCGTTGATGCGCGGTTCACATTTCGGACCAGTGCGCATGATTACTTAACTTGCATCGATGCGTGGTTCTTTGTTCGGACCAGTGCACATATTTATTTAACTTGCGTCGATGCGCGGTTCGCATTTAGAACCAGTGCGCATGTTTATTTACCTTGCGTCCATATCCGGTTGCGCATTTGGAACCAGTGCGCATGTTTTTTCAACTTCCACTTGTGCGTGGTTCACATTTCAGACAACTGCACATGTTAATTCAGCTTGCGTTGATGCGCGTTCCTTATTTTAGACCAGTGCACATGTTTATTTAACTTGCGTTGATGCGCGGTTCGCATTTGGAACCAGTGCGCATGTTTAACTTGCGCTGATGCGCGGTTCACATTTCGGATCACGGCGCATGTTAACTTAAATTGCGTCGATGCGCGGTTCATATTTCGGACCAGTGTGCATGTTTAAATAATAACCACACATTAACACAAGTTAAATAAACTGTAGGATAAGATTCATTTTGAGGTATTATCTTCAAAAATTTTCCCTAAAATCAAAATTCAAGATCGAGTCAAAAAGCACAAGCCGTATGCCCCACCCATCTAGGGCTGCTTTATACTAGATACCAAAAATAAATGAAATCGGATAAAAACTGTAGGAAGAAACGCACTTTGAAGTTTATTCTTCAAATAATCCCCAAAAATACAAACATTGCCCGCAGTGGGTGTATTCTTAAGGTTCTCCCCACCTCACAGCGGGATTTAAACAAATGCTGCTCTCCTTATTTGCTTTAGAAATTAGCTTTATAGTTGCATTATTTTCCAACAGATGGCGTTACAGGACAGTTGATCAACGGACTTTGACGGACTCCCTTATGTGGTTTGTTTTGTGCTCAATGGGTGCTTATGTGGCTACCTCATAAGAACCACCACATAAGGAAGAAAAACCACATAAGTGACGGATGTACCAAAAATCCACCACATAACATAATCATTGTGGGCACGGACGGACGGACGGACGGACGGACGGACGGACGGGCCAACGAGAGGTATCTTATGTGGTGGCTGCATTATGTGGTAGCATTTGATATGCCTGAAATGCATTTAAGTGGTAGGTCACGGACAAGATTATTTGAGAATAAAAAATACTTATGTGGTGGTTTATATTTGCCCGTGCCCTTGTGTGGTTCCCAGCAGGCGTCATGTCAATGTCAATAGTGTTTATGCTTTGTGTGTGTCATTTGTAAATAAACGGAATTATATATGTGGCACTTTACTGTATAAAGATATTTTACAACTTACCTTTCACAACTGCGCATATTTTTTATTTAACTTGCGTTGATGCGTGGTGCTTATTTTAGACCAGTGCGCATGTTTATTTAACTTGCGTTAATGCATGGTGCTTATTTTAGACCAGTGCGCATGTTTATTTAACTTGCGTTAATGCGTGGTTCGCCTTTGGAAAAACTGCGCATATTTTTTTTAACTTGCGTTAATGCGCGGTTCACATTTCGGATCACGGCGCATGTCAACTTAACTTGCGTCGATGTGCGGTTCACATTTCGGACCAGCGCGCATGTTTGGTTAATGTGCACTGATGCGCGGTTTGTATTTCAGACCACTGCGCATGTCTATTTAACTTGCGTCAAAGCATGGTTCGCATTTCGAACCAGTGCGCATGTTTATGCCACTTACGTTGATGCGCGGTTCACAATTCGGACAAGTGCGCATGATTACATAACTTGCGTCGATGCATGGTTTTTTCCGACCAGTGCATATATTTAACGTGCGTTAATGCGTGGTGCTTATTTCGGAAACTGCGCATGTCTATTCAACTTGCGTCGATGCATGGTTCTTTTGTCGGACCAGTGCGCATGTTTATTTATCTGGCGTCGATGCACGGTTCTTATTTTAGACAAATGCGCATGTTTATTTAACTTGCGTTGATGCACGGTTCACATTTCGGACCAGTGCGCATGTTTCTTTTATTTGCGTTGATGCACGGTTCTTGTTTTAGACAAAGGCGCATGTTTATTTAACTTGCATCGATGTCCGGTTCACATTTTGAACTAGTGCGCATGTTTGGTTAATGTGCACTGATGCGCGGTTCAAATTTCGGACCAGTGCGTATATTTATTAAACTTGCGTCGATGCGCGGTTCGCATTTCGAGGCAGTGCGCATGTTTATTTAACTTGCGTCCATGCCCGGTTCACATTTCGGATTAGTGCGCAGGTTTTTTTAGCTTGCGTTGATGCGAGATTCACATTTTGGACCAGTGCGCATGTTTCTTTTATTTGCGTTGATGCACGGTTCTTATTTTAGACAAATGCGCATGTTTATTTAACTTGCGTTGATGCGCGGTTCACATTTCGGACCAGTGCGCATGTTTCTTTTATTTGCGTTGATGCACGGTTCTTGTTTTAGACAAATGCGCATGTTTAGTTAACTTGCATCGATGTCCGGTTCACATTTTGAACTAGTGCGCATGTTTGGTTAATGTGCACTGATGCGCGGTTCAAATTTCGGACCAGTGCGCATATTTATTAAACTTGCGTCGATGCGCGGTTCGCATTTCGAAGCAGTGCGCATGTTTATTTAACTTGCGTCCATGCCCGGTTCAAATTTCGGACAAGTGCGCATGTTTATTCAACTTCGCTAATGAGCATTTCGCATTTCGGACTAGTGCGCATGTTCATTTCGCTTGCGTTGGTGCGTGATTCACATTTCGGACAACTGCGCATGTTTATTTCACTTGGGTTAATGCGCGGTTCGCATTTGCAACCAGTGCGCATGTTTGTTTAACTTGCGTTGATGCGCGGTTCACATTTCGGACCAGTGCGCATGATTACTTAACTTGCATCGATGCGTGGTTCTTTGTTCGGATCAGTGCATATATTTATTTAACTTGCGTCGATGGGCGTTTCGCATTTCGAACCAGTGCGTATGTTTATTTACCTTGCGTCCATGTCCGGTTGCGCATTTCGAACCAGTGCGCATGCTTATTCAACTTCCGTTGATGAGCGGTTCGCATTTCGGACTAGTGCGCATGCTCATTTAGCTTGCGTTGATGCGCGTTTCTTATTTTAGACCAGTGCACATATTTATTTAACTTGCGTTGATGCCCGGTTCGCATTTCGGACCAGTGCGCATGTTTATTTCACTTGGGTTAATGCGCGGTTCGCATTTGCAACCAGTGCGCATGTTTGTTTAACTTGCGTTGATGCGCGGTTCACATTTCGGACCAGTGCGCATGATTACTTAACTTGCATCGATGCGTGGTTCTTTGTTCGGATCAGTGCACATATTTATTTAACTTGCGTCGATGCGCGGTTCGCATTTCGAACCAGTGCGTATCTTTATTTACCTTGCGTCCATGTCCGGTTGCGCATTTCGAACCAGTGCGCATGCTTATTCAACTTCCGTTGATGAGCGGTTCGCATTTCGGACTAGTGCGCATGTTCATTTAGCTTGCGTTGATGCGCGTTTCTTATTTTAGACCAGTGCACATATTTATTTAACTTGCGTTGATGCCCGGTTCGCATTTCGGACCAGTGCGCATGTTTATTTCACTTGGGTTAATGCGCGGTTCGCATTTGCAACCAGTGCGCATGTTTGTTTAACTTGCGTTGATGCGCGGTTCACATTTCGGACCAGTGCGCATGATTACTTAACTTGCATCGATGCGTGGTTCTTTGTTCGGACCAGTGCACATATTTATTTAACTTGCGTCGATGCGCGGTTCGCATTTCGAACCAGTGCGTATCTTTATTTACCTTGCGTCCATGTCCGGTTACGCATTTCGAACCAGTGCGCATGTTTATTCAACTTCCGTTGGTGCGTGGTTCACATTTCGGACAACTGCGCATGTTTATTCAGCTTGCGTTGATGCGCGTTTCTTATTTTAGACCAGTGCACATGTTTATTTAACTTGCGTTGATGCCCGGTTCGCATTTCGGACCAGTGCGCATGTTTATTTCACTTGCGTTAATGCGCGATTCGCATTTTGAACCAGTGCGCATGTTTGTTTAACTTGCGCTGATGCGCGGTTCACATTTCGGATCACGGCGCATGTTAACTTAAATTGCGTCGATGCGCGGTTCATATTTCCGACCAGTGTGCATGTTTAAATAATAACCACACATTAACACAAGTTAAATAAATGGATAAAACTGTAGGATAAGATTCATTTTGAGGTATTTTCTTCAAAAATTCAAAAATTTCCCCTAAAATCAAACTTCAAGCACAAGCCATGCCCGACCCATCTAGGGCTGCCTCATACTAGATACCAAAAATAAATGAAATCGGATAAAAACTGTAGGAGGAAACGCACTTTGAAGTTTATTCTTCAAAAAATCCCCCAAAATACAAACATTGTCCGCAGTGGGTGTATTCTTAAGATTCTCCCCACCCCACAGTGGGATTTAAACAAATGCTGCTCTCCTTATTTGCTTTAGAAATTAGCTTTATAGTTGCATTATTTTCCAACAGATGGTGTTACATCACAGTTGATCAACGGACTTTGACGGACTCCCTTATGTGGTTTGTTTTGTGCTCAATGGGTGCTTATGTGGCTACCTCATAAGAACCACCACATAAGGAAGAAAAACCACATAAGTGACGGATGTACCGAAAATCCACCACATAGCATAATCATTGTGGGCACGGACGGACGGACAATCTCAAACCTATATCCCTCCGTTTCACGGGGGATAACAACAAACTGTATCAATGTTGAGTGTACACAACTTTGAAATCAGGCACAAGGATTTGCTGCAGCCATGTTACCGATAGCATTTTGCAGTGTGCTAATGTTCAGAAGTGTTAAGTAACATGAAAAACAAACACCTTACCTTGTAAAGCGGGGTGTTAAAGTTGCAGACATTTTCAAAGCGGTTGGCAACATTCACCATGTCAGCCAACGACTGCGCATACTGTCTCTCACACTTAACACGATGCACCACGCACTGTTTTATAGTATGCAACAACTTCGCTTCAAACTGGCACAAGTTTAAAAGCTGTTCGTGGGACTGTTGTCCTTGCAGCTCGGTCCCGAAACCCATGTTTAGCTCCAGCAACTTATCTGAAACCGTTAATTATAGTACCAATTATGCGATGTATTGCCTCAGTGTTCGGGCACTATTTCATGCAGGTTCTCTGAAATCCAACACCTCAATTCTGTAACTTGAAACGATAAAGATTGCTATAGTGACCTTTTTTTTTGAATTGTATGTGACACTGATCGGAATCTTCGATTTAGATTGAAACTAAGATCGTCCGAGGCGAACCTCCCAGCTGACACCACTACTTATTAAAGTTAAGAAGACGCCTGAGAAATTTCTGACAAAGGTCACAAACTGAATCAGTTGGATAGATCAACATGGTCATCTTGTTAGAAAACATGCAAAATCGAAAGAAAGCATAATCCATATTTGTGCACATTCACCACACTACTTATGTTTCAAATGACTATGATAATCAAGCACACTGATCATTCTAATTTGCAAGCAAGTGACTTAAAAAATACACATAAACCCCAATCAGTGTGGTCACTGATGTTAAGGTGTCTTGACATCCTATCCCGGTACTTTGTCTTTACTATGGCCCAACTATGAAGTTATAGATGTCATTATAATTGATTTCGGATGCAACAACCATTCCGCTGTCGTCTTTCATGGCCTTGGTGTGAAACGTGAACTGAGGAGTTAATTTGTTATTACGAAACCTCAACAAGTTTGTCCAAGGACAAAGTCCCAGCTTACGAAAAGCAATAAGGCCACTTCCAGCGTGCACGAGCAAGGGAATTTCCCTGAAAAATTGGGCTTCAAAAGATGAGATGACGAAGAGCTAGCTCAATAATTAATTTAGCACCGGACCAGAACATAGACCGATAAATGCATACAAAGATTTGTTTCCCAGAAAAATGGTCTGATAGACTGCATAGTCTGCCATAGATATCTTCGAACAACGCTCGCATTTCGGACCAGTGCGCATATTTATGTAACTTGCCTCGATGCGCGGTTCTTATTCAGGTAAGTGCGCATGTTTATTTAATTTGCGTTGATGCGCGGCTCTCATTTTGGAACAGTGCACATGTTTATTAACACTTGACAAGCCTTTGGCTTGCAAGGGTTATATGAATTTCTGCGAGCAGCCGTTCGTCCTTTTTTTTTTCTTCTTGAAAGTTTTCCGATTTTCGTGTCTTCTTCTCTGACACTATGGGCCCTAGGACCGTGAAACTTGGGACTTATGAAGAGCTTGATCTGAACGTGTGCATGTCACTTTGTCTTTTCGTCTTCGATTTCGCTTTCTTTGTTAAAGCGCCATGTGAAAAGAGTGTATTTTTTCGGAAAAGTGCGTATGTTTATTTAACTTGCGTCGATGCGCGGTTCTTATTTCAGACCATTGCCCATGTTTATTTAACTTGCGTTGATAGCGATACTTATTTTGGAAAAGTGCACAAGTTTCCTTAGGTTGCGTTGATGCGCGGTTCGCATTTCGGACAACAGTGCGCATGTTTACTCAACTTGCGTTGTTGAGCAGTTCGAATTTCAGACCATTGCGCATGTTTATTTAACTTGCGTTGGTGCGCGGTTCGCATTTCAGACCAGTGCGCATGTTTATTTAACTTGCGTTGATGCGCGATGCTTATTTTGGACCAGTGCAAATGTTTATTTAACTGGTGTTGGCCCATGGTTAGTATTTCCAACCACTGCGCATGTTTATTTAACGTGCGTCGATGTGCGGTTCTTATTTCAGGCCAATGCGCATATTTCTTAACCTGAGTTGATGCGCGGTTCTTATTCTGGACCAGTGCGCATGTTGATTTAAGTTGTGCTGATGCATAGTTCTTGTTTTGAATAGTCATGTGTATTTAACTTGCGTTGATGGACGGTGCTAATTTTGGTCCAGTGTGCTTGCTTATTTAGTCGAGGTGCTTGTGTCGAGGTGCGGTTTGCATTAAAAACCAGTGCGCATGTTTTTTTAACTTGTATTAATGCTCGTTAATGCTCGGTTCCCATTTCTGACCAGTGCGCATGTTTATTCAACTTGCGTTGATGCGCGGTTCTCATTTCGGACCACTGCGCATGTCTATTCAACTTGCGTCGATGCCTGGTTCTTTTTCGGACTAGTGCGCATGTTTGTTTAACTTGCGGTGATCTGTGGTGCTTAATTTGGACTAGTTCGCATGTTTACTTAACTTCCGTCTATGCGCGGTTCGCATTTCGGACCATTGCGATGTTTATTTAACTTGTGTTGATGCGTGGTTCTCATTTCAGACCAGTGCGCATGTTTCTTTGGTTTAAGTTGATGCGCGATTCTTTTTTCGGATCAGTGCACATATTTAACTTGCGTTCATGCGTGGTGCTTAATTTGGACGAGTGCAAATGTTTATTTAACTTGTGTTGGCGCGTGGTTCGCATTTCGAACCACTACGCATGTTTATTTAACGTGCGTCGATGTGCGGTTTTTATTTCAGGCCAATGCGCAAATTTCTTTAACTTGAGTTGATACGCGGTTTTTATTCTGGACCAGTGCGCATGTTTATTTAAGTTGTGCTGATGCGCAGTTCTTATTTTAAATAGTGCGCATGTTATTCAAGTTGCGTTAATGCACAGTTCGCATTTCGAACCGGTGCGCATGTTTATTTAACTTGCATTGATGCACGGTGCTAATTTTGGTCCAGTGTGCTTGCTTATTTAGCTTGTGTCGATGTGTTTTTCGCATTTAGAACCAGTACGCATGTTTTTTTTTTAACTTGTGTTCATGCTTGTTAATGCTCGTTTCCCATTTCTGACCAGTGCGCATGTTTATTCAACTTGGGTTGATGCGTGGTTCTCATTTCGGACCAGTGCGCATGTTTCTTTGGGTTAAGTGGATGCGCGATTCTTTTTTTGGATCAGTGCGCATAATTGACTTGCGTTCATGCGCAGTGCTTATTTTGAACCAGTGCAAATGTTTATTTAACTTGCATTGATGCACGGTGCTAATTTTGGTCCAGTGTGCTTGCTTATTTAGCTTGTGTCGATGTGTTTTTCGCATTTAGAACCAGTACGCATGTTTTTTTTAACTTGTGTTCATGCTTGTTAATGCTCGTTTCCCATTTCTGACCAGTGCGCATGTTTATTCAACTTGGGTTGATGCGTGGTTCTCATTTCGGACCAGTGCGCATGTTTCTTTGGGTTAAGTGGATGCGCGATTCTTTTTTTGGATCAGTGCGCATAATTGACTTGCGTTCATGCGCAGTGCTTATTTTGAACCAGTGCAAATGTTTATTTAACTTGTGTTGGCGCGTGGTTCGCATTTCCAACTACTGCGCATGTTTATTTAACGTGCGTCGATGTGCGGTTCTTATTTCAGGCCAATACGCATATTTCTTTAACTTGAGTTGATGGGCGGTTCTTATTCTGGACCAGTGCGCATGTTTATTTAAGTTGTGCAGATGCGCAGTTCTTATTGTGAATAGTGCGCATGTTATTCAAGTTGCGTTAATGTGCAGTTCGCATTTCTAACCGGTGCGCATGTTTATTTAACTTGCGTTGATGCACGGTGCTAATTTTGGTCCAGTGTGCTTGCTTATTTAGCTTGTGCCTTTCGCATTTAGGACCAGCGCGCATGTTTTTTTTTTTAACTTGCGTTAATGCTCGGTTGCCATTTCTGACCAGTTTGTTTGTTTATTTAGCTTGCGTCGATGAGCGGTTCGCATTTTCCACCAGTGCGCATGATTATTTAACATGTGCTGATGCGTGGTCCGCATTTTGCACCAGTGCACATTTATTTAACTTGCGTTGATGTGCGGTTCGCATTTCGGACCACTGCGCATGTTTATTTAACTTGCCTCGATGTGCGGTTCGCATTTCGGACCAGTGCGCATGTTTCTTTAGGTTGCGTTGATGTGCAGTTCGCATTTCGGACCACTGCACATGTCTATTCAACTTGCGTCGATTCGTGGTTCTTTTTTCGAACCAGTGCGCATGTTTATTTAACTGGCATTGATGCGCGGTGCTTATTTTGGACCAGTTTGCATGTTTAGTTATCTTCCTTCGATGCGCGGTTCACATTTCGAACCAATGCGCATGTTTATTTAACTTGCATCGATGCGCGGTGCTAATTTTGGACCATTGCGCATTTTTATTTAACTGGCGTCGACGCGTGCTTGTTAAATCTGACTACTGCGCAAGTTCATTTAACTTGCGTCTATGTGCTGTAGGAGGAGATTCATTTATTTTTTTTTTCAAAAATTCGAAAAAAAAAAAAATCAAAAGTTTTCCAATTCACTCTAAAAGCACAAGCAGTATGCATGATCCCCTAGAGACGGCTCATAAAAAAAATAAATGAAATCTGATTAAAACTGTAGGAGGAAATACATTTTGAATTTTTCTTCAAAAATTCCCTGATCGACTCAAAAAGCACAGACACCCTAGGCATGCCTCAGTCCAAAAATAAATCATGTCTGATCAAAACTGTAGAAGATGCATTTTGAGGTATTTTCATCAAAAATCCCCCCAACAATCAAAAATTTCAAGGTCGAGTCAAATAGCACAAGCCGTATGCCCAACCCACCTAAGGATGCCTCATACCAAAAATAAACGAAATAGGATAAAAACTGTAGGAGGAAATGCATTTTGAAGTTTTTCTTCAAAAATTCCCCCAAAACACAAAAATTTTCCGATCGACTAAAAAAGCGCAAGCCGTATACTCGACCCCTTAGGAATGTCTCATACCAAAAAAAAAAAAAAAAAAAAAAAAAAGAAAGAAAGAAATCGGGTCAAAGCTGTAGGGGCAAATGCATCTTGAAGTTTTCTCTTCAAAAACTCACTAAAAATACAAAAATCGTCCGATCGACTGAAAAAGCACAAACGTATGCACGACCCTTTAGCTCATACCAAAAATAAATGATATTGGATCGAAAATGTAGCAGGAGATACGTTTTAGAAAGTTTTCTTCAAAAATTTGCCAAAAATTCAAAAATCACCCGATCGACTAAAAAAGCACAAGCCGTATACATGACCGCTTAGGGATGCCTCACACCAAAAATACATGACATCGAATCAAAATTGTAGGAGCAGATGCATTCTGAATTATGTTCGAAATTTTTGCTTCAAAAATTCCCCAAAAATACAAAAACTGTCCGATCGACTAAAAAAGCACAAGCCGTATGCACGACCCTTTAGTGGTGCCTCATACCAAAAATAAATGAAGTCGGAAAAAAATGTAGGAGGAGATACAGTTTAAAAATTTTTCTTCAAAAATTCGCCAAAAATTCAAAAATCACCCGATCGACTAAAAAAGCACAAGCCGTATGCAAGACCGCTTAGGGATGCATCATACCAAAAATAAATGAAATCGAATCAAAATTGTAGGAGTAGATGCATTTTGAATTATTTTCGAAATTTTTGCTAAAAAAATTCCCCAAAAATACAAAAATTATTCGATTGACTAAAAAAGCACAAGCCGTATGCGCGACCCTTTAGGGGTGCCCCATACCAAAAATAAATGAAATCGGATAAAAAATGTAGGAGGAGATACATTTTAAAATTTTTTCTTAAAAAATTCGCCAAAAATTCAAAAATCACCCGATCGACTAAAAAAGCACAAGCCGTATGCGTAGCCCCTTAGGGATGTCTCATACCAAAAATAAATGACATCGGATCAAAATTGTAGGAGGAGATGCATTTTGAACCAAAGTTTACTAAATAAACAACTAACTAACTAACTAACTAACGGACGCCACATGCAAACCGATAGGAATACCCCAGCTTACGTGTAACGTAAGCTGGGCTAAAAAGTAAGCACTCCGTTCTGATATGGATTCTCTTATTGGTGTTCGCTGTAGCCACGATGAGAAGGGGCATTATCCTAGTTTGTGATCATGCAGATTTAAAAAGCATACATACGCCATTTCAAGTGTCGTGACTGATGTTGTTGTTATCAACCACTCTAGTTGATTATTACTGTGATCTTAATGTGACTGTGCGTTAGTCACTCTAATTTGTGAACATACTAACTGGATAAGACAGCATATCCCGTTTTAAGTATGGTCACTGAAGCGAAGATACTCTTGCCATGCTAGTTACTTTTCATTATAACTTTGATGTAAAGGTACAGCGACTAATTTTTTTATAAATACACAAAATCCAAAGAAAGGCACAATTCGTATTTGGTTTGGACACCCGTTATGGAGCATTCGCCACCCCAATTGGCGTTTATATTGGCAATGATGTGACAGAGAGATTTCTATTAAGGTTGAACATGCAACTCGTAAAACCTATTAATGTGCAGTTCTTGATTCCGGGGACACAGACAATCCTTCTTCCTTTTTATTACGCCGATGTGACGGTGCACTAATGGCTTTACATAGTGAACATGTAGGCCTAGACAAAACGCATAAGTCCCCGAGTGTAGTTATTGATGATAACATAATAAACTATTCTAGTGAGTGTGTTTAATCACCTTGATTTAAACTTGTACTGACCAGTTTTGTTGGTAAACATATAAAATCAAAAGAAAGCAAAACTTTTATTTGGCGTGGACACTTACTTTTACGTGTACCGACAGTCTTGTTGGTAAATATGCAAAATCAAAAGAAAGTAAAACTTTCACTTGGCGTGGATACTTGATGGCAAGTGTTATATGTTATATGTAATGTGTCGACACTCTTATTGCTGTTTCAAATTATTACAAATTACGATGTGAAAAATACAGGCAGTACTATTTTTGCAATAATGTAACTCAAAACCAACAAAAACCCAATTAACGTGGTTTATAATGTTGTACCCTAGCATGACAATTTAGTTTGTGAATCTGCAAACACTGAGAAGTAGCCTGGCGCATTATTTTCGACCTCAGCGAAACTCCCAAACTAGAGTAATGCGTGGTTTTACAACTGTTGTTGTGGGCGATAATGAGGGATTCGATATCCTGATCTCAAAAAAACGCATATTTTTCTCAGTAAAAAATTGTTATCTGACCATAAAACTTATGCGCCATAATTTATAATTCTGCCATTTATGTGATGCACCCTGTCTAAAATAACGCCGTTGGCCGGAGTCGTGCGCCGAGATTTGGAAATTGATATCAAAAACATTTCCATCATAGGAACTATCCGTGCGTTTACGTGGAGCTTAAGTAGAACCAGAACCGATGATATGCGCAGTGGCAGTTCTGGTTCTAGTTATGTCCTCCAGATAAATGGGTGGTTCTGAATCTAGTTATGCTAAAAACTTTAAGTGCAAATCAATTGTAAACAAAGATGAATACACGAATATCATTTAAAATACATTAACAATTAATAATACTGAGTTGAAAATACTTTGATATAAAGCATTTCACTCCTTGATGACTTTCAATCAAAACAGCAGTCGAAACATTGGTGCTTCTGTCAAATATAAAACCACATTCTTTAAGAATTTCCTGTCTTTTTGTTCAATTTATCATATTTTACAATACAACTTATCATATATTACCACTTTTTATGAGAAAGTAACTGACTTCAAATTTTAAAATGTTGTTAATAGTCTGTTCAAAAAGGTCAAGGGCGTACCCAAAGTGTGGCTCGGGTACGATTTTCTTCACGAGAACCGGTTACAGTTGGCCAGATAAACGGCAGTTCTAGACCCAGTTATGCGGTTCTGGAACCAGATATTGCCCACGTAAACGCACGGTATGACACTTGCTGTCATAGGAAGACCGCAAGGGTCATCTAAGACTAATTTCCTCTTTCTTTTCGGTTACCAATGAAGATCATTTTAAGACCCCCATATTTGACTAATTAGTGACCCCCCTACATGCTCTATGCCCAAAAGGGACTCTTAATCATACATCATCAGAAACACTAAAATTGTTCCAGGTAACCCTCTTGTAAAAGTGGGGGTTTTCAGGGGGTTAATGTTGCGTGTTTACGTACCCGTGCAAATAACAAGTGTAAATTAGGCCTTAGATAGTGAGGTAATCGCCAACAAATTGTAAATAACAACTGGGATAAAATATACTGATTGAATTAAACACCTCATATGTGTTGACATCGTTGCTTTTCACATGAAAACTTTCATTTTTTTGTACTTCCGCCTTTACATGTTGTGCCTTACGTCATCACGAATGGTGTACATTTGTTGGAAAAGCTATTCGCACGATGTTGTAGGCACCGTTATCGCAAATCCACAAACTAATAGCCTCTCCATTATGCTCTTATTTTCTCAAACTATATTAGCCACAGAAATTATTTTGGAACGCACAGCCCAAAGCATATCCGAGGTTATTATATCGGATTTGAATTTTAGAAATAATTATAGAGAATTCTGTAGCTGAATATTTGAAACCCGTCAGGCGATGGGTTCAGCCTTCTTAATTTCCGGGCTGAGTTAACTCATTGGCGGTAAATGTATAATCCTAGGCATGGTGCCGTCCAATTACTCATTTGGCTGAGCCAAAAGTGTTTACTTGCTTAATAAGCGGTTTTTATGTTTTTTTGTAACGTAATTTTTGATCCTGCCTTCCTGACTAATTTTGACTGTCTCGATTTAAGAGTAAAAAATCCAAGACAACTAGTATTCATGGAGCTAACAGTGCCAAGGGAGTTTCGACTGGAAGCGGTTTATGCAAAAGAAGAGCAAGAATGAAGTTTAACAAATTAAAGGAGATACAGCAAGCAAGAGAACCGGGACTGTTGATAGAAAAAGGGTGCAAATGATATGTTCAGAAAAATCCTCCACACAGACTACTAGATAATAAGATGGTTAAAACCAAGAATTCATTTCAAATGAATAAGCCCAGATCAAAAATTAAAACCTCTAAACTAACCAGTCCTTCAATTAGTTTCCTCAAATGTTATGTTTAAAAATAAGAAGACCAATATCTTTATTTTCAAAAATATTTGCTTATAACCAACGAAACCATAACTCTTGAAATCAATGCTGTTAACATTAGTTTCGCGATCAAAAACAAGAAAAGTTTGGAATAAAGTACCAAAAACAAGAACCTGTCTTGTTGCGGTTTATTCAATTGTCAACAGCAAAAAACATATTACCGTCACTACACAGGTTTTTTGAAATTTATCGCGATGTAAACGGGGTTTTTATATTCTCTGACAAAATGTTAAATCTGTCAGATCAAGGTCAAGGTAAATAAGATATTTTAACTAAATTCAGATTTATTTTCAAACGGTATGTGTATTTTAGGATTATTCAGCTTAATCTGTTACGGATTGAATATGTTTACTTAACTCGGTTCAGTCTTAAATTTCAGGTTCAAGGTTTGTGCTACCGGTTTCCATCCGGTCCTGGCCTTCAGGATAGCAGAACGTAGTGTGAGTTATTTTTTTATGTAATGTTCGATGGCTGACACTTCCCAGCAACCAGTTACCTGAGAAGTTCCTTGTAAACCTCTCATTGTTCATCATACAGATCAACTTTAGTTTTTCTGGCTGTGGGAATTTCATCTCCGTTTGTTCTTTTCCCATCTGCCGCCACAAGGCACTGTAGGGTGAAGAACTTGCAGTAATAGCGACTGCTTTCATCCTTTTCACCCTATGGGGCTGACAAGTTTCGATGAGACTGCGGTTGCGGTTTTTCATTATGTCACACCGCTGCCTTCTTCCTTGATGAAAGTCTATGAAGCTTCAATAGCCATCAATTAGGTTTGGTGATGCTTTCATTGCTCTAGCTTCATGCAATGTACAGAAGGGTCTCATCCTCTTCTAAAGTTCGGTTGTTCAAGATGAATCACTTTGACCATGAGATTAAATTGTTTTCCACGCTTACTCATTTTTCTATGCCTTGACAACGATCACGTAACACACTGGCAAACGGACACGAACACGTGGACGGCTAAGTGCTGGCGCTGCTGTAGGTCGCCTCGCCTAATTATACTCTAGTTTTAGTACAACCAAACCGTCGCCTATTACTTTAGGCTGTTCCATCACGCGATCGTAAGCAGTTGTATTTTTGCTGTGTATGGTACTCAGATGAGTCCATTCGCTCCATTACGTGATCATTATGCTCTACGGACTGCTAAGTCACTTTACGGGTCAACAAGCTTTTCAGCTCCCGTGTGTTCGTATAACGTTATTCACATCGAGTTATGCTTTTGCTCATTTTTCACTTCATATGTTTACAGACACATGGTTGTTATTTGTGTCTCATACATTACTTCATGTCATGATAAGACGTAACACACCCCTATGTCATTTGTTTGCGCTCAACAATGTGTATGGTGTCATATGATCTTGTACGCTCAGTTTTGCTTTTTTGAGTTAAGACTATATGAGTATCCTTTATGCTCGTATATTGTTATGTACTTACAATATTTCTTTCCGTTGTCAGAGACCATGAAGATTGCGGAAGCATGCGGACAGATTAAGCATTATGATGACCCCTACACTCACTTCGCCGCGACTCGCCATCCTCGCTGAGAAATACCAATTGTACAGTGGAGTCAGGCCGTCAACAATAAGCCACTTGGCAATCATGACTTTGCGGACATTCGCCCCAGATCCCACAAGAAAAAAAAATTTCCTGCTTTTGTTGCAACTTGTGCTTGTTACGCCTTCGTTTCCGCAACAATCACTGGTGCTTTCCGGCTCTGAGGTTAGAACTGGGTCACAGAAAAAAATTACAGTGTAGACCATAGTCTGGTCTCCGATCACGAAAGTTGTATATGTTGACCCTGGCACTCAACACCAGTAGGCCAATACCATCATCACAAAGCAAACGGTGCCTACTTCAGAGAAAATATTAAATAACTAGACCGTTTCCGCTACAGAGTAGCGACAATTACACTTAAGGGTCACAAAAATATGATTCTAAACTCTTAACCTCTTACATATCGTCTTTTAGGCCCAAAGGATTGAAAATAAGCTCAAAATCGTTCTATCTCTAAACGTCATCAAGGTAATGGTCCACTTTCGGTGTTTGGCTTTGACCATGGCCGAGGAGGTCAAGATCACAGAGATATTTCTTACATATCATCTTAAAGGACTAGAATCTCTAACCGTTTTCGAGATAATGGCCCACTTCCGGTGTTTTACTTTGAACGTGACCGAGGAGATCATTGTCACTAAGGACCCCTCACATATCGTCTTTTAATATATGCTAAAATCGTTCTATCTCTAACCGTTTTCGAGATAATGGTCAACTTCCGGTTTTTTACTTTGACCATGTCCGAGGAGGTCAAGTCACCTAGGTTCCTCTTACATACCTGTTGCTATGGCCAAATGGTCGAAATTGCTCTGTCTCTAACCGTTTTCGAGATAGTGGCCCACTTCAGGATTTTGACTTTGACCACTGCCGAGGAAGTCAATCGTTCTCTGAGGTCATGGTTAAAAAATATGCGGATTTCACGGCGTCTAATCACCCTCTATCAGTGAACCAAATTTCATCACTCTTTAGCAATTGGTAAAAACCCAAACGCTGCAGCCAATTTAAACTTGCACCCGCATGCTATGATTGCTTTCATTTAGAGTTGGGCGATCAATACACCGAAGCTGACATTACACCAGTTTAAGCTACTGCTCTCAGCTTCTTGCCGCCTGTTTCGCAAGTTTTTTTTGTCGTTTCC
Source organism: Protula sp. h YS-2021 (assembly GCA_949752745.1). Taxonomy (NCBI): domain Eukaryota; kingdom Metazoa; phylum Annelida; class Polychaeta; order Sabellida; family Serpulidae; genus Protula; species Protula sp. h YS-2021. Next base: position 72,120,013 of record OX457026.1, read on the forward strand.
TTAATTGAAAAATTAAGCTAATTTAAAAACAATGCCGGAGGATCAACTAGACATACTGAAGTTTATCATATCCAAATTTTATCTTTCTAGCCCTAACGGCCTCTGGCTAGCTCCACTGACAAATTAAAAAACCAAAAAAAGGTTATAATTGGTTAAACGGAAAAAAGGTTAAAATTTCGTACAAATTCTATACACTAGGAGATTTTGGCAAGTCCCCAAGTGTAACAAGGAGATCATGCAACCTCAAATCTTAGCTCTGTCAAATGAATTAACTATAGAATCAATCGCACAGCAAATACGGTTGCTCAAACTGTAACTACCTGAGAGTGTTCCTCGACTGTCAACTGTGCCACTTCCTCACAATTGTCATCTTTAAAGCGCGTAGTAATCAGCCTATATCGTAATCCCAGCATGTTTGGCAGAAAAACTGTCTGTTTTACAAAGACTCCACGCTACCTGAGAGACTTTCCGGGATGATGCATTTCAAACACTGAGAAAATTTGTGCAACCAGGCGTGAATCAACTATTTGACAGAGATTGCGGCTCCACGCTAATGGCCACATCAAACATGTTCAAACTCGCTACCACGTCATTTATTGTTCTTAGAAAGGACCAGGCGTTGCCACATTATAACCTCAAACCGGACAATGCGCACCATCTACGTTGCCAGTGACATTGCAATCGGATAGAAAAATATATTTAGTGAAATCACTGAATAAAAAAATAGATGATTTGTGTAAAATATACGATTCTAGAAAGCAAATCAGTGTAAATTTCTCCGTAGACGAAAGATTGAAGCACCATTACTAAGCCTCACAGAGAGTGGGGGCTCCCAGAGGGATGGTCAGGTGTCGGCGATGGTGTTACACGTTGCAGATCAAGAGGAACAAATTGGGTTAGCAGCTGCTTCCTGTGATGACAAATCTCCCAATCCTGTACTAATCATCGTCTTATGAACAAAACTGAAAAGCCATCTGAATTAGAGTAAACGATTCAAAATAGAAAGCTACAGAATCAATGCCAGAGGGCGTAAGCGCTTTCCACAGTCGCATTTTGCTTGTACCAACAAGTAAGGGGATTGAGTCTTGTATATAAATCTCTCACAACTAAATTAATTCCTTCAGCTATAGTTTTTCAAACCGGACACTACTCAGGTAAAAATCACTCAGGTAAGGCATGTGGACAGTTTCTATATACCTGTCAAACGCCTATCTCCAGAATCCGATGCATAGATTAACTCGTGGATTTTTTTGCTTTCAAGTGTGCAATAATAGGTTTCGATTTCTAGCTCTGCGGTGTTCGCTGGAGACCCTATATCTTCATGCAGGTCGTGAAAACACTAAGGATATTGGCCAGGTACATAGACCTTTTCATTTTCCAATTTATAGAAAATTGGATATTACCCAACCACTGGGCATGTACGAAGCCTCATAAAGACGGTACGTTCAGGCTGAATTAATTTCCAGGGAATGTGATTAGATAGCTATTCGTGCTCTGCATTGTGATCGGGTACGTTTGCCTCTACGGGTTCCCACAGAACTGGATTGGTGGTCACGTCCATGGCTGGGATTCCCTTCATGCTCACATCTCTACGTCAGGTTTAAACAGATGCGTCGTCGCGCCGATGGAATTTTGTGTACCAAGATCATGGCCTGAACAGCTCATGGTCAGATCATAATCGTTCCTTGTACGTCAATATTCTCGAAATAAAAGCGGTTTTGTTAGCGTTTAGACCACTGGCGAGCGTTCTCGCGGTCACATGGTCCAGTTTTTTATTGACAATCAAACATTGGTCTCGTGCAAGAAGGTACTAAGTCACTGAAGCTGTGTCATATTACAAAAGAGCTCCCTTGCTGTGTCCACGACGATCGGCTCACCGTTCAATTGTAGTACGTACATAGTCAATACGGAGCTAGACAAGTTTGCATATTGCATGAACATTGAGTTTTCCACTCTGTGAGATGGCAGTCGGTGATCTGGGGTGTTAATGGCCAGGGTCCACACTTAATGCTTTTTCCGTCAACTATAGAATCTATCATGCTCTTAATCCGGAGAATGCCAAGCAGTTACTTTTTAGTACAATGCCACTACTTTTACTGATGTATCATACACTAGCTTTAATCAAAACATTACTGATAGAATCTATGTTCCTTTGGAAGAAATAACTTTTATTCAACAAATACTTAAGATAGAATATATTGTCTAGTTCATAATTACAAAGCATGACAGATTATTACCCAAATTTCATCACACCAAAAATTCCTCGATTTACGTATGCAAATATATCCAAATATACCCAAAATCCTATGGTTGCCTCTGATTCGGATTAATTACCACATGCAACTTTTAAAACATCAGTTGATGAACATCCAGCTTAGGTTATAATTTTAAAACAATATGGGTACTACTGAAATATGAGGTTTCTGTGACTGCCACTCCGACCCACTGATAATACCCCTCCCTCCATCTAAAGCCGGTATGGAATTATGAAAGCTGAAAACAAACACAACGAAATAAATATATTTGAATGCTCTTCCGACATATGTTTGAACATTACGTGTTCAAAATGTGTTGTGCAAATACCACAGAGCTGCTAGATGAAGATATAGGCCAAATATAAAAACGAAACCGACAAAAAGAAGGAGATATATTTTCAAATACATATTGAAGTTCATAAATGACAATTAAACTGACAAGTATCCATACCAAGAATAGATCCGATAAATGTTTAGAATGAATTACATTTTATAAAACCCCTCCATAAAACTGCCCTTGTGCTATAAATTGCAAGTTACGCCCAAACTAATATCTGAAACCAAAATTCCGTAAGCGTTTTCGATAGACATTTAGTGAACGTGCAGACATTGCACAGAACAAAATATAGTAGATCCATGTTTGAAACCATATGTGAAGGTACATTTTTTAATACCCTCAAAATTAAAACTGGGATATAATACAAAATTATTTATATAAATTCTAGAGAGAAATTTACACGTCAGCCAAGTTTAAAGTGAAATCGAATCAAAACTCGGAAAAATACGATTAAAAATCGATGAGTAAATTTGGCTCTACAATGAAGCGACAGACATGGGAAGGTATGGGTGAATATCGTACGGCAGGCGCTGATCATGCAAGTCCATTACAAAGAGTTTGCTTGGGTAAGCATCTGTAAAGCACTTAACAGTCTTTATAAGAAAATCATGCTTCAAATTAGGCTAAATTTGTACTCACCTCCCACACACCAAGTTTTTGCCCCTTTTAAGATATCTATCTTACTCCAGAAACGCAGCCCTTGTTGTTAAAATCACTTGAAAATATCTACGTCTGTAATCCGTGCCTCACATTTTACTGACATCTACTCAATATTTCTCGCTCCCTTCTTAACTCAGCACGCGATCTCAGGAATGCGATCTCATGATAGTGCGTCTATAATGTTGATATGCCGAATATAGCCTACATATAGTGTAATATGGTTTTGCAACTTTGTTCAAATAATATTGAAAAAAGTACTCAGTTGTTGTAAACAAAAGTAAGTAGCTTAGGGTGCAATCTGAGATTTCCCTGAGACACCGATTATGCTTTTAAACTATTACATATTCGCTACACCATGACAAACTCTTGTCGCTAACTTGTCAGAAACCTGTCACACATTTTTCAAATATTGCATAACTATCACGTAACATGATCTTAAAGCAACTGAAAACACAAGGACATTCTTTTTGAGATTTTTATGGATATTGTTGGAAGTCTCAAATAATCACGTCCTAAAAATATGTTTTATGGATAAAGCATAATGTAAGTGCACAGATCATATTCTCTGCATGTACTGCAAAACTTGTTAGAAACTTTTCACAAAATTGTCGGAAACTTGTCACTAGCTCATGAACCTTACCAATTTGATGTGAAAGGACTGACCTGAAAAATGCCAGGCCTTACGATACATCCTCTCCAAAACTTAATCTTTTAAAGAAACCAAAAAGAAAAACTACTTCAGAAATCAGTCCATGGACAATACCAAAGCTCACGAATTCTGATGTTGTGGCATATAAGTATAACCCGTAACCCTTAATTTTAATACATTAAGACTATGTACCTGGCGTCAGTCAAGATTTTAATCCAAAAATGGTTTATCGCCAATATATCTGCCAATTTTTGGCGAATCAGCAAAAAAGGAACAGTGACGTGTTTTGGCCCAATTCTTCTCTGAATCGCCAAAAAAGTAATAGCCAGGTGGATACACATACCACCACTTTCCATTAACATTTTAACACGTTTCCATTTAAATCCTAAGAGGAGATGCGTTTTCGTGAAAAATGATTTTGGCTAATATTTCCGCCAACTTTTGGCGCATTACGAAAAAACGTAATAACCAGGTGGATACCAAAGTCTGCCACCTTTAATCAGAATTTTTGAGAGCTTAAGGCCAAGTGCCTAGAGTCAGTTGCGTTTCGATAATGTAATAATGCTTTTGGCGAAAAACCGAAAAGTTATAGATAGACAGGTACTAATTTCCGCTTCCAGTTAAAAATTTTAAGAAGGTAACATTACATTCCTAACGTTAGTAACGATTTTAGTAAGAATTGGTCTTTCGCCAATATTTCCGCCATTTTTTCAGAATTACACAAAAGAGCATTAACCAAATTTCAACACAGTAGGGCCATTTCACTGATGTGAGTTAAGATTTTACTAAATATTTTGCTTTATCGACAATTTTTGACCAATCACCAAAACAGTAATGGACAGATACGCAATAATTCTTGCTACTTGTACTTAAAGTTAAAGGCTTTACGAAAAAACGTTTTGTTGCCAATATTTGGACAACTTTGGACAAATTGGCGAATGGCCAAAAAAGTAATAGCCAGGTGGATCATTTCCATTTTCATTGAAATCGTAGTAGGATATACGTTTTAACTAATATTTTCGCCAATTTTTGGCGAATTGTCAAAAAAGTAATATCCATGTACGGAGTAATGTGTGTCACTCTTACATAACATCACTAGGCAATTAGGTTATTTTCGTTAGTTAATTTTTGGCGAATCACAAAGAAGGGAAAGAAAGAAATAATAACAAAATAGGTTCAAATATCCTTAATTCAAAATTTTAAGATTTTGGCGTTATTAAGATTTTAGTAAGCAACTGGTTTTTCGCCAATATCTCCTCCAGTTTTACCGAATTACGACAAACGGTAACAGCAAGCTAAGCACCAATGATGACTACCTTTCTCTAAAATTTGAAGACAGGACATTTCTCTGGTGTGAGTTAAGATTTTACAATTTTTTTCTGCTTTGGTTAATATTTCCGCCACATTTGGCCAATCAACAAAAACAAGTAAAATCCGGGTGAGTAGTAAGGATCGCTACCTATGCTTAAAAGCTCAAGACAATGAAGCTCTTTTAATTGGGTTCATTAAGATGTTTTTTTTATTTTTCGACAATTTTTATGCCAACCACCATAAAAGGAATAGCTAGTTGGGTATTGTTGCCTGCTACCGTTACTTAAAATTTCAAGACAGTACGACTATTTTATTGGAGTTAAGATTTTACTGAATTTTCCAGTTGTCTGTCAGAATTTTTGCCAATTTTTGGCCAATCATCAAATATTGGAACAACCAGTTGGATAGTAGGGTTTGCTACCTTTCTTTAAAATTTCCTGGAGTTCGTTGAGATTTTACTTTTTTTTTAGTTTTCGGCCCAAATTTTCACCAATTTTTGCCAATCACCAAAAATTGTAACACCCAGGTAGATGAAAAGCCTGGTTGCCCTTACTTAAAATTTCGAGACAGTAAGACTATTTTTCTGAAGTTATTTAAGATTTTACTGAATTTTTTTTGGTTCCTCCAAAACAAGTACATGCCTAAAATGGCAATTCAAAAGTCTAGACCAGAATGCCGTCGAATAATGTGGAATATGGAATCATGATACATTATACGTTTCAAAACTGATCCAAGTACAGTGTTTGGAATTTGATGCTGATGGTAAAGAGATAAAGGCAGAGTTTGCTCAATGTTCTCATGAATTGGTGTATCGAAGCCAAAGCAATTATTTTTAATAATTCGAAAGAAAAAACATGAACCGTCCTTAAGCGAGGCAAAAAGTCAATAACTTAAAACAAACTCCAGGTGTCAGCAATTTTTTTTTATTTCTTTAAAAAAGGCATAAACTTTGTGTGTAGAAAGTATGCTTTTCAAATACAACATTTTTGAGGATATGTGGGATTCACCTTTTTCAAGGCAACAATGTGTATACAGGACTGGTATTCAAGCCCATCTTACAGATCAAATTCATGATAACTATCTGATGTAGTTCTGATACTGATCAACAAGAAATACGAACAGATTTGAACAGATCCTTGCGATATCGCTTTAAAATTTGAGAGAAAAAAATACTCAAAGATGAGAAATTGGGGAAATAGCTGAAAACTTAGGTTACGCAGTCCACGAAAGTGTTATGAACGGAGTAATATAGAAACGATTTCATCGAGCTACAAATACTTTAAACAGACGATTTTTGTTTTACGAAAAAAAAAAAACGAAACATATGAAATTTAAAGAAAAAACCTTGTTGTGAGTTTGTTTTATTTTAATAATGAAATTTTAAACTTTAAATGAATAGAATGCATTTATTACTATTTGTCACTTGATGTCAGTAGTCAGAATTCTTCTAAAAAGCTGAATCATCGAAACAGCGTGTCCAATAGTCTACTCCACTGGAGACCAAACAAGACTGATTTTAATACTGAGAGACGAATAAAACTTGGCAATGCCAACGATTTGCATGATACAACTAAAATGTCAGAATACAAATAAACACATAAAATGCTGAAATAGTTATAGCGTGGAATTTTATCCACTAAAATTGTTTGGAGATCGTGGGCTCGTATTCGATATATTGAGACTCCTCAAGTACATTGATATCACCTTCAATCTCCGAAAGGTATGGAAATGAGCGAACATGGAAGCAAATGTTTTATGGCAAAACTAAAATGGCACACTTCATGTGTAAATATGTAAATGCATATTAAAGACACATTTCATACAAATCGGTGGAATACGAAAATTAATTAAATTTATATAGCTCTAGGGGAATTGTTAGACAATGCAGGAGAAATATAAAGTGAATTTAAATTTGTAATCAAGGCGCTATTGACAAGGAAAGAAAACCGAAACTGCATGTTAACAGCAAAGCCCCATCATGGCGTAACAAAATAGAAAGTTGAACAACAAAATTATCTGCGGCAGTGCCCCAATGACATTTTATTTGGAAAATACTTTCAGTTGACAGAAGCAGTTAAATCAAAGAGTATTTTGTCTTTGTTAAATCCAATAACAAAGTCCGAAAACGCTTTACATTTTGATAATTATACTGTGACAGAACTTGAAAGTAAAGTTTTCAATGGCCTCCTCAGACCTCGCCATATATTGTGACTTAATTGATCTTAACAAAAAACTGTATACTGACCAAATCTCGCAAAATAGTTTTAATACCACATTATATACGTTTCGCAAAGTTCGGATTTAACCAGCAGCAATAGGTAGTGTATTTGGTTGATTTCGGATGGCCACATAACATTACTACTTTCAAAATGAAAAAAATTATACTTAGAGATCTAAGCCGTTTTCACACATAAGACATGCATCTAGAGGACCACAGTAGCAAAGTTTGCTCTATTACAACAATATACACGTGTATATCAGACCATATCATATTATCCCACGCTTGCATTCGACTCTCAGTGGAAAATATCCCACACTGCCACAGTAATTAAACCATGGTCTGCATTTGAACAAACGCCGTATTTCACGACCAGACCGATGTATAAGATGTAATGTAAATGGATTTAAGGTGCCATTATCTATTTAAAAACAAATATTCAACGACACCATTACAATATAGTTAAAAAAACAATTAAACAGCTAAAACATAATTTAAAACGAAGTACACGAAAACTGACTAGCTTAGGTGACTAGGTATATTTACAAACACTTTGACTAGGAAAACTATAAAAAGCTGTTCTAAAAAGATGGGTCTTCAGTTGTTTTTTGAAATTGACAAATGATGTCTCCTCTCGGATGTGTTTTGGTAAGTCATTCCATAGGACTGGCGCCGTATGAGAGAAACATCGCTTGCCATATCGTTCCGTGCGGTATCTTGGTATGTTGAGAGTGGGTCCAGCGGACCCGGATCGTAGTGCGCGCGTCGGTTTGTAAATTGAAAGTAGTTCCTGGATGTATGAAGGAGCCATCTTGTGTGTGGATTTAAAAGCTAGCACTAATATTTTAAAAATTATCCTTTGCTGAACTGGTAGCCAGTGTAGGGAATATAGGATTGGTGTTACGCTTTCGAATTTTCGTGATTGAACTATTACTCGTGCAGCCATGTTCTGGATTCGCTGTAGGCGGTTAATTTCATATCTTGGCAATCCGTATAGTAGTGCATTGGCGTAGTCCAACCTGGAGCTTATCAGAGCATGCACTAGTGATTCACATGCCTCCACCGTAATAAAACGTCTGATAGCGTAGATATTGCGGAGGTGATATGTACACGTCTTACAAACATTCGAAATATGACTGTGTAGAGACATAGTACGGTCAAAAATTACACCAATATTTCGGGCACTATCCGAGGGATGCACTTCAGAGCCATCAATAACTATTGTTCTGTTTTCGACCTTTTCCATATAGTGAGGGGGTGTCATTATCATGACTTCAGTCTTCTCAGCGTTCAGCTTTAACAGATTTAGGGTCATCCAGTTATTAATCTCTGATACACATAGTTCTATGCGTCTAATTACTTCGCTGAGATCAGAGCTATCCTGTATGTTGAAAGATACATATAACTGGGTATCGTCAGCATATATCTTGAATCGAAAACCGTGTTTCCTGATGATGTCTCCTACCGGTAAGGTATAAACCTTATAGTCTTCAGCACCCATTAGGGATCCTTGTGGCCCACCGAAATGTAGAGTTACTGATTCGGATGTAGCACCCATAACAGAGACCCGCTGCGTTCTGTTATTGTGATAACTACGAAACCAGTCAAGGGCAGAGCCTCTGACCCCAACGCGGTTCCGGAGACGATCAATTAAAATCTTGTGGTCGATAGTGTCAAACGCGGCGGAGAGGTCTAGTAGAACCAGTACCACACCACGGCGATTGTCGAGATCGTTGAGTATGTCATTTTGAATGCGTACTAATGCCGTTTCCGTACTATGGTGGGTTCTGTATGCTGACTGACATGGCTCATGAAGACTATTGTGGGACATGTGGTCGTCTAATTGTGATATTGCCGCTTTTTCGATGATTTTAGATAAAAAGGGAATATTCGATACTGGCCGGTAGTTTTTAAAGTTGTTCCTGTCCAAGTTTGGTTTCTTCAGGTGGGGTTTTACAACTGCCTTTTTCAGTGGTTCCGGAAAAGTTCCTGATGATAAGGAGAGGTTGGTTATGTTTAAGATTGTAGGTAGGAGTATGTCTAGGCATTTCTTCAAAACAGTTGTTGGTAGTGGGTCCAGGGCACAAGACGCATTGCTAGTTTTACCGATATAATGTTTCAGCTGGTCTATTGTCACATTTTGAAACTGGCTGAACAAAGTTGATGGCTGTGGTTCTGGTAACGGTGCGTTAAGTACCTCTTTGGACTTTAGGTCATTACGTATCAGTTCTATTTTTTTAACAAAATACTGATTGAATTCATTAGCAAGTTCTTCACTTGTTTTATCTTCAGGCAACAACGATTCGCGTGTTTTGCAGAGAAGCTTATTAATAATTTTAAAAAGTTGTTTTTGGTCACTACCACATTGAATAATTTTGTTGGTATAAAATGTTTGTTTGGCTTTGCCCGTGAGATTAACTACTTTAGCACGAGCCGAATTGAACAGGTTTCTGTTTGTTTGCGTCTTGCTTTTTCGCCACTGATTTTCAAGTTTTCGGCGCAGTTTTTTGGTCTCATTAATTTCAGGGGTGTACCAAGGAACTTGTGGTCTAGCAGTTACTCTTGATGTTTTAAGGGGTGCATACTTATCTAGAAGTTCCGCCAAAATTTGGTTATATTGGTTTACCAGATCATCAATGTGGTTGCTTGGAGCTTTAACTAGGTCTGAATTTAAAATATCTTGTCTTAACGATTCCAATGGTATTGCGTCGATTTTTCGATATTGCACTGTTTTCTGTTCTGGTCTAGGCTTTTGTATCCTCAGGTAAGCTTTGATGGCATTGTGATCAGAAATAGACTCACAAACTAATGTTTCCGACACTAGATTATCGTCAACACGGGATAGAATAAAATCTATGGTATGGTCTCTGTTGTGGGTGGGCTGATTTACATGCTGAGTGAGACCAAAAGAGTTCAGAAGATCAGCAAATTGTTTAGTTTCTGTATCGCTAATATTGTCCCAGTGGATGTTAAAATCTCCCAAAATTATTAGCTTTTCTGCATGTATGACAAGTGCTTCAAGAAGGTTGGCAAATTCGTGGAGAAACAACGTCTTACTAATTCCGTTTTTCGACGACGGTGGTATTCGATAAATCACACAAAAATGTATTTTAGTGCCATTTAAAATAGCCTGGATCCGTTGGTGTTCAAATGACGTATAGTTCATATCATTTTGTAGTTCAGAACACTTTGAGCTGGTGGTGGATATGGTCGCAATACCACCCCCTCTAGTGTGTTTTCGAGGTTTGTTCAACGCTTCAAAGCCAGAGGGTGTTGCAGATTTCAGCACTAAAACATCGTCTTCTTTCAGCCATGTTTCAGTGAGAAAGCATATGGATAGTTCGTGTTCAATTATATAGTCCAGAATAGTATCGCTCTTATTCTTGATTGACTGACAGTTGATAGTGGCTATTGCGAGACATTCATGGTTTTTTATCAAAGTTTGATCGGTATTCACTACGGTTAGATTTTTCAAATTCGGGCCATCTTGGCCTCTGTGTTTATAATCCCTCTTGTTTTGGCGAGTTGAAGATCGTTTGCCTCTTGTCTTAACAATACCTAGGCTATGTATGTTTTCAATGTAGTCTGGTGATAGAGAGTGACCCCCATTCCTACAGTGTTTACCAAGTCTGAATAGGTCACTTTTCGAGTATTGAATTCCATGAGTGTATATCCTTTGGAACGACAGACCTTGTCCAATGCACATTATGAGTATAAGCTGTTTACCTACTGTCCAGGTCATATCCTTTAAATTAGTCACTGATTCATCAATACTTGTTATCCATATATGGTATTCATTCAAGTATAGCCAAACACTTTGTGTACCTCTTCGTAAAATTTTCACTTAAAAGTCAAAATCTAATTTCACAATTTTATAGGTATCAACATGCAAATTCTATATCCTGAGCAAAACTGCTTTAAAATGATACTACTTGGTTGTACTTTGAATTCACGTAAAATTTTAAATAAAGTCTAGGTTATTTTAACGTAGGTATGCATGCAACAAGGCTGCTTTATTGAGGTGTGAAAGTGAGATCTATTCAACAGGAAACTTTGGAATGCTCATTGTTAATGTATGGATATGATGTATTCAATCAAACAAGACAATGAAGTCGGAAAGGAGGGGGGAGTATTTTGTCCTTTAATGATATCTTATGATAGCAGCACTGGCTTCCAAACGGTACACTACGAACCACGCCTTGCAATTAGTTAATTTCACAGATATTTTGTCATAAAAATAGCATCTTTCAAGAAGAATTGTTCCGTACATGTAAGAACTCATAATCTGATGCGTGATTAGCTCGCGTTTTTCTCTTAAAAGGAACATACTTTTCTCCGTCATTTTAATTACATCTACAAAAATTAAAAGTGAAAGCTGCTTTTGCTTTGTAAACAAGACCACATACACATACAAATACTTTTTTATGCATTGGGCTAACTGTATTCACAATTATTTATGAAAAAATTCTGGAGTGGCGCTAAAAAGAGTGCAGTCTGTGACAAGCAGAAATGGCAAATGATTTAACGCCCTCGGCGGCAAGGGAAGGGCATGGTGAGACGGGGAGAGGGTGGACTTACGATCGGGTTTCAGGAGCACCTTAAATTTGCTAAACACATAGAACTTTTATACATTAGAAAATAGTTATGACAACAGAGGTTACATTGAGATGGCGCTGGCAGCGGCACAATTTAGAAGTTCCAGTGAAGCGATCCGGGGGACGGACGCGTATCTCCCAGGTTTCGGAGATGCTCACCTCCACATTTGCTATTAAGTTTTTTTCACATTATATTTGTCATTTGGGGTTTTCTTTAGCTTTTCTAATGGAAAACTCAATTATAAATTTGTAATCATCGGCCAATGGGCCATATTTGTAATTGTGTCCTAACCAACATACTTCAAAAGTAGGCAATAAAACTGGCGCGATTTTGAATATCCCATACTTTATGCCCTGCTTTTCCCCAGCAAACCAATCATTACCAGTAACACCTTAAATTTCCTGCGAACGTCAGCACGACAATTTTTATTCTTTTTTTTTTTTTTTTGCCGCACCTGTTTTTCGACGTCTACATAACTGTCAGAATATAAAATTTTGCATTTTTGGGTCGATTTGTGTATGTTATTATCAGAATCGTTGTTGTGGGATTAATTGTAAAGTTTTGGTGACTTCGTAGTCATACCGCTCATATATGTAACTTTTAAAGGCTTTCGGTATGTTTGAATAACATTTTTTAAATTTTTGTTCAAATTTGGTGATAAACGTGTGAATTTGGCTTTTTGTGAAGTATTTTGCATCATAGTTCCTTGCTGTGCATTGTACTTTCAATACGCACTGATATTGTAAGGCATTAATTTTTAAATCTTAAGATTTGTCAAATTATAGAATTTTTTTTAGTAAAAGGGAGCGAAATTTTCTGTCACGTGGTTCTGTGTATCCAATAGAATTGTTGAGTGTAATTCTCTTCCCGAATGTAAATATTTACCTTTACGACGGGGAGGTGTAAGTACCCAACAACGGCATGAAAACAAACGAAATGTAAACAAAAAAGCTTTGATGTGATTGGGCAAATAATTTTGGAGGGAAACGTTCCTATTGGCAAACTTTCGGCACTCTCATGAAGGTATATAAGGCAGGCAGCCGCAGGGTTCGACGCACTCGGTTTTCACAAATTCTAGACGGCAGAAGGAGACCAGTTTGGATACAAAATTGGGGGGAAAATTAAAATAGCGTTCAAGTAAAAAGCATTTATAGGAAGACTATCTGTTGTGTGAAAACTAGATGGTATCGAGTAAATTGAATCAGATACTGGATAGAACCTAGCGAAATTGGCAAAAGAGTGATAAAGTGAAAATAAATTTAAAGTTGGAATAAATATTAAGAACACTCAGCTGCTAAGAAGGGAATAACTGCATATTGTGGATGTTGCGAATTGTGTCGACAATAAAACAGAGAGAATGAATATCTGGATATTTATTTGACTTGTACAACCAAGATATTAAAAAAAAAAGAAATAGTACGATAACTTTGAGTAAGACAGAAAGCAGCATTGAACAAAATAAAATACGATCACTCTGTGATAAAAGTCATTGACACCGTAAACGATAACCCGCTGCTAGACTTTGACAAATTGGGGGCCAAGCCGGGATAGATCGTGACAAGGTTACAACATCATGGAGCGTGAAATGCGTGAATGGATTGGTCTAGGTCAAGCGCTGGGATACAAAGACGAAGAACTACGACAATTCGTACAGCGCGAGGAAGATAAGGCAGCTGAACGCGAACGCAACGCACGAGAGCGCGAGGCCCGAACTCAAGAGCGTGAAGATCGTATCCGAGAGCAGGAAATGGAGCGTGAACAACACGAAAGAGAGATGGAACGCATTCGCGAAGAAACACGCCTCATCGAAGCGCGAGCACAAGCAGGCCAACCACGTGCTCAAGAACGCGCAGACAGACCGGCTCAAGCCAGTCGCCCCAAACTGCCAAGGTTCGATGAGAAAGTGGATGAGATCGATGCATTTATCGAAAGATTCGAACGTTTCGCACGCACACAACAATGGCCCGAAAATACTTGGACAATGAGTCTCAGTGCTATCCTAACTGGCAAGGCACTGGAAGTGTATAGCAGTATGCCGGTAGATGAAGCGGATAATTATCAAACGCTGAAGACCGCCATTCTCCGACGCTATCAACTTACCACAGAGCGATTTCGTACAAAGTTTCGCGAGATAAAGCCCGGCAAAGAGGAATCAGTGCGTCAGTTCTGTGCTCGACAGAAACGGTTTTTCACAAGATGGATAGACATGTCGGATATTCAGAAGGATTATGAGCATCTGTGTGATTTACTACTGCGCGAGCAGTTTACGAATATGTGCAGTAACGAACTCAGCCTTTTCTTACGTGAACGTTCTCCACGCAACATGGAGGAGATGATGCGACTCGCTGAGCAATATATCAAAGCTCACAACGGAAGTATTGGCCAAACGAGGACGAAACCCGTGCCATACTCGCTGCCGCAACAGCCTAACAATCGCGCCAGCAGCCAGACGCAGTCGAATTGCTACTACTGCGGGAAATCCGGGCACTTTGCGCGCGACTGCTTAAGGGCGAAGGCAGATCACAAAGACAGTGCTCCTCGGCGACACGATTTCTCCTATGCATCGAACCGTCAACATCGCACGAATTCACCGAAGAACCGGCGCAATTTCAACCAGTGTTCACAAGGTATCTAACGCAAAGACAGGTGCTGTAGGAACGAAACCCGTACAAAACATCGTGAGCGAGAACGTAAAAGACGGCAACTTATGGTGACGCGATTCCATATACAGGCGCGATTTGCGACAAATTGGAATATACGAAACGACTGCCGCTCTACAGAGGTCTAGTTTCCGGGAGGAAAGTGATCGTCTTAAGGGATACCGGCTGTGATAGCGCAGTGATCCGCAAGGATACGGTACAAAAAGAAGTAATGGCGAGCGAAAAGAGTGATTGTGTGTTAATGGACGGGACGATGAGGACATTTCCAATGGCTCGGATAAGTGTTGTCACGCCGATATACACTGGGGTGCTAGACGCAATGGTTGTAGAGGATCCACCATACGATCTCATTATTGGCAACGTTGCAAGCCCGTCCGTCGAGGAAAACACAAACCGAAAGCGAGAAGAAACTACCAAGAAGAATACTGAGCAACACGTCGCTTCTAAAGTCAAATCAACTGAACCGCTCACTGCAAGTTCAGTTTCCACGGGCGCACAAGTTGCCAAAGAAAAACAACCGAAAACCCCTCTTGTGACACAAGAAGTGACGCTGGAGAACTGAAAGAGTTGCAGAAGAAAGATGCCACTCTCATAAAATTGTACACTTATGCAGAACAGAAGACAGTGTTTCAAGCTAGAAAAAGAGGAAGTTTCCGATACATTTTAAAGGACGGATTACTCATGCGATACTATTTTGAGTCCAGAAATGGTGTTGAAATTCAACTGAAGCAGATTGTGCTCCCGAAGACGCTGCGTGCAAAAGTGATGTCGTTGGCTCACGAATCCATTGTCGGTGGACATTTAGCGGCAAAGAAAACAACGGATCGCATAACGTCGAATTTCCATTGGCCGGGAATAACTGGTGATGTCAAGCGTTTCTGCCAGTCATGCGACGTATGTCAACGAACTGTACCAAAAGGGCGCATCAGCAAAGTACCACTCGGGGAAATGCCTCTGATTGACACGCCGTTTGAAATAGTCGCAGTTGACCTAATTGGACCAATAACGCCAATTGCAGAAAGCGGCAACCGATATATACTCACCGTCGTTGATTATGCGACACGATACCCTGAGGCGATCGCACTCAAACGCATCGAAACAGTCCCAGTTGCAGAAGCGTTACTCGCTTCAGTAGTCTTCAGTAGAGTCAGATTTCCACGAGAAATACTCAGCGATCAAGGCACACAGTTCACTTCGGATTTAATGAAAGAAGTCGCACGGCTCGTTTCGATAAAGCAACTATTCACAACGCCATACAACCCGAAGTGTAATGGACTATGCGAGCGAATTAATGGCGTATTAAAGAAGATGTTGACTCGCATGTGCCAGGAGCGACCAAAAGACTGGGATCGTTACTTACCAGCTGTTTTGTTCGCTTATCGCGAAGTACCGCAAGCGTCTACTGGTTTCTCTCCATTTGAGTTACTTTACGGACGGAAAGTACGTGGCCCGTTAGACATTTTGAAAGATATTTGGCTTGAAGAAGATTCCACTGGAGAAGTGGTTAGCACGTACCAGTACATCGCTGACCTGCAAAATCGCCTCGAAGATACATGCCGCGTGGCGCGCGAAAGTTTGATAGCGAATCAAGGCAAATACCGCCACCACTACGACAAAAGGTCAAAGACCGCAGATTCGTAGTGGGTCAGAAAGTTTACCTGCTGCTTCCGACGCAAAGAAATAAATTATTATTGCAGTGGAAAGGTCCCTACAAGATCACGCAAGTCCTGAATCGTATGGATTATGAAGTGGACATTCATGGGAAAAAGAAGATTTTTCATGCAAATCTTCTAAAAGGACACATCGAGCGTGAAAGTGAAGACAAAACTGAGTCTGAAACCAGCGAGAACGAATCCAGCGACAACGAACAAAGTGTTGAAAACAACAATGAAGACGACACGAATATTGCTGCATTCACTCGCATCGCAGTCGCAGAGCTCGATGATGACTATCATAACGAAGCGCATTTAGTGACACTTCCCGAAACACAGCAAACAGAGACAATCACTGATGTAAATGACAACGTGAAACTTTCCGAATCTCAAAGGAAAGACGTTGAGAAGGTTTTGCGTGAATTTAGCGACATTTTCACAGACGTTCCCGGCAGGACAAATTAAGGCGAACACAAAATCGAACTATCGACAGAAGAACCGAGCCGAGTTAAACCGTATCCAATGCAAGAGGAAGTGAAAAATATGCTCGATGCAGGGATCATCGATGAATTGCAATCAGAATATAACTCGCCGATCGTACTCGTTAAGAAAAGGACGGTACCAACAGATTCTGTATCGATTATAGACAACTCAACAGTGTTACGAAATTCGATACAGAACCGATGGGGAACTATGAAGACATTTTATCTAAAGTCGGAAAAGACAAGTACTTTTCGAAAATCGACTTCACGAAAGGTTACTGGCAACTCCCAATGGAAGAGTCGTCAAAGAGATATACTGCTTTCTCGACACCCAGTGGCTGTTTTTCGGTTCCGACGAAACCCATTTGGATTAGTGAATTCTGTGGCCGCATTCAACAGAGTTATGCGCAAATTACTCTCCGGCTTACAGAATGCCGATAACTACGTTGACGACTTACTACCGCACACCAGACAATGGGAACAACATTTGCGCTTACTACGTGAACTTTTCACCAGAATACGCGACGCAAATCTAACGGTGCGATCATCGAAATGTTTCATCGATTACGACAACATTAATTTCCCCGGACACGTTGTCGGCAACGGATCTTTACAAATGGAAAAGGATAAACTTCGAAAAATCTAAGACGCGTGTCGACCGACAACAAAGAAACAAATACGCCCCTTCTTAGGCTTAGCAGGCTTCTACCGCAAATTCATCCCGAAATTCGCAGAATTCACCGCGCCTCTGACGGATTTGATCAAAAAGGGTCAACCAGCAAAAGTGGAGTGGAAGGAACCACAAGAGCGCGCTTTCACCAAATTGAAAGAACTTTGGAACAGTGCACCGATTTTGCGTCTCCCCGACTTTAACAGAGAGTTTTTGTTAAATACAGACGCATCGGACACCGGGCTTGGAGCGGTGCTTTTACAACAATTTAGCGACTGTCCATTCCCAATCGCTTACGCTAGTCGCAAACTGTTATCTCGCGAGAAGAACTATTCCGTGATAGAGCGTGAATGTCTCGCAATTGTATTCGGCGTGATGCGATTCGCCAAGTACCTGTACGGCAAAGCATTTACGCTCGAAACAGACCACGCGCCGCTTGCATATTTACGGAAGGGAAAAGTCGAAGGCGGACGTCTCATGCGCTGGGCACTTTTCTTGCAAAACTACAATTTCAGCATCAAAGCCATCAAGGGAACCGAAAACATCGGAGCGGATTACCTGAGCAGAATGTGACATTTTTGTGTAAACAGCTCGATTGTGACACTTGTATATATAGTTGATCAACAGGTTGTGTTTGTTTCATCGAGATCTGCATTCTACCAACTTCCGCGTTTAGCGATTTTAGAAATTTTGCTACTGTTTTTTTTAAATTTTTTCTACGGCTTGATATGTAATTCACGCCAGGACACGCGGTTTGATACGTCTTCATGAGCAGTAAGCTTATTTATAAAAAAAAGAGACGTTTTAGATTAAAAACGTGCAAATTTTTGCATGGTGTCGTCTTTAATGGTGTTTTCTAACGCCTTCAAGTAATTCTTGCATAGTTAAATTAAAACCGTTCAGTTTAAGGTTATTCTGACATTGTGAATGAAAATAACTTGAGTATTTTCTCAGAGGGGGTTGTTGTCAGAATATAGAATTTTGCATTTTTGGGTCGATTTGTGTATGTTATTATCAGAATCGTTGTTGTGGGATTAATTGTAAAGTTTTGGTGACTTCGTAGTCATACCGCTCATATATGTAACTTTTTAAGGCTTTCGGTATGTTTGAATACCATTTTTTAATTTTTGTTCTAAGTTGGGGATAAACGTGTGAATTTGGCTTTTTGTGAAGTATTTTGCTTCATAGTTCCTTGCTGTGCATTGTACTTTCAATACGCACTGATACTGTAAGGCATTAGTTTTTAAATCTTAAGATTTGTCAAATTATAGAATTTTTTTAGTAAAAGGGAGCGAAATTTTCTGTCACGTGGTTCTGTGTATCCAATAGAATTGTTGAGTGTAATTCTCTTCCCGAATGTAAATATTTACCTTTACGACGGGGAGGTGTAAGTACCCAACAACGGCATGAAAACACACGAAATGTAAACAAAAAAGCTTTGATGTGATTGGGCAAATAATTTTGGAGGGAAACGTTCCTATTGGCAAACTTTCGGCACTCTCATGAAGGTATATAAGGCAGGCAGCCGCAGGGTTCGACGCACTCGGTTTTCACAAATTCTAGACGGCAGAAGGAGACCAGTTTGGATACAAAATTGGCGGGAAAATTAAAATAGCGTTCAAGTAAAAAGCATTTATAGGAAGACTATCTGTTGTGTGAAAACTAGATGGTATCGAGTAAATTGAATCAGATACTGGATAGAACCTAGCGAAATTGGCAAAAGAGTGATAAAGTGAAAATAAATTTAAAGTTGGAATAAATATTAAGAACACTCAGCTGCTAAGAAGAGAATAACTGCATATTGTGGATGTTGCGAATTGTGTCGACAATAAAACAGAGAGAATGAATATCTGGATATTTATTTGACTTGTACAACCAAGATATTAAAAAAAAAAAGAAATAGTACGATAACTTTGAGTAAGACAGAAAGCAGCATTGAACAAAATAAAATACGATCACTCTGTGATAAAAGTCATTGACACCGTAAGCGATAACCCGCTGCTAGACTTTGACAATAACTCGTCGATTTTCTGAAACATGTTCAACATTACGTCAGAGGCGTGAATTGAGCACTGGGAAAAGGTTGGGTTTTTTTGCAACCAAAATCAACGTCACGTCTAAAAGGCGTTTTTATCAAACGTGTTTGTTTAATGGGTGTTAAAGACGTTGAGTAGGCGTTAATTTATGGTCGCAGTGTGATCACAACCAAATTACAACCAGATTTACTGTTGCGGAAGTGGGTTTTATGCGTCCGAAATCAACGTCTACACAGCATTGTTTATCCAACGTCTATTCAACGTTGTGTCTAAAGACGTTGATCTGAGGTCGCAACCAATCAAAACCAAATTGCAACTACATTTAATGTTTTGGTATGGTGCTGACGCAACCTCAAATCGACATTTTATCGGCATCAGAATGGAATATAACATGTCGAAAAGGTGTAATGCGTAGTGGCAACGTTACATGATATTTCAGAAATTTGTTTATACAGAATTCATACAGAGTTCAGAATCGTATTTCTGTGGTCCCAAGTGTAATTTTCGCTTCTTGGTGGCGAAAACTCCATTTCATAAACTGCATTTTTGGTCTTCTTGCTTGTGTCACATTGGGCTTATCGAACTGTTACATACAAAGAATGCGAATCCATCTATAACACTAAATATCTATATTTCAAATGCACACATTGTTTTGTGAAATTTCAAATAATAATAATAATAACAATACCCAAATGAATTGTTTTTCTTTTCTTTTTTGTTTTTATCTAATGATCCACATAATAAGGTTTCTGCTATTGACGTGGCTGTCAGACCAGTGTTTGTCCCCGCGTGTTGGCCCTAGCCTTGCATTTCCCTTTCTATGTGACTGCCAATTAAGCGCCTAAGATTCAACTCCCCTTCATCCTTCCACTCATCCTCTGAAAAAAAATGATGCGTTTGTATTCCTGACACTGAGAGTTGTTTATGGAACACATAAATAAAGCCAAAAACCGCAAAACTGCTGCAAAATCAAAACATTCAGGGCATATAACTGTATCATTCTGCCATGGAAAAGCATAATAATGACAAGTATAATGGTAGATCGCAATAATGTAAAGTGTTCGCGCAAACTCTTACCGTCATAACTGACAAGAAGACAATTTCCACCAGACGGATGCGTGGCCTTGAGTTTTGTAAACATCTCATTGAAGCCTTGGTATGATTTGGCCAGTTGACGATTGCTAAGTTTCACTTGAAGGCTTCTCTCAGTATTGCCGAGGCAGGCCACGGCGCGGACGTACTCTATCCCGGCGATGTAAGTCTGTCAAAAGTGAACAACTAAAGTATCAGCTCGAGCTGAGAGTGGGAAAGAGCTGTATGGTTCCTCGATCAAATGTCTGGAGATTGATGTTGTTGAAAAACTGACCAACTTGAGTAATGAACTATAGGAAAGGGGGCCAAGTGGGTCAAGGAACAACTCGGTCATAAGGGAAACCTGAAGCAAGGACACCTAGGCCAAGGAACAGTGGGACAAAGGGGAAAACTGGAACAAAGAACAACTGGGACATGAGGGGCACTTGGGTAAGGAACATCGGGGCAAAGGGGACAAATGGGGAAGGAACAATGGGGCAAAGGGGACAACTGGGGCAAGGAACAATGGAGCCAAGGGGACAACTGGGGCAAGGGACAACGAGGGCAAAGGATTAACTGGGGCAAGGGATCCAATGGAATAAAGGTAAAAGAGGAATATGAGTGAGGAATATTAATGAAGTGTGTCAGTTAGGATGTAAGTGAGGAATGGCAATAAAGTATGTGATTGACGAATGCAAATGCAACTGTGACTGGGAAATCGACGCCTAAGCTCTCTTCTGTGCCCGGTAAGCTGTAGTCAATATTGTCCTTGGTTCTCTAGTCAGCAACAGTGATGGCGAAATACACATGTATTAAAATGTAGTAATGATGTTACAAGAACATCATAACAAGGCCACATATACACCACAACCCCGGAAATCGGACCACCTACGGTATATGTATATGTTTCCACCGCAGATGGTCAGACAACATTATTCGACTATGATGCAGTTAGGTGGGTGACATGCAGTCTTGTTCACACGAGGGTTGGAAAGTTACAGGAGGAGAAGTCAATCGATCAGAGGTTTAACATTATCATATCACAATTGTTTATGTTGCATTTGTTAGAGCCGCAAGAGCTTAGATCACAACACATAGCATGTTGTCAATCATCCAGTGTTACGAGGCCTTAGGTGTGCTTATGATATCGGATGTTGAACGAAACCACATGTTTTTCGGCTAAATTGAATGTTTAAGAATATATTCAGCAATGTCTCACATTTTCTTAAACTTTTTATTGAGCCAACACGTCACTTTCCACTCAGTTTGAAATAAAAAAACACGGGATTCTCGACCATAACAGTTTTGTTAACTATATCACAGTCAGATTTGTTAAACGCCTCTCGACCAATCAGAAAGGAGCTTTTTATAAGTAATGTCAATGGCGTTGCGTGCAGTTATGTTCAGTAAATATCGCCTAGTCCAGTATGCTCCATCCTATATCATGTCAATTGCCCAGTTAATGATTATAATGATACGTCATATGGTGTGTGACAGGGGTGGGAGGAGGGCAAACATTGTTTTTACTGCCGTGTAGAATGGGTACCAAATCATGGCTTTACTTAAGTTAAAACAAGGTTTGCTCCCACACCATAAAGTAGTTTTGTTAATACATATCTTTATTCATAAGTTTATGCTCATTTTTCTGTAAAATTTAGAGCACTCTCTGATGCATAGGTTATGCTCAAATAGGGCTAAACTTTTGTGAGTGATGCGGTCGTTTCTAACATTGGTCGTGTCTTAGCTGCCACTTTGTTCATTTTTGCTTTAAATTTTATAATAGAAAATTTGCTTAACTTCGACATGTCACTTTATTTACATGTAACATTTCTAGTTTAAACACTGGTTTTCTCACCGTGCCGTTGTAGTCAAACTTAAAGACGAAGGTCGCATAAAACCGCTTAGTTGACCCAACATTCCAGCTAGCAGTAGGCGTGTCTAAGATCTCAAATCCAAAATCTTCGAACGGTTTTGGTGCCTTCCGTGTCTGGCCCTCGTAGCAAATATCTACCTCTGTAATTACAAAACGAAATAATGTTATTTGACATCGGAGCGTATTCGGCATCTCATATATTGTTCTGTTCTATTCGTTGTCATATCCTTTCTTTAACCTCTTTTCTTAGAGCCACATGAAGACTTAGTTTATTATGTTATCTACAGGTATATCCTCGGGTTTATTCTCCGATGTCCATTTTGATAGACATGTTTCTAGATAGCTCAACATGACATGAAATTTCGTTCTTTATTTCTTCTTTTTCATTTTCTTCTTTATTTCTTCTTTTTCATTTTCTTCCTTTTTCATATAGAATGCTCACTGAGCAGACAGCACATTCATTTCTTCCTATCCTTACAATGTGGGTCTTGATTCCATGTGCTTGTGCATTTAGATATACCCAAGTGTCCAAATATACTGAATCAGACTCCACTTGTATAAACTTACAGTCACATTTTTCCTGGGTAAAATTGTTAGATAACTTTGCAGTTTTAGATATGAAAAAAGAGGAAAAATACATCAACCGTTTGTGCCAAAATATTGGAAAGCTGCGATTTTTATAACGCGAGTTACTCTACAATAAAGAAAAAAACGTGTTTTTGTGGTCAGTCGGCTCGAACTCACTTCCACATTAAGTTAGCTTTTTACACACTTTTTCGATCAAAAGTACCAGAACCGATAATCTTTTTTCATAAACAATCAAAGAATGGGACAAAGTGTAGTTTCTGAAAACCATTCCATTTTGTAGCCACAATATAGCCACCTCCGTAAACCGACCCTAATCTCAAACGTGATCCTAAGGCTGGCACAAATCGATTGCACTAGCACTGACCCCTCCCCTCCCTCCCCCAATACTTAAAATTTAAGCGCATTTACTCGTTAATGGTGCTTCGAAATGAATGGGTCCTTTAAATCACATCTTTAATCCGTAGTGTACACCCGCCTGTTAGAAAAAAAGTTCAGGAACGCTCACTTCCAAATAATTTGAGAGCGACATGTGCTAGTGATAGTCTTATCCCTACCTCCAGTGGTGCGACCCAGTTTTTCGGTAAGAACGATCAATTTGGGAAAATACACGAACTTCTCATCTGGATTTGCGTTTTGATACTTTTCAACTACACTCCTTAAATCACCCAGCTTGGCTGAAAATTACAATGTTAATCAATTAAATGTTTTAATACTTGCTACTTATCAATAACGATAACAAATTATGCAAATATCTCCAATTAGATGTCCATTTTAATACATTCAGAATACGGAATACATAAAACAAGATTGGCATCTTAACGTGTAATGAAGTTAAGCATATAAAATGGAGCGGTTCCCAAACTAGATATCTCATATTTATTTAAGATATTCTAATTAGTTATTATTATTATTATTATTATTATTATTATTATTATTATTATTATTATTATTATTATTATTATTATTATTATTATTATTATTATTTTATTATTATTATTATTATTATTATTATTATTATTATTATTATTATTATTATTATTATTATTATTATTATTATTATTATTGAGAATTTTATATACCATCCAACATGAGTTGTCCTCTAAAATTGGTGGAAAACAGGTAATTGAAGAAGGTTGCACAAGCAAGTCCTATATGACATGGCCCAGTGTTCACCGGAAACTGAAGCTCTCCTGGCAAGAAATAGCATCTATTTATTATTATTATTGTCGCTGCTACTACAATCACTACTGCTAACACTACCACCATTACTACTAATACTGCTACTACCACTACTCATATTTCTACCACTACATTTTGGCACCAAATGAATTCATCTGTGAAATATTTTCATGTATATCTTGATATCTCAGCTGGCTTACACATTTCCTTAACAAGAAGATTCATTTTTTCCCAAAGGGGCAGTATGGAGGTGTTTCACTTTGCATGACCAAAAAATTATCTATCCATCTTTCACTACTTAAACGTTTTTTAATGAAGTATTCACGTTTACAAACTCTGGCCAGGCTTGCATAAAATTTATTAGGTTGTGCAAGTGTGCTGGCAAATCCAGCTGGCAGGCACATACGGTAATTGGACAAATCAAGGGAGCAGATACATAACTGGGCACATGGCCTCAGACAACAGTGCTATGCCTGACGACTCTTTCCGTCATGAGCACTCCCAAAGTGTCTCTTCATTGTATAGAATTTCACACTTTTCATAATATAGGCTTTCATATCATCCAATAATTTTTCAAAATGCACCGACCACTTGTATTTTAAAAACATAAAACATAAACTAAAGTCAAAATAACCTTTGAATGCACCAGCAATTTTCTCTACAGCCTTTTTGTAGCTGACGCTCGTTTCTGGGTGCTTGAGGTACACGCAGAGGAAATTCTCGACAGCTTGACCTAGTTCACTGTCGAGCTTCATCTCTGCCCCATCCACTAACACAGCAATAAACTGTAACCTTTGTGAGCGGTCTTGCGAACTTATAAGCTCGTTGACATGCTGAAAAAAAACACGAATTAGGCATTGATCATACACTAAATTCTACTACGACAGTTTTCCCTTCGATCAGCACACTTCTCTACTTATAAAGACTGAGCAATGCTTTAAAGATTATTTGATGTAATATGTGAAAAATAATGTGAAAAAAAGTTTTAAAAATATCAAAATAGTGGTGCGAGCTAAGCAATTCCTGGTACGAGTTAAGCAGTTCCTAGTACGAGTTGTCCAAAGTGGTACGAGTTGGTGACATTGTTGGGTTACCATATACTCATATTAGTTTTTTTTTTTTTCGTGAAGAATGACAGAAAAAACTGTTTTAGTTTGAATTTAGTTCATTGCCATACTTTAAACACGATTCGCAAGTGCAGCTTTACCAATAATAAGTCGAAGATTCATTAACTATTTAGTTAGTTGGTGGTATCTGTAACTGTGACTGCAAATTTATAACTGCAATTTCTTCTAAATGGAGATCGGGTTCTTTACGCTATCATTTAACATAACATTTCGCCATGAATTTTATCCCGCGTTAAGACGGACATATTGCAGTTTAAAACATTTATTTTGCGTGTCATGTTTAGGTGTATCTTAGATAAATGTTTCCACATCGGATCTCATTTGCTCTGTTTTTTTTTTGTTTTGTTTTTTGTTTATTTATTTTCAGGGGGTCACAGTATCCAATGCAGTGTTGGGTTTCAAAATATTTCTACTCACTACTTTCTGCTCGTCACTGAGATGCCCTTTTTTGATCCATAAAATGATCAAGCGGTCCTTGGGATCTTGAAATGTAGAAATGAATTGTTGTTTTTGCTGGACGTCAACACCGTGTTCCTTTAATTGCTCTTCAAAGCGGTCAATCTCCTCGACACTCTCTGAGTCATCAGGCCAAATGCACGCCGTCAGTCTAACGAATAAAGGAAAGCTCAAACTCATACTTCACATCAAAACTATGTTTGAGTTCAAGACTTTTTGTGTGGTCGCCAGTGGAAAATGTTTGCACGTATAATTTAAATTAAAAAATAAAGTACACCAGACACATCTGTTGCGAAATCAACGTAACTGGTTTTTTTATTGAGCTGCACTTAATTTTAAGCCATCCACGTGATTACTCAGACTGAACCAGAGTATAGATTTTGAACTTCAGGTTTACTTGTTGAATTAGCAAATCTCTTAATGGCTAAATTTTGAGCTTCAGTATGAGTCTGAGTAACATTATTGAATGCGGGCGCAGGATTTATGCTCGCAGGGGGAGGGGTGGGGAGGAGGTGACAAAAGCATGATATCAGTAGAGAAATTAGTATTTCATTAAAAATTAACTTGCTAAGAACAATCACCGTGTGTTATATAATTTCGGTTTCTGAACACATGAATCATACTCGGAAATTAGAAAAAAAAAACATACACCATTGTACTATATTTTTACAGGTGACTGATTTCTGTAAATGTAGAAGTCTATGTATTTGTTTTTCATCATGGTAGTGATTCAGTATTCAGTCAATCACATATTTACTTTGGTTCGCAGGGTGTTGGGTTTCTTTCACGCTCATGAATAGCTTCGATAACTTTTTCATCCAGATTTTTCTCCTGTTCTGTTGGAATATTGATTAAATAACGTGCATGATAAAACAGGCAAAGTTTGTTATAAATATTACAGCCCGCGTCGCTTTTTTTTTCAATTTAATTTTAACTCGTTCCAAAGTGAATTTTTTGTAAATCAATGGAAATGCTAAATTTTCGTATTTTTGGCATGGTTATAAAAATTGCATCTACTTTATAAATTCTTCGCATGCAACAATTAACTCGCATCTGTATCATGTGTGAGGTGAACATCAACAGCAATAAGATTTTAAAAAAAAAAATTCCACTGAGTTTGTCTTTCGATTTGAATAACAAGTTAGATTTCCGGTAAATTTTAATTCATTTCACCTTTGAAAGGGAGACAAATGTATTTTCCCTTAAATTTCCTGTCTAGTAACTGCTTCATCGTCCGGATAAATTCTTCGCGCTGAATTTCCAGCTCTCTGTCATTGAGCGGGATGATGTTGTTGGCATAATGCTTAGTGTTCCCCTCGTACACTTTGTTTAACGTCGAGGGAATATTCGGTACTTCAATGATCGGTAAATAAATCTGAATTGAAAAAAAAAACAACAACAATCGTTTTAATTGGTGTGCTACTGTGCATACATGTATTATGGTTTAGATTGACTGAATGCAATAAATAACAAAAAAAAAAAAAAAAAAAACGTTTCGTAACGCATTCATAACTTAGTCAACAAGTGAGAAATAAAATGAATGATCATTGAATATAAAAAATATCCTCAGAATATTCTTACGGCGATATGAGTCCTACATACTCACAAGACAAAGTAGGCATTTTATGGAATGCCATTTTCACATTTATTAGAGAATTATTGATATCAAGAATTAATTTTTGATCACAAATTTTTTTGTGTTATCAATAATGAATTTTTGATATCAAAAAATCATTTTTTGATATCAAAAATTAATTTTTGCTATCTGTAATTATATTTTTGATATATCTTAATGTATTCTTGATCTCAATAAATATTCAGGGATATCAAGAAATATTTATTGATATAAAAATGACTTAATGATCTCTAAAATTGATTTCTTGAAATAAAAAATTCTTAACAGCAAAAATGAGATATTTGATGAGAAAATCTCAGTTGCGAGCTCAATTATTTATTATCCTGTTATTGATATCAAGAATTTATTTCAAATATCATTACTTCAGAATGAGACCTTTTCTCATTCATATTTTGAAATCTGAAAATGATTTTTTGATCCCAAAAAATAATTTTTGATATGAAAATATTAGTCTGTTTATCTATATAAAAATTCAGAAGCACACATCTGAGAATAAAATAATGACCGGTCCTTGTATACAGTATAAAGAAAAGAACCAATTGTTGAGCTCAAAAACTGTGTTGTTATTATTGATATCAATAATTCAAGTTTTCATCTCCAGGATGTAATTGACGATTCGTTAAATATTTATATAAATGTGTGTCCTTAACATTTTTTAAGTTTATAAAATTGATTTTTGATCTCAAAACTTCATTTTTGCTATCTAATATTCAATTATTGATAGTAAAATATAAATTAGTGAGATCTACATTGATTTATTGATACCTTCAATTATAGTTTGATATCAAAAATAGCATTAAATGTTAAAACGGCATTCCATAGCATTTAATACACCATAACAACATTCTTTTAAAAACTGAAAAGCTAAAGTAGCTATCGGGGGTGCGAATTTGCAAGGCGCTGAAATACAGTCTGAATTTAACGGGAAGTGTGGGTATCTCTGCGCCATCTAGCGACCGAAATACGCATTAAATTGAATATCGCTGAGTTTGAATCCATGTTTACACAGTATATATAACTACTAAATCTGTCTAGATCGAAAAATTCTTTTCAAAGACAAATAGGATCGTGTCCAGAAATGGTCTGTATTGATATTTTGTTCCTAGAAGGGCCTGTGTTGATATATTGTCCATTAAAATCATATTACACTCTTTCACCATTTATCCATTGAGTCACTGGGATTTTGTCAAAAACATTGTATAATTCTCTTATTGATACGGGGACATATATTTTTATTTGCTTAAAAAATTTCGTATGACATGTTTTTCAAGCAGGGAAAAATGAGGCAATTGTCAATTGTGATTATGTGTGAATTTTGTATTTTGATTGAAATTCCTTGGTTTTCCCAATGGTTTCTACAGTAAAAGTACGCGAAGTTTCAGTGTCTTTATTTCTCTTATAACCCCCTTTTTCTTTTCAATTTTTGAATGTATACCCTCAAAGCATTAAACTGTGAAAGTATGAAGGAAATGTCAATTGCAGGTGAGATACCCGCATTTCCCTTTAAAACATTTCGGTAAAAACTAAACAAAACAAAAAAAAAACAGGATAAAGGGTATAGGCTCTTATTGTTCTTATAGTTTATAAAAAATCGCTCGAATTTCAGTGCCTGTGGTGACCGCATTGAATATTTGATCGATCCGATGTTCTGTTAAGTTACTGGCCTTGACATAACCTTTAGGAACGAGTTTAGATACCTACAAAATCAATGTATTATTGACAACGTCCAACAAACAAGCGAAAAAAAAACGATTAAAACGAAGAAGCGTATGTAAATATCTATCATTGTAATGTTTGCTTGTCTTATGAGGTTCAAACAACATCCAATTTCGCTAGTAATAGCATTCACAACAAGTCGCAGATTGTCATTTTAAGTAAAGGTTTGCAATCACTACAAAATGCCATTACCACTGGCTGACTGTTGCTGTCTTTTCCCTTTAGTATATAAACGGTCATTGTAAACGGCCGTTCCATTCCGTCGACTGCGCCCTTCGGAAGCATTACTGTTTGTTTCTTCCGTTCGTCTTCTGTCAGTTTCAGTGCACTCGCATATGCATCCAAACTGACTGTAGACAAAAAATGTTGAAAACCATTCATACACATTTTATTATTTTACATCACCGCAAAGCAATGTTTGAAATTAATTGTAATATCTAAAAGCACTGGAATTACGGTGTATTTAATCATGTATTTAAGACTATTGCCATTAAGCATACAACTAGTTTACTGTCTCAGGCATAATATCTAGTCTTTGAATATTATAGTGACCTCGGCTTGGAAAAAGGTGAAAAGGAAATGTGAAATTTTGCGTTTCAAAGTTCACCTGAAGAGTTTTCATAGGGCTTCAGTTATCAAAAGTTACACATATATACCTAGATGTCCTATATCTTGAACAAAAAATTATGATAGCGCTTTTATATATAGCGGATATTTTGTATTGGTTGTATCAGTAGATTGGGTGCCTTTCTTAGTGAACGGAAAGTTAAATTTAAGCCTCAGATGATCTTTGATGTATAGGTGAGGATGCAGATCGGACAGGTTGACCCGAAGTAATTTTATATTTTACGCTCTTTTCCTCCTGCCGATTTTCTAGGATTAGCTCAGCTATTCCTGAGCAAATCCGCAATATGAAAAGCAGACACACGGGAGTAATAAACCCTGCCCGGATAAGTTATCCATAGCTAGCCGCAGGATTTGCTCAGCTTAAAATCCTCAATGATGCAATAACGTAGCGCTGAAGAGCAACGCCATGTTGTCAAACTGCGTGTAACGGAAGGATATATTTATGAGCTCGTCCGTCTGTCCGTCTGTCCGCATGCGCGTCCGTGCTACATCCCCGAAACTATAGGTCGGATTGTTTTTGAAATTCCACACACAGTTGGGGCATATATTGAAGGAGTGCAACGTCTTATTTTGTGTTCGGAATCATGAAAATTGTCAAAAATTAGCATTCATACAAATTTGTCCGCGTAATAGAACGTCATATACGGGCTATACCTCCGAGACTACAAGTCGAATTGCTTTGAAATTCACATACGGATAGATCACATACTGAAGGTGTATATATTGTGTTGTTTTTGTTCGGAATCATACAAAAATCTCAAAATTACAGTATTTTGAAATTTGGTAAAACTCGGCGTTTTGTTATACTGTCGGCATGATGGAACGTCGGATTGTTGTGAAATTTTGCACACGATTAAAACACATGTGGAACATGTGCGACGTTGTGGGTTTATTCGGATTTAAGAAATAGTGACAAAACGAATTATTTATTTGTTCGGTTGTTGAAAAAATCTCACACATAGATAGAGCATACATAGCAGTGTGTTGTGTCGTATTTTTGTTCGGATTCACAAAAAATGTAAAAATGACAGTATTTTGAAATATGGTAAAGGCTGTGCCCCGGAAACTTTTTTTTTTAAATTTTATACACGGATAACGCAGATACTTAAATTGCCAAAATATCTTTTAAAATATAAAACTTAGCTTTTGTCGAATTCTAAAAATGTTAAACTGTTAGAATTGTAAAGAACTTGATGAAAGTGGCATTAGTATGGCACTTTACAAATCGACTCTAGCACCACTTTCGGAAATAATACAATTGCCACACAGTCAACTGCCGCATTGGGACAGTTGCCGCATAGGACAATTCCCTACTTTTTGTAAAATATATATTCTTACCTCCGAAATAAGTGGATTTACGGTAAGCGCAATTAAATACGATTGCATTCGGGTAAGAAAGTATAAAGTGGGCAGAAAAAATGTGTTGGAGTATACATATATCACCTTAGAATACATACAGACCGAAAGAGTGAAACCCAAAGTATTAATGAGTTTATCACGAAAACACTCATCGCATTTCTGTAATTGTGGATGACTTTGCCAATAGGCATATCATAGATTTCGTACGTAATTATCATACAATGTGCACATGTGGACCAGCACTGTGACTGCATAAAGTAAAATATTTGTAATTCAGAGTAGTTCAAAGTAGTTTAATACTGGGCATTGGATATTTACATTTCAGGAGCCAGGAACTGTAATTTAAGTTGAACATTTCATATATCACAGCTGCAGTTTGATACTGAATATTGACAGTTTAAAAGTAGAAAAATAGTAGTAATTTCTTATTTTAGATGCACAAAATAGAATAAATTATTGTAGAGTAGTGCGGCAATACTTAAAATAAAAATTGTACAGAAGATTATAATTTTTTACAAAAAGTAGGAAATTGTCCTTTTGAGTTCGTGCGGTTGTAGTCTCAATGTGGGAATTGCCCACGCGGCAATGGTCCACGCGGCAATAGTCCGTGCGGCAATTGTCCATGCAGCAATTGTCCTAGACCACCACAGATCATCTGCGTTGCACGGGGGATTGTGTTTCTGTGAGGTTCTAGTTTAGGATTAACTAATCCAAGCAGAATTAGTTAGGCCCGAGTTTGTGCTTTTCATACTGACGATTTGCTTCGGATTTGTTCAGTTAATCTTAAGCAAATCCATAGTATGAATGAAGCATTACGTAGCTTGAAATTACATGAAGAATATGAGGTAATTCTAACCTCGATTCCACACATTCCATTTCAGCTATGATCTGACCACTTGTTCAGATTTTTCACCCAGTGATTAATATATACTTACATGACCAACTGCACGTCTCCGGTATCGCGATGACAGTCCACGGTACTCGGACAACTTTAGCAGTAGGGTCTGTGGCAACAAGTTCTTTGCTGAGCTCATCACACTTGGCAATGTATCGCTTTTCGAACTCTGAAAGGCAGTTTATGTTTTTTTTTAGTATAATCATATCAGTATAAGTAACTAGGAAGAAAAATACTCGCAAACCAATTTATTTCTTAAATTTGACGTGGCCGACCGGCGATATTTTTTATTATTTATTTTTTAAATAAAACATTCTTGCTAGGTATTTTTCTCTCGCAGAAGATAAGTTTAAATAGTTCTATAAAACGTCATTATGACATAGTATTATGTGATCAATTTATCAGTCGCTGTTTTAAAGCGTTTGAAGATCTTCATTGTATGAAATTGCGAGCGTCGGCGACGGTAAACATTTTAGGATAAATTTCTCATCTGAAAGGTCAATTAGTACGCTTTCTGCCTTACGCGTAATTTTTTCTCAGAATTTGGCCCACCTCGGCCAGTAACGTTAAATATCGGAGATGCTGGAAAGGTACTAAACACGATGACATGAAATGTGTACGAACCATAAGTATAAGGACTGTGCTAGCGAACATTTGGAATTGCGAGGGAAAAAAAGTACACAGGTGTGTGTCCTGTGCTAATAACCTTTGTAACTATATGTATTAACTTTGTGACATATTTTGAAAAAAAAAAAAGATTTTCGAAACTGTGTAAACAAATGTTTTTTTTTTTTAATTCCTTTTACTGAAAACAGTTCGGGGTTCAGCTAATTGAAAACCCCACGAAGTGCACATTGCGTCTAAAAGTTTTTTTCAGCGGAACCTCGGAACCAGGCCGATAACTTTCGACAGAACCAAAAATAACGTTCTAATTGGGTGACCCAATACCGATGATTCACCATATTTATTATACCAAAGACTGCATACCGTCACTGAGAAACAGCCTGGCAGCATCGGCGTAGTTGATAGCCAGACCTTTCGCGATTTCACCAAGAGGATCTAAAATACTTGGTGTGATGGTATTCGCTGAAATCAGAGCAATTAAACACATTTTAGAAAACTGAATATAACCTGCAATACGAGATATTTTGTTGATGGATTTGGGTCTGGCCTAACATATAAAAAGCGGGGGTTGTTTCCGAACTGCAATCAGCGCCCACAAAAGGTGGGGTCTAAAAATGTGCCCAAACAATTCTCAAGTGTAAGTTCATCTAGTTCTTGTACTATACTATGGTGGCAGCCACATGGTACTTTCTAGCTGTGCCTGTACCCCCGAGGAAAAAGGGGTGTTTTTTTTAATAATTTCAAACTGTGTGTTTAGGAGCTCCAAGAGCTCCTTCTTTGGTTTAAAATGGGAATTTTTTAAACTTGGAACTTCACGTTCAGGGACCGTTTTAAAAAGTCATCGACACGCATGGTGACCAATTTAAATGGTGAGTGACTACCTTCCCCCCCCCCCCCACCCCATCTCCCCTTCATTCCCTTGCTCCTTGCTGAGATACCAAATTTTAAGACAAATGAAATTGAAATGAATCGACCGCTAAAATTTAAAAAAAATAGCCCTTATTTCTTAGAAGTAATTTTACCTGTCAACTGGTCAAGAAGGTTTTGTTGAAAGTTCGCATCGTCCATAAACAAAGGTTGTTCCTTGAGAAATGCGGGTACGCTTTGTATCGTACTTTGATGGTTATATGCGGCGCGAGTTGAGTAAATGGGAATAAACTTGCGAGCATTCGCTTGTATTTCCCATCGGTGTACTGCATCGAAAATGGGAAGCAGGCTCTACAATAATCATTAAAATATTCATTAACGAATCATCACTCGGACTAATTGGAAGTTAAAGAGCGCGGTGTGTTGTAATTAAATGTTCAATTTCTTATTTTTTATACACTTTAAAATTTAAGTTTTTATTTATTTATTTGTTTTCCCAGCGTTTTTTATTTAGCCGGTAAATGTAACAGCTTTTTTACAAGCTGGTTACCGTTGAGCTGGGAAAATTGAAAATTTTAGACTTACCCTGATATATTTTTCTTCGTGTGCTAAATACACAGCATATTTACATTTGTAAAGATTCGACCAAATGTATTCTTCTTGGTATTCGAAGGGACTGCAATAAGGCAGCAAGTTTACGCCAGGCAGTGACTGCAAGTGTGTTTTTAACTTGTCAATTTCTTCAGTGTCTTCAACGTTTGCCAGAAGGACTGGAATCCCGTCTATTTCCATGTCCATTGCTTTGCCTTTAATGGTTGATCTTGAATAAACCGAAGAACAAAAGAGAGTTCACACCCAGTTTTGAACCAATGAGCATGTTTACTTAACTCGCGGTTCGCGGTTCGCATTTAAGACCAATGCGCAAGTTTATTCAACTTCCAATTTTTGGCGGATCGCCAAAAAAAGATAACCATTCAAGAGGGGTCTACCTAGAGAAGAATCTACAAAACTGAAAAGGAATTCAATCAAAAATGTGGGAGAAGAAGCATTTTTAAAATTAAACGCCAATATATTAGAAAATGTCCCCTATTTTGCCAATTTTTGGCGGATCGCCAAAAATGTAAGATTTTAACAGAGCGCTACCTACAGAACATTGGTGTGCAAAGGTTAAAGAAAATTTGATCAAAATTGTGGGAGAAGAAGCATTTTGAAAATTGGCAACCATAAAATTATAAATGCCCCCCCCCCCCCATTTGGCCACTTTTTGGCAGATCGTCAAAAAAAGTAAAATATTCAACAGAAGCCTACCTAGACAGCAGTTGTACAAAAGTGGAAAAGAATCCGATCGAAATTGTGAGAGAAAAAGCACTTTGAAAATTAGACACCAAAAATGAAAAAATGCTCTTCCCCTTTGGCCAATTTTTGGCGAATCACCAAAAAAAAAAGAGTAAATTTTCAAGAGAGGCGTACGTTAAGATCAATCTCACAAAATTAAATGAAAATCTAATCACAGTTGTGTGAAAGTAAGCATTTTGAAAATTGGCAACCATAAAAGTATAAATGCCCCACTCCTCTGGCCATTTTTAGGCGCATCGCCAAAAAGAGCAACTTTTCAAGAGAGCCCCACCAAGATATCCAAGCAAAATTGTGGGAGAAGAAGCATTTTAAAAATTAGACACCAAAAAAAAAAAAAATTAAAAAATGCTCCCATTTGGCCAATTTTTGTCCGGTCGCCACAAAACATTTTCAAGAGAGACGTATGTTAAGAATATTCATGCATAATTTAAAGAAAATCTGATTAAAACGGATTAAAAAGAAAATTGGCAACAAAAAATTTTAAATGTCCTCCATTTGGCCAATTTTTGGCGGATCGCCAAAAAGAGTAATTTTTAAGAGAGCCTACCTGGAGAAAAATTGCACAAAATTGGAAAGGAATCCGATCAAAATTGTGGAGAAGAAGCCTTTTGAAAATTAGACACCACAAAATAAAAAAAAATGCCCCCCCCCCATTTGGCCAGTTTTTTTTTACTGATCTCCAAAAAAAGTAAATTTTCAAGAGAGAATTATGTTAAGAACATTCGTACAAAATGTGAAGAAAATCTGATCAAAATTGTTCAAGAAGCAGCATTTTGAAAACATTTAAAAATACCCCCCCCCCCCCCCCAATTTAGTCAATTTTTGGCGGATCGCCAAAATAAGTAATTTTTCAAAAGAGGCCTATCTAGAGAGTATTTGCATAAAATTTAAAGAAAATCTGATCAAAATAGTGGGAGTAAAAGCATTTTGAAAATTGGCAACCGAAAACTTTTAAATGCCCCCATTTTGTCAATTTTTGGCAGATCGCCAAAAAAAGTTTAAAGAGAGGCCTGCCTAGAGAACATTCTTATAAAATTTGAGAGGAATCCGACGAAAACTGAAGAAGAAGCATGTTGAGTAAAAGCTTACACACGCACACACGCACATATGTACATACAGACTACATATGCCCTTCTATTGATGTGATAAGACCAGCCCGACGTAGTCGGCTGGTCTAAAAAGGGGGTATTAATTTCAAACTTTAAGTTAGCATTCCACGTTTAGGAAGTCAAACGCACTCAAACGCACTCAAAAAAGCATATCCGGTACAGCACACACAGGCATGCAGTAACCATCACTGCACATGTACATATGCTTCCAAATGAAAACTGAAAAAAATAAAAAGTAGGGAGAAATAATAATAGGGACTTGTCCTAAGTAGGGACTTGTCCAATAGGGATTTGACCGGTAGGGACTTATCCGGTAGAGACTTGTCCAGTAGGCACTTTTCCTGTTCCCGGGCGGGAACAGGAGTCCATTTCGCCGACATGTGATTCTAGATTATTAATGTTTCGACGCCTATATACCGTCGCTTTCCCGACGTCTATAAGACGCATGTAGACGTTGCTTTAACTTCCACTTGCAACTTTTACGCAACATCGATTATCGTCGAATAATCGACATCTACCAACGTCCGAAGACGTTGTTTCGACTTCCACAAACAACCACAACCCGACGCCTATCAAAGTTGTCTGCACGCTACATTGTTTATACTTGAATCACTCCTTCTTTTGTGGAAAAATAAAAAAAAAGTTTTTAACGTAAAAGCCACTCCACGCGTACTGCGTGTGATCTCCATAATTACCCCTTTTCTCCGCGTTTGTGTGTGTGTGTGTGTGGGGGGGGGGGGGGGTTCTTTTTTCCCCCTGGCCCCACCTTCGGGATTACCATTCGAGGCTACACAGAATTATACACACGGTGTTTATTTGTCTCATGTGGTATTCTCTGTGTGGTGTATTGATGTAACAATATCTGAAAAACTGTCACCCCCTCCCCTTCCTTACAATTAAAATAGAAATGTATTAAAATAGAAATGTGAAACCGGTTAATTGCAGTAGCGGATACAGCTTTCGGGCAAGGGGGGGGGGGGAGGTTCAACTTTTGAAACTCGGAATTAAACAGTCAGACTTTTTTCGGATTTATGGGGGGGGGGGTGCAACCCCTGACCCCCCCCCCCCCCTTGGATCCGCCACTGAATTGCACAAGGTATAAAATAGCGTGTGTTCGCCCGGTGAAGAAACTTTCCCAATAAATAAAAAACTCGCGTTCGCTTTGCAATCGGAAAAATATTTACCTGTGTAAATGACCTGTGTTTCACGACACACAGATCTTTTCAAAGCATTATAATGTGTTTTACTTCTTGCTTATTTCACCCGGCATTTTTGTCATAACTTCTCTTATCCTGCAGGTCTGGTTTACTTTACGTGTGCTTCGTTAGAAAACTATGAAACAGCTGACCACTGAAGACATCATTCTAACTGTTGTATCTCAACACAGAGCGGATGAATATTTTAAAAAGTAGTTACTTTCTTTTATAAGTACTATTTTCGTGAAAACACCCAGTGGATCTGCGGAGGAAAAGGTGTTATGCACAACAGACCGAACCGCCGTAGAGGTCTGTTGTGGAACAACAACGCCCTCCTGAGTTATTACGCTGCACCATTGATCACATGGGGTTGTGGTGGGAAATTTTCTCGCTGTGTTTGTGTCTGAAAACGTGCTTTTTTCACAAGAAATGAGGGCAAATCGACAATGACTGCAGTATTTATGGACCGAATCATTCTCTCCTAACTCCACGCTTGGAGGGGTGGCACTCTCGGGTTTGGCTTGGGCGATCATTGGTAACCCATTGTTTATTCGGAATCCGTGAACTTTTATCTACTGCTCTTTTGCTTCAAACGGAGAGATCTTTTCTATGCCAATATAACAACATGTGACTTTTTAAGACAGTTGAAGATCTTTGTGCCTTTTAAAATTTGACCCCTTGCTTTTGCCTTCTTCTTTTTTTTTTATCTTTTTTGTATTACTATTATTAACACTTGACAAGCCTATGGCCTGCAAGGGTTATATGAATTTGTGCAAAATTCGTCCTTTTTTTCTTCTTGACAGTTTTTCCAATTTTTTGTGTCTTCTTCTCTGACACCATGGGCCCGAGGACCATGAAACTTGGGACTTATGAAGAGCTTGATCTGAACATGTGCATGTGACTTTTTATTTTCGTCTTTGATTTCGTTTTCTTTGCTCGCACAAAGCTCACTGAGCAAATGTGTATTCTGTGCTGTGCTGTCGTCAAATGTGTATTCTGTGCTGTCGTTAAATGCTACGCATTTATTTGCAAAAAATACACTCTTTTCACATGGCATTTTAACAAAGAAAACGAAATCAAAGACGAAAATAAAAAGTCACATGCACATGTTCAGATCAAGCACTTCATAAGTCCCAAGTTTCATGGTCCTAGGGCCCATAGTGTCAGAGAAGAAGAAGACACAAAAAATCGGAAAAAGTGTCAAGAAGAAAAAAAAGGGACGAATTTTGCTCGCACAAATTCATATAACCCTTGCAAGAGAAAGGCTTGTCGAGTGTTAATGACTCCCAAGGTGTAAGGTCTAATCGATAACATGGGTCAATAAGCCTATCTGGGGTGATTGTGCAAAAAAATATACAATAATATTACTCAACAATATACAGCGGCCACCCTTGTTAGGGTCTTCCAAGGGATGGGGCCCTCTCATAGACAGAAACACTTTTCAATAGCTCTGTTCTAGGTGACTGCCAGAAATAACAACCAGCTCTGCGAAATCATTCCCAGTTGTGGTTCTAGTTTGTCGTTTTTGGCAATGTTGTGTAAAATAAGAAGAAATTATGATTACAATTTGATAAATAACCATCGAACCTGACGTTTTCATGCAAACAAGTCATTTTTTCCGTCGGGCGTTAAGGTGTTTATGTGCATTGGCATAGCCACGTTTTCACAACTAGGGGGGGGGGGGGGGGGGGGGCAAACCTTCGTAACATAGGGGGCCGAAGGATACTATGGCCCCCAACTCTGAAAAGTGAGGGCGGCTAAGACATCCCCCCCCCCCCCCCGCCGGTGGCTACGCCTATGATGTGTGTGTTGAGGGTGGGGGTGGGGGTGAAAGTATGTGCGTGGGTGTTGTAATATTTACATAAAAGTTGTTACTGTAAAGACTGTATTTCTATTTGGAAGAATTGAGCGCCGAGGACGAGAACGCAAAATATAACATTAGGCTTTCCCCCAAATGGCCAATTGAAGACTTTTTCTCTGCCTCGCGAGCGAAATTTTCACAATCCAATATTTAAAACCCCAGGCTGTCGCTTTCTTTTTTTTTTTATTTAACTCAGATACGTTAGTCAGATACATTTCGAACACGTGTTCTGTCGGCATGAAGAATAGTTAAGTTTCTTAGTTTTCATGCCAGCATTTTAGGTAAATACAACAAAATATTCTTACCTGTTGTAAAGCAACGATTGCTATTGCTACTGCCAAGAATAAATGATTTTAAGTTCAACACAAGATTTTAATCCTCGTTGTGGATCAGCTATTTATATATTTAGGAAGCTGCTGTCAGCCAGCGCCAAATGTCGCATTCAAACTGCTTCGACTCCTCAGAGAAATAGCACCATTGATCTCCTTTTATACTTTTCCCCTCATCCCCGGGTACTTCACCTAATCGATGACATCATGTAATTTGCGCGTCAAAGGGAAAACACCCCAGAATTTACTTTTTTTTTATAAACAAACCCCTTACTCTGGTTATAAAAAAACTAGACCGTTTTTGCTACCGAGTAGCGAAAATTACACTTGGGGACCACAAAAAATACGATTCTGAACTCTCAAAATTCAGAAGTGACCAAGAACGAAGAGGTTAAGGTCACAAAGGGTCATTATAAGCTCAAAATCGCCCCTCTCTAACCTTTTTCGAGATAATGGCCCACTTCCGATTTTTGACATTGGCCATGACCGAGGAGGTCTTTTAGGCCCAGAGAGTCGAAAATAAGCTGAAAATCACTCCATCTCTAACGTTTTCGAAATAAAGGCTCACTTCCGATTTTTACTTTCAGAATGTTCGAGAAGGTCAAGGTCACTGAGGAGCGTCTTGCGTAGGTATTTTAGGCCCATAGGTTCGAAAATAAGTTCAAAATCTCTAACCCTTTTCAAGATAATGGCTCATTTCCAGTTTTTTTTACATTGACCATGATCGAGGAGGTCAAGATCAACTACCCACTACTTACGTATGGTCTGTCAAGCTCAAAGAGTCGAAAATGAGCTGAAAATCACTCTATTTCTAACCGTTTTCGACACAATGGTCCACTTCTATTCTCAGCCTTCCTGGCTTCTATAACGTTTAAGAGATCAGTACAGATATTACAGACAGTTACAGCATCAATTCCGACCCCCAGATACCGCGAAATCAACAGTTTTAATTTTGGCCGGAATGTGCCCGCGGTGCGGCAACTTGACTACGACAACGTGGGTTTGACAGCCAAGACACCTGACAGTTGAGTGAAGCACTATCTGCTTATGGGAGACATTTTGGCGCCTGCAAATGGCAGCTTTGTGTACAACACAGCAGGGTGTGCCGCACTAGAGTAACACACGCATTACGAACACGTTGCTCAGGTGTATCACTTAGCCTATCGATGTTACCAGAGGTATCAGTCTGGATATTAGTATTACCAGCAGCTTCAACCAAGGCCAAAGCGGAGCGACAGATGCAGGTGATACCGCAGAATAAGTCACTACAATTAACTGCTTGCACTGATGTTTAAAGAATGTTATATTTGATTTGATTTGCAGTCATTACTAACCAGGGTAAATAAACCATGCTGTTTATACCCAGGTCTTAAGAATGATCCACACGACAACTGCAGAGACTGAGTTACGCGTTATAGTGGCTAAGAGTGTGATATTGTATCATGACGTGTGCAGTTTGCAGACACCTCTCGGAACAAGTACGGTGCACTTGGAATAAGTAACTCCAGCGCAACCTCTAACACAGACAAATCAGAGTGGTCGAACACCATGTAATCGGCAGAGACGCCAACAAACAAGTTGTTAGAGAAGGGCCCCAGCACTCCTTTGTGCGAGCAAAAGATGATTGCTACTTCTGCAAGATGCAGACACTGAAAAGTCACCCAGGAAACGTGGTAAACATAACCGACAAGAAATGCTCGCTCAACCCTGCCACAGAGAGAGGCGTGTGGGTGTCATTACAAGAATTAACACAACAGGTGGCGACCATAACGCCGATAACATCAACTCATTCGAGGAGTCTATCGTGCACGCAGCAAATCAGCATTTCTCACTGAGCGCCTGGGGCAACATGGCGGCCACCATCATAGATGATAACCTAATATAGAGAATACCAATCAGCGTTAGAAAAACCGCATCTTCCCAACAATGATCCAGAGCACATTCTGCGAAACACATTGCAGCAGCAAGCAGCGGTGATCTCACTAACAGCTTGTGGGATTGTAGACGCAAGCTCCGAGCGCAACGATCACAAGACCTGAACATTTGACCATACCTGCTCCGACACTGCAAGCAACAACGTCTCCGCTTAAAGACAGAAGTCTCAGTCGAGATTCCTCGTAGAAACTCGACAACATGAAAGGATAGCAGGGGACAAGCAAATCTGTTTCCAGTTGACCTGCTGGCGGAGCTTGATGGCCGATTATACAAGATCAACAGAACGGCGTGTCGCACAAGTGGTACATGCAGGTCGCACCACGATACTGAACATATGCCAACAGTAACAAACGAGGGGCCGCATCGAGTTCGCTCAGCATCGACCCTATCCAAGACGAAGGTGACACAAAGTCAGGAAGGCCAGCCCAGTCCCATTAAACAGTTTCATCCTCAGCTAAAATCCTTGGGAGAGTAGCAGAACAACTGTTGGAGCAGAACTTCACGTTACTTCAATGATACTGGCAAACCAGACGTTACCTGTGTTCGCACTGCTAGAGCGGTGGGGACGGAGGAGCTGCGGATAATGCCAATGCACACGTAGCCACCGCAGCAACTACAATGGCCAAACTGGTGCCCGTATCCACACGCGATAAACCTTCACCTGCGGTCGCTAAAGCGAACTCGCCAAAGAAGCAAGGGTTTTCGAATGTGTTCAAAGTGTGGTGCCTCATAAAATTAGTTGACCAGCTGGCTGCGTCGGCTCTACTATTAGCTGATTTTCTGATATATCTCTTTGAGGTGAAGAAGCTAACGACCAGAACAATTAGAGGGCTACTTGGTGGCACTGGGCTCTGTGCTAGGGAATACGCTCGTGATCGACCCCGGCCAAGATGGGTTTCCATCTAAGTTAATGGAAAACCTTTGGTTAAAGAGGCCGTGGCCAGTAGACCCACAGTGCGGTGGGACTTAAAGCCTGTGTTACCTTCTTACAGTACCCCATCTTCCTATATGAACACCCCACTGTGGGAGCTAACGTTCAAGATAGCTTTCCTTAAAGCAATCTCGTCATGCAAGACAAGTTAGACCAGCAATATCTGGTGGAAGAAAGCAATGACAGAGTTGTCTTGTATTCGCGCCTTAAAGCGCTCCCGTCAGGCAAGACAAGTTAGACCAGCACTTTCTGCTGGAAGAAAGCAATGACAGAGATGTTTTGAATTCACGGGCTGATTTCCATCGTGGCGCACGATAAGGGCACGTTTTTTCTGAGATTTGCTTGATAGCATTACTTAGTGAAGCACCTGTGAGAGCGAAACGGAATATGAGTAACCTGAGCCCGAAACAGAAAAGATTAGTAGTTCCCTTCCTCCCTCACATAAATCGATACATAGGAAACTCACTGTTTCGAATTATATTACGAGTGTCAGTGAGGCAGCGTGCCAAGCGGGATCCCAAGAAGAAGAGACGCCGCAGGGTTTGGGATGCACCTCAGTGACCGCATGTTCGATGAAGGCGGTGACCGACCGGCTTGATGCCAGAAGAGCTCCAATGCGCGCACTGCTTGCAATCCTCGAAGTCATTCATTCGTTTCTTTTTGCAGGACTGGCCCTGCTGTTACAAAATTTCAATTCTCTCCTGTCTTTTCATTTGCATTAAATGAAAGTTTTACATTTAAAAGGGAATATACATGTTTAGTAAACGCATTCATTCAAGTATTTCTTCTCAAAAAATATAGTGGGAGATACCTGGAGTCAAATCGTGAAATGCTTATTTTTCACTCATAATTTCATGACTTCTTCTACTTGAGCTTGCACTTAAGTATTACACGATGAAAAATATAAAATAACAATATTTTTACGTTTTCCGAACAAAAAAGAAAAAGATTTAATGTACGCTGTTTGGCATTTCAGCGGCCTTTATTTATCAGTCTCTTACTGATGTTGACATTTTCAGGGACATATGCACTGGTCAACACAACTTTGAAAGACTAACTAGTCA
The DNA here is from genome assembly GCA_949752745.1 of Protula sp. h YS-2021. Classification (NCBI taxonomy): domain Eukaryota; kingdom Metazoa; phylum Annelida; class Polychaeta; order Sabellida; family Serpulidae; genus Protula; species Protula sp. h YS-2021. The sequence continues at coordinate 72,163,338 of OX457026.1, forward strand.
TTTCCAAGCGTATTCATCACGATCTACAAAAGTAGTCCACTGTAAATTCTGTCGAAAATGTAAGAAGACAACTCGAGTAAAACTCCAAACATTTAAAGTTTGTGCAAGTTTAAAGCTGTTTGTTTTTGAATTTTCAGAATTTTTTTAAATGAAATTTGGTAAATGACATAGTTTTAGACTATTTGACACTTCAATTAGGATCTATTTGCATTGACCAATTTGGTTTCAAAAATTATCTTTAAGAAGCTGACGAAGAAATTAGAATATGAACTTTTGATTTATAAAATTGATAAAAATTAAAGGTTTAAAGCATGTCAGATATGAAAGTATAACGCATATTTAAGATGTGGAAGTCACAGAGCTTGAAGAAGATAATTTTGTGGTGTTTACGACAGGTGGCCTCGTAAAAAGTGGTCGATGATTCACCGCATATTTGGTAAAAGCTCGTATAATATGTCAACAATGCGGTGAGAAGTATGGAAGCGTTTTGTGCTAACTGTTTTTCAATCCCCTAGTTTATGGCTTTCGTACGACTCGGTAAAGTGTTTCCGTATATTTCCTTTTTCCGCCAAAACCTTGTCACGCGAACTCATCTGAGACTTCTAGGGCTAGGACGGCCAAATTTGACAGAGACATAATGTAGGATGTGTAGTTGGTCCAGTTCAATTTTTTATAAATTTATTAATATTTAATATGTAAAAATGGACATTGAAATTTTGCCACTGATACCAATTAAAAGCAAACAAACGCTTTGATTTCAGAGGAACTGGCATGATTTCAACACAGGCGTATTGATGTTAGGCCCGATCTGCCGACCAGTCACATCTGCAGATGGGCCTGTCCCGTTTACGGATCCCCAAACGGGAGGCTCATCTACAGATCGGCCTCCCGTTTGGCGATCCACAGATTGAACAGTCCTGTTTGCGGATTTTTAGTTGCTTCCCATCTGCAGATCGTACAGGCCCATCTGCGGATATATTGTTAAATGAAACTTAAATAAACAGAACCGTATTTTTGTCACCAACTTTTATTCTGTGAACTACTTTGGCTATTCTAACTTGCAAAATACAAGCTAAAGTTGCTAAAAACTTTTAAAAAAGTGACACGAATGCAGTCATAGTTCACATAATATTTCCTGCAATATCTTATTCAAAAGAAAATCTGTAAAATAACCAACTTCGAAAACACTACAGCTACGAAAGTGACTGAGGAAATAACTTGATCATTATTTCCAGACGATGCGAGACGATCGTATGACTACGGCCGAGGGGAATGGTGGTGCAAAATACATACTACGATTACGAAAGTCACTAATGAAATAACTTGATCAATATTTCCCGAGGATGCGAGGCGATCGTACGACTATAGCCGAGGAAATAATATAACTTTTTCCATGCGAGCAGTAGCTTAATATACAGTTCGGGTGCCATCTCCAGACAATAGGTATTAATTGTTGTGTACACTTTGTCGAAATTTGTTCGTCTAGATTGGGGTATTTGGGGTATCTGTTACTCGTTCGGATTACTGTCTGCAGAGGACAGGTATCTTAGACACATATTCAAATATATTATATTTTCCTTTAATTTTGAATTGAAATGGATGACAAAGATGGAAATGTATGGAATATTTCTTTGATTCTGAGTAGAAATGGGTGACCGGGATCGAAATGTATTGAATATTTTTTTTATTTTGAGTAGAAGAAAAAGAAAGTAATTTATTCTAAAAGAAAACATCCGTTTTATTGAAAAGAAAGACGGCTGAAAGTAAAAGAAATAACATTTTATACAATAGATATATTTTTAAAATTTTTAAATTACTTTTTAGGAGTTACCAAAATATCCGCAGATGGGCAATCAGTATCCCACCTGTCTGCAATGACAGCCATCGCAGTATGCGTGTGCAAGTTGAAGTTGGCTGCAGCGTTTCGGTGTTTCCCAATTGCTAAAGAGTGATTAAATTTGGCTCACTGATAGAGGGTGATTAAGACGTCGTAAAATCCGCATTTTTTTAACCATGACCTTAGAGAACGATTGACAATTATCTTGGAAACTGTTAGAGATAATACCTCAATGACCATGACCACCTTGATCATGGTCAAAGTCAAATACCGGAAGTTGGTCATTATCTAGGAAACAGTCACAGACAGAGCGATTTTGAGCTTTACCCTTTGGGCCGAAAGACTGCACGTCAGAAGTACTTCGGTGACCTTAACCCCCTCGTTCATGGTCAAGGTGAAAAACCGAAAGTTGACCATTATCTCGTAAACGGTTAGAGGTGGAGCGATTTTGTGCTAATTTTCGACCCTCTGGGCCTAAAAGACTATATGCCAGAAGTATCTCGGTGACCTTGACCTCCTCGGTCATGGTTAATATCCAAAACCGGAAGTTGACCATTATCTCAAAAGCGGTTAGAGATAGAGCAATTTTGAGCTTATTTTCGCCTCTTTGGATCTAAAAGACGATATGCCAGAGGTACCTCGGTGACGACCTCGGCAATGGTCAAAGTCAAAAACAGGAAGTGGGCCATTATCTCGAAAACAGTTAGAGAGAGAGAGAGAGAGAGAGAGAGAGAGAGAGAGAGAGAGAGAGAGAGAGAGAGAGACAGAGAGAGAGAGAGAGAGAGAGAGAGAGAGAGAGAGAGAGAGAGAAAGAGAGCGATTTGGGGCTTATTTTCGCTTCTTTCGATCTAAAGACAATATTTAAGAGGTACCTCGGTGACCTTGACCATTTGGGTCATGGTCAGTGTAAAAAACTGAAAGTGAACCATTATCTCGAAAACAGTTAGAGATAGAGCGGTTTTGAGCTTATTTTCGACTGTTTGGGTCTAAAAGACGATATATGAGAGATATCTCGGTGATCTTGACGTCTTCGGTAATGGTCAGAGTAAAAATCCGGAAGTGGGCCATTATCTCGACAACGGTTAAAGGTGGTGCGATTTTAAGCTTATTTTCGACCGTTTAGGCCCAAAAAGAAGATAAGGGAAGAGGTGTCTTGGTGACCTTCACCTCCTCGTTCATGTTTAGTTCTGAATCTTAAAAGTTAAGAATCATATTTTTTGTGCCTCGCCCCAAGTGTAATTTTCGCTACTCGGTAGCGAAAACGGACTAGTTTTGTGATTGAGCCACAAGTAATGCTGAGCCATAAGTGAGCGTGCCAAATAAGAAAATGGAGATAGTTTATGCCTATGTAGTCTTTCTGGTGGAAAGGACTTTTATTGTGCTTCTCTGAACAGTGTAGTAAATGTAGAGAGGATAATTTGAAAGCTCATATGTGTTTATGATACGCTTTTTATACAGCGCAGTGCCCCCCCCCCCCCCCCGGGGCTCCTCCACCACCGAGTTATAACCAAGGGCATGGCAAATTGCCAGCTTACACTATGTTCTGTTTTGATCTGACTGAGGAAAATTCCCAAAGATGTAGCGTTGCCCGGTGTTTTACCTTGATAATTCCCACTTTGGTATTGAACTCGAATTCTTCACCTATTTTATTCCTCCCTTTTTTAGACCCCAACCGGGCGAGCCCGGGGGGGGGGGTCTATAGGATTGCCCTCTGTAGTAAATATGAAGAGTTAATTGACTTTTAATGTTGGATGTATTGAAATATTGGTGGTATATAATTTTAAGTTAACATCCCTAACCACGTGAATATTTATTTTCTACATGACATCCCTTTATGTCTGGCGTTTCCCATTTGTCATATGCAATTTTGCATGTCAATAGTTTTTAATTTTTCACACTATGTTTGTTTGACATCGGTTAATATATAAAGAATGTCACGTGTTTGGGCGGGCATTCTGTCTTGGCTTAATAATTAATTACACTTGGTGATTTTCAATCCCCTAGTTCATTGAAATCGTACAACTCGGTAAGATGCTTCCGTATGTTTCCTTTTTTCCCGCCAAAACCTTGTCACGCGAACTCCTCTGAGACGGCAAGGGGTAAGAAGACCAAATTTGGCAGAGACATAGTATAGCATGTCTATTTGGTCCACTTCATTTTTTTTAGAAAGTCATTAACATTTTATAAGCAAAAAGGGACAATGAAATTTTAAATTTGAAAACGTTTTTACGCGAACTCCTCTGAGATTTCTGGGGTTAGGACGACCAAATTTGGCAGAGACATAATGTAGCATGTGCAGTTGGTCCAGCTGAATTTTTATAAAAATTCATTAACATTTAATGTGCAAAAATGGGCATTGAAATTTTGCCATTCACGCCCGTTATAAGGCTGGCAAACGATTTGCTTTCGCAGTTAAAGGAACTTAGGTTATCAGCATTGGCGTTTTGATCGCCCGACTCTCCACAATGAGAGCGATTGTAGTATGTGTATGTAAGCTGAATTAAAACGCAACTATCACACGTGACTCGCTATGGGAGATGCAGTGCACAACTAGACCGATTTCGCAACCGAGTTGCGAAACAAACACTTGAGATACTAAAAAAAATACTAATTGACAGCTAAAAAATTTCTTATCTTATTTCAGTTTTTAAATTCGCATTTTGATTCTTGATTCTGTTCCGGTTTAGGTTTGCATGGAGAATGAAAATTTTCAGACGTAATTAACATTCCTTTTATGATTTAAAATTAGATCTAAAGCCATTTGCATGTCATTAAAGAACGCAATAATACTTTATAGAAGATCAACGATGTCAGCATCACATGCTAACCGTTTTCGAAATAATAGTCAGCTTCCGGTTTTTGACCCTGACCCTGATCCAGAAGGTCAAAGTCACCGAAGTACCTCCTATGTAACGTTATTTAGGCCCAAAGAGTTGAAAGTGTGCTCAAAATCACTCCATCTCTAACCGTTTTCGAGATAATAGTCAACCTCCGGTTTTTTACCTTGACCATGACTCACAAGGTCAAGAGTAGGGTGAAAACAAGGGTTCTACTGCACTGACAAGTAGTTAAGAAAATGATAGTAGTTAAAAAAAAAGAGAGTTCCGAAACACCCTGAGTAGTATGAAAAGAAGAGTTCTACCGCACTTTGTGACGTCATACTGTCTGGAAGTGACGTCATGTCTGGAAGTGACGTCATACTGTCTGGGCCGGAAGTGACGTCATAGGCGTGGTCATGGCAACGAAGTAAACATGCCGCCATTTTAACTGTGTAAAAAGTGAAAAATTTGGGATAACTTTCGTTGTACTTGGTCGATTTACATGAAAATTTCACTGTTTGATTCAGTTTTATATCTAGTTTTGTTATAAAGTGGTCACAGGCTATTTACACCGGTGGCTGTATGCATTTTTGTAACATGCCGCCATTTTAATTTTGTAAAAAGTGAAAAATTGAGATAACTTCCGTTATATTTGGTCGATTTACATGAAAATTTCACTGTTTGATTCAGTTTTATGTAACGTTTTAACATTAAGTAATAAAAGGCTATTTACACCGATGGATGTATGCATAATGTGACATGCCGCCATTTTAACTTAGTAAAAAGTGAAAAAAAAATGAGATAACTTTCGCTATAGTTGGTCGATTTGCATGAAACTTTCACTGTTTGGTTCAGTTTTATATCTAGTTTTTGTTATAATGTAGTCATGGGCTATTTGCGCAGCTGGCTGTATGCATAATTTGACGTTTGCCATTTTAACTTTTTAAAAAGTGGGAAAAGTGGGATAACTTCCGCTATAGTTGACGGATTTGCATGAAAATTTCACCGTTGGATTCAGTTTGATGTTTTCGTTTAAAGTAGTTTGTGCATAGGTGGGTTATTGGAATGGCGCGCGCCCCCCACCATTCAAACATGTGTTTGAATTATTTTTACGTCAAACTATGGTTCAACAAGTTGTTTAGCAATTGTACAACAATTGTTTAACAAGCTGTTGTTCAACATGTTCAACATGTTGTTGAACATGTTCAACATGTTCAACATGTTCAACAACATGTTTAACAAGTTGAACATGTTCAACATGTTCAACATGTTCAACAACATGTTCAACAAGTTGAACATGTTCAACATGTTCAACATGTTCAACAACATGTTCAACATGTTCAACATGTTCAACATGTTCAACAACATGTTCAACAAGTTTAACATGTTCAACATGTTCAACATGTTGTTGCACAAGTTGAACATGTTCAACATGTTCAACATGTTCAACTTGTTCAACAACATGCTGTTTAACAAATTGTTCAACAAGTTGTAGTTCAAGCAAAGAAAAAACAAGACATATGTTGAATAGGTTTATTAATACATTTAAATACACTTAAATACACTTAAATACACTTAAATATATACAGCTTAAATCTATAACAATATTATAACATTTATTGATTTACAAAGTCTTTATTATAAATGTTTAGTCAAATAAGTCTATTTTTCTTCATCTGCTTCACTCTGTTCACTGGCATCCATATCACTTTCTTCGTCACTGCTTTCATCTTCCTCCTCCTCATCTAGAAGCTCTTCAAAGAATGCATCGTTTCTTCTTATAGCCGCCTTTAGTGCCTTTGAATACTCGTAATGTTTTTCATCAACAAAGTAATTGAAGTCTTCTAAAATGGTTTCATAATGTTCGTTTTGTTGTAGACGTTGGGCATATTTGAATAGTCTCATAAACAGTTGTTTAAGTCGACGCTTATAAATGGGTCGAAAGTCATCACTTGCTATTTCACGCGCATCTTCAAGCCCTTGTTCTTCATATTCTGAAACCTTTTCTTGAAATTTCTTATCATATTCATCGTAGACTTCTTGAACCATATCATACCAAACAGAGTCTGTTTCTGACTCACTTTCAGAGTCTGTTTCTGACTCACTTTCAGAGCTGCCGTCATCATCACCCTCAACACAATGTTCCATATGTTTGAACAAAGCTTCTTGACTGTTGTATAATGCACCACATTCTGTACAAGCATGTGCATTCTTTTCAGTCATGTTGACGCTTTGACTTTCCATAGAAGACTCATCTAAAGTTTCAGTGATAGGTGGTTTTACAGGGTTTTCCACATCTATCTCCAATTCTTCTTCTTCTGAAGTGTGAGCATTCTTTAAGTGCCTTTTAAGACTTTGTGGCCAATTGTAAGATTTCAAACAAATGTTGCATTTATACATCCTTTCGGTTCAACATGCACTTTTCAAATGATGAAAAAGCCTTTAAACATAGCCTTATATACAACTTGTTGAACAACATGTTGAACATGTTCAACATGTTGTTGAACATGTTGTTGAACATGTTGTTGAACATGTTGTTGAACATGTTGTCTATGCCTAGGGGAGTTTAACGTCATCATTATGACGTCATTATTACGTCATCATTATGACGTCATAATGACGTCATTGGAACAGGCGCATGCTTTATCAAAAACTGACTCAGCAGAATTTATTGCTGTTTGATATGGATGAAATGCATGTCTCACTCTTCCTTTTATGCTACTTAGATGTAATCAAAATATGGTGTGTAACTCGTCAAAAATGCCAAACTTGTAAAAATTGCTGATTTTGACGAGTTACACACCATATTTTGATTACATCTAAGTAGCATAAAAGGAAGAGTGAGACATGCATTTCATCCATATCAAACAGCAATAAATTCTGCTGAGTCAGTTTTTGATAAAGCATGCGCCTGTTCCAATGACGTCATTATGACGTCATAATGATGACGTAATAATGACGTCATAATGATGACGTTAAACTCCCCTAGGCATAGACAACATGTTCAACAACATGTTCAACAACATGTTCAACAACATGTTCAACAACATGTTCAACAACATGTTGAACATGTTCAACATGTTGTTCAACAAGTTGTATATAAGGCTATGTTTAAAGGCTTTTTCATCATTTGAAAAGTGCATGTTGAACCGAAAGGATGTATAAATGCAACATTTGTTTGAAATCTTACAATTGGCCACAAAGTCTTAAAAGGCACTTAAAGAATGCTCACACTTCAGAAGAAGAAGAATTGGAGATAGATGTGGAAAACCCTGTAAAACCACCTATCACTGAAACTTTAGATGAGTCTTCTATGGAAAGTCAAAGCGTCAACATGACTGAAAAGAATGCACATGCTTGTACAGAATGTGGTGCATTATACAACAGTCAAGAAGCTTTGTTCAAACATATGGAACATTGTGTTGAGGGTGATGATGACGGCAGCTCTGAAAGTGAGTCAGAAACAGACTCTGAAAGTGAGTCAGAAACAGACTCTGTTTGGTATGATATGGTTCAAGAAGTCTACGATGAATATGATAAGAAATTTCAAGAAAAGGTTTCAGAATATGAAGAACAAGGGCTTGAAGATGCGCGTGAAATAGCAAGTGATGACTTTCGACCCATTTATAAGCGTCGACTTAAACAACTGTTTATGAGACTATTCAAATATGCCCAACGTCTACAACAAAACGAACATTATGAAACCATTTTAGAAGACTTCAATTACTTTGTTGATGAAAAACATTACGAGTATTCAAAGGCACTAAAGGCGGCTATAAGAAGAAACGATGCATTCTTTGAAGAGCTTCTAGATGAGGAGGAGGAAGATGAAAGCAGTGACGAAGAAAGTGATATGGATGCCAGTGAACAGAGTGAAGCAGATGAAGAAAAATAGACTTATTTGACTAAACATTTATAATAAAGACTTTGTAAATCAATAAATGTTATAATATTGTTATAGATTTAAGCTGTATATATTTAAGTGTATTTAAGTGTATTTAAGTGTATTTAAATGTATTAATAAACCTATTCAACATATGTCTTGTTTTTTCTTTGCTTGAACTACAACTTGTTGAACAATTTGTTAAACAGCATGTTGTTGAACAAGTTGAACATGTTGAACATGTTGAACATGTTCAACTTGTGCAACAACATGTTGAACATGTTGAACATGTTAAACTTGTTGAACATGTTGTTGAACATGTTGAACATGTTGAACATGTTGAACATGTTGTTGAACATGTTGAACATGTTGAACATGTTCAACTTGTTGAACATGTTGTTGAACATGTTGAACATGTTGAACATGTTCAACTTGTTAAACATGTTGTTGAACATGTTGAACATGTTGAACATGTTCAACAACATGTTGAACATGTTGAACAACAGCTTGTTAAACAATTGTTGTACAATTGCTAAACAACTTGTTGAACCATAGTTTGACGTAAAAATAATTCAAACACATGTTTGAATGGTGGGGGGCGCGCGCCATTCCAATAACCCACCTATGCACAAACTACTTTAAACGAAAACATCAAACTGAATCCAACGGTGAAATTTTCATGCAAATCCGTCAACTATAGCGGAAGTTATCCCACTTTTCCCACTTTTTAAAAAGTTAAAATGGCAAACGTCAAATTATGCATACAGCCAGCTGCGCAAATAGCCCATGACTACATTATAACAAAAACTAGATATAAAACTGAACCAAACAGTGAAAGTTTCATGCAAATCGACCAACTATAGCGAAAGTTATCTCATTTTTTTTTTCACTTTTTACTAAGTTAAAATGGCGGCATGTCACATTATGCATACATCCATCGGTGTAAATAGCCTTTTATTACTTAATGTTAAAACGTTACATAAAACTGAATCAAACAGTGAAATTTTCATGTAAATCGACCAAATATAACGGAAGTTATCTCAATTTTTCACTTTTTACAAAATTAAAATGGCGGCATGTTACAAAAATGCATACAGCCACCGGTGTAAATAGCCTGTGACCACTTTATAACAAAACTAGATATAAAACTGAATCAAACAGTGAAATTTTCATGTAAATCGACCAAGTACAACGAAAGTTATCCCAAATTTTTCACTTTTTACACAGTTAAAATGGCGGCATGTTTACTTCGTTGCCATGACCACGCCTATGACGTCACTTCCGGCCCAGACAGTATGACGTCACTTCCAGACATGACGTCACTTCCAGACAGTATGACGTCACAAAGTGCGGTAGAACTCTTCTTTTCATACTACTCAGGGTGTTTCGGAACTCTCTTTTTTTTAACTACTATCATTTTCTTAACTACTTGTCAGTGCAGTAGAACCCTTGTTTTCACCCTACTGTCAAGGTTACGAGGTACCTCTTATGTAACGTTGTTTAGGCTAAAAGGGTCGAAAATGAGCTCAAAATCGCTCTATTATTGAGGATGCACATGTCTGGGTCATGGTGCGCACAACACTTGTATGAATTTGGGGGGGGGGGTCGTTTTACAGGGCGTTGGAGAGTTTGAAGTAACTTTTATCCGTCAATTGGAATTCAATTAAGCGTTCTGTGTACTAATAACAAAAATTTCGCTTTAAAACCGACCAGGAACAATATGACGTCATACGCTGAAATTAAGGTTTTCACGATGTCCTTTGTCAAAAAGTAGTCTCATAATGTATTTGGCGCCAAATCTCTAGTTCCAGCCGTTTTGAAGATATTAAGCTCTAAAATTATTCATGACGTCATAAGATGCGGAATATGACGCCATACGTAAAAATTTTCGCTTGGATCGAGGTTAACACATATCCTATCTATGTGAGTAGGGGAGAAACGAGAGTCCGAGCACAGGAAGTGACGTCATCATGACGTCACGAGGTGTTTTCGGAGCCCCATGGGGCTCCGAAAACAGTGACTTCATTGTTTTAGATTCCCCATGGGTGTTCTGGACCAGGTAATTGTTAGAGCGCGCGCCCGTGTCAATGACGTCATCATGACGTCATTAGTCACGTGACCTGTCAATCATGTGTCACATGACCTGTCAATCATGTATATGAGAAATATTTTCCCGATCATAAACCTTCTGGCCTGAATGGCTCAGTTGGTAGAGCAGAGGACCCATAAGCGGACCCATGATCTGAAGGTCGGTGGATCGAACCCGCCCTCGGGCATCACTTTCATATCATGGGACCGCCCCTGGTGAAGAATTATATCATACCATGGGGACCCCCCTGGTGAAGAATTATATCATACCATTGGGACCCCCCCCGGTGAAGAATTATATCATACCATGGGGACCCCCCTGGTGAAGAATTATATCATACCATGGGGACCCCCCCTGGTGAAGACATATCATACCATGGGGACCCCCCCCCCCCCCCAGGATGTGATTCAACACTCGTATAAGAGCACATTGTGTATGCACATATGCATCATTCATGCTCTGGCTGTTGTTGGATACACATGGAAAAAAAGTGAAAACAGTTGCTCTTACCTGTGCTGTTGAAGAACAAGTGAAGGATTGACTTTTATACACATAAAAGACGAAGTGAAACATTAGTTATTCTTTGGAAAAAGAAAGTGAAAGATTGGTTATTCTTTGGAAAGGAAGTGAAAGATTGGAGACGAATTGGCAAAACAGTCGTGGTAAGTGACTTTTTTTTTTTGTTACACTATGTAACATTATCTAACACTATGTAACATTATGTAACATGTAACATTATGTAACTCAAACACTTTTTGGGTAACACTATGTAACACTGTTACACTATGTAACACTATGTGACACTATTTTACACTATGTAACAAAATGTAACAAAATGTAACACTATGTAACACTGTGTAACACTGTGTAACACTGTGTAACATAATGTAACACTATGTGAAATATGTGACTATGTAACACCATATAGCTAAATGACTATGTAATTGCTATGTGAACATAATTAGTCTAACGTATGTATGTCATTATCAGATCGTTCAACAGACAAGCCGTGATAGCTCACTTGGTAGCGTAGACGGCTAGCAACCTAAGATTTGTAGGATCGTTCCCACCTCGGGGCAAACTTTTTTTTGGTTTTTTGTTTTTTGTTCACTTTTATGACTCTGTGACATTATGTGACAACATGTGACTGTGACATCATGTGACTCTGTGACATTATGTGACTGTGACTTTTTTATTATTATTATTATTATTATGATAATATTTAATTAGTCATATTTCAATGGTTTCCCATTGCAATAACCACACATAGCATAAGAATAAGTACATGTGTACAGAGTGTGGGGGAAAACCGATCGATAAATTTTAGAGTGCACTCGTACAGAGTGTGGGGGAAAACCGATCGATAAATTTTAGAGTGCACTCGTACAGAGTGTGGGGGAAAACCGATCGATAATTTCAGAGTGCACTCGTTCAGAGCGCGGGGAAAACCGATCGATAAAATGTCAGAGTGCACTCGTTCAGACCGTGGGAACGATCGATGAATTCGAAAACATCAAAGGCCTAGACCGTGGGAACGATCAATAAATTTCAGAGTGCACTAATTCAGAGCGTGGGAACGATCAATAAATTTGAGAAGGAATGGGATTTTCCCCAACTCTATGTTTTATGTTATAGTAGTTGGAAAATGACACTTCTAAAGCACATTTAACAAATGTAGTTTTTTGATAACGTATAATATATAAAATAAGTTTGAACATTTTAGCATGCTACTTATTTGAATGTTCTAAAGTTATAGTAGTGGAAAAATGGTGGTTCTAGACCAACTTTAACAAATTTAGTTTTTAACACCATATGATATATAAAATAAGTTTGAGCATTTTAGCATGCTACTTATTTGAATATTCTAAAGTCATAGTAGTAGAAAAATGGTGGTTTTAGACCAACTGTAACAAATTTTGTTTTTTGACAAAATATGATGTATAAAATAAGTTTGAACATTTTACCATGGTGTAGTAGGGTAAAAATAAGGGTTCTAGACCAACTTTAACAAATTTTGTTTTTTGACAACATATGATGTATAAAATAAGTTTTACACTTTTGACCATGGTGTAGTAGGATAAAAATCAGGGTTCTATCCAAAATTTAATTTTTTGAAAACATGTTATGCTTTTCTTTTCTTAATGCTTTCAGGTATCGTCAGAACACATCGCTCTCCGCTTGCACCTAATTATTAACAATGTCAACATTACTTTTTCACCGCTATGTAGAGACCATGGATGACGTCTTCAAAGTGAACTATGTTGACTATGTGTTTTCAAAGCTTCCTGCTTTTGAATCTAATTGGATTTTACAAGTGAAGAATTTGCATAAGCATTGGGAAGCTGTTGGAAAGATAATTCCAAGAGATGAATTCATCCGCTCATTTCTACACGAATGTGAAGAACTACTTTTACCATCAACTTACGACATTGATTCAGCATTTATCCGCGCGAATGCAACTTGGTCAGCTGAGCTCATGCTAGTTGTAGCTGCTAGAATTATTTTACATTATGATGATGGCGTTCCATTGACGACGAATGCATCAGAACTTGTTCGATTCAACAATGAACGAGTTGAAGTGAATTCAAAGCTTTGTAAAATGTTTGAAGAACTATAAGAAAGCTGACTCTGCAATTTCTAATGATATAAAAGGAGAAGGGTGAAGTGAAGTCATCATTCAACGCGCAGCCATGGAGAAGACAAGCAGCTTTGAAATTAGTGCAAACTTAACCATTACTGTGGAGCATGGACAATTTGGGCTATTTCTTCGAATCAAACGTGGAGAGAGATGGCTTGCTTTATCACCATCCTTGTGGAAGATTGTGTGTCAGAACTTGACAAGATTACGCAACATTGGCTTCAAACTGTACTTAACGCAAACGAAGTGGCTTGAAGTCATTTCATACTTGGATATGCGCTATGTGAGTTTTGTGCAAACATCACTGTTTGAAGGGAAAGAATATACGCGTTACATCAACATGAATGATGGTGAATGGGAGACATTGCTTCAGGAAATCGATAGCATAACCTCAACCTTGTTGCCATGTACGGAATGTCATGGGAGGAAAACTGCTGTTAAGCTGCAAAAGGACAATCGAATGAAAGTGTCAAAGCTATCCAAGAAAAGAGTGGCTGAAGTTCGATTGGAGAATATGAACGTGCAAAATCAACTGGGACTTACCTCTGAATATTGTGGTGCTTACGGATATGCTGAGGATTATGATTGTCACTTCCATAAGTACAATTGCAAGTTGTGTGAACATGACAACTTCTGCAGCAAGTGCGGCTCACTAACAGTATCTGCCGAGTAAGACTGCAAGTCATTTGTTTGCCAACCGTCAAAGTGTGCAGACGTGTCATATGGATATGTGAAAGATGGATGCAGAAACGTTTTTCAAGGAGACGTATGTGGATTACATGATAAGTGAACTGGCGTGTTTTGGATCTATTCAACAACAACTGGAACACTTTGACATTTATTGGGAACTTGCTCATTCCACGCTGAACGTACCAAAATTACGTGAGGATTTCATCAAAGAGTGTGTGCTTTCAAACATTGACGGAGCTGAGGAGTTTGATGTGGAAGCAGCATATCACTTTGCTCGATTTAATCCAAGACTGTTTGATGAAGTGAGAGGGTGGTTAATCTACATTGCAGTATAATGGCAGACATTACATTGAGACAATATATTGTGCAAAAAACATATTGTGGAGAAATGTCATTAGCTGTAAAAAAGTTTGCATGTTAAGTATGTCCTGCTTGTCAAAATGAAGAGTGTTCAGAACATACTTGTTATTCTGCATGTGTCTATACATATTGGAATGAAGCTAAATATTACATTCATTTAGATAAAGTGTTGGATAATGCAAATCAACGTTGTGAAAAATATGGTGTAGATGCTATCACATTTGATGAATTAAGTAGTTGGTTAATGTTCATTGAAGATCAATGGACTTCAATTATTCACACTATTGTATCAATACTTGATTTGCAAGATATGTTGATAAAATAAAATTTAAGATGTGTTGATAAAATGCAAGATATGTTGATAAAATAAAATGCAAGATATGTTAACAAGTGTTGATGATTTAGTGTTAACATGTCGACGTGGAAAGACTACTTAACCAATATTTACTTAAAACCTGGTCAACCTGGGGCATTTGCTGGTCCTTACAAACTTATCACATATTAAAAAAAACATGATCAACCAGTCACTCATTCACAAGTGAAGAAATGGTTACAGGATCAAGATGCCTTCAGTTTACTACAACCTGTAAAATACAGGTTTAAAAGGCAACGTGTCATTACACGTGGAATTGATGATATGTGGGATATTGATTTAGCTGACATGGGAAACATAGCTCCATATAATGATGACACCCGCTTGTTATTGGTTGTCATTGATGTGTTTTCCAAATATTTATGGGTGCAACCAATACCTAATAAATCACATACCAGTGTCATAGAAGCCTTTCAAAAGATTTTTCATGAAACACAACGAAGACCACGACCTTTCAGGTCAGATAAAGGAACTGAATTTAAAAACAGATGGGTAAAAGCGTTTTTGAAGGAGGGAATACATGCCTATACCACAAAGAATGAAACCAAAGCCATCTTTGCTGAGAGAGTCATTCGTACTCTAAAGGGAATGATGTATCGATATTTCCTTCATAATCAAACTTATCGATGTATGGACATCCTTCCAGAGTTCGTCTATAATTACAACCATAGACCTCATGGCTCCCTCACTAATAAGTATGCTCCTGCAGATATTCGTCAAGACAATGAATCAAAAGTGTGGAAGTATATGTATGTAGACGAATTGAAATTAAAACCAAAGAAGAAAAAAGCCTACAAATTTAAAATTGGTGATCAGGTTCGCATTTCTCACATGAAATATGTATTTCAACGGGACGCAAGAAGTTTTCCTTATCACACATCGTTTTAAGAAGCAAGGAGTACACTTGTATCGTGTGAAAGACTTTTTGGATGAAGATATTGATGGACATTTCTATGAAGAAGAACTGCAGAAAGTGACAAAAGATATTGAATCAGTCTACAGAATTGAAAAGGTTTTGAAAACACGAAGAAGACGAGGTGTTAAAGAATTATTTGTGAAGTGGTTAGGTTGGCCAAAGAAGTTTAACAGTTGGGTGAAAGAAACTGATATTCGAAAATGAAGCATCCATTCACATGTTTGGTCTCTGGACCTACAGGCAGTGGTAAAACTTCTCTAGTTAGAGAAATTCTAGAACAAAAGTTAATTAAACCCTCTCCAAAAACCATTTTATGGCTCTATGCAGCAGATCAGCCTTTGTACAAGGGAATAAAAGGTGTGGAATTTTACCAAGGTATTCCAGATGACATTGAAGAGCGTTTTAACCCGAAAAAACCAAACTTACTCATCATTGATGACTTAATGACCAAATGTCACAGTGATGAGCGAATGACACGTCTCTTTAGTGTTGGTAGCAGTCATCAAAATCTAAGCATTATTTTTATTGTGCATAATTTATTCCATCATGGTAGAGAAATGCGAAATATTAGTTTGAATACACATTACATCATTCTGTTTAAAAATCCTAGAGACAGTCAACAAATAAGTACATTAGCGCGACAAATGTATCCTGGAAAATCTCAATTTCTCATAGAATCCTATCAAGATGCTACCAGCAAACCCCATGGCTATTTATTCATTGATTTGAAGCCGAAGACGAATGATCAACTACGTATTCGTACAGGCATTTTACCAAAAGATACACATTACGTATATGTTGATAAAGTAGCGTATGAACAAGAACCAAGTCACTTGACCATTCGCAGCCAAGATGTCTAAACGTATTCAAGCAAATCAACCTTTTCTTCACTTGCTCGCACGCAGCGGGCCTAAACGACGTAAATCCTTGGTACAACAAGCAACTAAGGAGGAATTAACTAGCTTGTTTGAAATTTGTTTGAATATATTGCAAGGACATTTACCCTTAAGCTCAAAAAGGTATAAGGTATTCAAGCGTGAACGTCATACCCTACGCACACTAGCAGATGACAAGATATCACTTCGAAGAAAAAAGAAGTTGGTTAATCAGAAAGGAGGATTCATTGGAGCTATTGCTAAATTTGCATTACCATTGTTAGCTCAGTTGCTGTTAAAATGAAACATACTATGAAAATGGTCCTCATTCCTGAATATGAATATAAAATGTTGTTAGAAAAGAAGGGAAAAGATGGTGAAATCAAAACGAAAGTGAATAAACTTTTACGTGGGAAACGAACTCGTGAAAAGGCAACAGAAATGTCTCAAGTTCTTGGCCGTCATTTACTAACAATTCAGTCGCAACAACAGCGACAAAAGTCTGTTACATCATCCAAAGCAGAAAAATCAGAAAAAATCCCAACAGTTTCTAAACCATTTTCAACCTATCTATCATGTAAAACTAACACAACTTCTAGCAGAACTTAAGAAATATGGCACGAGATGGACAGATAAAAATGAACTTGTTTTAAAAACGGGTACTGTCATTACAAATTCCAAAATTATTGATTTGTTGAAAGAAGCATTGGTTGCTACAAGAAGAAAAGAACGACGAGAACCACCACATGGTTGGAAGCAGTTTATTGAGGAAATTGTAGATGCTAATATTCCCAAAACTGTTTTTAGCAAAAAGACAACTCGTGAAGATATTACAAAAGAGATACAACAACATCAACAAAGGTTGTTTCCAGAAGGATGGGAAACTTTTTAACATGGATTAAAGAGTTATGGTGTTGTTGTTGTAGAGAAAATGGAAATAAAAATACTATTCCTGTGAAAATTAGGTGTGTTAGTGCTTGTTGTCAGGGAGAAGTAGTAGATACCAATGTAGATCATGTAGATAGCAATTTAGACGACAATGTAGACAGCAATGTAGACGACGAGTGTCAAACATAAAGTAATGTATATACACATCTAGTCTATCTACATCACATAAACGATTTACCTGTCATGGAGTCAACAAGTTTTTACATTACTTTACCCAGCAATGCTAGTATGAACTATTATCCCAACAACAAGACTTCGAATTATCAAATTCGTATGCCTCGAACCATCTATCTGAACGGAAAATATGAAGTGGCTTTAGCTGAAATTCAATATCCACATACATGGACAACCATGAGACATGGAATGGACTATTCTATTCAGTATCGACAACAACCACTGAATGATGTTGTTCTTGACACAATCAATATTCCTTATGGTTACTACAGATCCACACAAGAGATATGTCATGCAGTTAATGAAGAAGCGACTAATTCTATGAAAGATGATCTTAAAGAAGCTATTCGGATAAAGTATGATAAAATTAGACGACGCGTTTTTCTATTTCTAAATTACGGCTTTGAAGTGTCATTCTCCGTTGGATTAGCTGAGATTTTAGGATTTATCCCAGATCAATGGTATACTGAAACGTGTACAGCTGAACATAAAGCCGATGTGAAACAGGGATTTGATACACTTTATGTGTACTGTAGTATTTGTGAGCCACAAGTTGTTGGTGATTATTATGTCCCTTTGCTACGTTCTGTTGGAATACAAGGACATGATGGAGACATTATCATGAAAACTTATGGAGAACCTCATTATGTTCCTGTAAACACATCCAAATTTGATGTGATAGAAATGAATATTAAGGACGACACAGGCCATAATGTTCCATTTCAAACTGGAAAGGTGATCTGTAAACTTCATTTTCGACCAAAAGCATTATGAAAGCATACACAATCCATCTATATATCGCAACCATTTTCTTCGTCAAGTGGGTGGAGAATTACCAGGATTTAAAGGAGCGCGAATACAATATGGAGATGGTATTGGTTCAATACTGGGATCATTGGCTCGAAAAGCTATTCCACTGCTTAAGGCAGGGGCTAAAATCGTTGCACCACATCTTAAAAAGGCTGCAAAAGATGTCGCGAAAGATGTTACAGGTCGAGTTGCACAACGTATGTTTGTTGATGAGTTAGGAGGACAAAAGAGAGTGAAACCAGCAAAACCTGTCAGAAGGCGAAAGGCGGCTAAACGGATAACATCAACAAAATATAAGAAAGATATTTTTTAATCATGTCTTTAATTCATAATCATTCTTGTGAATGTAGCCTTTCTCCATTAGAATGGTTTCACATACCACCAACGCAAACTGCTGTAGAAAAAAGTTATAATGTAGACTATCAACCAATGACTACCATTAGATAGGGTGCTCCAATAGAATTCTACATTCCTGCGAGTACAGAAGAATATCTAGGTTTAAAGAACAGTAAACTCCATATTGTATGTCGCATTGTAAAGGCTGATGGAACACCGTGTGGTGTAGATGTTAACGTGTCATGTATCAATGATTTGTTTAATGGGTTATGGTCTAATATTGAATTATTTCTAAATGATCGATTGGTATCACATAGTAACAATACCCATGGTTATACCAGCATCATATCTCATCTCATTCATGACTCGGAAGAAAGTCTCCATTCTGAGCGCTCTATGCGTCTCATCTATAAAGATACTGCCGGGTCAATGAATACTCATGAGGTGAAAAGACCTAATCATGAAAGATATGTATCAGGTTTTCATGTAAATATTGAAGGTAGTGATATAGCTGAACCAGGAAATAATGGTTTACATAATCGCTATTTGTATACACGTCTAAGCCGTGAGTTCATGCTTACAGGCGGTTCAGGGGTAGATTTGTTTGAGCAGGATCGTTATCTTCCCGAAGGTGTTAGTATGAAATTACGTTTACATAGACAAAAACATGAATATGTATTAATGGCTGCAAATAATGGTTTTAAAGTAGAAGTGAGAGAAGCGTTTTTAACCATTCGCAAAGTGAGGGTTAGTCCAGGTATTCAGTTGGGACATGCAGATGCATTGATGAAAAGTCCTGCTAAGTTTACTATTAATAGAAAAGAATGTAAAGTTTTAGCTATTCCAACTGGATTTCAATCTTTTGTGAAAGATAGCATCTTTTTAGGCCAATTACCAAAACGTATTGTCATTGGAATGGTTCATAATAAATCCTTTGCTGGAACAGTATTGAGAAATCCATACAATTTTGAACATTTTAATCTTAACTTTATGCAGCTTTACTCTGATGGTGAACCAGTCCTATCCAAACCTCTCAAGCTTGATATAAATGAAGGCAAATATCTTGATGCTTTTGAAACTCTTTACAAATCTTTTGATAGATTGGATGGTGAGAAAAGTTCCATTATAAAACGGGAAGATTGGCCTAGAGGTTATTCTTTATTTTCTTTTGACTTAACACCTGATTATGATGGTGCTGATCATTATGCCCTTATCAAACATGGGAATTTGAGACTAGAAATGAATTTTTCTGGTGCCTTGCAAAATACAGTCAATGTTATAGTGTATGCTGAATTTGATAACATTGTTGAAATAAGTGCAAATCGTAGCATTCAATTCGACTACCAGTCATGAACACGAAGCATATAGAAGCCATCCTATCCCATGATGCCACGACAAAAGACTTGTTTCAAGGTGTGTTTGCCATGGATCAGTTACCATCTTTACAACGCGGTGCCTATGTCATCAACACAGACGATCATGATGAGCCAGGAGAGCATTGGGTGGCAGTATATTATGACGAAGACCCTGCAGAATATTTTGACTCTTATGAACTTTTACCTATAGACAGTCGTTTGAATAAGTTTTTAAAGTTTAATTTCATTTATAATTCAGTTCCATTACAAACAACGATATCCTCTACATGTGGATTTTATTGTGTGTATTATATAATTCAAAGAGCTCGAGGACATAGTCCTTTTGAAATAATTGATGTATTAAGAAGAAGTGATGGTGATTTTGTTGTAAAGGATTTTGTATATAGACATTATAAACCATTATTTTATTGATGTTGTATCAGTTAAGTTGTATTAGTTAAGTTGTTTGTAATTGTTAATTTTATTATGAATATTGCAAATAAACAAGACAGTTTTATACAACATTCTTTTTTTATTGTGTTATACATTATTTACATTTTAACAATCATTTTACATTAAACTTTTATTTCACAAATACATTGATAAACAAATGCCATTCATACCAATCTAAATTAATATATGTATCATAGACATTACACCCACGTTTGTAAATGCTATGAAAACTAGCATAACAATGTTCATTACCAAATTTTATTATTTTAACATCTTCGTGTTCAGACAGTTTCAGTTCATATCCATGATCAGTCATGTCAATGTCCATCACCATAACACACATGGGATGTGTTAGCTCAATGGACTTGGTGCCCCGCATGAGTTGCACTCCTTCCTCTTTGAATTCAAGCGTCAGGTTCTTTCCAATCCAATGCTTGTAACAGAGCGTACCATTCCACTGTGTTGAGGGTGATGTAGTCGTAGCGTTCTGTAAGCTCGTCATATTGGCGAAATTGTACAAACACGTCTAAGCAGTTCTCAGTCACACGCACTTCTAATTCATTTGAGACTGCCAGGAGAAAAGCCAGGTATCCTGAACTTCTCTAGATGGTCTTTCAACACAGATTGTTCGTCAGGTGATAGAACGATATACTTTCCAAAATGTTTTAGCACAAAATCATCACATAAGTTTCTCAGATATGAGAATCCATGCGTAATTGGTTCATATTCCGATATAAAGTCTTCCATCTCGTTCAACAGTCAGATCAACTATGAGCTGTCTCCTTGTCTGCAATGACGTTTTTATGCTCGCAAGATGGCGAAGAGTGGATGTTGTATAGCTTCTAGGAATCGTAAGACTGCGTGCCAGTTCTTGATATGAAAGAGGATCAAATCTGTATATGGAGTATCTGGCACAACTCCCTTATAATCCTCTGGATAATCCTGTAAAAGATTTCTACAGATTTCTACACGTATGTTAGAATCATATTTAGTCACAAACACTTCCACTTTATTTTCAAGTCTGCGCTTAAATCCATGTTCAAGCGGTATGTTTTTAAAGTCTTTCCACACTTCAGGTTTAAACCGATGATAACTTGTCCGAGAACCTAGTATGACTTCATTCCTATCATTTACAGTAAGGTAAGCACCACCGTTCAACATGAGTGCATTCATGCTTTTACCTTGTTATGCGCTGTCTTCTTGTCTGCGAAGCCTTTTATCCACTTCTTTCACCTGCTTCTTCAGCATTTTCCATTCAGGTATTGTCAGCAAAATACCCTTTTTCGTAGGACGGTTTTTTCCAGTCCCCTCATCTCTGAGGTATTTGCGAATGTTTACCACGCCTTCATTGCTTTGTTTCATAATCTTGATATACTTTCCATTTCCTAGAGAAAGCATTCCATCCCACGACTGTGGTGTTGGTGCCGTCTCCACTTTCAATTTCTTGATAGTAGTGGTAGGATTTGCAACTTTTAAGTCTTTAACTGTATCTGCAAGAGTATCCATATCAGTTGCAGATCTCTTACGACTTTCACGTTCCATCTTAACGCTTCAATGTTCACATCTCAAATAACTCTTACGTTGGAGGACCTCCCCCTTTTATAACATTGCTTTGTAATGTCCATGCGCTAAGGTGGAATAGCCATCATTCAGCACATATCGCTTGTCGTCATATGGGGAGACGGCTACTTTCCTGAACTTCTCCTAGAAAAGCTGGTGACTATGACTTCGGATAATGTGTCCTGTAGCCATCGTTTGAGTTGTCTTGAACACACTATCTCTATACTGCACATGTTTAATACTTCTTTGACAAGCTCGAGTGATGCCTTTAGCTGTATGTTTTTCTTTCCATCCGTACAATAAACTGTACATTTTCGGTCTGAGTCCAACAAACTCTTCAATAGGGACGCCTGCCGTCTCATCCTTCATTTTCCCAAGCACTTTTTTTGTTCACGTTGGAATGTAGGAAATGATCTGACGGATAGTCACTTGTGTCGAACAGGCCAGCATCTTGCTGCATATCCTTGTAGATATCTTCCGTTTCTATGTCGTAACATAGACTGTCGGTGTCGCTGAACAACAACTTGGCATTGGGATACTTGACCATGATGTAGTTGTAAGGAAAGTTGAACATAAGCACTTTGCAGAGGTCGAGAATGGTGAAGCCAACTTGAATGGGTTTATCCAGAAGCAAATCCACTTTGCGCAAATATACCGCGGTCAAATCTTCGTTGAAAATTTTGAATTTGTGGAAAGAAGGTTTGGCTACAAGTTTCTTGAACCGCTTTTCCTTGTGAACAAGTTCAACATTGATTCGCTTTCTCACATTTTCCATGGTTTTGCCAAACACTGAGTTGTTCATCAGTTTGAAGAAGTCTTTCTCAAATGGGTTCTTGGCCAATTTTCTCTTCAAGGCAATGTATTTTGCCAACCATTTGCTCTGTTCAAACATGATGGCGCGATGTACTTTAGTGACTTTCAACCCCAGTGAGACGTACTGTTGTAAATTCCTGTAATGAAGTACATACCGGGAGTTTCCGAAAAGAAGCTCCCCCCATATAAAAGCCCCGGGGCTCTTATTAGGAAACTGTTTCCCAATAGAAGACCCGGGGCTTCTATTTGGAGTTAAAATAAAGACCTGAAAAAATCGTTTCCTAATAAAAGCCCCCTCCTTCCCTGCAAGTCTTTTTAAAACTCGTGTTTACTCGCAATGCAGACACGGTGCACTTAATCCTTTGATATGAGGCACCCCTAGACATGTTCTGCATCGTTGCTTAATCCTGTGCATTGCACAAGGCGAACACATCCCCCCCTCCCCACTGCCACCTTTACTCCGGAGTATTATTGGAAATATAACCGGCAGAGTACTGAAACGGGCGGCGTGATGTTGCCCCTCCTTCCATGGAAGTCTTTTTAGAACTTATGTTTACTAGCAATGCAGACACTCTGCACTTAATCCTTTGATGTGAGGCAAACCCCTAGACACGTTCTGCGTCGTTGTTTAATCCTGTTCTTCGCACAAGGCAGCCCCCCCCATTTTACCAGACTTTTTTAGTTACTGTTGTTTTTCGTGTGTTTTGTTATTTTTTGTGCCGATATCTTCAGCACGTAGCGCTTTAATACGAGATTGATGGTAAATTTTCTTTTTTTCAATAAAAACTTATCGACATCCCCCCCCATCTAAAAAATAGAAGCCCCGGGGCTCTAATTAGGAAACTGTTTCCTAATAGAAGCCCCGGGGCTTCTATTTGGTTTCTAAATGAGCGCCTGAAATTGGCCAGTTTCCAAATAGAAGCCCTGGGCTTTTTTCGGAAACCCCCGGTATTTCTTCTTGTCAGACAAGTTAGGAATGAGCTTTTCACTGGGTTTGCCTTTCATGTTTAGATCTTCCAGTAGCTTCTGACTGTACTTTGACAATTCTCAAAATCTGACACATTTCCGTTCTGGGGCCACTGGGTAGTGATTATGACGATCATGGATTGAATTTGGATATTCTAAATCCACTTCCAAAATGAATCCAAAGTCGTCATCTTCAGCTACATCAATGAAGTCAATGGATTCTGGCTCGCTCACCCACATAAATCCTCTTTGTGACATGCTTTGTGACATGGCCCAGCCATACAAGTTGTTTGCGTCGAGGTACATCAGGTAGTTGTTTGGTATCTCAGAATTGTAATCTGCTACGTAGGGATTATTTGCTTTCGCATACTTGTGTGTGATCACGGATATTCCTCCACGTATGCCTTGTCATTGATCAATTCCAACTTCACCTTTGTTGCTTTTAACATTGCATCCCACGACAGTCCTGGTGCTGTATAGTAATGATCAGGATCCAATTCATACGTGTTGAGGCATACTTGACGAAAATTTTCAAACACGTCAGCTAGTAATAACACATCTGATTTCAGGTACAGGTCGTGGTATTCACCAAATGTGGTACAGTTGAATGTATCCCATACCTTCTGCGCATGTGCATAATCCTCATCGCTAATGTCCTCTTCGCTAAGCTGACTATAAAACTTGTCCTTTGATGGTAGCTGCGTTTCAGCAAACTTGGATGGTTCGTCCACGTAATCGTAGGGGTACACTCCCTTTCTGAACAACAAATCTTGCTGGTTACCATCGTGAATGTGAGAGGTCATGTTGTAGAAGTTATCTTTCCCTTCTTCCGCCAGGTTGGATACCAACTTCTGTAGAGAGGTACTCATGAACTGAAAGCTGTCTGTAAATTTCAGATTGCTCATGGTGAATGCAATATATTTCTCAATGGTGTTGGGAATGACTGTAATTGTTTCATCTTTGAATTTCCCAATTTCCTCCATGATTAGATGACTGTCATAGCCTCGCAAATTGTGGAAAAACACGGGAATGATAAAAGAATCTTTATCCCCTTGCTTATCCTTTCTAAGTCGGAATTGTAAGTTGCATTCACTATGTGCAGCTCCATGATATTTGCCATTGATGTGGTCATGATCTCTCACACGATCTGCTCCTAGAGGTTCATGACAAATGTAGCAATCAACAGCGTTCTTAAAATTCTCTTTGTCTTCGCGAGTCATCACCATTTCCTTTGGTCGCTCTAAACCACGTACAATACGATCACGTTCATTCAACATATGGTCTAAAAAGACCTTTACGACATTGGTTCCTCGATACACGACTGGTGCACGTGTGTTGTACTGACTCACAACTACACAGGCAAAGCTGTTTGGACGATGATGTTGATACTTGTCTCCTTCTTCATGCTTTTGCGTGAAACATTCAAAGTGTGCATAAATCACAAACGGTGCTCGCTGTTGTTTGGCTACATTCTTAAACTTAATGAATGGTTCCTTGGGAAATGATAAACGTTGCGCGCCATGCTTGCCACACACTTCACGATGCTCATCTAAAAGCTCTTGTCGCATAAACCCGTGAAGACAGTTGAAACAATAAAAAGCTGCACCATTATGCTTTGATCGATAAGACATAAGTCTGCTGAAATTCTTGATGAGGCAGTAATGCCTTTTCTTGTCATTGCTAATCAAAAGCAAGTTGATTTCTCTCACACTGGTGTTTCGACTCAGTTGTATCGGAACAACTACATCATGTTCATATCCAAACACGTTAATAGACACATCGTTCTCCTTTTCAAACTTTGGAATGTCTGTAATCGGTGTCGGAAATGCAAAACCTTCTACCTTTAATTCCTTCTCAAATAGCTTGTAATGATTCACGCGATTTGCATTTCTGTCATGAGGGTGAAGGTACGCCAATACTGACCATAAGAAACACTTGTTGTCATCATTCTTAATGTTTATCACACCTTCTGTTTTCTTCACTTTCTTCGGCAGTGGAATAAAACTACTCGCATCCAGTGGCGCTGACGTAGCTGTATGTACTTCAATGTACAGTATGTTATCCAATACCCAGCCAGAGCCTTGTCGCTCATGTTCATCAAACTTAGTAAACAATTCTTTATAGGCGTCTGGCAAGTCCTGCTCAATATCTGCTGGGTTGTATGCTGTATATGTTGGACTGCTGATAAATGCATTATCCACTTGTTCTACCATAACACCTTCAGCACTCGCTGTCAGTTTCTTGAAACGTGCATGCACGACAATGTACCATTTCATTCCATAGTTTAAGATCTCCAACAAATGTGCCTTGATGCGGTTCTCTTGCTGTCGCATTTCAAGCAGTAAATCCGATCCATCCTCAGACTCAAACCGTCTTTCCTCCGCGTTTTCACCCAGACTAACCCTTCTACCTCTCCCTACTTGTCCTGTCTTTTCTTTCTTTGAAACATGTTCTTCATGAGACGCATTTTCCATCTCAGCTGGTATGCATGCATGTGTCTCATAGTTATCCCAAGATGGAAATATTTTAATGCATTCACAGCAGAGGAACGGATCAGGTCTGATAACACCATCTTGTACCGTCATTCGTCTCTTGGCTTCAATCATCTTAAAAAGCTCTTCATCAGCACGTTTCATCTTAGCTGGTTTGCATGTATGTGCTACGAACAATTCCAGA
Source organism: Protula sp. h YS-2021 (assembly GCA_949752745.1). Classification (NCBI taxonomy): domain Eukaryota; kingdom Metazoa; phylum Annelida; class Polychaeta; order Sabellida; family Serpulidae; genus Protula; species Protula sp. h YS-2021. Next base: position 72,189,909 of record OX457026.1, read on the forward strand.
GATGGAAATGTCACATTACAATCATGACAGAAGACTGATGTGTCTGAATTAGATGTCATTGTTGTTGTCACGTCAATTGCTTAAACTGATATGATGAAATGTAGGTCTCACTCATCCTATTTATACCGCCTAGGCATGTATTGCAGAGACATCTAGCGGAGAGCGATGTGTTCTGACGATACCTGAAAGCATTAAGAAGAGAAAAGCATATGTTTTCAAAAAATTAAATTTTGGTTTAGAACCCTGATTTTTATCCTACTACACCATGGTAAAATGTTCAAACTTATTTTATACATCATATGTTGTCAAAAAACAAAATTTGCTAAAGTTAGTCTAGAACCCTTATTTTTACCCTACTACACCATGGTAAAATGTTCAAACTTATTTTATACATCATATGTTGTCAAAAAACAAAATTTGTTAAAGTTAGTCTAGAACCCTTATTTTTACCCTACTACACCATGGTAAAATGTTCAAACTTATTTTATACATCATATGTTGTCAAAAAACAAAATTTGTTAAAGTTAGTCTAGAACCCTTATTTTTACCCTACTTCACCATGGTAAAATGTTCAAACTTATTTTATACATCATATGTTGTCAAAAAACAAAATTTGTTAAAGTTGGTCTAGAACCCTTATTTTTACCCTACTACACCATGGTAAAATGTTCAAACTTATTTTATACATCATATTTTGTCAAAAAACAAAAGTTGTTAAAGTTGGTCTAAAACCACCATTTTTCTACTACTATGACTTTAGAATATTCAAATAAGTAGCATGCTAAAATGCTCAAACTTATTTTATATATCATATGGTGTTAAAAACTAAATTTGTTAAAGTTGGTCTAGAACCACCATTTTTCCACTGCTATAACTTTAGAACATTCAAATAAGTAGCATGCTAAAATGTTCAAACTTATTTTATATATTATACGTTATCAAAAAACTACATTTGTTAAATGTGCTTTAGAAGTGTCATTTTCCAACTACTATAACATAAAACATAGAGTTGGGGAAAATCCCATTCCTTCTCAAATTTATTGATCGTTCCCACGCTCTGAATTAGTGCACTCTGAAATTTATTGATCGTTCCCACGGTCTAGGCCTTTGATGTTTTCAAATTCATCGATCGTTCCCACGGTCTGAACGAGTGCACTCTGAAATTTTATCGATCGGTTTTCCCCGCGCTCTGAACGAGTGCACTCTGAAATTTATCGATCGGTTTTCCCCCACACTCTGTACACATGTACTTATTCTTATGCTATGTGTGGTTATTGCAATGGGAAACCATTGAAATATGACTAATTAAATATTATCATAATAATAATAATAATAATAAAAAAGTCACAGTCACATAATGTCACAGTCACATGTCACAGTCACATGTTGTCACATAATGTCACAGAGTCATAAAAGTGAACAAAAACCAAAAACCAAAAAAAAGTTTGCGCCGAGGTGGGAACGATCCTACAAATCTTAGGTTGCTAGCCGTCTACGCTACCAAGTGAGCTATCACGGCTTGTCTGTTGAACGATCTGATAATGACATACATACGTTAGACTAATTATGTTCACATAGCAATTACATAGTCATATAGCTATATGATGTTACAGTCACATAGTGTCACATAGTGTTACATTATGTTACACAGTGTTACATAGTGTTACATTTTGTTACAAAGTGTAACATAGTGTAACAGTGGTACATAGTGTTACCCAAAAAAATGTTTGAGTTACATAATGTTACATGTTACATAATGTTACATAGTGTTAGGTAATGTTACATAGTGTTAGATAATGTTACATAGTGTAACAAAAAAAAGTCACTTACCACGACTGTTTTGCCAATTCGTCTCCAATCTTTCACTTCCTTTCCAAAGAATAACCAATCTTTCACTTTCTTTTTCCAAAGAATAACTAATGTTTCACTCGTCTCCTATGTGTATTAAAGTCAATCCTTCACTTGTTCTTCAATAGCACAGGTAAGAGCAACTGTTTTCACTTTTTTTCCATGTGTATCCAACAACAGCCAGACCATGAGCTATGCATATGTGCATACACAATGTGCTCTTATACGAGTGTTGAATCACATCCTGGGGGGGGGGGGTCCCCATGGTATGATATGTCTTCAGGGGGGTCCCCATGGTATGATATAACTCTTCACCAGGGGGGTCCCCATGGTATGATATAATTCTTCACCGGGGGGGGGGGTCCCCATGGTATGATATAATTCTTCACCAGGTGGGGTCCCCATGGTATGATATAATTCTTTACCAGGGGGACGGGGGTCCCATGATATGAAAGTGATGCCCGAGGGCGGGTTCGATCCACCGACCTTCAGATCATGGGTCCGCTTATGGGTCCTCTGCTCTACCAACTGAGCCATTCAGGCAAGAAGGTTTATGATCGGGAAAATATTCCTCATATATATGATTGACAGGTCATGTGACACATCATTGACAGGTCACGTGACTAATGACGTCATGATGACGTCATTAACACGGGCGCGCGCTCTAACAATTACCTGTCATGATGACGTCACTTCCTGTGCTCGGACTCTCGTTTCTCCCCTACTTATGTGCCAAGTTTCACTTTCCTAGCTCAAACGGTCTCGGAGGAGATGCGCGGAAACCAAGTGACGAAGAATAATAAAAAAACGAAATATGAAAAAAAATAATAAAAAGGGAAGAAAAAAGAAAAATGTACGGAATTCGCGGAAATACAAAATCTCCTTGGGACGTTGTCCCAAGTGTAAACTAACTGATCATTGCTGTGTTAGCTTTCAGATCGTTTACACGCAAAAATAGAAATAGCCATATTTTGAGCTTGTTGAGCGGTGTGCAAATGGGTATAAGTTTATATTTTTTCTCGAAATTTCTGCCCTTTTTTTCTCTTTTTTCGGTCTCAGAGGTTTCCAGAAAAGCCCTCCTACGCTATTTTTATGTAGGACGACGAAATTTGGCACAGAGATAGACGGTGATGAGATGCCGTCAAATCCGCAAAATTTTTTTTACCTTGACCTTTAAGTTAAAATTGAAATTGAGGTCAAAGTTTGTTTTTTTTTACCTCAAAAGGGTTTCCAGAAAACCCCTCCTTCAGGGTTTGTCGTAGAAAGACGGCATTTGGCGGAGACATAGAGGGTAATGAGTTATCGTGAAATTCGCAGAATGTTTTGACATTGAACCTAAGAGGAGGTCAAGGTCAAAGTGAGGTCAAAATATTTTTTGAAACGCCTATTAATCACGAAAAGTAGCATAAAGGTGTTAAAATCCCAGTCTGAACACATAAAACGTACTCAGTAGGGGGTAAATCTTCATCCTTAATCTTCACCTTGAGGGTCAAGGTCAAAGGTCACGTAACCTCGCGTGTCGTTAACGACAGGCCGACTTCTCTCGAACCGATTTTGAGCTCATTTTCGATCCTTTGGGCCTAAACAACGTTACATAAGAGGCACCTCGGTGACCTTGACCTTCTGGGTCACGGTCAAGGTCAAAAACCGCAAGTTGACTATTATCACGAAAACGGTTAGAGATAAAGCAATTTTGAGCTCATTTTCGACCATTTGGGCCTAAACAACGTTACATAAGAGGTGCCTCGGTGACCTTGACCTTCTGGGTCACGGTTAAGGTCGAAAACCGGAAGTTGACTATTATCCCGCAAACGGTTAGAGATAGAGCGATTTGAGCTCATTTTCGATCCCTTTACCTAAACAACGTTACATAAGAGCTACATCGGTGACCTTGACCTTCTGGGTCATGATCAAGGTCAGAAACCGGAAGTTGACTATTATCTCGAAAACATTTAGAGATAGAGCGATTTTGAGCGCATTTTCTATCCCTTTACTTAAACAACGTTACATCAAAGAAACCTCGGAGACCTTGACCTTCTGGGTCATATATATATATATTATACTGACACATTTACGTATATGTTTATATCTTTATATATAAATAGCTTACATATATTTAGGGCTGTATTTCCTCATATAGTTTTTTGTAAATCGATTCTACAAGTCAAGACTAATTTCAGATCCCAGTCTTAATCTAAAGTGATAAAAGATTTGGCATTCCTGAGCACTTTTAAATTAACCACAAATTGGTCTCAAATTAAGAGAATGGAATGTGAATTTTTAAAACTGGTCAATGTGAGATCAATTCCTGATCTTAATTTAATCTCAAATTAGTCTCGAATAAAGTGATTTTTTCGTTGGGGGAGGGGGGGGGGTTGCAACAATATTTTTATGCCGATTAGGTATTGCACTTGTAATTTGTGAAATATATCTGAAACTGAACAAAGTGTTACATCGTAATGCATTCATTACACAAATGATGTTTGCAGAACTATCCGTTATTGATGCAGTTCGTGATGCATTGTGCTATCCTTGTATACGCGTTACTCCGTACGGGTCTCTAGGATGTTGTAGTCCTCATATAGGGATATACACATCAGTATACACTATTCCGTTACGGTATATATAAAATCCGGCCTTTAATCGCATAACAAGGTGAAGGAAGTAAACATCACGTGACTTTCCATAACTACTATTTGCAGAAATATCCGTTATTGATGCAGTTCGTGATGTATTGTGCTATGGTTTAGAGTTTTTCCCCCACTTTATCGCTCAGCCTCGCTTATATTTTTCCTCCGAGCAGTACGCTGTCAGAATAAAGCCTGGGGGTTTTGTCATGCACATAATGATAAAAAATACACTTGTATTGTTCCAACGGCCAACTCTTTGGGCTTTGTCGGAGTCACAGCCACCCTCAATTGCCCTTGTAGCTCCCATGTGGCGAAAACATTTCGCTGAGTACTTGGAAAGATTTAGGCCAGCGAGATAAATGGCGTCGTCGAGAATGTTGGACACTGTCGCGGCACAAGTGGCTGTGTAAGGCGTCTTACACGTCAAAAACAACGCTTTTGTATCCGGCGGACGATAGATATCCGTACGCTTGATATAGACCTGAAGGGCTGTGACTGGATCTAGTTTTGGTACCGAGACGGGTGGGACTCATACTGAGAATCCGTCCCTGTACGTATCATTTTTTATTCCAAAAAAATGTTAGTTGTAGATCTCCGTTATCAAAAAATTTCACATTGTCAGTAGAAAATACAGACTTTTTTATTTCTCCCGAACTTGTGGTCACTGCCTTTGGGGCAATATCCGAAGGTCGTAACATAAACGTAAATGCCAGCAGTGTTATTACCTTGAGGCGGAGGCGTTTAATACTTAAACCCTCGTTGTCTGGCCAACTAAGAAACAAGTTGTTAAAGGGCTCTCGTGGTAAAATATTCACAGTAGAGCGTGGGGCTCTAGTTTGTGTTTTCACCAGTGCGTCAAACAGGTGATGAATGTTTGTGTCACACGGATTTGGTAAATCGATAACGTGGTATAAATACTTTATAGCTGCGATATTGGCAGAAAGAACTGATCTCGGACGAGTAGAATTTTTCGCAACATCACACAAATAACCCGCTATCACTGACTGATCATTGGGAGGAAACTGTTCACCTCGAATCACAGAATAATCCTGTAGCCTGTTTATTTGTCTGTTATACTGGCTGAGTGTGGATGTTGCCAAACAGTGTTTGATTAAGTTGGACGACTCAGAAGTCCAACCTTGTTTACTCAAAGTATTTTTCCACTCACTCTCCAGGCCGAAAATGTCCACTTTCTGTTTTTGAGAACCTCTGGATTGTTGCCTTTGCACAGATGCTTCGTGAACTTTGGCAACTTTAATGGTGGTGCTATTGATAGATTGAGCAACGTATGATACCACGTTTGAGCCGGCTAGTTGGGAGCGATAATGGTTGCCTCTGCACGTTGTTTTATTATGATATTTAGTATCCTTGGAATGAGGTTTATGGGCGGATTCACAAAAGTGTTGTGTTCTGCCCAGTCGGTTTGAGCTAGAGCATCTACGCCTGACGTAAGAGGGTCCCAGAACTGGCTGTTGTATACAGGAAGCTGAAAATTCGTAATGTCTGCAAATCGATCGATCGTATAACCTTTGTACTTCCTGTCTAAAAAGCTGAAAAGAACGGGATTAAGCTTCCAGCTGTACGTGCTGGCGGGCGATAAACGAGAAAGTCGGTCGGCCCTGCAATTCAATTTCCCGGCCAAGTGTTTTGCTTCTAGCTGAATGTTGTATTGAAATGCTAGATTGTAAATAATCTTTGCGAGATTCGTTAAGTCTGGCACATTGCCTCCTAAATTGTTTATAAACGCAACCACTGTCACATTGTCTGTCACGACTTGAATGCATTTGTTTTTTAACTTATCCTTGAAAGACTGGAGTGTTAATAACACTGCTAAAAGTTCACGATAGTTTATGGACTTGTGTTTCACTGGTCTCGTCCATGGGCCCGCTGCCTCATCCTCTTCGCAAACACCGCCCCAGCCGATGTCTGAAGCGTCAGTGAAAATTTGTAAGTCAATATGGCGTTTCACTATGGGTTTACCATTCCATGAGGATAAGGCGCATAACCACCACGATAAATCCTCTACACTTCCCTTATCCAGATTTAATACATCCGTCCATGCATCACGTGATGATAACAATCGATACAAATTCCGCAGTAGCAATTTTGTTGGCAAAATAGCCTTTGTAAAAGAAATACATTGTCCACAAATTTTTGCTATTACACGAGCCCAGGCTTCGCCCTTTTTCAGTATCCGCTTAATATCGCGTTGTAGTTTGTATATGCGCGATTTTGGAATAGATATCCAAGGATTTTTATCGGGACCAACAGAGTTAATGACGTATCCAATATACCCTATGCTTGTTTTAGGAACAAGTTCGGACTTTTCAAAATTTATTACAAGTCCTAATTTGGCGTATGTTTCTAAGAGAAAATCAACTTGATTGGCGATAATAGCAGGTTGAGTACATAACAACCCATCGTCTACAAAAGACGAGAAACGTAACCCTGATTCTCGTAGATACTGTACCACTGCTCGCACTGTTTTATTCAAATAGAAAGGACTAATGTTACATCCAAATGGCAACACATTAAACACGTAATATTGATTCTTCCAAGAAAAGCCGAAATATGTTCGAAAGTCCGGATGAACATTTATGTGATGAAACCCGTCTTTTAAATCAATACCAGGTCACACACAACATCGATACCCTCATTTTTAAAGTATGGGACACTAATATGATTGTTTAAGGGTCTCAAATCCACTATCAGTCTATAAGCTTTTTTTCTTTGGCACACATCCAATTGCGTTGACGCAAAAAGGTTTATTTTGAACTTTAGAAATAGCTCCTGCTTTCAAAAGTTTGTTTACTTCCGAATCAACAAACTTGGACTGGTCTCTTGAAAATTGATGATTGAGGTATTCGTACCTTTCTGGTGTTGTTTTGAATGGTAGTGTAACACCGAACTCAATCCACTTTAAAACTTCTTTATTGGCGTTTATCTCTTTCCAAGCCTGAAGGTGATCGCGTAACGAATTTATCACCATTATTAAGCACAAACTACTCGTCATATTGTTGACTTGGATTTGCCCCTGGGCGACCATGAGGGAAATGTGAGGTGACCATAAACATCCGATTTGCCCCGATATCTTCCTCTGGTACGACTGTAACCACGAGCACGAGAGCTTTGCTCCTGAGGTTTATACTGGGAGCACACAGCAACAGCGTCTTTTAAATCTGCTAAGGAATCTGAGTCAAACGCCGAAGTGTTTTTACGAAGCTGTCTGAAAAATTTTGCTGTTTGGGCGTCAAAAGAATTTTCAACCAACACTGCCGAGTATTCTGATTGTAAATATTTTTGCAGTGCGCCTGCTGCAATGAAAACTTCCTGTTTTATCGAGTCCAGGTCCTGGTTTCTGTTTCTAGATCCTGCAATTTTTAGTAGAGTTTCAGAATATTTTGAGCAACTTGCGATTAAATTTATTCTAGCCTGGTCTTCTCGCTTGACCCCCGTTCGGTCAGTGCTTAGCTTAAATTGAGCCGGGAGCTCGAATGATGCGTATTTGTCCTTTAGTGACTTAAAATCACTTTGAACACAAGCAGAGACGGAATTGTCTGAACTGCGGGGAGGACAACCTCCTGTTGCTCCTTCGTCAGAAGGTGTATTTTCTGGCCTCGTATGGCGGTTAAACGTAACTGATGCAACTGGCCTCGAAGGCGAGTATTCGTCACAGTCTCGAAATACTGGGGGTGGTCTCCTGAGTTCCTCAGAATCTATGTGTTTCCCGGATTCCAGTTTATTCACACGACTAATCACTTGATCTAACTTTTCACACACTGTATTTGAAAATCTGTCACTATTTTCGCTTTTTGACTCGACAATATCGATTCTATCCGTTAATCTACTCAGCGAATCAATGATCCTATCTAGTTTCGTATTACTATCCTCTTGGATGTTTCCGATGTTTGATGCTTTGTCTACAGTCGACATTTTTCCTCAGGCCTCGCCTGAATTGACCCGCAGCGGAAGTAATCGCATAACAAGGTGAAGGAAGTAAACATCACGTGACTTCCCAAACCAACACCAAGTGACCTTCAAGACATTGACCAAGCGAAAATATAAATATAAAAATAACGAAGTTTACGCAGTCCAGCTAGGATGGGGACTGTATCATTTGTTTACTAAAGACATCGGGCTATGTTTTCAAAAATTATGTTTTGTTTATCCGTAAATGTTTTCATGTGCAAGAGAATAACCTCGGGAGTTATGTGTCTATCCTTTGTTTATATGAGAGGTATCTTCGTATCTTCTTACTTTGACAGCACAGAACAACCACTTTCAAATCAATGTTGCAAATGCCGAAAATATTTTGGTCGACTTCTGGGAAATGTGTAATCGCCATAAACCATAAAATTTGTAGTGGGAGTCGATAGTGAAGAAAATTTAATAGCACGTGTATCGCAGTAATTAATGGTTTATTTCATTTCAATAAATTTCTCAAGATTTTACAAGCACGTTATCTTAAAGCATCTCAGTAAGAAAAGCATGTTGATTTGAAAAAAAAATTACCTGAGGAACTACTTATACTTCATTTTAATTGGTCAACAGTTTAAGATCACAAAAACTAACAGTTCTAAGAAAAAAAAGCAAAGTAATTTTTGGACCCTCATTTTTTGGCAAGAAAATTCTTGTATTTTCACCAAAATAAGACGGAAACGCATGGCTCAATTGTTTCCATATGCAAATCCCTTAGTGTAGAATTAGTGTGACTCTGTCTCTACACATTATGACACCGAGTAACCTGGCAACGGAGTACATATTCTGTGACAATGGTCTCCGCGGTTATGGAGTTTATCTGCAATTGTGATTCTACAACCTGAAGTGCAAACAAAACACGCGGCTTGTTAACAATTGCTACGACGAGTACAAGTGCAAATCTTTGATCTATAGCAGTACCCAGAGCGACAATAAGACAATGGGGATTTGGAACTGTGTCTTAAAAACTGAAAAACTATTTTTTTTCAGTACGCGCCCCTTATCACTTTCGCAGTAAATATATGTGTGATGGAAAATTGAATCAAAATGTAGTATATATATTTCAGAAAGTCGCCGTAAATAAAATATGAAAAAATATTTTTCGCTGTGTTATAAATATTAAGTATTAATATGATAAATTATATTTCTCACAGACAAATATTATTCATCATATAAAAAACAATCACCATACCATAAAAACAACACACTATATGCGAAACCATGATAGACACGTAACCACTCGGCGGAGCCAATTTCGGATAACTCAAATTTCGGTTAACTCACAAAGTATTTTTTTTGGTCCCGACCACTTTGACTTATCGACAGTTAACTGTAGTGGCAAAATTAGTCAATTATTATTTCGTAAATGCAAACTACGAATCTTATTAGACCGAAGTCAAATTGACGCATATCAGATACACAACAAACACAGATAACAATAAAGAAAACTGGCATTTGAGGGAATCAGCCTTCTAGTTGCAGTGTAGATGAATCTATATTTGTAAGCTTCTAAAACTTGCTGGTACCAAAGACTATGTAGTAAACAGGAATCCGGGACAGAAGGGCCCTGTACAAAAGGGCCTTGGACATAAGGGCCTTTCCCAAAACGGCTTTTTCCAAAAGGACCTTTCCCAAAACGGCCCTAAATGAAAAGTTGGACAAAAGGGCCTTGAGAATTTTTTTGGATATGGTTCTCAAAAGTATTGTTATTTTTGTGTAATAAAATAACAACTCCAAAAGCAAAGTTTATTGATTTTTTTTGTCTGATCCAGACAAATTTTTGGCTGACATTTATTATTTTGTCTTGTGCCCATTGCTGTTGGTCAGAGTTCAAATAAAGACCTCAAATTCAGAACCCATATATCGGCAAGACACTGACACGCCAACATCATCCGGGCTTAGCGCGTGTCTTTTAAACAGCACAGTGCAGAGGAACGAAACAAAGGACAGAGATTATCTTTTGTGGCACAATGACTCCGAAATCTGGCATCTAAAGACAGTGATGCAAAGTAATTAAAAGAGTCTTTACAATGAGTAAAACATCAATGCAGTGATTGGTACAAACAGGGATTAACCTGTGGCACTGCGCTTCGGAAATTTCAAGAGAGTGATGGGGAGTAATTGAAACAAAACATCAAGGAAGTTATCTTTAAAAACACAATGAAGCCTGTTTTTTTAATTTTTTATTTTATTACATATTTCATTAAATAATTAAAACTCAAAATCCTAGAAAAAAATTCTCAAGGCCCTTTTGTCCAACTTTTCATTAAGGGCCGTTTTGGGAAAGGCCCTTATGTCCAAGGCCCTTTTGTCCAAGGCCCTTCTGTCTGGATACCAGTAAACAGTCTTTGCTGGTACTATCTGGGCAGACCTGCCACGTGAGTGTCATATGCCAATACATGTCCTTACATTTTTTATTAAAGGAATTTCTTTTAAACATTTTATTATCAAATTCAATGCATGGCACACAGTTACAACTTTCTTGCGATAAAGGCAGGACCTGGCTGTCTGTTTGAAGGCCGACTTGTAATCAAGTCACATGGTGCCTAAATAATTTTCCTTCTATAAATGACGATTGAAACAGACGGAAATTTGAATGACCAAATCGTCTATAAAATTAGATTGATTTGATCAAAATTACAGCAGTTTATGGCTGGCAGGGGCATCTGTTTATGTGGTGGATTGATTGCATAATTTTCATCCACAAATCGTGGTATTGGTTAATGTTTTTCAACACACAGCATTGGTTCATGTATGTTTTTCTAATATTTTTCCTCTAAAAACGGTAAATTTTATGAACGCAAACCTTTGTGAGAAAAAAAATTAATACACAACTGGGATCTTCGACTGTATTATGATCGACAGTTTGAGTTAGGATACCTTTTGGGGTTTAATTCCGAGTTTCAAATGTTTTCTTATCGATTTTCACCCACCACAACCCATTCCCACTCAAACTTCGCCTGTCCAAATACAACTTCTCACACATGTATTTTTCTGTTGTGTCAATTTCAAAATCAACTACCTATTTACAATGCCATAAATGTGAAGACCATGTTTCAAAGACTCTTTTACTGTTCGGGGGAGGGGGGGCGGGAAGAGGGGCGAGTACAGTGGGCCCCATGTATTACGACATCGGATATAGCGGCATCCCGCTTAAAACGACAGTTTTCAGAACGGCCGAGTATTTTATACTTGGGACATCAATATGTCCTCAATCTACAGAAAAGTGCTCTTTTCACCCTAGAAAAACACACCAACCTATATCAGTTTATCGTTATTTTTTATGCAAAGTGGCAAATAAATTATAACACAGAAACGATATTTCCCTGTCGTATTCAAGTACAAGTTTATTATTACACATGAACTAAAGCTATTTAGAACAGCAAATAGGGACATAATGTGGCTTAAAATCCTAATCCTCCTGAAATACCTGAAGCATGGACAAACCTCGGGTATAACGCCATCCAGATATAACAACATTCATGGTTCCGAGGATGTCGTGATATAAAGGGACCAGTGTATAGCGAATGATTGATTCGGGAGACCGTTCCTGAGTAGAGCATGTCGCTATGAATACATGAGCAACTGGTGTGACTCACAGTACAAGGCCAGGCCGGGTAAGTGAAGAGGCTTGAAAACCCTCCCAATCAAACCCCACCCCCTCTCCCCCCCCCCCCCCCCCCTCGCGAAACGGCCAAGAAAATCCTGTGTTCAAGCAATCAAGGAATGTTATAATCCAAGCATGTAATATTGGCAATTAATTTTTTAAAAGAACCAGCGAATCATGACAGATTTTCCAGACTTTAAAGAAGTCATTTGGTATGGCCGTGGAAGGCTTGATCGATTTCTTTCATGAGGCGCAGGACCCGCTCTTCTTGGTAAGGTTTGCACACAACCTGTATGTTTACCGGCAGACCAGCGGTGCCTTGCATTGACTGAAACCAAAACATTCGGAATAGAAGTATCGAAATCACATAATCAAATAGAATTTATTCATTGACACAATAACGCAAAAAGGTGTTTTTACCTACAATAATTTAATTTCTAAAATGTGAAAAAAATACAAAGAATACGTGTATTTCAAGCCATCCAGGTCAGGAAATGCTTGAGACAAAAGGGATGACTCAGTTTCACGTTTTTGCTCAGATTTGATCCACTTGATAAAAAAAACATATACGAGAGTCTGAACTGAACAATAGTCAACAAAACAATGGTGCAGCCTAACTCGGGACGCAGTGCTGCACCATCAGCCGTGTTATGAGAGTTTAGTTTGGCCTGATCTGAAGCAGTCACCTTTTTAAGCGCGGCATGCGCTGGGTCGTAGGCTGGGTAACTTCTCGCTTCTAGCTCATCATTTGGAGACACCGTGGTAACTGGCATAGAGCCTGCCGGGAAGTCCAGCAAGTTGTACACCATTGTGTAGGTCGAGGCAGCTGTCAATCAAAATAAGTAGATTTTAACACCGCACTCAGGATATTCTTTATCAATACCGTCCATAGGTCCTTTTCATTAATATTTCATCTTAGAAAGTACAAGAAATTGGAAAAAATGACACCAAAAAACCTTCACATTAAATCCAGAGGGTGACTAAAGAACGGTTCTGTTACAGTCTCCAGATGCTTTTGAACTTTTCCGACAGGGAACACTCCACTTTTTAATAAAATTGTGATTATAGTGACCTGTTCCTCTTTCCGCTGTGCCAATTGTAGGAGCGGGACACGCGAAGCCCGGACAAATCACTGCGTCAAAGCCGTTAGTGGCCCACTCATTCAGCACGCCTGCCCGTAGTGCCTGCGCCCACAGAAGGGTTAGAATTGACGGCAAGCCCCTCAGAGTTTGCGTGTACAGTTTGCTGTAAATCCCTTAACCCCATTTCCCCCCTCCCCCACAAAAAATGTATGAAACTGCTTGTGCAACTATGCAATTACTGGTATATCAACTTCTGCGAATTCGAAGGCAATTTGAAAACTAGAATGTTTTCGCTACCGAGTAGCGAAAATTACACTCGTGGGTCACAAAAAATACGATTCTGAACTCTTAACCTCTTACATATCGTCCAATATCCCCAAAGGGTTGAAAATAAGCTCAAAATCGCTCTACCGGGTGTTCAATGGTTTTTGGCTTTGACCATGTCCGAGGTCAAGGTCACCGAATTATCTCTTACATGTCATCTTTTGGGCCCAAAGAGTCGAAAAAAGCTCAGAAGCGCTCTATCTCTAACTGTTTTCGAGATGATGGCCCACTTCCGGTTTTTGACTTTGACCATGGCCTAGGAGGTCAAGGTCACCGAGGTACCACTTACATATCGTCTTTTAGGCCCAAAGGGTCGAAGATAAGCTCAAAATCGCTCCATCTCTAACCGTTTTCGAGACAATGGTCAACTTCCGGTTTTTTGTTTTGACCATGTCCGAGGAGGTCAAGGTCACCGAGGTACCTATTACATATCGTCTTTTAGGGCCAAAGGGTCGAAAATAAGCTCAAAATCGCTCTATCTCTAACCGTTTTCGAGATAATGGTTAGCTTCCGGTTTTTGACTTTCACCATGTCCGAGGAGATCAAGGTCACCGAGGTACCTTTTACATAACGTCTTTTAGACCCAAAGGATCGAAAATAAGCTCAAAATCTCTAACCGTTTTTTGAGAGTAGTGGCTCACTTCCAGTTTTTGACATTGACCATGGCTGAGGATGCCAACTGTTCTCTAAGGTCATGGTTAAAAAAAATGCGGTTTAAAAAATGCGGTCAGTGAGCCAAATATCATCACTTTTTAGCAATTGGGAATAGAACCGCATTTCGCAAGCGAAATCTTCAACACTTGACAAACGTTAAAAGCTAAAAGGCAAAACTCATTTTGGCATGCACTTCTCAATGACTCTAAAGCCCCCCTCCCCCTCCTCCCGCGGAAACCACCTGGACGCCCCCCCCCCCGTTCTCAAATAATATTAATATTTTGGACTTATTAGTATGTCAATATTTTATTTGGACAAGTTTTTTCTAATGGAATGCCATTGCTATATTAGCAAACATCACAGCTTGAATTTATACAAGTTTTTTCTAATGGAATGCCATTGCTATATTAGCAAACATCACAGCTTGAATTTATAATAAACCGTGTTCATCTGCTTAGATATGTTGGCTCAACGGCTTTACTGATTGGACGGACCAGCACTTTTTCTCTATGCAGGCAGAGCTCGCGTAACGCCCATAAGCTGTGCTGTTTTGCTCAACCGTTACTTTGCTTTTAAATGCGCTGTATTGAACACTGGTTATTTATTCTAAAATCAGCTGTGTTCGCATGGCGTTTTAATGGACAATTAAGTGTTTATTTGTTAATTGTGTTTAAACATGTTTTTTGTTCCCGCCTCCCTGTCTGCGGGAGTGGGGGCACACTACCGGCAAACGCGATAGCAGGCCGAATTATGGCCTCTATGTTTATTTTACAGATGTTCTTGCTTGCATGCTCACTCCTGAGTAATCCCCTAGCAGCAGGCACCGAGCCCCTCACACGCCCCCCTCTGTCTATTTAAACCCCTTCTCATCTCCGGTGTGACAGATCACACCAACTAGCTACAGAACCTGGGCTTTACAATAAGTTGGGATAAGTGTGTCTCCCCCTCCAAAAACATCACTTTTCTAGGTATTAACATTGACTCGGAATCCGGAATACTTTCCATCCCCAATCAGAAGCTCACGGACGTCGTTCGTACCCTTAGGGAGTGGGGAAGCAAAAACAGAACCGCTACAAAGCGTGAATTTCAGGTGCTTATAGGTCGCCTAAACTGGGTTGCGTCGGTTATCCATTCAGTGAGACCCGCCCTCCGCCGGCTCATTGACCAGATGAGCAAACTTAGAAAGCAGAATCATCGCGCTCGCGTCTCCCGTGATTTAAAGCTGTCGCTACAGGCTATTCTCGATTTATGCATTTACTTCAATGGCACGTCCTGTTTTCTCCGCAAGGCGAGGCCCGAAGCTGCATACATTGTGACAGATTCCAGCGGCGTTGCTGGGGCAGCGGCCCTAGTTAAGGAATCACGCGTTACCGATTGGCTATATACACGCTGGGCGAGCGATTTTAAGGAACTCAATACTGCACATATTAACATAAAGGAACTGGCTGCGGCTGCGCTAGCAATCCATAGATGGGGCCCCACCCTGTGTAACTCGGTTGTTCTGCTATATACGGATAACACAACAACTCTCCATGCACTAAATAGATTCGCCATTCGGAATAAGCAAGGCAGTGACATTCTGAGGGACATGCTAATGACTTGTGCCATTTTCAATATTCGGATACGAGCAAAGTATATTTCTACAAATAACAATAAACTTGCCGACTCAATTAGCCGTTTACATTTGCTACCCCACGCAACGTACGTGGCACACCGAGTGCACATGGAAAAAATGTCGAATAATATGTCACAAGCGTCGTTTAATTTCATTATACAGGAGTGGTTCAGCAAGAGGCCATACTGGATGGCGAATTAAGAGCTTATCGTCGTGCTGCGTTCTCAGAAGCGACCAAGTCTGCCTACAGGACCCACAGAGATACGTTCTTGCGGTTTTGCGCTTACTACAGATATACACCCGTGCCCGCGAGCAAAATAACTGTCGCCCGTTTTAGTGCTTTTTTGGCAAGAACGCTGAGACCACAGTCCATACGGTGTTATTTAGCAGGAATACGCGTGCTCCACCTGGAGCTTGGATATCCAAGCCCTACGGACGATAATTTCGTCCTATCAACGACGCTAAAAGGCATTGTCCACACCAAAGGTACGCAACCCAAGCAGAAACTGCCCATCACAATTGCTATTCTACAACGTCTGTACAACGTCCTAACACTTCAAGACTCGTTTCAGTGTTGTTTTTGGGCTGCATGCCTAGTGGCTTTCTTCTGTTACTTTCGAAAATCAACCCTCCTCACAAGGACGTCGTGCAGCCACGACTGCAGGAAAGACCTCTGCAGAGAGGACTATACCACGAGTACCGAGGGAGGCGTCATCTCCGTGAAGCATACAAAAACGTTGCAGAATTTCGACAGGAGATTAGAAGTTCCCATTCCATTTATCCCTGGATCCGTCCTATGTCCAGTAACGGCCATGTCGAAACACCTGGACATGGTCCATCTTGACAGCAACGCCCCCCTATTCTCCTTCCGCAAAGGTGCCAGCACTGTCCCCTTGACACACAGTCTTTTTGTCAACACACTGCGTACCCTACTCACCCAAGTCGGTCTCAAAGCAGAGGACTACAGTGGCCATTCGTTTCGACGGGGTGGTGCATCATTTGCCTTTTCGTGTGGCTTACCAACCTATATTATTAAAACGCAAGGGGACTGGAAATCGGACGCGTACCAACAGTACCTGTCGGTTCCATTGGCCATGCGTAAGACTTGTTCTAGAATCATCGCGTTAAAAATGGGTTCACATTAAACCTTACCAAAATCTGTCCGACCACTACTTCCCTCAATAACGATTGGGATCCTTTGGACAGTAAATTTGAATTGTGTCAAAAATTGTATGCATGTACCAGTTGATTTAACACGAGATAAATCATGATCCCAATCGCAGTCGTTTTATTTTTAAGTAGCTAGAGACGCTTGCAAAATATCAAGAGTTTAATGGACAATTAAGTGTTTATTTGTTAATTGTGTTTAAACATGTTTTTTGTTCCCGCCTCCCTGTCTGCGGGAGTGGGGGCACACTACCGGCAAACGCGATAGCAGGCCGAATTATGGCCTCTATGTTTATTTTACAGATGTTCTTGCTTGCATGCTCACTCCTGAGTAATCCCCTAGCAGCAGGCACCGAGCCCCTCACACGCCCCCCTCTGTCTATTTAAACCCCTTCTCATCTCCGGTGTGACAGATCACACCAACTAGCTTGCTGGCGGCGAATGCATTAGAACGCAAAAATCGGACTGCTTTTAACACCCACCACCCCTCCCCTTACACCAATATATATATATTGTAGTTGTGTGTAGTGACAGTAAATTTGAATTGTGTCAAAAATTGTATGCATGTACCAGTTGATTTAACACGAGATAAATCATGATCCCAATCGCAGTCGTTTTATTTTTAAGTAGCTAGAGACGCTTGCAAAATATCAAGAGTTTAAACACTAAAACGAAATCGTAGACGCAGACCCACAGATCAAGTTCTACATAAGTACAAAGTTCTGTGGTCCTACGGCCTGTAGTGTCAGAGAAGAAGCTGAGACAAGAAAATGAATTTTTACTGTCAAGAAAAAAAGCACCAACGGCTGCCCGCACAAATTCACATCAGCCTTGACCAAGTCAAAACTTGTCAAGTGTTAAAAAACCCAAACGCTGCAGCCAACTTAAACTTGCTGTGATGGCTTTCATTGAAAGTTGGGCGATCAATACACCCAGGCTGACATCATGCCAGTTTAAAATACTGCTCCCAGCTTCTTGCCGCCTTTTTCCCAAACATGTTTTGTCGTTTTTTAATTAAAAAATTAAGCGATTTTAAGAAAAGGAGGATCAAGTAGACATACTGAAGATTACCATATCCAAATTTCATCTTTCTAACCCTGAAGACCTCTGACTAGTTTCACGGACAAACTCAAAAAAAAAAACGGAAAAAACATGCCACAACTCCGGCTAATATTTTCGTACAAATTCAATACACTAGGGGATTTTGGCAAATCCTCAAGTGTAATGATGCTGATAGGTAGTCAATGCGGTTACGATTACGAAATGTCTTCACTCGTTCTGTTTGGGCCGTTTCGTACTTCAGGGTGATTTTATTTTCCATAGAATACGGGGCTCCTCAACTCCCCTCCCCTAAAAAAAGAGATTTTTTTTTAAATTTCCCGTCATTTTTTAACAGAAATTCTTACCTGTGCTTTTTCATTCCAGGCCCACCAGTCAAAGACATCCCTAGAACAGTCAGGAAAAAAATAACAGTTTCAACGTAAAAGTAAGGAGTTATGCCAATCTCACCCCCCCCCCCCCCCACAACCCAAAAACATAAATAAACAAAATAGAATAATAAATAAATAACCAAAAAAAAAAACAAAGAAACAAACAAGCCAGTTGTTCTGTTTTATAGCTATACATTTGCTTACTCTAACTGTTATGACTACAGTGGAGCTCCTTTATAACGACATCTGGATTCTAACGACGTGATTTTCCAGTCTTGTCATTTTTTCACTTATACAAGCCTTTTAAAACCTCGGATATAACGACACTCGAATATAACGACATAACGCGTCGCTATCATTTGTGTAAACAATAGCTCAATGCTGCCTTGCATGACGCGTATTATGTTTTACCACACAACTTCAATAAAAGTAAAAATAGTTTTCATTTACCCTGAATATCCATTTCTTTCCTCACACAAATAATACGGGTGTAATGACAGTTAGGTTGGAAAACTCGGTAAAAAATTGGGACCTCTGATATAACGCAACTCGGATACAAAAACATTGCCCTAGCTATGTAATTATAAACTAAATCCACTGTATTTCGATCTAAATATTCACTTACTCTAACTTTTGTGAGTATTTCTGTCTGCATATTCACTTACTTCGCTCCGCATGAGATTTCCAGTGTCCTTGCTGTCTTATCGAGCTGAAAACACAAACATCCGTAAGATGGTTACTCGAGTCTTAGTATTATTCTTCGTCTGAGCGCTTGGCTTCCACGCAACTTAATCAATACACTTCCCCCCAAGTTCTACACACAAGCACATACTGAAGGCGACATTTTCGCTTGTCGAAGATAAAGATAAACATCAGTTTTTAAGCTGTTTTTATTGCTTAAACTGACTGATTTTCAACCCAACGCCGTCCTATTTTTCAATAAATTTTAAAATTTGGTTTAATTTTAAAACAGCAACACGATGTAGCATATCCATAATTTTGAAAGTCCCGCCCTAAATAGCTCCCACATACATAACATGAATTTGTCAAAGATTTGTCGAAAAGTTGTCGAACTGACAATCAACTGACAAAATTCTTGACAAATCACGCCCAAACTGTGACGAGGCAAAATTATGTGTGCAAGAATCCGCGCCGACCAAAGCCCTAGTGGAAATTATTAAATTATTACACTTTTTTATCCAGATTTGACACTATCTATGATATACTATAATAGACAAACTCTTATTTAATTATTTCCAAGTAATTTTAATAAAACAATATAGTCACGGACAAAAGAAAGTATACATTAAATATTTGCGAAATCTGTGAATAATTTTTTTTTAGAAATAAAGCTTCTAATTTGAAACAGGAAGTTCAAATAGCAGTATTCAGAAGTCAGGCAAACTGGTTGACTGTAACGCAACTGCAGCGCTTTCATCCCAGTGGGTATCGCTCAATCAGCACTGTTCTTTTTTTCAATAAACTGAAAGTTCTTGAAGGTTAGGAAATGTACCTCACTGAAAGTTTTTATATGCAAGGCCAAGTAATGATGACATGTCTTGAAGTAAATATTTGTTAACAGAGTAATCGTGTCCTCGAAGCGCAGGGCAAAAAGTTTACTTTTCAGCTCGGGGTCCCGCGGGACCCTGACCTGTGAAACCAGGGGTCCCGAGGAGAAGTGGCGGGGTGGCGACATTTTCGGGCAAGAAAGTTAAATTCTATAAAATCAATTTTATTGCAACAAAAATAAACTCGATTAGTGATATCAGGAAAATCACAAAACTATTACTTCTAACAACAAAAAAGAAACACTGAATGATGCTACATTTAACAATGAAAAAAATCAATCATTTTCGATCGTAGCGGTGATACTGTATAGTTGCTGAATTAATGCTGCCGACTGTGCAGGCCATTACGCTCTTATAAGTTAGTCTGTACTGTGAGACAGGTAACTTACAAGAGAACACCGTCTTTTTTCTGGGGTTCCGCGGGATCCCAGGGTCAAATTCCAGGGGTCCCGAGCCGCTTATCAGGGGTCCCGGGACCCCGTGAACTTTATGCCCTTAAACGGGTAGATTCATTAACGGGATTCAGTGCAAGAGTGCAATGATACACTTGTACCAGTGCAGGAGTGCAATGATACACTGGTACCAGTGCAGGAGTGCTATGATACACCGGTACCAGTGCAAGAGTGCAATGATACACCGGTACCAGTGCAGGAGTGCAATGATACACCGGTATCAGTGCAGGAGTGCAATGATACACCGGTACCAGTGCAAGAGTGCAATGATACACCGGTACCAGTGCCGGAGTGCAATGATACACCGGTACCAGTGCAGGAGTGCAATGATACACCGGTACCAGTGCCGGAGTGCAATGATACACCGGTACCAGTGCAGGAGTGTTATGATACACCGGTACCAGTGCAAGAGTGCAATGATACACCGGTACTGTTTGCAATAGCGAAGCCATGAACCAGGAAACTTTGAAGATTGTCTGCAAAGTGATAGACCCATATCCAGACAGGACGCTCACGCACAAAACATCCAGAGGTAGAACTCTGAAGGACATTATATCCACGAACACAACGCTGAAGGATGGCATATCCACGGACAGAATGCTGAAGGACGGATATCCACGGACAGAACGCTGAAGGACCGCATATCCACGGACAGAACGCCGAAGGAACGCATATCCACGCACAAAAAGCTGAAGGATGGCATATCCACGCACAAAACGCTGAAAGATGGCATATTCACGGACAGAACGCTGAAGGACCGCATATCCACGGACAGAACGCCGAAGGACCGCATATCCACGCACAAAAAGCTGAAGGATGGCATATCCGCGGACAGAACGCTGAAGGACCACATATCCACGGACAGAACGCCGAAGGACCGCATATCCACGGACAGAACGCCGAAGGACCGCATATCCATGGACAGAACGCTGAAGGACCGCATATCCACGAACAGAACGCCGAAGGACCACATATCCACGGACAGAACATTCAAGGACGGCATATCCACGGACAGAACGGCCATGAACGAACAACTGAGCAGAACGTGCACTTCAACGACAATAACAAATACAGGTTTCAGCTGATTTTTGTTAGAAATAAAAACACATCATGAATATTCGTGACAGCCGAAAATTATAGTTAATCCATGGGCGAAATATTATATTTAATCGCTGTCACATGTAAAAAGATGCGGACTTCATATTTATATACCTTTTTTATGTGTGGGTGGGACGGGGAGGGGGGGTGGTCGGAAATTTTATCACTTAGTTTGCTTTCAAAGTTCGTTATTTCTTGCCTTATTGACCTGTTTTAGCGTGACTTGCAATCCGTACACCAGTACTTACAATCTCAATCGTACACTTTCCGTATAAGCACACGGCAATTATGTTTATGTGACAGTTCTGACGAAATGAAAGTATACTTTCTTGAACACAATTCAAGACTATTTATTTTTAATAAAATCAAAATTTAAAACAATGCTCATACAATAAACAAAACTGAACAGGATTCGATTTCTACTCAGTTGACGCTCTGTCCCGCGTATTACTTGAAAGCCTTCTGCCCCGGAACAGAAAGACATTCTGTTCAGACGTTCTGTCCCACCTTTTTGCACATGTGGACGTTTTATCCCAATTTTTCACTCGTGGTCGTTTTGTCCCTGGTGGTTGCAGACATTCTGTCCCGGATTTGGTACGCCACGAATCACTGCTGCTGCTGCACAAGATGAACGCATACGGCTTACCCATATACACCACAGGTACCGAAGGAAGAACAATATGCAACACGCTGACTCACCGAGAAGATCAGCTTGACGATAGCATACGCGAACAGAGCCGTGTGTCGAGTTCGACTTGGCGGCAAATCTCAGCCACGCATCGAGGCCACATAACATTAAGTAACGAGTAATGTTTTTACCTATGAGTCTATGTTTCGGTTTGCACCGACATTACGATGTGCGGCGGATATATCGAAGAATCAAAAGTTACTTGTCCTACAAATTTCCAATGAGGTGTAATAAAGCTTTTGATAATTCATCAAACTATAACACAATTTTGACGCCAGAGAACGCTCGATCGTGTGTTGGTGAGGTAGGATCTGGCAGCATATACACGGCCACAATGCTCGCCAGATTTGGCCCCACTCCAATACGTCCGAAACCTTTTCATTGAAAAAAAAAAACGTACGAAAGAAAACCGTCCAATCATGCAGAATATCAACATGTGTTACCTGGTAAATAAAAAGTTGTCGCAACACGCACAATGGAGAATAAAGTTAAGAGCACCTCCCCCCCCCCCCCCCCCCCCCCCCACAAGCTCCTCATCCTGCGCGGCTACGCGAGGCTAAAACAGACATACTTACGAATAATCCGAAAGGCTTCATCAGTTTAGCTAAAGTGCGTTTAACAAACTTTGGCAGGAACAAGACAGCAGCTAAAGACTTCATGGCTGTGTCGATCTCATCGTTCTCTACCATCTCTCGCAGCGTCCGCCCAGAATCACCAAATATGCTCATCAGCCAAGTAATGCAAATGGTCTCAGTATGCTTCCCCGAAAGCTTCCACTCGCTTACCTGCAATTGTAAATAGGGATCGAAATGCAGTTCTGCTTGAAAGAAAAACACAATACCATAAGAAAACAAAATGTATAATTCAAATGGTTGGCTGGAATGCGCCAGAAATTTCAGCTTGATTTTAATACACGACTGTGAACTACAAACTACTTTGAATCCAGGAAAGGATATGAAGTCAAAGCAGAGAACATACAGTGTGTCCAAGGTTCTGTAGATGGGAAACGGTAGCCTTCACTGCTCGCTGCATAGCCGGTGCGGACGTCACATAACCATCATCTACGTAGAATCCAATTTTAAGAGGCCCTTTCTCTGTCAGCAGCTGTCCAACAGTGTCAATACATACAAACTTTAGTTCATGGGCTTTCGGTGTCAAATTTGGTACACAGACGATAAAATGACAAAACTGAAAAGTAAAACCACTAAAAACTAGAACCGCATTTCGCTAGCGAAATGTTAAGCACTTGACAAAAATTAAAACGCAAAAATACTTCCTTCAATGGGTTATTTCTTGAATAATGTAAAGTATTTTTCAACATGCATACAATGGCCCCCAGCCATAAAAACTGGGGGCCATTTATGGAATCTGGGGGCCATCGCGGCCCCAGCGAAAAAATTAGGGGGCCATTTTCTGAAACTGGGGACCAAAATTATCCATATTATTATTATTATTATTATTATTATAGTTATAGTGCCAGAGAAGAAGACGACACAAAAAAATCGGACCACTGTCAAGAAAAATCAGACCACTGTCAAGAAAAATACCAGCTAAATATATTAGCAAACAACACAGTTTGAATACGTCTTATAAGCCGAGTAGTGTTTAGTTTTTGTTGACTTAAGGTTTTATTGACTGATCAGGCATACGCCGTTATCTATTTACGCAGTGAGAGCTCGCACAAAGCTAAGCAACTGTGTAGTGTTCTGTGCTGGGCGTTAAATGCACCGCATTTACTTGCAAAAAATAGACTCTTTTCACATCCCGTTTTAATCAAGAAAACGAAATCGAAGGCGAAAATAAAAAGTGTCAAGAATTGTCATTTGGCACTACCGAATACATATATCAAACTACGAAAGCCATAACGTTTTCCCGTATTTATATCTAAGATCGTTTGGAATACACATTCCATATGTAGAACCCTGACCCTGACCTTAGTCGTTTCGCCAAAAATGCCATTACCGCTGCACCTTAACACCAACCCGCTCTTTGAATCTTAAGCACCAGGACATCTGTATAGATCCCAAGGTACGGAATTAGTATGTGAAGGTGCTGGTGACCGAATTGGCTGCCCTACTACCATCAAAGTGGCAAGCACTTCTGGGCTGTGAGTCCAGCTCGCCGAGTCGGCCTTGATGTTTCTGCGATACAATTTCACAGCGTACTCACTCTTTAGGGTCACGTGTCGCAATACAACCGCCACCTTCCCAATACAAAAACCGTCCATACAGTCCCAGTAGGTGATTTCAATGTACTCCAGATTTTACATATCACACAGTCAGTATAATTCTTACGGATTCGCAGAACAGGACCTATATGACCTATCTCATTTTTCATTTATCTGACTGTTACCAGTACCTAACGGAGCATTTCTGCAGACTGGTACTACTAGAACACGTGCAGGGCTAAATAAGACATGTCTGCACTGAAATGTGTCAGGATTTGAGAGATACGTGCAGAAATAAACTGTCCTGGCCTGGATTTCCAGGCCGCACTGCCCTGAACGCACTTAACTCCAGACACTTTATCTACCGAGAGGTGAAATGCCTGGACGATCCAGACTCTCCAGAGATCAGCCTTGTTAACTTCACATCCAGATCAGTTCAGTCAGTGGTTCAATTTGATTACAAAATGGATATGTGTTGGTGGGGAACAACCAGAAACAGGTTCCTTTGACGGTGTCCCGATAATACGCGTGAATATGCGAGAAATACCTCTTCAGTACACTTACGACAGAAGAACATCAAAGCGGGAAGCACGATCGCTGGCCTGCTCGCGCTTTTCTATTCATCTACATCTAGCGTAACGCTGAAGTCATTGTCGTTGTTTTTAAATACTTCCGATGGCTTTCTGCTTGATCGTCTGCCAGTTTGTGGACAGGTTATCTGACGTCCTTATTGCTGCTCACAACGATGACACATATCTCGTGAGAGAAATGATTCAAGAAAAAGACTGGAGGAGCAAAAAGAGTACAATTTTTCTATGTTGAATATCGCGACGGCAAGCCCAATGAACTTCAGCTCCGATATTTACCAGAGGAGATAGCAAGAAATCAGACAGTAATCACACTACTTAGCCAAGAATCTCCATGGAGACAGTTTCAAGCTGATAATATTAAAAGAGGATATTAACCAACTGAAAAGAATTCGCCAGTTTTTAAGGTTTCCATGAGATCCGGTAGTATCATGACGGCACATGACGATAGATTCCTCGCGGATAAATCTGTTTGTGAGCTGACAGATCTCCGAGTGCCCGCCACGCCCAGCACAGGCAGCGTCTCCAGCAACGTCCAGGCATGACATACAAGTACACAGGAAGCTGTGACATACAAGTACACAGGAAGCTGTGACATACAAGTACACAGGAAGCTATGACATACAAGCACACAGGAAGCTGTGACATGCAAGTACACAGGAAGCTGTGACATACAAGTACACAGGAAGTTGTGAATATCCAGCTGGTTGCTCAGACAGTGAGATAACAACGGAGTCGAGTATTGCATATATGAACCAAAGCGAGGACGTGAAAAAAATACCGGGGGTCTGTAAACTAGTCATTTGCGAAAAAAACCACAAGCACTGTGTAAACAAGGCGACAACATAGCATTATCAGGGCATCTAAGCAACGTACAGGAAGAAGAGAATCAAACGCAGATTACGTCAACGTGGAATCCTTGTTCAGAGGGAATAAACAAGCATGTCCAAGGATATGACCCAGCCGAGTTACCAAACAAGGAAAGAGTGAAAAACTCTGAAACGAATACAGTTACGCCAAAAAATGAAGCATGTAAAATGCATTTAATTCGAATTTGGAAGCTACCCGAAAAGGGATGTTGGAGAGGTTGGGTTTTGACGATTCACGTATTTACCGACATTTACAAAATTTTACAAAAATTCCACCATTTCGGCATTTTTTTTTTGTCATTTGCGACAAAAGAAAAGTCCAGGTGGAGAAGCACCTAAGACACTTTCGATTAAAATTTTATAACTATTTGAAAAAGACTGAGAGAAATGAATGGTTTGACAATTCAGTTATTTACTACCATTTATTCCAGTTTTTGGCAAACTTCAAAGTTCCGCCATTTCGGCAGTTTTTGGTGGACTGCAAAAAAACTTTTTAGCCTGGTAGGCCAACCCCTGGGGGACATCCCTGATTAACATCTAAACGATTGGAGTAAAAATGTAGGAGTTGTAACATTTTAAAAATGGGTCAAAACGGGCACAAAAAGTGCCGCCATTTTTTTTCCGTTTTTCGTCAATCGTCAAAAGTAACAGCCAGGTGGGGGACCACCCAGGGAACATTCCTGCATAATATCAAAACGATTGGAGCAAAACTTTAGTAGGAGTAGCATTTTAAAGAAAAATTTTAACATACGCACACACATTCAAGCCCCCCTATAGTGATACGACTAATCCAATCCATCAAAGTCGGCTGGGTTAAAAAAAAAACTGACAGAACGAATTTGTTTTTTAATAACCAGCGAAGGATTATTACATGCAGCTGAAGCTATGAGGTATACTTAGCTTTAAAGGTGTTGCTTCCCATGCAAGGGGCACGACTGAGACCAGTATTTCTATCAACTTTCAAGGACATGACAGTCAGAATTAACTTACAGGACCGCGAGATACACCACATAACAGTTGAGACACTCACCCTTACTTTTCCTCGCCTATTATAAGCAACATATTTGTGCATATTTACCTCTTCATTAAAAGGCAAAGGAACCACTGTAGGATCTAATTCCCACATTTTGGGCACACAAACTGCTTTCATCCCTAAAATGAGACTGTCGATATCCCTGGCCATGGGTCCAAATGTAGATCGCACTGAAATGAACAGCAGCAATGCAATAATGACATAAACAGATACAGAATTATTCATTTATATCTGTTATTACTGTACATTTGTCAAAAGTCGTGCATCTTTTTATGCTGTTGAAAGAAATTGCGCTTATTTAATTAAGTAAACTAGAGCGGTCAGGGATTGGCATATCCCCATGGGCCGCAGCAAAAACTCAAAGATAACCATCTTAGAATTACAACACCGCTTTGGAACGAGTTATACTTTTGTGGAATAATATGAATTCCACAAGGTTTGCAATGAGACATGAGACATGGACATTACTTTGGGTAACAGATCAATCTTTTGACGACTTTAAAATAACATGACATTGCAAAGTGCAACATATCAGGGGCACTGACTGACTGACTGTTATTTTTGTGCCTAATAGCAGGGTGTCCCTAATAGCGAGGTTCACACACGTACGAGTGGGAGGGTGATGAAAAATCAACATTGTCCTTGACGCATGTCGTCGCATTGTGACCCAAATTCAACACGTATTTGTTTGTCACATACGAGAATTTTTTTTTTTTTTTTTTTGGAAAATATGAACACAATCTGGTCGAAAGTCAAGGAAGAGAAAACTCTTCAAGATAATATTTGTGTCAAGTTTTCGTTTAATGCCAAAAAAAAAAAACAACAACAACAACAACA
This sequence comes from Protula sp. h YS-2021, assembly GCA_949752745.1. Classification (NCBI taxonomy): domain Eukaryota; kingdom Metazoa; phylum Annelida; class Polychaeta; order Sabellida; family Serpulidae; genus Protula; species Protula sp. h YS-2021. Next base: position 72,217,543 of record OX457026.1, read on the forward strand.
ACAGGGAGATATTCGTATCAACTCTAACATCAGTCAAATCAAAACTCTAGGAGAAGGGAGCTGAATAACCTAAGACGGCGAAATATATAAATAATAAAAAAGATCTTAAACTAAAACATTGACAATATTTGTTTGTATATACACTGAAAACCATGCAATCGTTCCCTTTTGCTTGCTAAAAAGCTGTAAGCAATCCGTGCATAACGACCTGCATTACATTGGTAGCAGCCATTTATACCACGTAACCATTTCCACCCAATCACGCCACATGGGAACGGCCATCTTTATTTCGGACATAATTGTTTCTACTCAGTCGAAAGGCATTAAAATACAAAAAAAGGACCACAAAATAAAATAATTCACAAATAATCCCAAAACATTAGTTTTAAAAAAACACGAAGCTGCATAGTTTCACTATACTCTCCACCAACATACAAAATTTGAAGAAGCCACAATAAACATTTGCATAGATATGGCGCGGAAAGGAGAGGAAACCCGGAGAGACAGACGGACGAAACTGTTCATCCCTATATCCCTTCGCACGGGAACAATAACTAATTGTCATAAACACAGTATTGTTAAATTAGTCCTCGCCTGGCCAATATCAACTGTTCGTAAAACTCAAGTTGGGTAATGCAACATTCTTTAAAATTGTAAGTTACAGATACTGATTTCGATTTTGATTTGCAGATATATTTACGGGACAATACTTTCTGTCACTGTATAAGATAATGAAATCGATACAAAGCATAACAGAGATATTCTTGCTTTTTTACTAATATGGCTCATACCAAAAAGACAACTGAAATACTCACCCCCCCCCTCCTAATCATAACCTGTTATTATTATTATTAACGCACAAGAATTATAATTTACACAGAATTTACTCACCCATTGTCTGACCTTTCATTAGAGGTGCTGTTCCCCTGGAGCTAAACCAAAACATACGGTACGGTAATACGGTACCGCGTGTACAGTACTGTATATACGGTACGGTACATAAAGTACAATTTATACAGGATACTTTCCCGTCTTAATAAATCAGTCAGAAATATATGCGTAATTCTTACATGCAATTTTTTTTTTCATTTACCACATTCTTAAAATGACACAGACATTGAACAAGAAGGCGTGACGTCACCTGCACTGCACTATAGCTTATTAAGGCCCGTACTCTTCCGATAATAAACGCAAAATTTCAGAAAATTAACATGAACAAACAAAATGAAACTTTACATTCCCAGTGAATAAATTTCCGTGTGACGCCAGTTATCGAACTACGAATTTTGATATATTTTTCTCGTGACATAAAATAACACAAGTTAAACGTATTTGCATCTACTAAAACAGCATTAAGATACAGCAACAAACCTGATCCTGCCGGAAGTAGGTTTCATGCCGTACACACCACAGCAAGCCGCCGGGATTCTGATACTGCCCCCGATATCACTGCCCCAGCCCAGCACCGAGGCTCCACTCGCTATGATTGCGCCTTCCCCTCCCGACGACCCGCCCACACTGCGCGACACATCATGCGGATTCTTCGTTAGGCCATAGATGGGATTGGAAGTCTCCCAGCTAAGCATCGTTTGCGGGACGTTCGTTTTCACGAACGGTATAGCACCCTGGTATCGCAATACCTGAACCAAAACTGCTGTTTCGGTGGATGGTTTGTCGATGAGCTTGGCACAACCTATAGTGTTATCGTAACCCTGAAAGAGATGGAAATAGTCCATTAATTAAAATAATTTATCGGTTTGAATACATGCCTCCACACGAATGGCCTATTAAATATCTATTTCTTGCGTTCTATTTTTACTAAACAAGTGTTACAACGACAAAACAGAAACATTTACGTGTTTTAAATAATTGTACTGGTATTTATTTCTTTATTTTCTACCCGAGAAAAAATTCCAGGGAAGATTAGCCGAGCTTGGATACATACCTCGAGCCCGTAGTTCTCTTTTATGCTAACCGGTAAGCCACAGAGAAGCTGCTCGCTGTTACTTCTTTCTATGTTTTCTGCTTCTTCCTGAAAAGCTCGCACAATATAGTCAAGCTACCATTTCAGCTGGCTAACGAGGAATGTTCCACAGTACCAAAGCACAAAAGTACCCAAGTACCGATGTTCGGTTGGACGTTAATTTGGCAGAGGTGAACAAAATAAACGCCGATTATCCCGGCAACACCCAGTTAATTTTCAGTCCGGCAATGGTTCTATTTCTTTACAGAAATATATCACATCTGGTTCCGAACGATGAAAACGGAGAATAGAATTTCGGCGGCAGGGGGAAGGGATGGGGGGGGGGGTAATTTACTGCTTGGTCCTAGCAATCGGGATAAATTGCATGCTTGTAGTGATGGGCGATTATAAAACTCTTTATAGTGGAGTCTGAAGGACTGAACAGACGTTAATTTTGCACCCCCAATATAGTTACAAACAGTCACTATATAGATATATATAGTTCGGATTAACAGTATTTCGGATAAACCGATATTTTGTCTATGGGGTGGAATTCGATACAGTGTGGTAATTTTAAATACAAATAAAATGCATTAAATTTAATTCAACCATTTAATGAGACTACAACAGTCTGTCGAAAATTACAATACTAAAAAAAGTTGAATAACACAAAATGAAGCAAAATCACAGGAGTGACAATCATTCCAACTTGCTGAAAAAGTCTTTGATTTTTTTTTCTGGCTTGTGTTTGTAGCTCGGTTTTTTTTTAAAGAAATTAATAACACTGTTCAAGTTCTCAAACATTTTCGTTGCATTTGGGCATGTTCCAACTGTCAAATGAGTATGTCTTAGTCTTTTGTTTGTTTTGGTTCAAATGTGTCATTTTCAAACGTCGAAATGATTTTTTGCTTTGTCCTTTATCCACGTGGATAAAGTGCTTGGTGTAACGTTTAGATCTTTAGCCAATTTGTTTTTTTTTTTTTTGACCCCCTTTTCAAGTTCTTTTAGTACTCTTATTTTAGCTCGAGAGTGTACTCTCTACGTTTCCGTTTGCTAGCCATATTTGAACACTTAATCAGGCAGTGTTTCTTGTTCCGAATCAATGTTCAATTTGGTGAAATAGCACTTAGTTAGTTATTTGATTGGTTTAACGACACCGCCAACCTGTTGCAGGTCATATTGTGTCATTCCTGGTAACTTTGTCGAATTTATACTTTATTGATTAAAAATGATTATAAAATAAAATCTTAAATATACTAAAAAATATACTAAAAATAGACTTAATGGTAGTCTACACATAGGAATACATATTAATCTCTTTTAAAAATTCTAGGACCTTGTTGGAATTTACCTTCTCAAAGAGCTCTCTCATGGAATCAACTCTATAATAACGGGGGCGAATGGGATTGAAGTCTATACAATCTATCAAGATGTGTTTTACTGTATACCGTTCCTGACAACTTATACATTCGGGTTGTGGTTCACCTCTTAAGAGGTGTTTGTGAGTAGTGTAAGAATGTCCTATTCTTAATCTGTGAATTACCATATCGTCGCGAAGGCCATTTAGGGAGGGCAATTTGCGCCCTACCACAGGGTTAATTTGGTATAGCTTATTGTCTGTTTGTTCATCCCAATATTGTTGCCATAGATTTCTGACATATCTAGAAATATGGCACTTAAAATCTGATGACGGTATAAGGAAATCTGAGCAGTCTTGGTTTAACGCTTCTTTGGCGCCTTTGTCGACTGCCTCGTTGCCCGGGATTCCAACGTGGCTCGGTACCCAACAAAATATTATCTCTCTGCCAGCTTTTACCACTTCGTCGTGTTTTTCTATCAAGTCCAAAATTATTGGGTTGGATACCTGTAAGTTTTCAAGTGACTCAAGCACTGACATGGAGTCCACGCACAATATGAATATTTTGTAGCGGCTAATCTTGACAATTTGCATAGCTAGCTGCAGGGCTCTAATTTATGCAGAGAAAATAGAAGACCCATCAGGGAGCCTGGTTCTGCAATGTATTATTTTCTGTGACAATAGCTGCTGCAGCCTTGTCCTCAAGTTTGGAACCATCGGTATATATGAAATGGTAGTCATTATAATTATCCTTTAAATCTGCAAATTTTGACTGAAATACACACGGGTTAGCACTTAGAAACGGGGGTTTTATAGACATGCTTGACATTCTTGGATTGACATCTTAATGTTTGTGAATCAGGCACTTACTCACACAAACAATAGGCGTTATACTCAAGATCGAACATTTTACGTAAGACGCGGGCTTTATTCAGACAAGGCACATGCTTACTGAGTAGTAAGCATCATTCCTTCAGACAGTGTTTTTGCAGTAACCCCGAAGTAATCCCCAGTTGTTTATAGAGCGTTAATAAGGCCCAGTCACAAAACAAAAAGCCTGAGTAGCAAAAGAGGCATGTACCCCCAGTGTGTCAATAATAGCATACACGTAAACTGGTACTTTGTTGATGCCATGCATTAAAAATTTTGGAAGGATTTTCACTCTGATTTTACCGAAATAATGAATAAAAATAAAAAAATTGTTTTTGTCCGGATAAAAGATATATTCGTTAATCCGATTTTTTTTGTATAAATGTGTGGCAAAATTTGTCGGGACCGGGCTATTTTGTTCGGATGAAGCGATATTTCGGAAAAATCGTGTTCGGATTAACGAGCATCTACTGTTTATATAATGTAATATGTTGGCGGAAATACACAACTGCCTTCCACGCCCCCAATGATCCAATCCCCCCACCTATCCCCGCTCGGCCAGGAAAAAGATTAAGTTCTAATTTCGGTTTCTGTAGAATATGATAGTAATTTTTTGTTGAGTTTAAGGATAAACTATATGTGTCATCGCTTCCCTTGTTATAATGTGTGTTTCTATAACACTTCTTCTGAAGCATGCAAAGACATAACAGTTTCTACATTAACATAAAGCTGCAGTGCATGGTTGTGCAAATTTTACACAAATGTTGGTTATATGATATGTTAAACGACAAGGCCAACCTTAGCGGGTTACGTTTTGTCAATACATGTTAATCTCTAGAAAACAAAGGTATCACAATTAAAATCTAGGTTAACTTAAACCGTGCATATTCTAAAACAAGAGAACGACAATAGCATCTAAAACTAGAAGCTCATTCCGCTAGCGAAATGTTAAACACTTGACAAAATTAAAACGCAAAAATACTTCCTTCAATGGGTTATTTCTTGCATAATATATTGCAAACAACACAGCTTGAATACGTCTTATAAGTAGTGTTTGGTTGTTCTTGACTTAAAGTTTTATTTACTGATCAGGCATACGCCTTGTTATCTATTTACGCAGTGCGAGCTCACACAAAGCTCACTGAGCAAATGTGTATTCTGTGCCGTCGTTAAATGCTACGCATTTACTTGCAAAAATACACTCTTTTCACATGGCGTTTTAACGAAATAATAAACGAAAATAAAAAGTGACATGCACATGTTCAGATCAAGCTCTTCATAAGTCCCAAGTTTCATGGTCGTAGGGCCCATAGTGTCAGAGGAGAAGAAGACACAAAAAATCGGAAAAAGTGCCAAGAAGCAAAAAAAAAAGGACGAATTTTGCTCGCACAAATTCATATAACCCTTGCAAGCCAAAGGCTTGTCAAGTGTTACATACTGACACAGGTTGATTTATTTTAAAAATTGTATAATTTTACTAGGATCTTCTTCATCAAACAGCTGCGTCAAAGAGTCAACTCTGAAATGACGTGAGCGGGCGTCTTGGAAATCGGTAGGGTCTATTAAAATATGTTTCACTGTGTAACGCTCCTGATACCCGACTTTTAGGTGCGGATTCGCCTCTTGAAATATGTTTCTATTTCACATATGTATGTCCTATTCTTGCTCTGTGCATAACCATATCGTCCCGCACATTATGAGGGTGGGCAAGATACCAGTTCAACTGCTGGGACACAGTAAAACTGGTATCCGAAGAAGCGATATGAGATCCGGTAAAGGTGCTTCTTTAAAAATTCAAGGGTCGGACCCTATTTACATAAATAAAAGAGGTGGTCCACTGTTTTCGTAAGTCCTTGAAGAATTCGGAAGCGCTTTGGATTTACAGCTACTTAATTTTATTCCATAGAGGCCTTGAACCTTTACGTGACAGGACCAAAGTTATGGCTAAAATATGTGATTTTTCTGTAGGAATAGGTGGCATCTTCTAATGTCATCAAGATATTAACAGTTAACCAAGGCAATCTTCTGATCGAAAACTTCAAATATTTACAGTGAACAAATTAATAAGAAAGTTTCATTTCTTTAAATTCGAAACTTTAAACCACCAACAAAGGAAGAAAATGTAAAGATAAAATTAAAGATAGGAATACCTCGGCCTCTTTAACGAAACACACGACACAATTGGTTCTTTCGTGAGCTTCCAGTGCCTAAAAACAAAACACCTAAACCGTTACAAGACAGCAGAAACGGAACACTGAGGAACTTAAATGTACTGGAAAGCAGAGTTCCGTTTCGAACCAGTGGCTTTTGTCAAGAATACAATCTGCCAATTTTTTTATATTTTTTTGTTGTTGAAATTACAAAGAAAGAATTCCTGAAAAATAAATTTATTTATTGTTGAAGGTAACTGCACCCTGGACACGCTGTATATTAGTGTCCAATGAGAAAACAATGTCACGCAAAATGCCACCTTAAGCAAAAATTCTGATAACCTGAAGTGTTTCTGTTGTGCCTTACAACTTTGATTAAAATTAAGTTTCACTGTGTCGAAATACCTTGCATTGGTATGCCTCAAGTACTTGTCTTGTTGTGTATTTTCCATCCCTGATTGCTTCAATCAGTTTTGTTGCGGGCAATTGCGTTATCTCCGAAACTTCGTCGCAACTAACCTACAAAAAAAAAGAGAAATGTTACGTTAAAATTCTTTTACCGTGAAGTCTTTTATTCGCGAGGTTTTGGGAAAGGGCTCCGAAAAACCCCAAACGGGATGCGGCTATGGACGCAACCACAAACGCCTTACCTCGAGCCAAGGATTATACCCTCATCCGCCCAATTCAGTAAAAAAGAGAATGACAAAACAGTAAAAGAAGAGCTAGAAAGAAAGATATTTCGATTAATCGTCTCCTACTATATGCACGCCGTTACACATCAGGCTGGGCCGAATAGTTTCTGAGAATCTGAATGAACAAAACAAAGGTTCGATAAAAAAATGTCTAAAACGTTTTGCTAACCGCCACCCCAAACTCCATTCTTCAAATCTAGGTACGACTCTTTCCCACCGGCCAAACAGCACCAAAAAGGCATTCTATATAACTGCGTAACAGATGATTCATCCCAGTGGGAGAGGCGGGGGGGGGGGGCCTTTTTGTCATAACATGATAACACAAGATGTCATATGACGCATTTTAAAAGTAAACAAGAGTGTCAAGTGACAGTGGCCCAGTTGAGGATTCAGTCTTGTGTCTCTTGGAATATGGCAAGACAGTCTGATCTGGTTGAATGTTTTTTTTTATAATAAATTATGCGGACATTATGAAAATGTCTGAATATTGGTAATAAATGGAAAAATGCAGACACAGGAATTTTACTCCAATTATTATTAAATTCAAACATAAGTCCAATGTAACAAATAAGATAAAGTCCTTTCTTTTATTACTTATCTTGGGCCTTGTTTCAAGTGAGTATTAAAATGTGGATACATTTTTGGAACACCCCATCCAGAACACGGTACGCTATTTGTCAAAAAAATATATATGTAAAAACAGGAATTTTTAAAATCAAACAGAAGTGGAACTCCAAAATTTAAATAGCGTCCTTTCTTATATGCACTTATTTCGAGCCTATAGTTGCAAACGATTATTTAAACGTGGATGCAGCTTTTGAAACACCCTATCCAGGTTGGTGCTAGGCCAAAGCGTAATTAAAAATCAATAACTGATCGGGTGAGGAATATCCAGACCCTGGATAGTCTACGTTGGCAGGCGTACTCCAAATGCCCTGGGAAACTTCAAGGCGGGGGTTTCATCAAAAACATGTGGACTCTAATAAATACTAATTTTCTTGGGAAAAATGAAAAAGAGGCCATTGACGGGATCGTGTCAGTCATTTGTTCCTTTGAAGTTTTGTCCATGATAGTACTCACCATTATCAGTGTTGCCACGGAGTCGTCAAGAAAAAAAAGGATAAAAAAAGGATAAAAAAAGGATAAATTTGAGAAAAAAAAGTATGAAAAAAAGGATAATTCATATTTTGCTGAAGATCGAGAAAACATTAATGTTAATCATATTGCATCATTTTTTTGTAATTTACAAGGTTCGCGCTGGGTTCTCAGGAAAGTGAGTCAAAAAGGGAAAGTGTGACTCAGTTAGGTCCAGAAAAACTCGGTGGGTTCCGAAAAAGTGAGTCATTTCGTAAAAAATGCCCAAAAAGTGGACAAAAAGCCCGCCAACGCGAACCCTGTAATTTATAATGCTCGTTTTCACAGCGATTAAAAAATGTTTGCATACCTGATTGTACTTTACAAATTTATAAAGGAATCCGGTCAAATTGTGCCGAAAGAAGAGTTTTGAAAATTGGTACTAAATATTTTTAAATGCCCCCATTTAGCCAATTTTTTAGCGGATCGCCAAAAAAAGTATTTTTTAAGACAGGCCTACCCAGAGAATAAATGTTCAAAATTGGAAAGGAATCCGATCAAAATTGTGGGAGAAGAACCACTTTGAAAATTGGCAACCGAAAAATTTTAAATGCCCCCCATTTAGTCAATTTTTGGCGGATCGCCCAAAAAAATTTTTTTAAAGAGAGGCCTACCTGGAGAACATTCGTTTAAAATTTGAGAGGAATCCGATCAAAACTGAAGGAGAAGAAGCATTTTAATTGAAGTAAAAGTTTACACACGTACATAAAGACGACGGATACCCCTCTATTGATGTGATAAGACCAGCCGGACATGGTCGGCTGGTGTAAAAAAAAAAAAAAGTTTGTCCAAGGACAAAGTCCCAGCTTACGAAAAGAAATAAGACCAATTCCAGCGTGCATAAGCAAGGGAATTTCCCTGAAATTTGGGCTTCAAAAGATGAGACGGCAAAAGGCTAGCTCAGTAATTAATTTAGCACCGGACCAGAACATAGACCGATAAATACATACAAAGATTTGTTTCCCAGAAAAATGGGAAACAAATTTTTGTATCTCTGGTAGACTGGATAGTCTGCAATAGATACCTTCGAACAACGCTCGCATTTCGGATCAGTGCGCATATTTATGTAACTTGCCTCAATGCGAAGTTCTTACTCAGACAAGTGCGCATGTTCAGTCAATTTGCTTTGATGCTCGGCTCTCATTATGGAACAGTGCACATGTTTATTTCACTTGCGTTGATGCGCGGTTCGCAACTCCGACAAGCACGCATGTTTATTTACCTTTTGTCGATGTGCGGTTCTTATTTCGGATCAGTGCGCATGTTTATTTAACTTGCGTTGATGCGCGGTGCTTATTTTGGACCAGTTCGCATGTTTATTTATCTTCCGTCGATGCGCGGTTCACATTTCGGACCAATGCGCATGTCTATAGAACTTCCACCAATGCGCAGTGCTTATTTTGGACTACTGCGCATGTTTATGTAGCTTGCGTCGATGTCCGGTTGTTAAATCTGACTCTGCGCAAGTTCATTTACCTTGTGTTTACGCGCTGTAGGAGTCAAATTGAGTCAAATAGCACAAACCGTATGCCCAACCCACCTAAGGATGCCTCGTGCAAAAAATAAATGAAATCGGATAAAAACTGTTGGAGGAAATGCATTTTGAAGTTTTTCTTCAATAATTCCCTAAAAATACAAAAATTGTCCAATCGACTAAAAAAGCACAAGCCGTGCGCACGACCCTTTAGGGGCCTCATACCAAAAATAAATGATATCGGGTCAAAAATGTAGGAGGAAATACATTTTGAAATTATTTTTTCAAAAATTCGCCAAAAATTCAAAAATCACCCGATCGATTAGAAAAGCACAAGCCGTATGCATGACCCCTTCAAGATGCCTCACACCAAAAATAAATGACAATGACTCAAAATTGTAGGAGTAGATGCATTTTTAATTATTTTCGAGATTTTTGCTTAAAAAATTCAAATACAAAAATTATCCAAACGACTAAAAAAGCACAAGCCGTATGCACGACCCATTAGGGATGTCTCAGACCAAAAACAAATGACATCGGGTCAAAAATGTAGGAGGAGATACATTTTTAATTTTTTCTTCAAAAATTCCCCAGAAATTCAAAAATCACCGGATCGACTAAAAAAGCACAAGCCGTATGTATGACCCTTTAGGGGTGCCTCACACCAAAAATAAATGACATCGGATCAAAATTGTAGGAGGAGATGTATTTTGAAACAAAGTTTACTAAATAAACGACTAACTAACTAACGGACGCCACCCGCAAACCGATAGGAATACCCCAGCTTACGTGTAACATTCTGTTAAGTTAGAGTTGCATGTCCCTAGGGACCATCGATAAAGTACGTACGCACCTTTTTAGCCCAGCTTACGTAAGGGACATGCAAATGAAACTTACAGAATGAAGTTATTGAAAATCATTCAAGAAATAAAAACTACTCAACATCATTTAGAATACTGGATATTTTACAGTGTGATAAGACATTGAATACGTTTACAGAATATATTTTCAATGCCATGAAAAAATACCCTTTCTCTACAGATGTATTGATTTTAACAATAGACGCTGCAAAAAAGTTGGAAATTACATACACATACAGTGTAAATGCGGTTAATATTATGGCCTAATCATGGGTTATGACTAGGGTGAGAAAAAATTATAGCAGAAAAAAAACATGTAACTAATTAGGAAAAATGATATTTTGAACGAAAAAAGAAAATGAAAAAAAAGTATCAAAATAAAAAAAAAAGGATGAAAAGCGAAAAAAAAGTATAAAAAAAGGATGAAAATTTAAAAAAAGTATAAAAAAAGTATTTAAGGATAAAAAAAGGATGAAATTGGGCTTTTTCAAAAAAAAGGATAATCCTTTTAAAAAAGGATGATGTGGCAACACTGCATTATTTACAGTAGCACCACAACATTTGGTACAGTAACTATGACACAAACAAGTGCAACGTTAAGAGTTTGACAGGTTTTGATCTTTGAAATTGGCAGTGTTTCCTTGACCTTTGATATTCCGTGGTGGCTAGTATTCAGCATCTATTAATAAAACCATCTTATCTCAAACCCGAAAAATATCATATTTTACGCTTAGCGAATTGATTTGTGCACTCCTGCACAAATTACAACTTTCTGGAATTATCGCCCACTTAAAAATGATCGGAGACACCCATAACTAATATTCAAAGCAGTTACATTACCAAAAGAAATGTTTTGCACAGTGTTCTCTATTTTCGCCCAATGTTCCCCATTATCGCCCACCCGAAAAATATCATATTTTTCATATTTTCGAGTCACAGAATTAATTCCTGAACTTTTACAGCAGAAATTACAACTTTCTTGCATAATCGTCCGCTTACAGAGCATCAAAGATATCCATAACTAATACTTAAAACAGTTAAAATAACAAAAGATATGTTCTGCTCCCTATTATCGCACATTGTTCCCTATTATCGCCCACCCGAAAAATATCATATTTCTCATATTTTCGGGTCATAGAATTGATTCATGCACTTTTAAAGCGAAAATTATAACTTTCTTGCATTATCCCCCAATGTTCCATATTATCGCTCACCCGAAAAATATCACATTTATCATATTTTTGGATCATAGAATTGATTCCTGCAATTTTAAAGCGAAAATTACAACTTTCTTGCACTATCGCACAATCTTCCCTATTATCGCCCACCCGAAAAATATCATATTTATCCTATATTCGGTCATAGAATTGAGTCCTGCACTTTTAATGCGAAAATTATAACTTTCTTGCATTATCGCCCAATGTTCCCTATTCTCGCCCACTTGAAAAATATCATAGAAGTGACCAACTGACAACAAAATCACTGAAATCATTCAAGCCAAACCAGAAGTACTTGCTTGTAACATATTGTGCCCTTGTGCAATTATAACTTTGCTTTTTTTTTTTTTTAGAAATAAAATGGAAATTTGCAAATTTATAAAAGTTGCAAACTTTGAAGCTCAGCAGATTAAAAAATAAGTCGAAATTCAAAAATCGAAAAAAAGTACTTTTTGACCCCTTAGTTCAAGTTTCTTCATAAAAATTTTCGGAATGAGATGAGAAATGAGGAACTAGATAGGTTATTTTGTATTTTGCCTAAATTGGCACTAAAATCGCCAAAAAACCAAAAAAAAAATCCTAATACAGTAGAAGGTTAAGACCTCCTGTTTAAAATTTGGGGAGAATCGGATAAAAAATATCAAAATATTCCACTTTAACCGTCGCGGGACGGACAGATAGACGGACGGACGCACGCACCAAAAGCTATATATGTCTCTCCTGAAATATTATGTGTAATAAGCAGAGTGCTAAGTTATGTTGTAAAGCGATTGGTTTTAGCTTGATTTGATTGTTTTACTGTAATTAGAAAGATCGATTAATTTTCAGTAGCGTGTGAGTTGCCTTGATTGAGTATAATCACTGTAATTAAGAAAGTTCAATTAGTTTCAGTGCTTGCTAGTCGTGTCTTGATTAGACAGCCTAACTGTAATTTATTTACTCAGGATGTGGATACAGTTTTTGTTTCTTACGAGTTTCAAACAGTCAGTACCTTTTAACCGACATATCGTTTAACCGACATTTTTTGCTCAGTCCCGGCGATGTCGGTTTAACGAGATTTCACTGTAATTAAACATCAGCTTTAGTACTTTTTTACCCCTGAAATTTAACAAAATCTGTAGGCGAAAGCTTCTTTCGCAAAGATGGAGATCGGTTCGCCAAATTGGCGAATCGCGAAAATAAAATGATGGACATTTGCCCCTCTAAATGGGCCAAAATTCCATACAATCTTAATGTGATCAGATGAAAAGTGAAAGAACAGTAACAAAAAAAAAAACAAACAAACAAAAACAAAAGGTTACAGATGGACGGCGGGCGGACTTATTTTCTTGCGTCTGAACAAAAATTTCACAGCGTGCATTGGTTTTCCGGGGAAAAGCAGCTCTGGCATTTTTCAGCTAATTCTATCAGCAAATTTTGGTTAAAAAGTCGCAAAAAATTGCACTTTACACAATAATCATAAAAAGTATGAGCATAAACACCACTCTGGCGCAACTTTCTGTGAAATATGGGACCACTCAAGCCAGCAGTTCTTTTGTTATTTACCTTGTTTTGGACGGACGGACGACAGAGGCCCTACCTGGTTTGTTTGTTTGTTTGTTTGTTTGGTGTTTGACGTCCTGTTCAGCAACTAGGATAGCTATATTAGGACGCACTAGCTGAAAGAAAAAGTGGGAGAAAAAGAAGTAAGAACGAAGAAACAGTGAAGAAGAGACAGAAAGAAAGAAAATCCGATTAGTCGCCTCCTACGACATGCACGGAAAAGAAAGCAGTGGGTCTATTCTTAAGATTCCCCCCAACCCACAGGGGGGAGCCCCACACAGTGGCTATGGCGCCCAGTTAATAAAAAATAAAAGCAAAAGAATTCTGATATCTTTTGCTCGTAATTATGTTTTTATTTTTCGGTTGAGTGTGCAAAAACGTTGACTAATCATATTTCGATTTGAAAAAAGCAAAATAATGGCATAACCAAAAACGGTGATATTTTTATGTTCAGGCACACTGCATATAGCCACTCAATCCCTAAATATAATCTTTTCAGTTTAAATATGTAAAGAAATGCGTAAGTTCTGTATATCTTGGAAAATATCCGTCAATTTGAATTTATTAACCTTCAGTACGAAACATCTGTACAAAACTGATAAGCTCTTATAGGCTTTTGTAGGAAATTTTCATGTCAGATTGTAAACAATAATGAGCAGTTATTTGCTTTTATATGGCTTAGACTTGCGTCGAAAGCAAACTTAAACATAAAAAAGCATGTAACAGCAAACCAACCATTCCTATCTGCATACACGTTAATTCTCCTCCTGAAATATCCCCGTTGTCAAGCATTTTGGTGCAGCTGTCTTTTTAGCCATAAAGCAAATATTTTTATCCTATTTCATGCAAGTAAATTCCTTTCCATTCTTATCCATTCATCATTTAATTTGCAGTTACGGTTTTTACTTGGCACAACAGTGACTTGGAAAGATGTGAAGTTTTGAATTTCTCTGAGGAGCTGGTTCATTACTATCTGCTATGATAACGATAGACTTATATTTGGTTCAGTGCAGACAAAATCGCACTGATTCGCACAAACGCAGACAAAAACATACCAAAGCATACAACATCGTGTTTGGAGAACGCCGAAAAAATCCAAGACAATCAAAAAAATTTCGCTCCATAAGGTACTTTACATCTTCAGAAATAGTAAAAATAACTTTTTCCTAAAATCTATGCCAAAACTTAAAACATCGCATTGTTTGAAATAAGAAGTCCGAAGCAAATAAGAAACCAGATTTTTGGTAGGCTACTGGTAGACTACCGATAAATCGAATGTCACGGAAATCGAAATTTTCATGCCTTACAACCAAAATTATTTTTTGAACTGAAAATTTAAATAGATTTTGGAAAATTCACGATTTCGATAGGTTATTCAACGCTGAACTACTGATATTTCAACAAAAAGCCAAATACACATGCAATTCAATTTTCCAATATATTTATATCCTTTCGTCTGAAAATAAGAATTTACATTGCTCAACTATTTTCACCCTTTGATATAAGAAAAATTAAGCATTATTAATTTATTTGACACACCAATTATAGGTAGTCTATTCCCGAAAAGCCTACCAAAAAATACCTGGTTTCTTATTTGCTTCAGAATTCTTCTTTTAAATAATGCCGTGTTTAAACAACAGAAGGAGCATAAATCGTAACGTGGAGTGGCAATATTCAGAACAACCGTGTGTGAGCCCACAGTACGAGGAGTGAGGGTCATACTCATGTCTAATTGAGCTTTGGCAATGCTATACTCAGGGTCAGTGTCAAAGCGTAAGCACATGCACTGTACAAAAAAATCGATGCAAAGTAAGTATCTTTATTCTCACTCCTCGAGGACGACACTAGAAAAGTTGGGTGGAATAATAGCAAGGACGGGTGGTCAAAGCTGGTCAAGTGGATGGATGGGTCATGGGGAGCAAAGTGTATCGCACGACTGCAGACAGGAGGGGTGTAGGTCAACTGACCAACGGCCGACTGACCAGCGGTCAGCTGACCAACGGTCAACTGACCAACGCCTTGACGAAAAAAACGGACAACTCACCAGCTTTTCTATCACAAATTTTTAGAGCACAAAAACTTCCTCTCCTGAGTTACATCAGACAAAACGAAAGCAAAGAAAATCTGTCTCACATCACAAAGCTAGTTCTATAATCCCTTCTGTGTCACCGAGTGTCAGTAATTGCGTGGCTAAGATAATCCCGTAATCCATTCCCTGTCACCTAGTGTGTGGCGTACACGAGTTTTCAGTGTCCCGCTTCTATCTCCGAAATGTGCAATACAATAAACCCCAGACATGGTGTGTCCATGGTTTAAGCTCCGAAAGTCGTCTCAGGTATGGGATTTTTGCTATAAATACCAGTCCTTTTTCAGCA
The DNA here is from genome assembly GCA_949752745.1 of Protula sp. h YS-2021. NCBI lineage: Eukaryota > Metazoa > Annelida > Polychaeta > Sabellida > Serpulidae > Protula > Protula sp. h YS-2021. The sequence continues at coordinate 72,233,177 of OX457026.1, forward strand.
CAATCAAACCAGTTCTGACTGCGATTTGAACTGTGTCATTTGAATTGCAATAACAAGAGCATCGCAACAATGGAAATCTTGACGACCCAAAGGGGTGGTCAAAAACTTGTTTAGATGGGCACATGTTTGTGAAACAAATTTCAAAACCGCAATATATTCGATGGTGCTGTGACAAGAAAACAAGTTAAAACGCATTGGAGCTCTAACCAAAGATAAAAATATAATTAATACTAGATATATAAAAATAAATGAAGAGTGTAAATAAAATGATGAATAACTGAGGGAAAAATCAGTGTAATCATAAATTTAAAAAAAATGGAGCAAAAAATGAGAAAAAAATCAAAAACTTCGGTAGTGTTTTAATAATTTAATGTATATTTTATCAATATTTTTCAGGTGAGCGGAGTCAAGGCTACCAAAGACTACCGCCATGAACCAAATCCTGACCAGGTTGCCGTAGCGCAGTGAAGCTGCGTGCAAACGACGTGATGCGCCGACCAGGTCAAGTCCTACCGGAGGCAATCCAGAACGCAGACAACAACGTCAGGGTTCGACTTGGCAATCTCTTGAAACACAAACGCAACATTCGGCGGTACAAGCAGGGTGCAATGCCAAAAGCTTAAGTCACTTTCAGGGAGTTGGTGATTACCGAGGAATGGGCTTCGACCGCAGGTGCAACGCCTTCCAGCTTCCTCCTGCCCGACTCCGGACCACAAGATCGTGACCGCATCGTGAGTTATGCGACCAATGAGGGGTTGCACTTACTAGACCGTTCCAGAACCTGGTTCATGAATGGGAGCTTTTTTATCGCTCTCTCAATTTTTCAACAGGTTTACATCATCAAGGCACCGCTGGGCGAAACTGCAGTCTCCTGTGCCAACGTCTTTTTGAATGGAAAATCACAGGCCACCTACGAGAGAATTCTGCGGGAGGTTGACTCAAAATGTGAAGCGCTTGGCTTCAGTATTGACCCCGTGACTGTCATCAACAACTTCGAGATGGCAGCCATGAGTGCCGTCACAACCGTTTTCGGGCCCCACGTGATCTTGCACGGCTGCTATTTCCATCTGACGCAGAGTATGTGGCTGAAGTGCAAGATTTTGGACTCGAACCGCTGTACCGGGAATCCGAGAACGTGCCCCTTTACTGTGGCATGTTGGACGCTTTGGTGTTTTTACCACTGGAAAAAGTAGTGGAGGGCATGTCCTACATTCGGGAGACTACACCGGAGTATTTGGATAACCTCATTGCCTACTTCCATCGAATACACGTTACCGGTAGCTTTCGTCAGGTGGAACGCTGGCCAAAAATGAGGGTGATGATCCACCACCAGCGATTCTGCGCCGGGTCCCACCTTTGTTTCCGCCTGCAAATGGAACGTGCACGAAATCACAGGCCAAGGAGAGCACTGGAATAACAGCAAGTGCGAGGCAAGGCATCGCGGGTTTCTTCCACTTGTGGGCCACAAGCACCCGTCCTTCTTTCCTGTGGTTGTGGCCGTCCACGAAGATGCAGCAATTGTCGTGACCAAGAAATTGCAAGACGCCGTTGGTCAACCGCCGAAGAAACGCACGAAGCGCAACTACGCGAAATTTCAGAAGCGAACCGAAGTTCTGCTTGTGGAGCTCATCGAAGGTTGTAACACATTCGAGGAATTTCGTCGCGGAATTGGGCACAGCGTTCGATTAGGACATTAGTAGTTTTTTGGTATGGTACAATTATCAGTACTGACATATAATCTTACCTGTTTTTGATATGGTGGTTAAAAGAAAATACTTTTTCTAAAAGTTGGTCAGTTGTCCGTTTGTTTATTAAGGCGTTGGTCAGTTGACCGCTGGTCAGTTTGTATGTCCCCCAGATAGTAGACATAGACATCTCCAGCAAGATTAAACAGTCGGAGGGGTCGATGGCATATCAATGCTTGTGATATGGATCAGATCAGCAGGAAACCTTGCAGCACCTAATTGTGGAGTGTGAGAAGGTGGCGGATTTGACAGAAGCCCTTCTAGCTCATCAGGAAACCACGAAAGGGGAAGTGACCGGCGTTCAAGCAAAAGCAAATTTGGGTTAAATGGTTGGGCTGGGAGAGAAGCAATATAAGGCAAATATTCCACAAGAATTGTAGAACGAACCGAGTCCCGCTAATTGAGGGAAACACAGGGGAATAAGGTGGATGGTTTATGTCCAAATAATCCAAGTAGGATACCATTAAATTGTTAAGCCAATGGGAAGCCATGACCCACAAACTGAATTATAACAAGTATTGTCAGTAAAACTGACCGAGTGGACGTATCGACATGCAAAATACATTTTAGCAATAGGCAGAATAGCTACATTCGCCTCCCGTGTTTCAGATACAGATTTCACAAATTCATGTGCCTCAAGTGCCGACAGCTACGCGGCAGCGGGGACCAACCAACCAACCATTAGGGACGCATCAGAGTGGAGACGGTTGTTCTACGTTCTCACGAGAATATTCTACAATTTCCATACCAGAAAAAGCAGCTGGAAGGAACAGACAGTAATTGGGATAAAATTCTGGGATTTTAATGATTTTAGGGAAACATGCCTTAAATAAAAATATACCGATATATACTGAGATTGAAAGTTGAAACAAACATTATTATTATAAAACACAGCAAATTCCTGGTATATAGGTAATAAAAAGAATACGAAAGTAAAAAATGTGTTTCTAGGGTAAACAATACACAATTTTGGGAAATAAAATGGCGGTCTTTGCGTGAACCAGTCACCTACAGCGATACATATGATGTAGGAAAGACGGCAACCTTCTGTACTTGAATCAATCAGCAAAAGGGATACAAGCTGGACCGTCTTCGCTAGTGAATAGCGCAAATTACACTTGGGCCCACAGAAAGAAAACGATTTCGAAATCTTAAAAATTCAGAATTTCGATTTTATACCGAGGAGGTCAAGATCACCAAGGTTACTCTTACGCAATGCCTTTTAGGCCCAAAGCGTACAAAATAAGCTCAGAATCACTCCATCTCTAACCGTTTTCGAGATAATAGTCAACTTCCGGTTTTGACACTGATTTTACCGAGGAGGTCAAGGTAAGCGAGGCACCCTTCAAGTAACGTTTTTGAGCCCCAAAGGATCGAAAATAAGCCCCAAATCGCTCTATATCTAACCAATTTCGAGATAGTGGTCAACTTTCGGTTTCTGACCTTGGCCATAATCGATGAGGTCAAGGTCACGGATGTACCTCTTACATAACGTCTTTTAGATCTAAAGAGTCGAAGATAAGCTCAAAATCTCTCTCTCTCTCTCTCTCTCTCTCTCTCTCTCTCTCTCTCTCTCTCTCTCTCTCTCTCTAACCGTTTTCGAGAGAACATTCAACTTCCGGTTTTGACATTGACCATGACCAAGGAGGTCAAGGTCACCGAGGCACCTCTTACATGTGGTGTTTTTTAGCCCTTAGGGTCGAAAATCGGCTCAAAATCGATCTATCTCTAACTGTTTTCGAGATAATGGTCAACTTCCGGTTTTTGACAATGACCACGACCGAAGAGGTCAAGGTCACCGAGTCACCTCTTACATGTACTGCTTTTAGGCCATTAGGATCGAAAATCAGCTCATAACCGCTCTATCTCTAGCCGTTTATATAATGGTCAATCTTTCTCTAACGCTTTTCGACATACAAGTTTGTTTATTTTGACCTCAATTTGACCTCAACCTTGGAGGACAAGGTAAAAAAAACGAGGAATTCACGACGCGTGAACATCCTCTATCTGTGAGCCAAATTTCACCGTCCTACGTGCAAGAGGTTAAAAGAAAACAAATAACAGATATATCTATATACTCTTTAGCAAATGGAGAAAACTGAAACGCTGCAGTCAATAACACACACATGCTATAATCGCTCTCACTGTGGACAGCCGGGCAATCAATATGACTACGCTGATAACACCATGTGCCTGAACTGCCTTACCTATGGGCTTCAATGGCAAAAATCCAATGTCGATTTTTGCACATAAAACGCACATATTTTTTTTTTAAAAGTGAGGTGGACCAACTAGACATGCTACATTACGTCTCTACCAAATTCGGTAGTAATAGCCTCATCCGTCTCAGAAGACTTTGCGTGACAAAGTTATTGGGAAAAAAGGAATCATACGGAAATGCTTAACCGAATCGTACGTATTCAGTAAACTAGGGGACTGAAAATCCACAAGTGTAATATGTCGCAGAACCGAAATGGCGGCGTCAGAAAAAAAGCTGATCAGTCTGGCCAGTAACTTTTTTCTTGAAAAAACACACGGTACTTTCAATGTTATGTCACAAGATTATGATATACATTTTCCCAAGTACAGCGTATTCAGTAGCAAAGTTAGTAAGGTACAAGGGGCGAGGAGATCGAATGACTGAAACAGATCCAAATTAGTGAAATTGAAAAGAACATCTTCCGTGGCTGAAAACAATTTTTATTTATCAAGTATCGCAAAATAAGGTATGCTTGAGTCGAAAGGGTTACTAAATGTACATCTAACTTACTCTAATTTTAATCATAAGTTAACATGTTGTTGTTACCAATTATGATCTACCCCAATCAATTCCATCTCTCTCTCTCTCTCTCTCTCTCTCTCTCTCTCTCTCTCTCTCTCTCTCTCTCTTTAGAATTCGCTAGGAGAAAAACATGAAACTGAACAGTACATCGAAATTTGCAAAACTGAAAATGCGTTCTTTTAATGTGAAAACGTTCGTACCGGTTATTCCAGGTTTATATGTAAACTAGACCCTCAGTGAGGCAGGATCACCCGTGTGACACATAATTCATCGGATGTTATCAGTAAATTCTCCGTGACAACAAACTTCCGGAAAAACAGAAATTTTCACAAGTCGTATTTTTGACAATTTTTAGTCGATTTTAAAAACAAGACGACGTTGCATATCTACAATATATATATATTTTCATTGCACCAAACTTCAGAACGCTGGATAGAATAGTTTTGGAGAACGCGTCTAAACATAATCTATTCCCGTGCAAACAGGTTTACATAAAAAACACATATTTTTGAGAAGTCCTATTTTTGACAAGTTTTGGCCAATTCCAAAAATAATACGACATTACACATTTACAATATATATATTTTCACTGCATAAAATTTCAGAACGCTAGATTGAACAGTTTTCGAGAACCCGTCTCCACAAAACCTATCTCTGTACTAACAAATTTCCTGAAAACAGCCATTTTTGACAAGTCGTATTTTTGAGAATTTTTGGCCGATTTCAAAAATAATGCGACGCTGCACACCTTCAATATACATTCTAACCGTATGCCAAAGGAAAAAGCTATGCGAGAAATACGTTCGGAGACATAGCCCGGACACGAGGGCGCACGAAGGTGGACAGACAGACGGACAAGCTGAAACCTATATCCCCTCGTTACACGGGGGATAACTAGAAGCTGCGCAGTTCACTATGACATTCCTTTTACAACCCGTGATTATCTTCTGCAACTAAAAGACCAATTTGTAATTTAACCAATTACGATGTACTGTTCCATTTGACTATCCCTTACCGTTAGTTTCAAGAAACACCAACCCAAAAGGGTGAAGAATTAAAGTTTGCAGCACCGGCATGGACTTACCATATCATTCACTTGTCATGCGAATAGCCTTCTAAATAGTTTCTTTTGGTACACTAACAGATATGTTTGTTGAAGTAGTTTTTTAAGTAATGAAAAATTCATTATATTCTTTCCGCTTGTCTACCGCCAAGTTAGGAAATCGAATGTTTCGAATTCTGATTATCAACCAGTTAAAACCCTTGTTAAAGCAGTGTTGGTTAATTTACAGACCACAATCCATGCGTACCTTTTTCATATTTATTTCTTATTATTTTTCCTGCTTTATCCTTTATTTAAGAATCCCAAATCGAGTTTCGGGGGGGGGGGGTGAGTGGGGTACTCTGCCAATCTTTAACTTTCAGTGTGTAAACTCTATTTTGCTACCTTTTTCAAAAATGTAATGATAAAATTTAAAGCACAAGTGGCTTTAAATTTCTCCTTTTTAAATTTATTTCCAGCAACATACATAGAAATACAATGGATGTTTTCTCGGCGATAAGGGAGCTTTATTTTACATAAGCTCCTGTTCGTGTTATTTATGTCCAACTAACTAAACTGTGGCATCAAGGTGTTAACCACTGGTCAGGTCTCTATGTATAACTGCATGCCAGTTACATACATGATCGGTGGTTAACACACTGATGCCACAATTCATCTGGCTACACTAGCTGCTTATTCTACAAAAGCAGTTGAAAAGCACAGACTCATGAAAGGATTCGCTGCCACAAACAAGGACTTTAAGTGGTCAATACTAAGAATTCGAAACATTGAATGCCGCACATAAACAATGTGGAAAAAAAGAAGAGGTTGGCAGTGGGACTCTTTTATAAAATATGACTCTACTAAATCCACATACAATAGTAAGTGTGCCGAAATGTTTCATTTAGTATTTTCTTTCAAATAAGCACAACAAAGTCCAGTAAATACATGCCGAAAAACGAAACTTCAAACCCCTACACTTTTGATCTTGGTAGTTCCGTGCATCGTACACTGCAGAAGTACTCGGGCTTATGAGCACCCTATCCTTGTACTTGCATGGTCTTACCGTGAGTGACAGGGCTTATTAGACAGAGTACCAAACCACATGTGTATCATCTTATGACTGAAGTCCACACTAAAACAAACACACTCACTCCAGAAAGTGATGAGCGATAGTGGGATATCTGTTCATCTCTCTCCCGGCGTTTTGATTTTCTCTTTCGACGAAGTCTGCCTTTTTGCAAAAATTTCCGGCATATTTTTATCACGATTCCCGAAGCAACAAACAAAGAAATCGCAATTCCATATTCTTTTTTCCGTTCTAAAAGCTTTAAAGTATAAAATACAGTTTGCAGCTGAGATGACATTCTTTCTATGAATAGCAGAGGTGCTGTTAAATTTCAGGGCTTCGTTTCCAAGTCTGCCCTTTTCTTTGTTTACGTGCCAAAGGCCAAGGTCAGTATCTAGACTGGCCACGAAGCTGTTTGGTATTTATTATCTGTGTTTGGTATTGATCACCATTCATAACTGAATGTGAATAACCCAAAACCGCCAAATATCACATGACCACATTATCGCCATTTTTGAGGAGGTTTTGAATAAATACACCCGAACTGTTAGCATTGTTTTTCTCTCTCTTGCTAACCACCAAACACAACATGGTGTCAGATGTGGTTGAGCAATAAACATTATATAGAGGAGAAAATAGACAAAGCAGGGTGAAGATGCCAAAATTCAATCCGCCGGATAACTTTAATTTTACAAAACCACAGACATGGCCGGAGTGGAAACAGCGCTGGCAGAGATTTTATGTGGCCACGAAGCTGAAAGACGAAGACCAAGATGTACAAGTGGCAAGTCTTATCTATGCTATGGGTCTACAGGCGGAGACCGTCTTTAACACGTTGCACTTTGACAACGAAGCAGACAAGAACAATTATGACATTGTGATGCGCAAGTTTGACTCGTATTTCATACCGGCGGTGAATAAGATCCATGAGAGAGCGCGGTTCCATCAACGAACCCAAGCGCCAGGTGAGAGTGTGGAATGTTTCATAAGAGCACTCTACGAGCTGGCTGAAACATGCGACTTCCCTGCTGCAGTGAAGCAAGAAACCATTCGAGACAGGTTGGTCGTGGGAATCCTTGACAAAGACTGCAGTGAAAAATTGCAACTCAAGGAGGATCTTAAGCTTGATGAAGCTATTGAAATGTGTCGAACATCTGAGCTGGTAAAGAAACAGATGGCAAGCATGACGCCAGTTGCTTCAATGGATGTCGTAAGGAGACGACCAGCCCAGCCAACACAAGCAGGCAGGCAAGAAAAAACATATCATAAATACAACAATAAACCTGGCAATAAACCTCAAAGTAAACCACAAAATCGTGTGTGTGGTAACTGTTTGAAGCAACACAAGCCCAGGTCCTGCCCTGCTTATGGTAAAAAGTGCCACTTTTGTGGACGACTTAATCACTACGAGCGAGCATGCAGAAAGAAGAAATCTGTTGCAGAAGTTGAAGAACAGGATGAAGTCTCCGAAACATTTTTCCTGGGTTCAGTAGAATGTGAAGATACTCAGCCATGGAGAACTGAGTTGATCATCAACGATGTAAAGATTTTATTCAAGCTTGACACAGGCGCTGACATCAGTTGCATTTCAGAAGACGTTTATGAACGAATGATTCCAAGACCGACGCTGCAACCATGCACATCAGCTCTCACCAGTCCAGGTGGAGAAATCAAAACGATAGGCCAATTTACAGCTGAAGTACGGCATCGGGGAAAGGAATACACATTTCCCGTGTGTGTCTTGCAAAGCAGCATGCGAAACTGTCTTCTGAGTAGAGGAGCTGCAAGTTCTATGGGATTTGTGCAACGAATAGAAGAGGTTAGTGATGATGTTTTTGGTGATTTCGGACTCATGAAGTGTGAGCCTATCAGAATCAAGTTGAAGCCACAGTCCAGTCCGTACAACCTTGTGAGCCCGAGACGTGTTTCCGAGCCATTGTTAAAGCCAGTGAAAGAGGAACTTGACAGAATGGTTGCAAATAATATCATTTCTCCAGTTACAGAGCCTACAGAATGGTGTGCGCCGATGGTTCCAGTGTTAAAGAAAACTGGAAAAGTACGTATTTGTGTTGACTTAAAGAAACTGAATCAATCCGTGCAGCGCGAACGTTGTGTCATGCCGACAGTTGACGAAATTGCGTCGAAGTTATCGGGGTGTAAAGTCTTTACAACACTTGATTGCTCTCAATCGTTCTGGCAGTTGCCACTGCATGAGGATGACCGCCACTTTACAACGTTCATAACTCCATTTGGGCGGTATTTCTTTAATAGACTACCATATGGTCTGAACTCTAGCACAGAAATCTTTCAGCGAACATTGAAGCAGCTTGTAGAAGATATCGATGGCGTGTTCGTTGATGTTGATGACATGCTGATCTACGCTCGAGACGTCGGCACACATGATGATATACTCAATCAGGTGATTGATAGAATTCGCATGGTGGGTTTAAAACTCAACAAATCCAAATGCAAGTTCAGGATGAAGAAAGTGACATACCAAGGGCAAGTGTTTGCAGAAGAAGGGATGAAGCCAGATCCCATAAAGGTAGAAGCCATTTGCACAATCAAGACGCCCGAGAATGTTGGTGAGCTCCGACGCTTTCTTGGGATGGTAAACTACCTAGGCAGGTACGTGCCAAACTTATCGCAAACGATGGCACCGATGCTGGAGCTGCTGAAGCAGGAAAACGCCTTCCTTTGGGGTGCTGAACAGCAGAAGGCCTTCAAAGAAGTGAAGGCAATTTTGTCATCAAACATCGTTTTGGCATACTATGCCATGACCAAGCCAACGTTTGTGTCAGCGGATGCCAGTTCCTATGGCGTTGGTGGCTGCTTGATGCAAAGTTTTGATGGGAAGATGAGACCGATTGCATATGCTTCGAGATCACTGACCCCAAGTGAGAGGCGATGGGCACAGATCGACAAAGAGTGCTTGGCACTCGTGTGGGCTTGTGAGAAGTTTTCACATTACCTTGTAGGTCTTCCCGATTTCAAACTGTTCACCGACCACAAGCCGCTTGTTCCACTCATCAATACCAAGGACCTAGACAAGACTCCAATCAGAATACAGCGCCTTTTGATGAGGTTGATGAGATTCAACTGTGTTGCTGAACACATAGCTGGGAAAGACTTGATAGTTGCTGATACCCTCAGCAGAAATTTAATTCCACAAGATGTTGGAGAGACTGAGATAGCTGAACTTGTGAACGAACATGTGAAATCTGTTGCAGATGTGTGGCCAGTGACTGACCAGAAACTCAAAGAGATCATGGTCGAAAGTGCTAAAGATCCAGATGTCGCTTTGGTAATTTCCTACACGCTTAATGGCTGGCCGGAGCACCAGAAGGACGTTCCTGAATCAGTACAATGGTACTTTGCAAGCCGGTCGTCATTCACAGTCATCGACGGAATACTTACTTTCCTGGATAGAATAGTTGTGCCACAGAGCATGCGAAATGATGTCTTGAAGAAACTTCATGGAGGTCATCAAGGCATTGTCAAATCCAAAGAACTTGCTGCACAAAGCGTGTGGTGGCCAACGATAAACCGAGATATACAGCAAGTGTGCAGTGAGTGCAAGTTCTGTGAAGAAATCAAACCATCAAAACGTCATGAGAGGCTTATCCCTACCACCCTACCAGATGGACCCTGGCAGAAATTGGGGATAGATGTGTTTGAACTGGATAAGAGTAACTATTTAGTGACTGTCGATTACTACAGCAGGTACATTGAAGTGATATACTTACCTGACATGACGAGCAGAACTGTAGTTATGAAGCTGAAATCGCTATTTTCAAGGCATGGTATACCCATGGAAGTGAGGAGTGATGGTGCACGACAGTTCGTGTCCAAAGAATTCACTGAATTTTCACAACAGTATAACTTTGCACACTCTGTGAGCAGCCCTCACTTTAGCCAGAGCAATGGTGAAGCAGAATCTGCCGTGAAAATCGCAAAACGATGCTTGAAACAGAGTGATCCTTTTGTAGCGTTGATGCTACATAGGAATACTCCTCACACAGCGACAGGAAAATCACCTGCTGAATTACTTTTTGGAAGAAAACTGCGCACTATGATCCCTACCCTGAAAGAGAATTTAAAGCCAGTGAACTCTCTTCATCAACAGGTTCGCGAACGTGACCTAAAATACAAACAAAATATGACCAAGCAGTTCAACAGAAAACATGGTGCGACAGAATCAACAACCTTTCAAACTGGACAATCTGTGCGTGTGAAAACTGAAAAAGAAAAGATTTGGAAACCTGCAACAATAGTTCAAAAATGTGACTTTCCTAGATCGTATTTGGTAAAAACACCTGATGGCAAACAGCTCCGCCGCAACACGAAACATCTGAGATCGATGCATTCCAATCCTGAAATGAAACCTAGCAAAGAACAAAGCAGACATTTTAATAACCAGTTATGGAATGAATTTCTTGACAGACGTATGCAAAATTTCAATGCAGCTTCCTCCCCTGTCATTCAGAAACCTGAAAAGAAAAGTGTTGCAGTTACATGTCCAAATCCCCAACAAACAATTGTGCAAATGAAATCGTCTGTCTTACCCGCAGCTGTAAATCCAATAAAACCAAGTATAGTTCCAAATGTAAGAAGATCAACAAGAACCATCCGACAACCTAAAAAGTTAGATCTGTAAAACACTGAGCATCCAAAAGTATATATATATGTGTATATATTTCATTGATACGGTCCCTGAGCATTTCGTTCGTATATCATTATCATTAAAGTGTTCAATAATTGCTATTGTATTTATTTTTTTAATTCTCTATAGTTCTCCTGTCTTCTGTAAAAAAAAAAGAAAAAAAAAGAAGATTTTGTAAATATATATATTTACAATTTTTTTACGAAAATTCTATGCTGAACTTGCCATATAAATGTTTGAGTTCATGTGTCGTAATTCATTTTGCGTCAGAAAGTTGAAGAGAAGGCATAATAGAATTCCAATGTAAAATGATAGACCGATTGAAGAATCTTCCAAAAAAGGTTTGTGATTGGTTATAAAATAAATCGCATGATATTCCATTTAATTTTGACAAATCAGAGATCAGTATTGGTGTACTTTGTACAGATGGAAAAATAGTTCGAAAATTTCTAGATTGAAAATCACATAAACACTGCAAAATTGTATTTCATTTTAAATTCAATATTGTTAATTTTGTTAATTATATCACCTAAGTTAAATTTTTCATGTAAATACTGAAAATAACAAATTTGTCCTAGTGTATTCTTACATCTGTTACCGCGAGTTCTGTTTTCTGCGAGTGCACGTGAGCTGGAGAGAATGAATGCAATTTCATTTAAAATTTCGGAATAAAACTAATTAATTGAAGGATAAAGTGATGAAGTAATGTGAATATATGTTTATCTTGCTATTGGATATAGTTTAGATTCATAACTGTGTAAAAAGTGTTAAATTCTGAAGAACACTGTATTATCGCTCATAAAAAGGTAAGGGTACGGGCAGTCTTGAAAAAAGGGTTGGTGAGAAGGGCATTTTCTTAAAGGGGGAGATGTTTGGTATTTATTATCTGTGTTTGGTATTGATCACCATTCATAACTGAATGTGAATAACCCAAAACCGCCAAATATCACATGACCACATTATCGCCATTTTTGAGGAGGTTTTGAATAAATACACCCGAACTGTTAGCATTGTTTTTCTCTCTCTTGCTAACCACCAAACACAACAGTGAGCATTGCCGTGGTCTTTTTCTGGTGTGGATTGCAAACAATAGGATTAAGGGAATTGCTTTTTCTAAATATTCCATTTTATTTGTCACTGGGATACAAATGATCAAAATCAGAAAACTATATTAGAACATGACTTAGAAGATCAATGAATTTAAGTGGAGAAATCAGAATGAGTGACATTTATTTAATTCATTGACTGGCATCTTTGTTCAATTATGCCACAAGTGTACAGAACATAAAAACTGTGTGATGAACAGCTTTACACAAGTTGTTTAAAGTACATAATCTATCAATCAATTAGGTTATTTTTTTAAATTAACAACCAAAAGCTATGTTAGGTACAAATTATCGGGATCTTATTAACAGGAAAAGGGAGCAAGCAAAACCAAAACACTTGCAAAGGGTTAAACAAAAAGTTCTCCAATACTGAAAACAAAGAAATTGAATCATAACTTCACATAAGATTTCATTAGTTAAGAAGCCTCTTAAAAAGACATTTAAACAATGTTTGGGTGCATTTAATGAAGAAGTTTAACTTAATTACAACAGTAGCCCTTATTCTAAATAAGTGTCTCATTTTTCCAATAATTTTAGTCGCCATGACGGAAATGCATGGGGATATTAATATTATTAACATGAATGAGAAGCATTCCTTATAAAGAGTAATAATCTAACAGTTTCAGTTTTTGCAAATGAAGAATTGACTTTGAATTCTTATTTCGTCAGCTTTTAAGGATTTCTTTTAAATTCACAAGTTCTTCACATTCTCGTTTTAAGCTTTATGTGAGTATTGGACATCTCCATTGAAAAGTATTTTCATATTATAGTTGGTCTGTCTAAGATCCGGCAGGTGAATTTTTTCACAGCCAGTTATTAAATTTCAGCATGCTTGTGCCTAGTGTCAGGGATAATTCTTCTACATTTTATTGACATAAATATTCAGGTGTTCAAGATCCTCCATGGATATTCAAATACATCAGTTTTGTTCTGTCAATGATGCTTCCTGGATTACTCCTCTTACTTTACAATTTAAGTTTTCTTGCCAGTTCTCTAGCCATCATATTGCCCACAAATGTATGTGGAAACCATTTCCAGGTTGTCAATTTGCTGCCACACAATCCTTTTGTAGTCATATGGCTTTTGATTTTAGGCCTCAAACACCCCTTCCCCCTTCTTAGTTGTTTAAGGTAGCTTCAAAAGGATTCCAGCGACTTTAGTGTATATATGCCGTTGTTTTAACTCTGCCTCTATCTCTTTTTCGTCACGATGGGGAAAAGAGATTTGATGGCTTCAGGGTTTTCGTTTCCCTTTGTACCACGTGGCTTCTGCCACTTTGCGGCTCCAAGGTCCATAATAATAGCTCTGACTGGTACCATCCCTCTTACACCTCATGTTTGGCATCAGGTACCACGTGCTATCTGCCACAGTGTATGGCACGCAACTGCAAGATGTTTCTTATATGACAGAGATGTCACTCGCGTTTCCATTTAACGCAAGAGTATCAGAGGCTCACAGTTGAGTGATTGGGTCTTCCTTGTATAACACGTGATGCCTAATAGAGGATTACTACGCTTGAGCTTAGTCTAGCTTTCCTTCTTGCTTAAGTCAAGTACCAGCAATCGATATTGATAAGACCAATAAACTAACATTTAGACAAATAGGTGACTGAGCAGGTTCCGCAAGCCAATTCGGGGTTTTACAGCAGGGTTTTTCTGGTCTCCAAGAGGTCAGGGAGGGTTGGCGCTTTTGAGGTGGACACCGCACAGGTGATAAAGACGGACCATAAACCTGACTGACGCTTATATACATGTACGGACCGATGCACCCGGCCGCGTACAAGTTCTTGTGTTTGTTTGTAACAGAAAATTTTTCGTTTCAGACCATCTAATTTGACCTAACATCAGTGTCTTATGTCTTCGAACCTGCTGAAGTTCTTAAATAAGCGGGATCCGTAAGTTGGTTGGTATGTTCCTGCTTCAGTATGTAGACGACTGTTTTCTGGTCTTCGCGGACGCTAACAAGATGAAGCGAGTAGGTGTGGCTGGTACAGCACTATTTAAGTCTGGGCCTACTAGTATACATAGAAAAACCCTAGCTTCTTCTCATGCAGAATGTCTTCTTCCCGGAGGAGGCTGGACAAAGCCGCGCTTCTCTGCCGAGGATCGGCATTTCAAGAGAGAAGTTCTGACACTAATTCGATGTCATTCCCGTATCCTTCTCCTAGTCAATGATTGGAATGGCTACTGATCCTTATGATCACCGAAGAGGCAGTGCCGTTGGGGCGTCCATTCCATCGCACTATGCTCGCAGTGCGTCACAGAACGAGGCAGTCCCGCCTCACGCAATGGTTCACCGAAGACATTGCAAGCGCTAGATTTATGGAGACCCCTGGCATCCAGACAGAGTAGTCCCATTTCAGGCTCCTACCTCAGTCCATTTGGATGTCAGAAGATGCAGATGGGGTTACTTTTGTGAGAGCAACGAGGTGTAGAGCTGAAGCCATGATAAATGCTCCCTTCACAGCAACTCTCTGGAGATGCTTTTGGTACTGCGGGCATGTTAGATATTAGGAAGCTCGGCGCATTACCAGGAAATCATAGTGCTGTAAATCAACGCAAGCGATGGTTTCCTATTAGGTAAAGGAGGGGGAACCAGCAAGGATGGGATCCTGTATCAGCAAGGAAGGGAAGTTCTGTTTGCCTCTTGCTATCAGATTCAGTTATCCAATATGCACACAATAGTTTGTGCCGAGTGTGTTTCTTGTCCGACGCCTTCTGGCAACTACATCCGATTTTGATATTAGTATTAGTAAACAAGATTATTTATGCTACTAGAGTTTTACTTCTTCACTTTCAAGCTTGTCATGGAAGATTTCTGTTTGTTGTTTATTTTTAATGCCAATAGTGGCATTGGAGCATACACATTCACAGTTGTGACACTCGGATTGATACTATTGAACTGCTTTGTAACCAAGGACGCCATAGCTTCGAATTTTCGAATTTATGTTTTGTGCAAAACAGGGTCTTACCTATTTATATATTACCGAAATTGAGCTGGTGCGATGCTAAAGCCCAGACTCTTTGCTTGAATAAACGCTATCAATTTTGATGCAAAATGTATAACCAGTCGGTCTTCTAAATTACCGTCCAACATTATCATGGAAATATAAAAGAACAATATTTTTGATGGCATGTGTACATGATAGTGTTCTCCAACTTGTGCTTGCCATTAAATTTTCCAGGTTTGCACGGAATGTGCAATAAACTACACGATGAAGATGACACGAAAACAAAGGATTTTCCATTCACTTTTAATCCCCGTGATATTCACTTCAAATCGCAAAAACTAATGAATTTATGCTCAGTCCCATGGTTTTGTGTTTACCGCCACTACAAATCTTAAAAATAAGATTTTTAATAACACTTTTTTAAAGTTCGTCCTTTCAAATTTGTTGTCTTTGTTTGTAGTTTAATATAGGCAGCATGTTCAGAAGACCGAACAGAACTGATCGATCAACAACGCAAGATGTCCAAAATGTATTTAGACATTTAAGAAACCCAAGCACCCACCACTAATGAAACGGATTGTTTTGCAGAATCATTCATCCTCTTTGTGAAGAGGGGGGATAGGCGTTACTATATGTGGCCACACACATATAGAGGGACGAACCCTCAGACAAATGTGGTTAAACACCATATGGTTGGACTTCATGGGTGAAAAAGAAGTGTAACTCATGTAATTAGATCCGTGTGGAAAATGAGAAATGTACGCACTTGCGTGCAAATTGGTTACCAAATGCAACCATAACTTCGCTTCAAAATGGTAACTTATAAAGCAATAATAACAGTTTTATGCCATGTAAATTTGTTATAAGCGATTAGATCAATCTAGTTAAAAACAAGTTTGTCCAAGGACAAAGTCTTAGCTTACGAAAAGCAATAAGACCAATTCCAGCGTGCATGAGCAAGGGAATTTCCCCGAAAAATTGATTGGGCCGAAAAAATGAGACGGCAAAGAGCTAGCTCAATAATTAATTTGGCACCGGACCAGAAGATAGACCGGAAATGTATACAAAGACTTGTTTCCCAAAAACATGGGAAACAAAGTTTTTTGTATCTCTGGTAGACTGGATAATCTGCCATAGGCGCTTAAAACAACTCTCGCATTTCGGACCAGTCCGCATACTTATGTAACTTGCCTTGATGCACGGTTCTTATTCAGACAAGTGCGCATGTTTATTTAATTTGCGTTGATGCGCGGTTCTCATTTTGGGACAGTGCGCATGTTTATTTTACTTGCGTTGATAAGCGGTACTTATTTTGGACAAGTGCACAAGTTTCCTTATGTTGGTTGCCTTGATGCGCTTTTAACTTTGCGTTAATACACCGTACTTATTTTGGACCTGTGCATGTGTTTATTTAACTTTGCCTTGGTGCACGGTTTGCATTTCGGACCAGTGCGCATGTTTATTTAACTTGCTTTGATGCGCGGTGCTTATTTTGGACCAGTTCGCATGTTTATTTATCTTCCGTCGATGCGCGGTTCACATTTCGGATCAATGCGCATGTTTATTTAACTTGCATTGATGCGCAGTGCTTATTCTGGACTACTGCGCATGTTTATGTAACTTGCGTCGATGTGCGGTTGTTAAATCTGACTACTGCGCACGTTCATTTAACTTGCGTTTATGCGTTTAGGAGGAGATTCATTCAATTTTTTCAAAAATTCCGAAAAAAAATCAAAAGTTTTCCAAATCACTCAAAAAGCACAAGCCGTATGCATGACCACGTAGAGACGGCTCATCTCAAAAGAAATGAAATCTGATAAAAACTGTAGGAGGAAATGCATTTTGAATTTTTTTTTCAAAAATGCCCCAAAATTCCCTGATCGACTCAAAAAGCACAGGCCGTATTCACGACACCCTAAGCATGCCCCAGCCCCAAAATAAATGATGTCTTATCATAACTGTAGGAGAAGATGCATTTTGAGGTATTTTCATAAAAAATTTTCCCCCAAAATAAAAAATTCTCAAGTCGAGTCAAATAGCACAAGCCATATGCCCGACCAAAATAAGGATGGCTCACACAAAAAAATAAATGAAATCGGATAAAAACTGTAGGGAGAAATGCATTTAGAAGCTTTTTCTTCAAAAGCTCCCTAAAAACACAATAATTGTCCGATCGACAAAAAAGCACAAGCCGTATGCACGACCCTTTAAGGGTGCCTCATACCAAAAATAAATGACATCGGATAAAAAATGTAGGAGATACATTTTAAAATTGTTTCCTTAAAAACTCCCCCAAAATTAAAAAATCACCCAATCGACTAAAAAGCATAAGCCGTATGCACAACCGCTTAGTGATGCCTCTTACCAAAAATAAATGACATCGAATCAAAATTGTAGCAGTAGATGCATTCTGAATTATTTTCGAAATTTTTGCTTCAAAAATTCCCCAAAAATACAAAATTGTCCGATCGACTAAAAAAGCACTGGCTGGCCGCACGACCCTATATGGGTGTCTCATACCAAAACTAACTGATATCGAGTTAAAAACGTAGGAGCAGATACATTTTAAAATTTTTCCTTAAAAAATTCCCCAAAAGTAAAAAAATCACCAGATCGACTAAAAACGCACAAACCATATGCACAATCGCTTAGGAATGCCTCAAACCAAAAGTAAATGACACCGAATCAAAATTGTTTTTAAAAATACAAAAATTGTCCGATCGACTAAAAAAGCACAAACCATATGCGCGACCCTTTAGGGGTACCTCATACCAAAAATAAATGACATCGGATCAAAAATGTAGGAGGAGATGCATTTTGAAACAAAGTTTGCTAAATAAACAACTAACTAACTAACTAACTAACTAACTAACGGACGCCATCCGCAAACCGATAGGGAAACCTCAGCTTACATGTACGTGAGCTGGGCTAAAAAAGAAACGAAAGAATTTTGGTCAATGAAAAACAATCGAATTTTTTTAAAAAAATCGGCCTCGACCGGGTAAGTTAAAAAATTGCCTTGATGCGATCACAGAACGAAAACTAGACCTACACTTGCATAATTTTGGGTCCCATTTCGCAACTGTTGACATTTTGTGAGTAGGTGCAAAACGACCGTTCTGCTGCTCCATCCCCGCCCCCCTGATGGACCCACCGACCTCCCCTACCCCTGGTAGACTTCCCTTCCAAGTGGTAATTTCTGACTTAAGTATATTTTTTCGTTTCAGACCATTCGGAGCATTTTTCATTTTCTAACCTATGGACCCCCCTCCTCTCCCCAGTGGGAGTTTCTGACTTAAGCACATTTTTTTTTTCGTTTCATACCATTTTGAGCATTTTTTAATTTCTGATCTTTTGACCCCCCCACCCCCCCCCCCCCCGCGTAGGTGGGAATTTCTAATTTAAGCGTATTTTTCGTTTCATACCATTCTGAGCATTTTTCATTTTTTAACTTTTTGGACCCCCTACGTCATGACTATGTAATATATAAGGGCAGACATGTCAACTTCAACAGCGCATAACATGAAAGCTACTGGGCCGATTTCCGATTTGAACCATTCTTTCACAAAAGTGTTCATCATGACTTCAGTTTTTATTTATGGTGTCTTTGATAACGTCATTGATGGCATCATTTAATCAACAAAAATCTCAAACGAGTATAATTCCCAAACTACTGAACCGATTTACAAAGTCTTTGTTACAAAGTTTAGTCAAATAAGTCTATTGTTCTTCATCTGTTTCACTCTGTTCCACCTCACTGTCATCATCTCTATCACTTTCTTCGTCGCTGCTTTCACCTTTCTTCTCCTTATCTAGAAGTTCTTTAAAGAATGCATTGCGTTTTCTTATTGCCTCTTTTATTGCCTTTCAATACTTATAACGTTTTACATCAACAAATTAATTAAACTTTTCTAAAATGTTTTGATAATGATTTTTATTCTAGACGTTGGGATTATTTGAATAGCCTCATACACAGTTGTTTTAGTTGACGCTTATAAACGGGTCGAATGTTATCACTTGCTCTTTTACGCAAATTTTCAAGCCCGTGTTCTTCATATTCTACAGCCTTTTCTTTAAATTTGTCATCATGGTCATCATATACTTTTTGAACTCTATTAGTAGTGTAAAAGTGGGGGTTTGAAAACAGGAAGTGACGTCATAATGACGTCACGTGGTGTTTTGAAAGCCCCATGGGGTTTTTAAAACAGTGACGTCATATTGACGTCATATTAACGTCATATTGACGTCATATGGTTATCATATGGTTGCCATATGGTTACCATATGGTTATCATATGGACGTCATAATGACGTCACGTAGTGTTTTGATAGCCCCATGGGGTTTTTAAAACAGTGACGTCATTTTGACGTGATCTAGACGTGTTATGGAGGTGATATGGAGGTGATATAGAGGTGATATGGAGGTTTATATGGAGGTGATATGAACGTCATATGAACGTCATATGAACGTCATATGAACGTCATAATGACGTAATATGGAAAGTGGGCGGCCATTCAAACGGGCGGCCATTCAAACAACCATTCAAACGGGTGACCATTTTTTTTAAGCATTTCCCACACTCTCATGCATACACATACATACTAACACCATGACACGATTAGCGCTTATTTCAGTATCAGTGGTGGGCTCTTAAAAGAGCCAGGAGATGTTAGTTTTTCTCCTGCTGCTGCCGGTCCCGGTTTAAAAGAATGTCACAATGTCCTGCACTGGCCTACTGCAATGTGTGAGCTGTTGCCCGTTGAACAAAAAGTGGTCCCCTCGCATGCCGCAGGTAAAGCACCTCACAGAGTAGCGGTCATTTAGCGCCAGCAGTTGAGTCCAGTGCGCCGCGCAGACCAGGCACATTTGATGGTTGCACTCAGACAGCACCCGGTCTGGGGAGATCATACACCCACATCCTGGGCAAATATCCAAGTCTTGCTGGAGGAAGAATCTCCCCCAGGCCGGGTACTCTTCTTCTTCCATCCGCGAAGGTATTGACTCCCCTAGCATCATCGTTCTAAAGAACGCTTCATCATAGTGACCAGCCTCTATATCTCTGAGCCTCTTTCCAATCGTGACTTGACGGTTGAACAGGACGGGCACGCACATGATGGATCCATGAACCGGGTCCGGCAGCAGCTGGAAGAAGTAGACTCTTTCTGGCGGTGTCTGTGGCTGTGTGACAGGCAGGTAAAGTTCTCTAACTTCAGCAATGGTGCGAGCATCATGTAACCCGAAGAAGCACTCCATGTTGACGGAAGCGAGTGTGAGCCCAAACTGAAATGAGCATGGGTTATATACCACCTGAAGTCAGGATCGGACCCCCCCCCCCCCCATGCAGTCGCCCTAAAGTGAGGACCCCCCCCGTGCAGTCGACCTAAAGTCAGGACCCCCCCCCCCCCTCCCAGCTAGCCGACCTAAACTCAGGACCCCCCCCCCCCGAGATAGCACAAAGTACTTGCATTAAGTAAGGACCCCCCCGCCCCTCCCCAGCTACTTTTTACGCCGCTGGCTCACGGCTCACCGTCAGTAGTATAAAAAGGTCGGGTTGACACCACTCTAATCATTGCATTGCCAAACCATCATGGAGACGTCTCGAAACGCAGCAACGGCTAACAACATGGAAATTGATAGCCTTTTTAGCAATGAAACAATGGCTTTTACAGATGCAGTTTTAACTGCAGAGGAGACTGCTGCCTTCCTAAGTACACTAACAGAAGCTGAAAAAGCCTTGGAGGAAGCATTAGGGGCTCCGTCAGCCGTGTCTACAGTACAGCAAACTAGCCTGAAGAAGTACAGCCAGTACAGCAAGCAATGCCCGATCCCGAGGGATCTGACTACCCGTTCTGGGTTGCCAATGCGCTTGTAAATGGTAGCGCCAAACCACTTAGTACAAAGTTACAGGCTCATCTAGAGCATCTTGAGGAGGAAGAAGTGGTCATGTCAAGCGATGACGACGGTGACGACGACGATGACGACAATGACGACAATGACGACAGCGACGACGATGAAAAGCAGCTCAAATCTAAATTCGAATTGAGCAAAAGTATTCCTGTTACTGAAGAAGACGTCACGCTGTTGAAACGGAACTTTCAAGCAGTGATTCCTCTGATAAATTGCAACATTTTATGGTGCTTATGTGAAGAAGGCTTTTTCGACCAACACACATACATATACCTAACGGAAGAAGTGAACACTGTCATTCAGCTTATCTACATGCTAGAAGGAAACATAGAGCATGTTCCCGCGTCAGAGCCATAGTTCTCCGAAGCCATGACCCGACGTTTCGTTCAACTTATTAGAAGTCTTCATGAGGAACTTTTTAAGACATTATGTCTACCGGCGCCAAAGTGTGTTGACGAGGATCGCGATTCCAAATGTGCAAAGGTTATGCTACATGGCTTCAAGTACCTTGAAGAACGTATTAAGGTGTACGAGATGATGGCCTACCTCTATGAAAAAGGATATTTCACCATGTCAATGCTCTTCCAATGGATAATTGGAAGTCGCAAACGAGGAGATTTTTTAGTGATCGTCATGAGACAATCTCTAACAGACGGTTTACCAACAGCCTTTCTGGATAGTTTCAATGAGATCACTCCGCGATTTTGCAAACATCTCATGAAAACATACATGTAATGTCCATATAAAAGGAGTGAGGTGTCAAGTGCAGTCATCATTCGACGCGCAGCCATGGAGAAGACAAGCAGCTTTAAAATTAGTGCAAACTTAACAATTACTGTGGAGCATGGACAATTTGGATTATTTATTCGAATCAAACGTGGAGAGAGATGGCTTGCTTTATCACCATCCTTGTGGAAGATTGTGTGTCTGAACTTACCAAGATTACGTGACATTGGCTTCAAACTGTACTTAACGCAAACGAAATGGCTTGAAGTCATTTCATACTTGGACATGCGCTATGTGAGTTTTGTGCAAGCATCACTGTTGACGGGAAAGAATGCAAGTTTTACATCAACATGAATGATGGTGAATGGGAGACATTGCTTCAGGAGATGGATAACATTAACTCAACCTTATTGCCATGCACGGAATGTCATGGTAAGAAAACTCCTATCAAGCTACAAAAGGACAATCGGATGAAAGTGTCAAAGTTATCCAAGAAAAGACTGGCTGAAGTTCAATTGGAGAATATGGATGTGCAAAATCAACTTGGACTTACCTGTGAATATTGTGGTGCTTACGGATATGCTGAGGATTATGATTGTCACTGCCACAAGTACAATTGCAAGTTGTGTGAACCAGACAACTTCTGCAACAAGTGCGGCTCACTAACTGTTTCTGCGGAGTAAGACTGAGAGTCATTTGTTTGCCAACCGTCAAAGTGTGCAGACGTGTTATATGGATATGTGAAAGATGGATGTAGAAACGTGTTTCAAGGACAAGTATGTGGACTACATGATAAGTGAACTGGCGCGTTTTGGATCTATTCAACAACAACTGCAACACTTTGACATTTATTGGGAACTTGCGCATTCCACGTTAAGTGTACCAAACTTACGTGAGGATTTCATCAAAGAGTGTATGTTTTCAAACATTGACGGAGCTGAGGAGTTTGATGTGGAAGCAGCATATCACTTCGCTCGATTTGATCCAAGACTGTTTGATGAAGTGAGAGAGTGGTTAATCTACATTGCAGTATAATGACAGACATTACATTGAGACAATATATTGTGCAAAAGACATATTGTGAAGAAATGTTATTAGCTGTAAAAAAGTTTGCATGTTTAGTATGTCCTGCTTGTCAAATGAAGAGTGTTCAGAACATACTTGTCATTCTGCATGTGTCTATACATATTGGAATGAAGCTAAATATTACATTCATTTAGATAAAGTGTTAGATAATGCAAATCAACGCTGTGAAAAATATGGTGTAGATGCTATCACATTTGATGAATTAAGTTGTTGGTTAATGTTCATTGAAGATCAATGGACTCCAATTATTCCCACCATTGTATCAATACTTGATTTGTAAGATATGTTGATTGAGCTTTTATAAAATTTAAGATATGTTGATAAAATTTAAGATGTGTTGATAAAATGCAAGATGTGTTGATAAAATAAAATGCAAGATATGTTAACAAGTGTTGATCATTTAGTGTTAACATGTCGACGTGGAAAGACTACTTAACCAATATTTACTTTAAACCTGGTCAACCTGGGGCATTTGCAAACTATATCACATATTAAAAAAACATGATCAACCAGTCACTCATTCACAAGTGAAGAAATGGTTACAGGATCAAGATGCCTTCAGTTTACTACAACCTGTAAAATACAGGTTTAAAAGGCAACGTGTCATTACACGTGGAATTGATGACATGTGGGATATTGATTTAGCTGACATGGGAAACATAGCTTCCTATAATGATGACACCCACTTTTTATTAGTTGTCATTGATGTGTTTTCCAAATATTTGTGGGTGCAGCCAATGCCTAATAAATCACATACCAGCGTCATAGAAGCCTTTCAAAAGATTTTTCATGAAACACAACGAAGACCACGAACTCTAAGGTCAGATAAAGGAACTGAATTTAAAAACAGATGGGTAAAAGCATTTTTGAAGAAGGAGGGAATACATGCCTATACGACAAAGAATGAAACCAAAGCCAACTTTGCTGAGAGAGTCATTCGTACTCTAAAGGGAATGATGTATCGATATTTCCTTCATAATCAAACGTATCGATATATGGACATCCTTCCAGACTTAGTGTATAATTATAACCATAGACCTCATGGCTCCCTCCCTAATAAGTATGCTCCTGCAGACATAGAATCGACATAGAATCGACATAGAATCGTAAAGACATAGAATCGAAAGTGTGGAAGTATATGTATGTAGACAAATTGAAATTAAAACCAAAGAAGAAGAAAAAACCCTACAAATTTAAAATTGGTGATCAGGTTCGCATTTCTCACATGAAATATGTATTTCAACGGGATTATCATATAAAGTGGACGCAAGAAGTGTTCATTATCACACATCGTTGTAAGAAGCAAGGAATACACTTGTATCGTGTGAAAGACTTTTTGGATGAAGATATTGACGGACATTTTTATGAAGAAGAACTGCAGAAAGTGACAAAAGATATTGAATCAGTCTACAGAATTGAAAAGGTCTTGAAAACACGAAAAAGACGAGGTGTTAAAGAATTATTTGTGAAGTGGTTAGGTTGGCCAAAGAAGTTTAACAGTTGGGTGAAAGAAACAGATATTCGAAAATGAAGCATCCATTCACGTGTTTGGTCTCTGGACCTACAGGCAGTGGTAAAACTTCTCTAGTTAGAGAAATTCTAGAACAAAAGTTAATTAAACCCTCTCCAAAAACCATTTTATGGCTCTATGCAGCAGATCAGCCTTTGTATAAGGGAATGAAAGGTGTGGAATTTTACCAAGGCATTCCAGATAACATTGAAGAGCGTTTTAACCCGAAAAAACCAAACTTACTCATCATTGATGACTTAATGACCAAATGTCATAGTGATGAACGCATGACACGTCTATTTAGTGTTGGCAGCAGTCATCAAAATCTAAGCATTATTTTTATTGTGCATAATTTGTTTCATCATGGTAGAGAAATGCGTAATATTAGTTTGAATACACATTACATCATTCTGTTTAAAAATCCTAGAGACAGTCAACAAATAAGTACATTAGCGCGACAAATGTATCCTGGAAAATCTCAATTTCTCATAGAAGCCTATCAAGATGCTACCAGCAAACCTCACGGCTATTTATTCATTGATTTGAAGCCGAAGACAAATGATCAACTACGTATTCGTACAGGCATTTTACCAAAAGATACACATTACGTATATGTTGATAAGGTGGCGTATGAACAAGAACCAAGTCACTTAACCATTCGCAGCCAAGATGTCTAAACGTATTCAAGCGAATCAACCTTTCCTTCACTTGCTTGCACGCAGCGGGCCTAAACGACGTAAATCCTTACTACAACAAGCTACTAAGGAGGAATTAACTAGCTTGTTTGAAATTTGTTTGAATATATTGCGAGGACATTTACCCTTAAGCTCAAAAAGGTATAAGTTATTCAAGCGTGAACGTCATACCCTACGTACACTGGCAAATAAGAAGATATCACTTCGAAGAAAAAAGAAGTTGGTTAATCAGAAAGGAGGATTTATTGGAGCTATTGCTAAATTTGCATTACCCTTGTTAGCTCAGTTGCTGTTAAAATGAAACATACTTTGAAAATGGTTCTCATTCCTGAATATGAATATAAAATGTTGTTAGAAAAGAAGGGAAAAGATGGTGAAATCAAAACGAAAGTGAATAAACTTTTACGTGGGAAACGAACTCGTGAAAAAGCAATAGAAATGTCTCAAGTGCTTGGACGTCATTTACGAACAATTCAATCACAACAACAACAACGACAAAAGTCTGTTACAGCATCTAATGCAGAAAAATCAGAAAAGTCTCAACAGTTTCTAAACCATTTTCAACCCATTTATCATGTAAAACTAACACAACTTCTGGCAGAACTTAAGAAATATGGTACGAGATGGACAGATAAAAATGAACTTGTTTTAAAAACAGGTACTATCATTACAAATTCTAACATTATTGATTTGTTGAAAGAAGCATTGGTTGCTACAAAAAGAAAAGAACGACGAGAACCACCGCGTGGTTGGAAGCAGTTTATTGAGGAAATTGTAGACACTAATATTCCAAAAACTGTTTTTGGCAAAAAGACAACTCGTGAAGATATTACAAAAGAGCAACAACAACGTCAACAAAGATTGTTTCCAGAAGGATGGGAAACTTTTTAACATGGATTAAAGAGCTATGGTGTTGTTGTTGTAAAGAAAATGGAAATAAAAATACTATTCCTGTAAAAATTAGGTGTGTTAGTGCTTGTTGTCAGGGAGAAGTAGTAGATACCAATTAGATCATGTAGACAGCAATTTAGACAATAATGTAGACAGCAATGTAGAAAGTGAGGATGAAGAATGTCAAACATGAAGTAATGTATATACACATCTAGTCTATCTACATCACATAAACGATTTAGCTGCCATGGAGTCAACAAGTTTTTACATTACTTTACCCAGCAATGCTAGTATGAACTATTATCCCAACAACAAGACTTCGAATTATCAAATTCGTATGCCTCGAACCATCTATCTGAACGGAAAATATGAAGTGGCTTTAGCTGAAATTCAATATCCACATACATGGACAACCATGAGACATGGAATGGACTATTCTATTCAGTATCGACAACAACCACTGAATAATGTTGTTCTTGACACAATCAATATTCCTTATGGTTACTACAGATCCATACAAGAGATATGTCAGGCAGTCAATAAAGAAGCAACTAATTCTATGAAAGATGACCTTAAAGAAGCTATTCAGATAAAGTATGATAAAATTAGACGACGTGTTTTTCTATTTCTAAATTACGACTTTGAAGTGTCATTCTCCACTGGATTAGCTGAGATTTTAGGATTTATCCCAGATCAATGGTATACTGAAACGTGCACAGCTGAACATAAAGCCGATGTGAAACAGGGATTTTATACACTTTATGTGTACTGTAGTATTTGTGAGCCACAAGTTGTTGGTGATTATTATGTTCCTTTGCTACGTTCTGTTGGAATACAAGGACATGATGGAGACATTATCATGAAAACTTATGGAGAACCTCATTATGTTCCTGTAAACACATCCAAATTTGACGTGATAGAAATGAATATTAAGGACGACACAGGCCATAATGTTCCATTTCAAACTGGAAAGGTGATCTGTATGATAAAATTAGACGACGTGTTTTTCTATTTCTAAATTACGACTTTGAAGTGTCATTCTCCACTGGATTAGCTGAGATTTTAGGATTTATCCCAGATCAATGGTATACTGAAACGTGCACAGCTGAACATAAAGCCGATGTGAAACAGGGATTTTATACACTTTATGTGTACTGTAGTATTTGTGAGCCACAAGTTGTTGGTGATTATTATGTTCCTTTGCTACGTTCTGTTGGAATACAAGGACATGATGGAGACATTATCATGAAAACTTATGGAGAACCTCATTATGTTCCTGTAAACACATCCAAATTTGACGTGATAGAAATGAATATTAAGGACGACACAGGCCATAATGTTCCATTTCAAACTGGAAAGGTGATCTGTAAACTTCATTTTCGACCAAAAGCATTATGAAAGCATACACACACAATCCATCTATTTATCGCAACCATTTTCTTCGTCAAGTGGGTGGAGAATTACCAGGATTTAAAGGAGCGCGAATACAATATGGAGATGGTATTGGTTCAATACTGGGATCATTGGCTCGAAAAGCTATTCCACTGCTTAAGACAGGGGCTAAAATCGTTGCACCACATCTTAAAAGGGCTGCAAAAGATATCGCGAAAGATGTTACAGGTCGAGTAGCACAACGTATGTTTGGTGGTGGGTTACGAGGACAAAAGAGACCGAAACGAGCAAAACGTGTCAGAAGGCGAAAGGCAGCTAAACGGATAACATCAAAAAAACATAAGAAAGATATTTTTTAATCATGTCTTTAATTCATAATCATTCTTGTGAATGTAGCCTTTCTCCATTAGAATGGTTTCACATACCACCAACGCAAACTGCTGTAGAAAAAAGTTATAATGTAGACTATCAACCAATGACTACCATTAGAGAGGGTGCTCCAATAGAATTCTACATTCCTGCGAGTACAGAAGAATATCTAGATTTAAAGAACAGTAAACTCCATATTGTATGTCGCATTGTAAAGGCTGATGGAACACTGTGTGGTGTAGATGATAACGTGTCATGTATCAATGATTTGTTTAATGGGTTATGGTCTAATATTGAATTATTTCTAAATGATCGTTTGATATCACATAGTAACAATACCCATGGTCATACCAGCATCATATCTCATCTCATTTATGACGCGGAAGAAAGTCTCCATTCTGAGCGCTCTATGCGTCTCATCTTTAAAGATTCTGCCGGGTCAATGAATACTCATGAGGTGAAAAGACCTAATCATGAAAGATATGTATCAGGTTTTCATGTAAATATTGAAGGTGGTGATATAGCTGAAACAGGAAATAATGGTTTACATAATCGCTATTTGTATACACGTCTAAGCCGTGAGTTTATGCTTACAGGTGGTTTAAGGGTAGATTTGTTTGAGCAGGATCGTTATCTTCCCAATGGTGTTAGTATGAAATTACGTTTACATAGACAAAAAGATGAATATGTATTAATGGCTGCAAATAATGGTTTTAAAGTAGAAGTGAGAGAAGCGTTTTTAACCATTCGCAAAGTGAGGGTTAGTCCAGGTATTCAGTTGGGACATGCAGATGCATTGATGAAAAGTCCTGCTAAGTTTATTGTTAATAGAAAAGAATGTAAAGTTTTAGCTATTCCAACTGGATTTCAATCTTTTGTGAAAGATAGCATCTTTTTAGGCCAATTACCAAAACGTATTGTCATTGGAATGGTTCATAATGAATCCTTTGCTGGAACAGTATTGAGAAATCCATACAATTTTGAACATTTTAATCTTAACTTTATGCAGCTTTACTCTGATGGTGAACCAGTCCTATCCAAACCTCTCAAGCTTGATATAAATCAAGGCAAATATCTTGATGCTTTTGAAACTCTTTACAAATCTTTTGACAGATTGGATGGCGAGAAAAGTTCCATTATAAAACGGGAAGATTGGCCTAGAGGTTATTCTTTGTTTTCTTTTGACTTAACACCTGATTATGATGGTGCTGATCATTATGCCCTTATCAAACATAGGAATTTGAGACTAGAAATGAATTTTGCTGGTGCCTTGCAAAATACAGTTAATGTTATAGTGTATGCTGAATTTGATAACATTGTTGAAATAAGTGCAAATCGTAGCATTCAATTCGACTACCAGTCATGAACATGAAGCAGATAGAAGCCATCCTATCCCATGATGCCACGACAAAAGACTTGTTTCAAGGTGTGTTTGCCATGGACCAGTTACCATCTTTACAACGCGGTGCCTATGTCATCAACACAGACGATCATGATGAGCCAGGAGAGCATTGGGTGGCAGTATATTATGACGAAGACCCTGCAGAATATTTTGACTCTTATGGACTTTTACCTATAGACAGTCGTTTGAATAAGTTTTTAAAGTTTAATTTCATTTATAATTCAGTTCCATTACAAACACCGATATCCTCTACATGTGGATTTTATTGTGTGTATTATATAATTCAAAGAGCTCGAGGACATAGTCCTTTTGAAATCATTGATGTATTAAGAAGAAGTGATGGTGATTTTGTTGTAAAGGATTTTGTATATAGACATTATAAACCATTATTTTATTGATGTTGTATTAGTTAAGTTGCATTAGTTAAGTTGTTGGTAATTGTGAATTGTATTATGAATATTGTAAATAAACAAGACAGTTTTATACAACATTCTTTTTTATTGTGTTATACATTATTTACATTTCACCATTATTTTACAAATACATTCAATACATCAATAAACACATGCCATTCATACCAATCTAAATTAATATATGTATCATAGACATTACACCCACGTTTGTAAATGCTATGAAAACTAGCATAACACTGTCCACTACCAAACTTTATTATTTTAACATCTTCATGTTCAGACAGTTTCAGTTCATATCCATGATCATTCATGTCAATGTCCATCACCATAACACACATGGGATGCGTCAGTTCAATGGACTTGGTGCCTCGCATGAGTTGCACTCCTTCCTCTTTGAATTCAAGCGTCAGGTTCTTTCAAATCCAATGCTTGTAACAGAGCGTGCCATTCCACTGTGTTGAGGGTGATGTAGTCGTAGCATTTTGTAAGCTCGTCATATTGGCGAAATCGTACAAACACGTCTAAATAGTTCTCAGTCACACGCACTTCTAAATCCTCTGAGAGTTTCAGGAGAAAGCCAGGTATCCTCAGCTTCTCTAGATGGTCTTTCAACACAGATTGTTCGTCAGTTGATAGAATGATATACTTTCCAAAATGTTTTAGCACGATGTCATCATATACGTTTCTCAGATATGAGAATCCATGCGTAATGGGTTCATATTCCGATAAAAAGTCTTCCATCTTGTTCAACAGTCAGATGAACTATGAGCTGTCTCCTTGTCTGCAAAGACGTTTTTTATGCTCGCAAGATGGCGAAGAGTGGATGTTGTATCACTTCTAGAAATCGTAAGACTGCGCGCCAGTTCTTCATATCAAAGATAATCAAATCTGTATATGGTGTATCTGGCACAACTCCCTTATAATCCTCTGGATAATCCTGTAAAAGATTTCTACAGATTTCTACACGTATGTTAGAATCATATTCAGCCACCGTCACTTCCACTTTATTTTCAAGTCTACGTTTAAACCCAGGTTCAAGTGGTATGTTTTTAAAGTCTTTCCACACTTCAGGTTTAAACCGATGATAACTTCTCTGAGAATCTAGTATCACTTCATTCCTATCATTTACAGTAAGGTAAGCACCACCGTTCAGCATGAGTGCATTCATGTTTTTACCTTGTTATGAGCCACCTTCTTGTCTGCGAAGCCTTTTATCCACTTCTTTCACTTGCTTCTTCAACATTTTCCATTCAGGTATTGTCAGCAAAATTCCCTTTTTCGTTGGACGGTTTTTTCCAGTCCCCTCATCTCTCAGGTACTTGCGAATGTTTACCACTCCTTCATTGCTTTGTTTCATAATCTTGATATACTTTCCATTTCCTAGAGAAAGCATTCCATCCCACGACTGTGGTGTTGGTGCTGTCTCCACTTTCAATTTCTTGATGGTAGTGGTAGGATTTTTCACTTTTAAGTCTTTAACTGCATCTGCAAGAGTATCCATATCAGTTGTAGATCTCTTACGACATTCACGTTCCATGTTAACACTTCAATGTTCACACCTCAAATAACTCTTCCGTTGGAGGACCTCCCCCTTTTATACCACAGCCTTGTAATGTCCATGCGCTAAAGTGGAATAGGCATCATTCAGCACATATCGCTTGTCGTCATATGGGGAGAGGGCTACCTTCCTAATCTTCTCCGAGAAAAGCTGGTGACTATGACTTCGGATAATGTGTCCTGTAGCCATCGTTTGAGTTTGGTTGAACAAACTGTCTCTATACTGCACATGTTTAATACGTCTTTGACAAGCTCGAGTGATGCCTTTAGCTGTATGTTTTTCTTTCCCGCCACACAATAAACTGTACATTTTCGGTCTGAGTCCAACAAACTCTTCAATAGGGACGCCTGCCGTCTCATCCTTCATTTTCCCAAGCACTTTTTTGTTCACGTTGGAATGTAGGAAGTGATCTGGCGGATAGTCACTTGTGTCGAACAGGTCAGCATCTTGCTGCATATCCTTGTAGATGTCTTCCGTTTCTATGTCGTAACATAGACTGTCGGTGTCACTGAACAACAACTTGGCATTGGGATACTTGACCATGATGTAGTTGTAATGAAAGTTGAACATAAGCACTTTGCTGAGGTCAAGAATGGTGAAGCCAACTTGAATGGGTTTATCCAGAAGCAAATCCACTTTGCGTAAATGTACCGCGGTCAAATCTTCGTTGAAAATTTTGAATTTGTGGAAAGAAGGTTTGGCTACAAGTTTCTTGAACCGCTTTTCCTTGTGAACAAGTTCAACATTGATTCGCTTTCTCACATTTTCCATGGTTTTGCCAAACACCGAGTTGTTCATCAGTTTGAAGAAGTCTTTCTCAAACGGGTTCTTAGCCAATTTTCTCTTTTCCGTGTTCAAGGTAATGTATTTTGCCAACCATTTGCTCTGTTCAAACATGATGGCGCGATGTACTTTAGTGACTTTCAACCCCAGTGAGACGCACTGTTGTAAATTCCTGTAATGAAGTACATATTTCTTCTTGTCAGACAAGTTAGGAATGAGCTTTTCACTGGGTTTCTCTTTCATGCTTAGATCTTTCCGCAGCTTCTGACTGTACTCTGACAATTCTTCAACTTTGACACATTTCCGTTCTGGAGCCACTGGATAGTGATTATGATGATCATGGATTGAATGTGGGTATTCTAAATCCACTTCCAAAATGAATCCAATGTCATCATCTTCAGCTACATCCATGAAGTTGACGGATTCTGGCTCACTCACCCACATAAATCCTCTTTGTGGCATGCTTTGTGACATGGCCCAGCCATACAGGTTGTTTGCGTCGAGGTACATCAGATAGTTGTTTGGTATCTCAGAATTGTAATCTGCTACGTAGGGATTATTCGCTTTCGCATACTTGTGTGTGATCACAGATATTCCTCCACGTATGCCTTGCTCAACCATTTGGTACATGTCAATGTCATTGATCAATTCCAACTTCACCTTTGTCGCTTTCAACATTGCATCCCACGACAGTCCTGGTGCTGTATAGTTATGAGCAGGATCCAATTCATACGTGTTGAGGCATACTTGACGAAAATTTTCAAACACGTCAGCTAGTAATAACACATCTGATTTCAGGTACAGGTCGTGGTATTCACCAAATGTGGTACAGTTAAATGTATCCCACACCTTCTGTGCATGCGCATAATCCTCATCGCTAAATGTCCTCTTCGCTAAGCTGACTATAAAACTTATCCTTTGATGGTAGCTGCGTTTCAGCAAACTTGGATGGTTCGTCCACGTAATCATAGGGGTACACTCCCTTTCTCAGCAGCAAATCTTGTTGATCACTATCGTGAAAGTGAGAGGTCATGTTGTAGAAGTTATCTTTCCCTTCTGCTGCAAGGTTGGATACCAACTTCTGTAGAGAGGTACTCATGAACTGAAAGCTGTCTGTAAATTTCAGATTGCTCAGGGTGAATGCAATATATTTCTCAATGGTGTTGGGAATGACTGTAATCGTTTCACCTTTGAATTTCCCAATTTCCTCCATGATCAGGTGACTGTCATAGCCTCGCAAATTGTGGAAAAATACGGGAATGATAAAAGAATCTTTATCCCCTTGCTGATCTTTTCTAAGTCGGAATTGTAAGTTGCATTCATTGTGCGCTGCTCCACGATATTTGCCATTGATGTGGTCATGATCTCTCACACAATCTTCTCCTAGAGGTTCATGACAAATGTAGCAATCAACAGCGTTCTTGAAATTCTCTTTGTCTTCACGAGTCATCACCATTTCCTTTGGTCGCTCTAAACCACGTACAATACGATCACGTTCATTCACCATATGGTCTAAAAAGACTTTCACAGCATTGTCTCCTCGATACACGACTGGTGCAGGTGTGTTGTACTGGCTCACAACCACATAGGCAAAGCTGTTTGGACGATGATGTTGATACTTGTCTCCTTCTTCATGCTTTTGCGTGAAACATTCAAAGTCAGCATAAATCACAAAAGGTGCTCGCTGTTGTTTAGCCACATTCTTGAACTTGATGAAGGGTTCCTTGGGAAATGATAAACGTTGTGCTCCATTCTTGTCACACACTTCACGATGTTTATCTAAAAGATCTTGTCGTACAAACCCGTGAAGACAGTTGAAACAATAAAAATATGCAGCCTTATGCTTTGATCGATAACACATAAGTCTGCTAAAATTCTTGATGAGGCAGTAATGCCTCGTCTTGTCATTGCTAATCAGAAGTAAGTTGATTTCTCTGACACTGACGTTTCGACTAAGTTGTATTGGAACAACTACATCTTGTTCGTATCCAAACACGTTGATGGCTACATCGTTCTCCTTTTCAAACTTTGGAATGTCAGTAATTGGTGTCGGAAATGTCATACCCTCTACCTTTAATTCCTTCTCAAATGGTTTGTAATGATTCACGCGATTTGGGTTGTTGTCAAGAGGGTGAAGGTAAGCCAATACTGACCATAAGAAACACTTGTTATCATCATTCTTAATGTTTATCACACCCATTGTTTTCTTCACTTTCTTCGGTAGTGGAATAAAACTACTCGCTTCTAGAGGCATCAACGTAGCTGTATGTACTTCAATGTACAGTATGTTATCCAATACCCAGCCAGAGCCTTGTCGCTCATGTTCGTCAAACTTGGTAAATAATTCCTTATAGGCTTCTGGCAGGTCCTGCTCAATATCTGCTGGATTGTATGCTGCATATGTTGGACTGCTGTGAAATGCATTATCCACTTGTTCTACCATAACACCTTCATCATTTGCTGTCAGTTTCTTGAAACGTGCATGCACGACAATGTACCATTTCATTCCATGGTTTAAGGTCTCCAACAAATGTGTCTTGATACGGTTCTCTTGCTGTCGCATTTCAAGCAGTAAATCTGATCCATCCTCAGATTCAAACCGTTTTTCCTGTGCGTTTTCACCAAGACTAACCCTTCTACCTCTCCCTACTTGTCCTGTCTTTTGTTTCTTTGAAACGTGTTCTCCATGAGGTACATTGTCCATCTCAGCTGGTATGCATGCATGTGCCTCATAAGTATCCATAGATGGAAATTTTACATTGCATTCCATACACTGAACTTGACCGTATGGCCAAATGTCATCTTCATCCATCTTTTGTCTCTTTGCTCCTTTCATCTCAGCTTTACTGCATGTATGTGTCTCATAAGTATCCATAGATGGAAATTTCACATTGCATTCCATACACTGAACTTGACCGTATGGCCAAATGTCATCTTCATCCATCTTTTGTCTCTTTG
Organism: Protula sp. h YS-2021; assembly: GCA_949752745.1. NCBI lineage: Eukaryota > Metazoa > Annelida > Polychaeta > Sabellida > Serpulidae > Protula > Protula sp. h YS-2021. The sequence continues at coordinate 72,268,224 of OX457026.1, forward strand.
CTCCTTTCATCTCAGCTTTACTGCATGTATGTGTCTCATAAGTATCCATAGATGGAAATTTCACATTGCATTCCATACACTGAACTTGACCGTATGGCCAAATGTCATCTTCTTCCATCCTTTGTCTCTTTGCTCCTTTCCCATGCTCTTCACTTTTCATCATAGCTGGTTGTTGTTCCGTCAACTGCTGAAACTGAAATGCTGAAATGTAATCTCAGACATACCCCTTTTATACACACTCATACATAGACAGAATTTGCGTTTTTATTTCACAGCAGAGGATGGCCCTTAGAAGGGCCGAAAGATGTTAGTGAGTTGGCTCTTCACCAACAAGTTGGATTGCCACAGTCGCACTGGTAACTGTAAAACTGCTCCATGGAGAACGGTCTTCGCGAGCACTTGAACGGATGCTCGCCATTGCTGAAGTTAGAGAACTTCACCTGCCTGTCACACAGCCACAGACACCGCCAGAAAGAGTCTACTTCTTCCAGCTGCTGCCGGACCCGGTTCATGGATCCATCATGTGCGTGCCCGTCCTGTTCAACCGTCAAGTCACGATTGGAAAGAGGCTCAGAGATATAGAGGCTGGTCACTATGATGAAGCGTTCTTTAGAACGATGATGCTAGGGGAGTCAATACCTTCGCGGATGGAAGAAGAAGAGTACCCGGCCTGGGGGAGATTCTTCCTCCAGCAAGACTTGGATATTTGCCCAGGATGTGGGTGTATGATCTCCCCAGACCGGGTGCTGTCTGAGTGCAACCATCAAATGTGCCTGGTCTGCGCGGCGCACTGGACTCAACTGCTGGCGCTAAATGACCGCTACTCTGTGAGGTGCTTTACCTGCGGCATGCGAGGGGACCACTTTTTGTTCAACGGGCAACAGCTCACACATTGCAGTAGGCCAGTGCAGGACATTGTGACATTCTTTTAAACCGGGACCGGCAGCAGCAGGAGAAAAACTAACATCTCCTGGCTCTTTTAAGAGCCCACCACTGATACTGAAATAAGCGCTAATCGTGTCATGGTGTTAGTATGTATGTGTATGCATGAGAGTGTGGGGAAGGCTTAAAAAAAATGGTCACCCGTTTGAATGGTTGTTTGAATGGCCGCCCGTTTGAATGGCCGCCCACTCTCCATATTACGTCATTATGACGTTCATATGACGTTCATATGACGTTCATATGACGTTCATATGACGTTCATATGACGTTCATATGACGTTCATATCACCTCCATATCACCTCTATATCACCTCCATATCACCTCCATAACACGTCTAGATCACGTCAAAATGACGTCACTGTTTTAAAAACCCCATGGGGCTATCAAAACACCACGTGACGTCATTATGACGTCCATATGATAACCATATGGTAACCATATGATAACCATATGACGTCAATATGACGTTAATATGACGTCAATATGACGTCACTGTTTTAAAAACCCCATGGGGCTTTCAAAACACCACGTGACGTCATTATGACGTCACTTCCTGTTTTCAAACCCCCACTTTTACACTACTTCTATTATGTCAAACAGAGTCTGTTTCTGAGCCACTCTCAGAACTGCTGTCATTATCACTCTCGCCACAATGCTTCATATGTTTGAATTAAGCTTCTTGGCTGTTGTATAACGCACCACACTCTATACAAGCACGTGCATTATTTTAGCCGCGATGACTCTTTGACAGTCAGTAGAAGACTCATCTAAAGTTTCCGTGATAGGATTTTCAATCTCTAACTCCCATTCTCTATTCACTGTTGAAGTGTGTGCATACTTTAAGTGCCTTTTAAGATCTTTTGGCCAATCGTAAGATTCCGACACAATGTTGCATTGATACATCCTTTTGGTTCCAAGTCCAATTTTCAAATGATAAAAGTCTTTGAATGTAAATATATATATGTTACAGCGAATCTGTAAAACCAGCGTATCTATAGAATCTACAGATTCGCTGACTTACTCAGCGAATCTGTAGATTCGCTGAAAATTTTCAGCGAATCTACAGATTCGCTGGTTTTTCACCTTTAAAATTATACAGATTCGCTGAAATTGCCTGACCAGTGATCTTTACCGACAGGATTACTTGTGTTGGGTGATATTTGAAATTTAATTGCTTTTATGTGACTTCTTTACTCCAGGGGTGTTTTACACACCTTTTTCTTGTTTTTTTTTTTTTTGAGAATGTGATATATTGCAATCGGAACATTTAAAATTACACATATTTTTTATTTAACTAGCTTTAAAATGCATTGTTGAAATGCGAATTTCTAGTTTCAAACGAAAAGCAATATTGGAAAGCGTTCAAAAATATTTGGTATCAATATTCACAAATGCTTAAATTAAGTTTCTTGTTTTTTTGTTTTTTTTTGTTTTGTTTTGTTTTTTTTTTTGAATAGGATATACTGCAATCGGAACTTTTAAAATTACACATATTTTTTATTTAACTAGCTTTAAAATGCATTGTTGAAATGCGAATTTCTAGTCTTAGATGAAAAACAATATTGGAAAACGTTCGAAAATATTTGCTATCAATATTCACAAAGGTTTAAATTCAGTTTCTCTCTTTGTGTTATCGTCTTTCATAAAAGTGATCACAGCAAATCTTAATACTATTGTTTCTAAGTAAATTGCGATCATTACGCCCCTTCTGAGTAGCATTCAAATTGCTATTAATCAAATTGCAATTATTTTTTCGTGATTGCAACACAAAAATCTCTTCACCTCCGGGTGATATAAATTGCACTTGAATTACGGTAGGCTTATCCAATCTGTTAATTTTCGATGCTCCGCATACTCGTAGTTTGTTTTAACAGAAACCGATAGGACAAGAATTTCAGCGAATAGAAACTTTATTCCGGTGTGAAAGCATATAATTGCTGTATTTTCATCAAATGACCGAAAAACCTCAGGTACATGAAATGAGGTACTAGCAATGGAAACAGAGAATGAAGGCCGATTTTAATATGTTCCCTTCGCACAAACCAAGAAAAAGGTGTGTAAAATACATCTGGAGTAACGTAATCACTCAAAAGCAATTAAATTTCAAATATTAGCGAAAACAAGTGATCATGTCGGTAAAGATGGCCGATCAGGCAATTTCAGCGAATCTGTATGATTTTTTCGGTAAAAAACCAGCGAATCTGTGGATCTGTGGATTCGCTGAAAATTTTCAGCGAATCTACAGATTCGCTAAGTGAGTCAGCGAATCTACAGATTCGCTGAAATTTTCAGCGAATCTATAGATTCGCTGGTTTTACATATTCGCTGTAACATATATATACAACAACAACAACAACAACAACACAACAACCAACAAGCCAAAACTTTAAGTCATACTGAACACCATGGTGGAAGAATGTTTCAAATCAGTCGCGTAGTTTTCATGTTATGCGCTGTTGAAGTTGGCATGTCTGTCCTTATATACCATATAGCCATGACGTGGGGGGGGGGGGGGTGAGGAGAGGTTCCGAATGTTAAAAAATGAAAATGCTTAGAATGTTCTGAAACAATAAAACATTGCTAAAATCAGAAATTCCCACCTGGGGTGGGGGTCCAAAGGTAAAAAATGAAAAATACTCAGAATGGTCTGAAACGAAAAAATATGCTAAAATCACAAATTACCACCTGGGGGATGGGGGAGGGGGAGGCTGATCCACCAGGGTGCGGAGGTCCATCCACCAGTGGTGGGGGGGGGGGGGGGTCGAGCGTCCAGAACTGTCGTCTTACACTCACTTTTGTGATAAATGCAGAGTATTGAATTAAAATGACATGCTACCCTTTTAAACAAAATTAACACTCCATGCAGACTGCCCGAGCAGTAAAGCTCTCCCAAACACCAGTGTGACCCACACACTTCTACTTACTGACGCTGAATCGTATTTTCAGTCTTATGTTATAAAGTAAGTTCACATCCAAAATTCCTACAAACGCGTGAATATTTGTATACAGTGCCGATTCCAACAAAAAGAATGGATAGGTCTTTAACCCGCCCCCCCCCCCCCCACAAGAAAAGAAAAAAAACGCCCTTCTCAGTTCTCTGCCACAGTCAGACAACACTAATTGTTTAACACTGACAAACTCCCAAATCTTGCAATTTTTTTATCTACAGCCGTTCCTTTAATTTTTGGTAGATTTGAAAAAAAAATGCGACGAATATATATACGCTTTGAGTATAACTACAGAAGCCTGGGCCTTACAGATTTCGAGAATTTGTATGCGCAAGCTATGAAGTATCAATACCGGTGGGTTTGGTCACGGGGGGGGGGGGTTTGTCCCGGGGGGTTCTGTCCTAGACCCCCCCCCCCCCCCCACACACACAATATACAATAGATTATACACAAACCAGTAACAAATCTTCGTGCAGAGTAGAGCAAATAAAATGTCGGCAACTGTGAAATAAAACCAGAGATGATCAAATGCTATTTTATTTGAAACTGCAACAGTTATAAGATGGTACAACAACAATAAAATCACATAAACCCTCAGCCCAGCGCAGTCATATGACTAACACAAGGCCTGCGTCATGTGTGGACCTTACGAAGGGCATTATATCATCTTGACAATCATTTTTTTTACAATAAACAAAAATTGTTAATGATGTGAAGAATAAATTTCACAGAAATGTAGAAATTCTCAGAAACATCTTTTGCAGCTTTATCCTACTCTGGCTGCATGTTCACAACATCTTTAATACATAATTTTAAATATCTTACAGATAAAAAAAAACAGAAAAAGAAAAAAAAACATATCTGAAACCATTAAAATTTTCTGAGAGTTAAGCAATTTATATCCCTTACAGACATGTTATCTAAAACTTAACACCAGGAATTCTTCTCAGTCAACAACGATATTTACATTTACTTATGCCAAATATCAAATATGAAAAATATCAGAAACAGTCCCTGGGAGGTCATTAACTATTATTATTATTACTTTTTTAACTAAACTGGCCAGTGTTTTTGTTAAAACAAAAACGGATATGTCTCCCCCGCCCCCCCCCCAATCAGTCACGTGGAAACAAATTCGTTGCTTAAAAGTACAACATTGGCGAGCCCCAAAAAATTGAAAAAATCGCCAAAAATACATTTTTACAGAAACTGAAGAAAAACCTCGCAGGAAACATTTCCACTTCATATGGGTTCTTCTTGCCATGTTTCAGCCCAATCAAACAAACTATTTCGGAGATATCGCAACAATATGGCCAAAGAAGTTAAAAATCAAAAATTAAAAAATTCGCCAAAACTACATTTCAACCGAAATGAAGAAAAACTTCGCAGTAAACATTTACACGTTTTGTGAGTTCGTCTTGCCAAGGTGCAACCTAATCCAACAAACCGTTTCGGAGATATCGCAAAAATATGGCCAAAAAAGTTAAAAATCAAAAATTAAAAAAATCGTCAAAAATACATTTTCATTGGAAATGAAGAAAAACTTCGCAGTAAGCATTTACACGTTTTGTTAGTTCTTCTTGCCAAGTTTCAACCTAATCCAACGAACCGTTTTGGAGATATCGCAACAATATGGCCAAAAAAGTTCAAAATAAAAAAAAATAAAAATTCGCCAAAAATACATTTTCAGCGAAAATGAAGAAATACTTCGCAGTAAACATTTGCACTATATGTGTGTTGTTCTTGCCACGTTTCAGCCTATTCCAACAAACTGTTTTGGAGATATAGCCTTCCAAAGTGAAAAAAATGCACGAAAACCCCCCCTATGTTCAAAAATTTGCCAAAAATAGAATTGTTGAGGAAACGAAAAAAAAAACATGGACATCATCTAAACATGTACCCCAATATGTATGTATGTTTTGAGAAAAATCGACTCATTAATTTCATAAGAACTCACTGCGGACAGACGGACGGACGGACACACCAAATGCTATATATGGCTCCCTTAGGGGGAGACATATAATTTCAAGCATTACTTGTCGTTTCATTTATAAATTCTTTTATTTTAACTAAACACTATCGCTTGCCATTCTTCCAGCAATGCTGAAAATAAATTCACATCTACCAGCTTAATCAAACACCTACAGCTAAAGCAACATTTGTATTTTAAAACGTTCAGATTCAGGATGCCTCATTATCTTTTCGGAAGCTAGCCATTAGAAGCACACTGTTCCCCTGGCGTTGAGTTCGCGATCCAACTGGCAGGCCGTCAGATGTGGGCAATACGCCGCGCAGCAGAAATCTCCGCAGATGGACCCCTAAAAAAACAAATAATAATGATAATAATAATAATAATAATAATAATAATAATAATAATAATAATAATAATAATATGCTATGGCTACATCATTGTCGCTAATTCATACACAAAGCCACAACCACTAAGATAGTTTTTTTAACTGCATGTTTGCTACAAATAGGTGAATCGCAGTGTAATACTCGTTAAAACTGTATCCCAACAACCTCAAACTCCAGCAGCAAGTTTTCGAATTTTTCTTTGTGTTAACGGTTTTAAGAAGAAGTTATATCCCCCCCCCCCTCTAAAAAAAAAGCAAAAAAAAAAAAAAAAAAAAAAAGAAAAAAGAAAAAGAAACAAAAACAAAAAAACTCGCAGCCAAACATTGGAAACAATTTCTAGAGTCTGAAGTCTTAAAACACAACTGGATACATTCGAGCAACTTTTACTTGGATGACAAGTATTATTTCTGTTTCTCTATTCGAAATCGAGTTAACTCGTTCCGCATTGCAATTCAAGAGTCAAAGCCAAGCGTCAAAGTGACTTCTACTCCGAATTATTGTGTTGTGCACTCAATTCTTGTGCCAACAGACAATTATCAATGGGATTAGAGTAATTATAATCCTCCGTTTTGTTTAATTGTTAATTATATATATCGCGTCGTCCCTAAATAATGCATGCTCATAGGAATTACTATAATTGGTATTTCTATTGTTTATAATAGTTATGGTATGTTTATAATTGTAAAACCCCTTTTGTTACTCCTTTGATTGTTGTCACCTGTTTGTTACCCCCTCTTATAATAAGTGTCTTTGTTAGGATCTACAAGTATATAAGCTACGGAAAATAATATACGGCAGAATCTAGAAGCGCATATCTGAATGATAAAACGTTGATTGAGAAATTATATTAATTATAAACTCGGATATATGTTATGTTGTGGATATCCGATCATGTATGGTACGTGACTATCGTTCTTAAGTCTAATAACCAAAATGCTTTTCTTGGCGTAATAGACCCCGGTACACCCCACTGCACTTAGTATATTTATATCAATAAACACTTGTTATTTCATTTAATCATTCTTTTTAATTTATAAGGTAGTGCCCCGCTGTGAGTCAAAAACGGCTCACAGAGGTGTACTTCATATGGTGGAGATTTGCAGTGTAATTACGCCTTGAAATCATAATAATAATTATTTCACAAAATACACTACAAAATAAAAGAAAGAAACATTTAAAAAAAAAATGGCACAATTATTTTGTCCATATTTACAAAAAATAAACAAATAAGCAAATAAAATCAGTGTCATTAGTGAAGTGAGGGCCAGTAATGCTCTTCACATGAAACCGAATTTACAGAAAAGAATAAATGCATTTCTTCTATTTTCAAAAAAGCCACAATATTCTGCAAAGCAGTGACGGTGGTGCTCATTTTAAAGTGGGGAGAGACATTTGACGCCCCTGAAAACACTTATATTCTAGCTGAAATTCGTTTATGCATAGCATAATTACTTGCACACCAACGGTGTTCATATTTCATAAGTCGATTTGTACCAGCAATTTTGGCAAGTCGAATGGAACTTGTTCTACAAAACTTTGTATAATATGCATACAGCATAGAACATACTAGCCTTTTAAAATTGTAACTAGCAAAATGCAATAATTACTAATAATAATATCATCTATATTGCCAATACTTTACTGTGTTTTTTATCACAGTTAAGGCTACTCGCACAACAGTGGTGATCACAAAGTTTTTAGATTTGTTGTCTTTTTCTTAAACTAAACTAATTAACCATAAAGGCATATGAAATGTCACAAATACAGACCACGACTACACGCGCAACAATGGTGGTCATAAGTATCAATCACAACAAATCCCAAAACACAATATAGTTCGTTTGGACTAGCAGTGTTGACATGGTAAACACATTAGCACAATGCTTCATCACCATGGATTTCTTTTAACATCCAAATTGTCTCTTTATCCTTATCAGGTAGCTCGCACAAAATTTTAAAATGCCAATTTTATATCTGGCAAAGGACTTCTTCTGTTTCTTGAGGGTGCTGATATGTTGAGTTGTTTGGCCATGGATTGATTTGTTAAGCGTGGTTCAACAAGTGACTTCAACATTTGATTTCTTTGCTTAGATTACCTTTTATTCTGATTTTATAGTCGTTTCAAAGGTCAAATTTTCAGCTGTTGTTAAGTAATCACTTTGTTGCTCGAATACCGCCTTATCATGTCTAACGTCAAAATGTCCTACATAAACCAACATCAAGATACCCCGTTCGAACGTTGGCAATGTCCGCTTAAAGAGCCGATAAAAGTACCTCTCCCAAAATATTTTTCTGGGTACTCCAAGGAGGATGGAAAAACATGGCTTAAGTATTTAGAGTTATTTCATCATTGTAGTGGAATAGGACCAGACATTGCACCACGAGTTTTTCCAGTTTTCTTAAAAGACCTAGCTCTTCAGTGGTTTGATAATCTTCCAGATTTCGTCAGTTCAGATTATGTTCTGCTAAGAGAGGCATTTCTCGATAGGTTTCACAATAAAGTCTACACTTTCAGAGATGGTCTCGATGAACTTTACGGAATGTCTATTGATAGCGTTTCCGCTGACGTAGATTGGGACGATTTTGTTTTTAGACATGGTACTGTGTGTGATAGGCTTGGTTTTTCACAAGAATTCCAAAGAGTTCAGAGCTTTATCAGTCTTATGCCCCGGGAAATAAAGCCATGGTTGTATGCTGGTGTCTACAATGACACAAACAGTTGTGCCAGAAGTGCGAAACATTTCTTCCAATCGCATATGGCGAGGACAGAATCATCATCCGAACCAGTTCGTCCTGTTAACAGGGTAGAAGCAAACTTGATTCACGAATATACCAAAAAGCAATATCAACCAAGGAAAACTTATGGACGAAAACAAAATAGAAAAAAAGGGTGGAAGGTTCTGTGTACAATCTGTGGTTCAAACAACCATCACAAAGACCAGTGTCATGTTACTACTAAACCAGACACCAATGATGCAAGCACTCAAACCAAAAATGCAAACACACACCTAACAACGAAAACTGCACATACATATCAAACACCTACAGTTTGCCCCATTCTTGATCTAAGTGACAGCTCACACATAGCAGTAAAATGTAGTGACGGGGTTGAACTACATACTCTTTTGGACACCGGAGCCAATTGTAACTGCATCAGTGTTGAGGCCTTCAAACGCCTTAGACAGTGTGACAAAACGGATGTCGAATATTCCAAATTCAATCATGCACAGTCGGCCGGTGGTGCCCCTTTGTCTATAAAAGGAACTTCAATAATTTCGTTTAACCTCAAAAACTCCAGCTTCCGAGTTAATGCGTATGTTGTAGAAGATTTGGTTGTTGATTTTATTTTGGGAAGAACATTTCTTGAAGTGTGCAGTTATAGATTTTTCTAAGAGCACCATAAAACTGAACGATAAATACACGCTGGTCGTATCCCATGAGTGCGTTGTCGATCCGCAGACCCAAAAAGTAGTTTATGTTGATGTTAAGGGGAGCATCCCTAATGCAATCGACGGTCTAGCCCGTCCAAACCACAGAATACAAGCTCTCGGCCTATTTATGGCAAACACACTTAACACTTCAAAGAACAACAAGATACCAATACGTTTGATGAACCCTTTAAAATCACCAATTAAACTTAAGGCAAAAACAAAAATAGGAACTTTTAGTCCTCTCAGCTCAACTGATAGCATTAGCCTCGTGGAAGATACGGGTCAAATCAAAGACTTACCATTTGTGAACCTTGTCTCTGATGGTAAAGCTACAAATCAAACAAACCTTGGAACTGAAAAACATAAAAATTCAACCTCCATACATCATCACAATCTTAGCTTTGAGGAGGCTCGGGCAAAGCTTAAGAACTCTATTGATCTGAGTCAGTCAGATCTCACTGATGTTCAAAAAGATCAGCTGCTTGACGTTCTTGCAGACCGACGAGAAGCATTCTCGCTAGATGGTGAACTAGGCAACTGCAAATTAATAAACCACGAAATCGCTCTAAAGCCTGGAACAAGACCTATTTATCAAAGACCTTATCGCTACTCAATGTTTGCAAACGACGAGGCACGGAAGCACGTAGCTGGCTTGCTAGAAAAAGGTGTGATCGAACCTAGTACATCTCCTTGGTCCTCTCCAATTTGCATTGTCACCAAGCCACGATCTGATCCAAATGCTCCAATTGAAACAAGGATGACAATCGATTATAGGAGGTTAAATGATCAAACGCTGCCTGATGTCCATCCTTTGCCACGGCTCGATGATACACTCGATAGAATTGGTTCCCAAAAACCAGTTTTCTTCAGTTCAATCGATCTTCTTTCTGGGTTCTTTCAAGTTGAGCTGGACGAGAAAAGTAGGCCTTACACAGCATTTTCCTTCGAGGGAGGACATTATCAGTTTACAAAATTAGCGCAAGGTTTGAAAAACTCACCGGCATCTTTTTCTCGGTTGATGCAACTCATACTCACAGGACTTCAATACTTTATCTGCTTGTGCTATATCGATGATATAATCATATTTTCGAGCACGTTTGAGGAGCATTTGAAGCACATTAGTCTGGTTCTTGGAAGTCTGATTAATGCCAATCTCAAGGCTAAGCCGCAAAAGTGTCAATTTGCTAAGAAGGAGGTCAAGTTCTTGGGCAACATTGTTTCGAAAGATGGAGTTAAGCCAGACCCTGGGAAAATAAGCGTGATTAAGGATATGAACCCGCCGAAGAATGTCAAAGAGCTCCGTCGGTGTCTAGGTCTCATGGGTTTTTACAGAAGGTTTGTCCCTCACTTCCAGCTTTATGCATCTCCACTTTACAATCTGTTGAAGAAGGATAAGAAATGGGAATGGACAACGAAATGTCAAGAAGGTTTTCAAAATCTGAAAGATTCCCTGATAAATGCTCCAATTCTTGGATATCCCGATTTCAGCAAACCTTTCATTGTTTATACTGACGCATCTATCGATGGTCTTGGTGCTATGTTGGTTCAAGAGCAGCAATTTGAGGGCAAAACAATCCCAAGGGCTCTATGGTACTCTGGTCGTTCACTTAACAAGCACGAGAAAAAGTACAATATCAGTGATCTTGAACTCACTGCCATTTTTTACGCAATTCAGCAATACCGTCCCTACTTGCAATACAACAAAGTCGTTTTCTATACAGATCACAAAAGTCTTACTACTCTTATGAAATGCAAACAACCTACAGGGAGACTCGGTAGAATTCATCAAGCTCTTACAATGCTCAACTACGAGGTTATACATCTCCCTGGTAGCAAAATGGCTCATGTAGATGCCATAAGTAGGTTTCCACATTTAACTTTGCCAAAAGAACACGAAGACGTTGTCGAACCCGATTTTGTGGATCCACCGCTGGTCGAACCAAAATCCAGTGCTGATCTTAAGGTTTTTGCAGTCAATGCTAAGGCCCAAAGTTTTAGATCTAAGTTGACCCAGGAGAGGAAGAATCATGAACTTAACAAATTCGACTTTTCAAAAGAACACATTCATCGTCTTATTACTTTACAGTCCAAAGATCCTGAAATTACAGATCGGCTGAAGCTCATCGAGGAGCAAGAGTTGGATGTCCCTCCTGAGCGTTTTAAGAAACTGCTCGCAAATATCGACGATTTTATTGTTGAAAACGGCGTTTTATATAGAGTTCATTATCAACCAAGGTCCAAAACACGTTCCAAGGCAGAGAAATGCGTACTTCAGCTTGTCGTTCCTGCAGAGTTGCGTCACGAGGTCATGCGAGAACTGCACTGTGATGTGCACTTTTCATACATGAAGGTTTGGTACAAGGCTCAGGAGAAGTACTGGTGGCCCGGTATGTTTAAAGACATCAAGTCTTTCTGTGAGTCATGCGTGCAGTGTCAGCAAGCAAAAGGATCTCAGAAACGGCCTCCTCTGATTCCAATAGAAAGTAACTTTCCTTGGCAAATCGTTGGTGTTGATATAACAGAACCACATGTTATCTCGCAAAAAGGGAACAGATACATTTTGGTCTTTGTAGATCTTTTCACAAAGTTCGTTGTTGCTAGGGCCATTCCAAATATGAAAGCTGAAACTGTAGCAAAAGTGTTTTACGAGGAGATTATTTGTCGATTCGGTGCCCCACAGAAGTTATTATCTGATCGTGGTGCGCAATTCTTGTCCTCGCTAATGAAGTTTACTCGAGAGTTATTCAGCGTTCAAGGTCTTTTCACTTCCGCTTGGAATCCACGCTGCGACGGGATGACAGAACGCTCAAATCAAACAATCATGAAATGTCTCAGTTTCCTTTCTAACGCACATCATGACAACTGGGATGAACGCTTATCTTCAGCTGTGTTTGCCTACAATACCACACCGTGCTTTCGTTCTACGGACTATACTCCGTACTACCTTTTGTTTGGTCGCCACTGCAAAGGTCCTGCCGACCTCAGGCTTGTGATTCCTGAAGATGTTCCTCATAACATTCAGGACTACGTCACTACTCTAGTGAACAGCCTAGACGAAGCTTGTACCATGGCCCGTGAGAACATTCGGGAGCACCAAGCTAGCATGAAAGAATACTTTGACAGGAGTGCACAATCTTGCAGACTACAGGAAGGTGACAAAGTATTCCTTTATATTCCAGTGACCCCTAAGCACTTATCACGCAAATTGCGCCATCCTTGGTGCGGCGGCTACGTCATCCACCGGTTTTTAGGTCCAAACACAGTCAAGCTTAGAAAGCTAAGCGACGGTAAAATACTGAAGGCACCAGTAACTGTCAAGCGTTTGAAGAAATGTATAGACCCTCAGGAACGCCCTCAACAAGTTTTGGCAAATGACATTTTCCCCGCATTGGACGAATTAACTGATGACGACATCCCGGTCGATAATTTTGCTCCATTCATGGCTGTTCGTCCCAGTGAATCCTCGGACACTGAGGAATCGCTACACGATGCCCCCATTCCCTCTCAACAAACTTCTCAAAGTCAATTTGTAAATGTAGAGAAAGTTCTTGCTAGAAGAAAATATAAAGGAAAAGTTCAATACAAAGTAAGATGGCAAGGATACGGTCCAAAAGATGACTCATGGGTGAATGAGGAAGATGTAAATGATGTCCTTCGCGAGTTCGTTGCTAGCAATAACCTACCGAAAAGGCGAAGAAAAAGGAGACCGTAGATTTAATCACATTCTGTCATGTATTTATTATGTATTATGTATTTATGTATTATGTATTGCTTTATTTTCTGTCAGTATATCGATGCTCACGATATAAGATACATATTGTATGAGTTGAACTGCTAAAATTTTTACATAAAATTCGGCTCAGGTTTGATATTATGCCAGAGCATCTCAAACTGTAAAAGTGTGAAATTAAATGTCGGCATTATGAGTAACTTAAAATATGTAGCTTACAAATTGGTAATATAAATCCAAATACAAAGCACTAATTGCATATTTAAGATACCGTATTGTATCATTTGCGGGTTCCGTTCAGACGTTTCTTTCTGCAACGACCTACTCTGTGCAAAGATACAAAACATGTTGTACATTGTATTCTACAGCTTTTATTTTCTGACCATACTTATTTGGTGCTAGCTCATCCTCAAGACAAACTTATGTTGTTAAACATAGATGTTTTGTGTCGAAATACATCTGCACCTTCATGAGAACTACTTCGCGGAGTATTCGACCTAATTATTGATCTTAACATTTCCTTACCTTTATTTATTTTGCAAGTATTTTTTTTTGCAAAGAAATCAGGTGTATATAAACACGTATGGCTATTTCATTATCTTCAATGTAGTTAAATCTGTCTTATATGTACCATTTTGTGCAGTTATCAATAATGGTCAAAATTTGTATATACTGTATAGGAGAAAATATTTCTATTATTAAGGCGCATTATTTGTTTTCGCATGTTTTACATTTATTCACATGTTCATTTACTGATTTTTTAAACATTTTGTTCATGTGACTTTTATAAGTGTTTCAGAAAAATGGAAAGGTGCTGCTATGTTGCGTACCGCGCATACCGATGATTGCATTGTATTTTTATGCTCTTGGCTTCATGTAAAATATTATCTCCATGGTGGAAAGTGGCAAGAGAGAATGTTGTGAGAGAATGTGTTGCAGAGTGAAAGCTCTGAAAGTATCAAAATTTATAAACCCCGGCCGGGTCCTTTTCGATCAGAATGTGTCTGTGCCACCCGAAACCACGGAGATCCATTTAAAATTTCAATAAGTTTCTTAAGAAATTTACAAAAGGGAAACAACAACTCAAGCTGTAGCAGACGAGACGTTTCGAACGGCTTAACCACACAGTCTTCGGAATACAGTAGTTCCCAGGCATCAGGAACCAATCAGCTTGCGATTTGTATTCTATACCGTTGAAAAAGCAACAGATGCTCGAACAAGTGATACAGAATATCGGACATTTGCTTGATTTTACATCTCTGCGGAAAGAACCCCACCTGTTGTGCATCGGGCATGCCATCTTATAGACATTCTCTTTATATACTAAAGACGGTGTTGCAGAAACAAGAATATTTTTTTACGCTACGCTTGCAATAAGAATATTTTTACCTACTGCATTTTCTACATTTATGATTTTCTCGGCTTCATGAAAAAAAAAATCTGCCGGGTAGTATTTGATATTATTTGTATGCCATGTTGCAATGTATAAATATTAGCATTCTGTCTAAAATAGTTCAGTCAAAGGACATATGACAAAATTTAAACTTAGATATTTATGTTTAACTAAATTTGCAATTTAGTCATAAAGTGGGGGGAGATGTTGTGCACTCAATTCTTGTGCCAACAGACAATTATCAATGGGATTAGAGTAATTATAATCCTCCGTTTTGTTTAATTGTTAATTATATATATCGCGTCGTCCCTAAATAATGCATGCTCATAGGAATTACTATAATTGGTATTTCTATTGTTTATAATAGTTATGGTATGTTTATAATTGTAAAACCCCTTTTGTTACTCCTTCGATTGTTGTCACCTGTTTGTTACCCCCTCTTATAATAAGTGTCTTTGTTAGGATCTACAAGTATATAAGCTACGGAAAATAATATACGGCAGAATCTAGAAGCGCATATCTGAATGATAAAACGTTGATTGAGAAATTATATTAATTATAAACTCGGATATATGTTATGTTGTGGATATCCGATCATGTATGGTACGTGACTATCGTTCTTAAGTCTAATAACCAAAATGCTTTTCTTGGCGTAATAGACCCCGGTACACCCCACTGCACTTAGTATATTTATATCAATAAACACTTGTTATTTCATTTAATCATTCTTTTTAATTTATAAGGTAGTGCCCCGCTGTGAGTCAAAAACGGCTCACAGAGGTGTACTTCAATTGCATGCACACTATTACTTATATAAAATGTTCAGATGGACAAAAGTACAAAAATCTGAAATGCTCTAGTCACCCGAATGCCAAATGCAGTCCTCAGTTTAGTCCTCATAGCCATGAGACCAATTTCACCCAGGCAAAATGGAACCATACAGCTTTCTTTCATTTTTCCAGCCACTTGGCACAGGAAACAGGGGAACAAGAAGTATGCGAATAAACCTGCCAATAAACAACACACGATCATAGTTTTGTAACATACAATGGTCAAATCAATTTCGTATTTATAATTTAGTGCGTAATCCTTCAAAATCATCTATATCTATTGAACGTCTTGATTATTGAAAATGTAAACTGTATAAAACCCCAGAAGGCATCAGAGTATTAAAGCAGGATATTCTTATTTTAGGGGAAAGAATTCTTGTTCGGCAGAAATCGACGAGAAGCGCCGGTAGCTCAGTAACAATTGACAACGAAAAAACTACCTATTCCACCTGGCCAAATAGAAGCGGCACTTACACGAGCCACAGTCCTCAAAGCAGCCACAGAGACTCGTGGTCCATTCCGCCACGTTCTGCTGGTAGCCACTTCCCGCGCCACCTGGCTGGGTTTGAATCACAACGGTAGCCATCTTGAAAAAAAAAATGGGGGGTTTTGTAGCACAAAAGATGGGGTTGATACAGTTAATTTTTGAATCTCGCAATAGAGAGACCCTTTTCTGGGCTTAAGCGCTTGTCTTTCTTTGCAGTTCATCTGATATTTGACAAAGAATACAATCTCTTTTAAAACTGTATCGTTAGTGTTTTATGCAGTCATCACACTTACTGGCTATCATGTAGATTCCGCTATGTTTTTGCTCATAAATTCAACGATTCGCGAGATCTCTTTAAAGAAATGCCGGGATTTCCTTACATATAACTGTATCAGTAACACACAACAAGCGTCATGCGGAGAACATTTCCCGGGCACTTCAGGCGTCTTCGTTACACAGCAATGCTTTCATCCATAATTTTATATTACTAATGTTGATCTGGCCCAACAATTTCAAAAAATGAATCTCGGGGTAAAGTTGCCTGGTTTAACGTCCTTATAAATCAACGCATTTGTAAAAAAAAAATTAAATTTCTGTGTATTTTAATCTTCAAGTTATCAGTTTGCATTTTTTTAAAACGATAATTTTTTTAACATCACATATTTTAAAATTATTAAGAATAGCTTACCTTACAACAAGTGAAAGATTTAAAATTGACTAAATATTCACTCAGTAGCCTCAGTAGAAAGAGTGAGGCCGATTCTCACCGCAAGTGGTATATAATTCTTTGTGTGCTCACGGCGTTATGGAAACTTCCCAAACAGTCTTGGTTTGCCGGTAAAATATGGGAAATTTTTATTTATATCGGAATGGCATTGATCCATGAAAAAGTAACTGTTGACTTTGGGATCTGTTTACTTGGAGGATTTACAGGAGCAACGTGGGAAGCTGGGGGGAGGGGGAGGAGGGGGGGAGGGGGGAGGGGGGTCAGATTCATACACGCCACTTCACCAAGTCATCCGATCTCACGATCTTCCCGCGGCGACACTCCACAACAAAATATTATTTATCACTTAACACAATTTACTTAACTTCTTCTATTGCAAAAATCACTTGTCGTATTGGCTTTTATTCTATTTGCCCTACTTTCGGTTTTTCTTTTTCTGAACAGTACCAAAACGTTGGTCTGAAGAAAGCGGCCTGCATAATGTGCAAGAATGCATAGTAAAAATTTTATTTGTACGTAATAAATTTGATGCCCGACAACATCCAGAGGTAGATTTTCTATGTCTGCCACTAAGTAAAAATTTGGACAGGTTTTAATAGGATAGATATATGATTGGATTCAAGATATCAAACAAACAGCAAGAATCAGAATATATGGCACTCATCATCTTGACAAGTTTTAATGAACTGAAAAACACGTCTCAAGTAGTTTGAAAAAAAATTATAATATTACGTGATCATATGAAGTAAAAAAATAAATGTTTTGACCCTAGAAGGACAGAATGCCAGATTTCTGCGGCAAAGTAATGTTACGCCTCGACAAGCTTTACAAAAAAGGCATCCTTTTTTAAGCTTCACTGGAATTGAGGTTTTTGAAATTAGGATTTCTAAGACGGGCGGGCCGACATCGCCAGCGTTACTATGGTCTAACTAACTGGCGATACTCAAGGCAGAAAGTTCAGCTACTAAAAAAATAGGTCAATGCCGAGTCACAAATGGTCTCATGCTTTTTCCACAATGAATTTCTTATAAGTCCAACGTTTACTCAAGCCAGAACAAATAAGCTTTTTTTTTTTAAACACAACCTTACAGAAGCTCTGATGAACCAAAAATACAAATAATAAATAAAGCCGAAAATTAAACAACTACATTTTCTTGCCAATACCCCCAGGCCATGACGTTCAATGCTGTCATATGCCATTCTCAAAATAATAATTTGACCGTATCTTTTATTTATTGGATTATGCGGCATTTTCTTTTTTTGTCGGTTCAGAGACGCTATCGCGGGAGTAGCAAGACAGCGGCGAGGGATCGAACTCGAAAGTACTTTAATGCTCAAACTTCGACGGAGGGTTCCACACGCGGAGGAGATTGAAAAGTTCTTGATACGAAATGTGAATTTCTCGTTCGGTGCAATGCGATGCAAGTGACTCAGAAGTGTTATACACGGTGGACGGACCGAACACCCTTCGGACAGAACACCCTTGCCATTTTTACAGTACAGACAGAACCCTCTTAGTTTATAAGTTGTTTTTGTGCGTTTTTTCTTTACATCTTCAGTCTTTTAGACACCTAGAAACTAGCCGTGTGGATTCATGTATTTTTGTCGCAATTTCGATTTCGTCAAAAAACGGAAATGATGTGGATTCGTGGTTATTTTTAAAATTTATACAATGAAATTTTTCCACAAGCACAGGCAAGGACGGATTAATTACAGATTTAGCTCGGTGCAGATATCACATAATCCCACTCACGCAACTTCGATTTCGTCAAAAAACCGTAGATGATGTTGATTCGTGAATATTTTCAGATTTATACAACGAAAGCTTTAATCCGGCTCAATTCAGTCCATGTAAATACTCAATAAATCCGAAAGAAAAACATACCATCCATTTACACCGCCCACCCAAACACCCCAAATTTCTTAAAAAATTTGACCTATACACGTGGCTAATACAGGCATGTCCAATGCTTTTTGTCGCACATGTGATGTATTTTGTATTGAAAAAATGAGGGGGTTCTGTCGGTACCAGGGGTTTTGTCTGTAGCAGTCAAAAAGAAGGGGGTTCAATGCGGAGGGTGTTCTGCCTGAAGGGTGTTCGGTCCGGGATTCGTTACACACTGCTTACTGCTTAAAGTAAACATTTGGATTAAAACACAATACATTAACTTCTGTCAGTCTTTATTGCACAGCCCTTTGTTAAACTCATTCCCCCGCTTAGTCTTTCTTAAAGGCAATTTTATTGCAACAGACAGTTAGATAACAGGCAAACAAGAAGACAAGAAGAAAAATAATCTTTTTTCTTGCTCGATGCATAAACTAAACCAACCAACCCAATGGAAAAGTGTTTGTTTTATTTATTGATTCATTCATTTATTTTATAGATCGGACTAGGGATGAGAAACCTGAGAAGCAACATGTTTCTCCTTTCCTCAGACCACAGATTCAAGTTCTACTTGTCGGTGTCAAAACTGTGTAACCAGCAAAGAACTTTTCCAATTATCACGACAATCAGCAAATTACAGGTGAACTCACATGTGGCTTTGACTGGAGTCAGCTATTCTTAAACAATCCCACGTCACCACGCTGCAAACAACCGTACCAAAAAAATGAACAAATTCTATTTTAAATCCAAAGGATTAAATCCGACAGTTTTGCAAGTGACCATGTCGAAGTTAACACTTGTTTTACAGAACTATGGACTAGTTTTTCACAGTGCCTCAGTCGGCGAACACGAGTCTCCGCTTCCGTCACGTATTCGGAACAAAGAGGACCCCGGAGTTACGCACGGAGTCAATCCCGTTGTACAATACGCACACCTTGTTCATGTTTAGTGCAAGCAAATCTTCTGCAAACTACAAACAAAACCAATATAGATTCAGCAAATACAAGAACATACAATTGTTATTATTCATCAGATACTGCGTTATTTTTTATAACAAGAACTGTCATGAAAAAACTTTCACAATATAAATTAAATTTCACACAAGTTCTCAGTTTTAAGATACTGAAATTTGACTACAATCCCTGACATTTTTTTCTTACTTCAAAGAATAGAAAGAAAATTATACATGTGAAATTACACAGAAATACATAAAAATAAAAAACTGTCAGTTTATCTTCACCCAGGCAATATAGTAAATGTTTTTGAAATTCTTTCAATACCACGTTGTACTTGAATTTTTGAAGTTAAAAAAATTTTTTTAACTCTTCAAATACTGACCTTCATGCCTGGGTTTGCTCTGTTGCCTACGATGACCTTGACCAGCGACCTTGCCGCGTAAATCGCCTGAACAGCAGCGGAGGGTACCAGCTGACCTTCAGGGGTGAAGGACGTACTCGCAGGCAAGTTAATACTACCAGGTATAGTCCCTCTCTGAAATCTAGAACGGTAAAGAAGTAAGAATCATAAAGCCACCGATGAAAGCAGTTGAGAATTAGACATGAAATACAGAAACGTTTACGTGGCATTGTATTCAGGGAAGTGACACTGTTACGGTTGTTGGTTCAGAGAAAGAAGGGCGGTCAACTGTACTGATTTTATTATGACCTTACAAGAAGTGCTAAACTCATACTGGCTAACAGATACGCGCGTGAATAAACCAGGACTGGAATGAAATTCTGAAGTTCCTTGCGTCATTAAAATGTAAAAAAAAACCCTGTTTACTTTGAACGTTATGGAAAGTGCCAAGGAAAACATACAAACATAAACTAAGAATTAATATCCAACGACAACGTGCAAAACACAAATATCAATACAGGGAGTTTTTTTCGTAGAAATTCGGCCTAATGTTCCAAAAAAAAAAAAATAATAATAATAATAATAAAAAAATGACACGAGTTGAGTTGGAATAAATGATCATTTAGTTAGACGTCACTAAACTGATACGATCGCTTTATTTGCGGTGTTTGCAAAAAAGCATGCCCTTAGTCTCGAAGATAAACACACTGGAGAAAAAAAACGGGTGGGAGAAACGAAAGTAGTGGACCAGAAGAAATTGGCGAAGAAGCAAACACACACTGGAGCCCTTCTGACATACTTGTGCGCCAGTTAACGCAAATTCTCACCACAATAATTAAATTCAAGTCTTCACGTTTCTCAAAAAAAAAAAACAAAAATGAAAAAAAAACTAAGGTGTAAATGTTATTTGTTTATTTGTTGGTTTTATTCATATGTCATGAGATATTTGCTGTGTAAGTTTAACTTCAAACTTATCAAAGTTGCGATAATTTGAATTTTTATTTTGCTGTTTTAAAATAATATACACTGTTGTAAGGAAACTGGCAGGTGAAGTTTGGGGATAGCTAGTTTTAATTACAATGCTCAACATCATGTGGTAATAATAGCTAGCAATAATTTATAAACCTACTCCTCATTTGACCGAATATCTATGATCAAAATTTTGCTGCGACCGGATTTGTTCTTTTTATACTGTGGATTGTCTGTACTGCTCCAGGACAAGTCTGCTAACTTGAGCAAATCTTCGGCCGTCACGTGGGGGCATTTCTGTAACTTCAGCTCCGACAATGAGACATTTTCCAAAATCTACAAGACAAAAAGGAAAAAAAAAAACAAAAAAAACAGCGCGCTCAATCGCCACAAAAAAACTAGAGCCTCAGTAAGGCAGGATCCCCCGTGAAGCAGTAAAAGTAAAATGCATGAAAAAGTTACAGGTAAAAATTACCGATTTTGACAGCTTTCCTCACGTGAATTTTTGGCAGATTTTCAAAATAGCAACTTTAATTTACATATTTTTCACAATCCAGTGTTTAATATTCCCTGATTTACCCTTAAAGTAGTAGTTGACTGGTTACAATTTTTCCCCATTTTGCAATAATGCCACGTCGCACATCTTCAATATATATATATATTTTCATCATGCACGGTTTCAGGTTCCTACGACAATCCCTTCTATGAGAAGTTCGCCGGACAAAACATCGTCTCACGGCTAAGTTTAAGCCAAAAATTCACCATTTTTGACAATTTTCCACGACGTCAACTTTTGGCCGATGTCGACAGTAATGCCACGTTGCACATCTTCAATATATATATTTTCATCATGCACGGTCTCAGGTTCCTACGACAATCCCTTCTATGAGAAGTCCGCCGGACAAAACATCGTCTCACGGCTAAGGTCAAGCCAAAAATTCACCGTTTTTAACAAGTTCCCACGACGTCAATTTTTGGCCGATTTTGACAATAATGTCACGTTGCACATCTTCAATATATATATTTTCACCATGAAAGGTTTTAGGTTCCTATGATATACCCTTCTATGAGAAGTCGGTCGAACAAAACTTAGTACTTTTTGCGGACAGAGACACGGACGGACAGATGGACGGACGGACGGAGCAGTTCATATTTATATCCCTCCGTTTCACGGGGGATACAAAAACCCCGATAGACACAGCAACAGGTCTGTACGAGCGCGTTGCTGTATTATAAAGGCCCTCCCATATACTAGAAAGATATTTTTGGGAAAGTAATTACACTCCTTTTGATGATACTGTCCACCATGATCAACATTTCTCCATGGCCACGGATCAAATTTTCCACAAGTCCCTTCCGAATGACCAGCCTCGCTCCTCCCCAATAAATAAATAACTAGAGCGGCAAGTGCAAACAAAACAGAAGAATACACGCTTATATTACACACTTTCAGTCGACACCTTTTAGTTTCTTGTTTTTGTAAACAAAAACAAATGTCTCCAAGACTAAACCCATTTTCCCCAATAACCATTTTCAATTTTTCTTTTTACTGAAATAAAGATTCATTTCCGTAAACATAATCATAATTCATTTCCCCAAATTCAAAAATGAACAAAATTCGAGTGCCAGTGCTCACCAACAACAGTGTACCCGAACATGTCAAATACTTTCATTAGCCAGCCGTTGCCTTTCGTTTTTGTAAAGAGAAACAAATGTTGTCCCCTACAGCCCGTCAGAAAAGTTTTACAACCTTCCATAAACAAGCGCAACCCAACGTTGATCCGATGTCGGCTGCAGCGTCTATCAAACGTTGTGGAAACGTCGTATGGTTTACCAGGATATTACCACAAAACTTGAGTGTTAAGAAAATGTACAAATGTACCCGACCTTCACCCCCCCTTCCCCAACACATACATCATACGCTATCGAAATTTTATTTGCCACAGTCACTTTCTTGTTGTGTAGATATCGATAAAATGCTAAAGGGAAATGCGGGTATCTCTGCGCCATCTAGCGACCGAAATGTGCATTGCATTGACTTCACCGAGTTTGAATCCATGTTTACACAGTATAAATAACTACTAAATCCGTCAAGATCGAAAAATTCTCTTCAAAGACAAATAGGGTCGTGTCCAGAAATGGTCTGTATTGATATCTTGCTCCTAGAAGGGCCTGTGTTGATTTATTGTCCATTAAAATTATATTACAGTTTTCACCATTTAGCCATTGAGTCAATGGTATTTTGTTAAAAAGATTGCATAATTCTCTTATTGATACGGTCACACATATTTTTGTATTTGCTTAAAACATTTCGTATGACGTGTTCTTCGAACAGGGAAAAAATGAGGCAAATTGTCGATTGCGATTATGTGTGAATTTTGCATTTTGATTGAAATTTCTCGGTTTTCCCAAAGGTTTCTATAGTAAAAGTACGCGACCTTTCAGTGTATTTATTTCTCTTGTAATATCGGTGATCCCCCTTTTTCTTGTCAATTTTTTAATGTATACCCTCAAAGAATTAAACTGTGAAAGTATGAGGGAAATGTCAACTGTAGGTCATATACCCGCATTCACCTTTAATCTAGAATCGCCGTCAAGATAGCGACATTCACAAGTTGTCTTCACTCTCCGCCAAAGTACCCAAACCCCTGGGTTATAAGGTCACACAGGATGCATATGTAGTCGACTGTCATGAACATTTTTCAAAAATGGGGAGGGGGAAGGGGGTAACTTGCTTGCTCTTCAGATTCTCGGTTTTTATGTCCTAGTTTCCGTCTGCTTTCAAAGTGACCGGCCATGGCTATCATTTCCGGTGAACACAAAGAGGTTGTTTTTGTGTTATGAGTCCAACGTCTACACAACATAAATTTTTAGACGTGTATCTAATATTAATTTTTGTATTTTATCATCGTTGACTAGATATCGGAGAAAGTGGCACTTTTGTTGCGACCAAAAGCAACGTCTAAACAACGTTGCTTACCCAACGTATATACAATGTTTTTAAAAAAAACCCTGGTTAGACGTTGAATTGTTCTTGCGACCAGTCGCAACCAAAGCACAACCCGTGCTGTTTTTCTTTGGTCGGACCGCATGTTAAATGGCATGTCATTTTTGCACAACATCTGAACCTGTTTTTATCCCGGCCACGACGCCGGGATTGCCACACTACAAGCAAGAAAAAAGTGTGAAAAATATAGTTCAGGATATTTTTTTCAAAAAATATCTAAAAAATAATCTTCCGCTATTTTGCCACAAAATATTTATCCTTATATTAATTAGTTTTTGTTGCATGATTGTAAACAAAATGAACGGTATAAAAAATTTATAACAATCCGATTGATAAAAATAAGGATAAAAATATTTTGATCCAGCTAATGAAAAAATTTAAAAAAAAAACTATTTAGGGGAAAAGTATGATTTGGGGATAAGAACTATAATAATACTTTTTAAAAGGCATGACGTGGCAATACTGCTTGCATTGCAAGGATGGTGGGATTCTTATGTGTATGAAAGTCCCACAACCATTTTATTTGCCAGGGATGACAAGTAATTTTTTTTTTTTTTCCGGATTATCTCCAAAAATATGAGTAAATAAGTAATATAATCATTTACTTTTCTTATGAGACGTTTTCTTAGCTTTTGTAATGTTGTTATTTTCTGTGGCTTTTGGGGTCTAATTGGTGTCGATAGCTTGCTCTTTACCTAACATTTCCTCACGCACAACAACTGACCAAGTTTCTTAAAGCACTTCAATAGTTTCTCAAACTTAACTGACAGTTAACCCATTTCAAAGTGTGTTTTGGGTGTATTTTACTGATATACAACCGTCATGAATAGCAATTTAAATCTTTGGTTTATCTTGTGCAGATCACTGTTCAGTTACCTCTGGAAGTTAATTCTTCCTGTTAAGTGTACAGTTAAACGTGCAGTTAATATTTATGAATACGGCAGGTGCTGCCCCTCCTGACCCAACAAAAGAATATAAAACTTTAATAAGAATGTCGTGGACATTGTGCCAGCCGTAAAAGCGAAGACAAAGGTGAAAGAAGAAATCGACAAGTTTGGACAAACTTTGGACTTGGTTGAAGACCTCATGGGCAACGTTGCTATCAAAAGTAATTTGACCAGACCTGTGGGACGAACAGCACTGTTTGCGTTTCTCTCAAACCCATAAATATCTAAATATATATATATATATATATATATATATATATATATATATATATATATATATATATATATATATACATATATATATATATATATAGTAAACCAGACTAGAGCGGGGTTTTAACTAACGACCTTGTGAATAACAGTCCTACTAGCCTCCGTCTTCTCCACGGCGGCCTCCACAATTTTCGACTGGTGCAAAGCTTCAAATAGGAGCACATTGTGAATCTGGATGACATCGCCAAACAAAATACAAGCCTGATGCAGGACTTCGAGGGGAACATTCCTGTCAAATTTCAACATGATCGGACCCGATTTGTAGGAACAGTAGCACTTTTTTGTGTGTGTTTTCCTAAATTTGGCCAATATATTCCTGCCAAAATTAAAAAAAAAATCGGACCAGGAGTGAAGGGACAGTAGCAATTTGAAAAACTGTTTACACACGAACACATATAATGGACGAAACGATGCCCCACAAGTGATGCGAAAAGCCCACGATAGTCGACTGGGCTAAAAAAGAAATACTGGTTTTTAAAATGCAATTTCGAATTCGTAAGATGCAAACTGCAATCAGTCAATTGATCCATGTTACCACTTGTGGTATCAAACTACAGTAGTCGTTACAAAATATCCGGAAGAATGTCTACACCTACTTGCCGGTGAGTTTAATATTCAATATAATGTATACCCATGTTATATTATCAGCGCTTTTAAAGCATTACAGTGAAGCAACGCGGTTAAAACAGCAGGACAGTTTAACGACTGAGCACATAGAAAACTTGACTACGTCTCGAGGAGTACGTCTATCCCCCGTGGGGGATATGGTTTGTGTAAGGCTGTTGCGTGTTGACTACGCAAAAAAAAAAATTACAAGTGGAAGGATGTAAGTCGACGTAGTGTCTAACATTTAGACGAATCAATCCATTAACCAGTATTCGCGTGAGACTGTCGTAGGTACGCTAAGTACAGCGCCGATTTTGAAAAATTCGCCATTTTGTCAAGTCCCATCCGGAAAATGCTTGATCACTGCACTGCGGAAGGTGCCAGGGAGCCCGTGTGCAGAATTTGAAACGAATCCATTCATTAATGTGGCCTGTAGTCGCGTGAGACTGCCGTATATATAAAGTCCAGTGCCAATTTTCAAATGTCCGCCATTTCGTCAATTTTTGGTCGATCCGGAAAATTCTTGGTCACTGCACTGCGGAAGGTTCCAGAGAAGCCGTGTACAAAATTTGAAACGAATCCGTCTATTAATGTGGCCTGAAGACGCGTGAGACTGCCGTATATACGCTACGTCCAGTGCCGATTTTCAAAAGTCCGCCATTTTGTCAATTTTTGGCCGATCCGAAAAATTCTTGGTCACTGCACTGCGGAAGGTTCTAGAGAAGCCATGTACAAAATTTGAAACGAATTTGTCTATTAATGTGGCTTGTAGACGCGTGAGACTGCCGTATATATAAAGTCCAGTGCCAATTTTCAAATGTCCGCCATTTTGTCAATTTTTGGCTGATTCGGAAAATTCTTGGTCACTGCACTGCGGAACGTTCCAGAGAAGCCGTGTACAAAATCTGAAAAGAATCCGTCTATTAATGTGGCCTGTAGACGCGTGAGACTGCCGTATATACGCTAAGTCCAGTGCCAATTTTCAAATGTCCGCCATTTTGTGAATTTTTGGCTGATTCGGAAAATTCTTGGTCACTGCACTGCGGAACGTTCCAGAGAAGCCGTGTACAAAATCTGAAAAGAATCCGTCTATTAATGTGGCCTGTAGACGCGTGAGACTGCCGTATATACGCTAAGTCCAGTGCCAATTTTCAAATGTCCGCCATTTTGTCAATTTTTGGTCGATCCGGAAAATTCTTGGTCACTGCACTGCGGAAGGTTCCAGAGAAGCCGTGTACAAAATTTGAACCGAATCCATGTATTAATGTGGCCTGTAGGCGCGTGAGACTGAAGCGTGACAGACGGACAGACAGACGGACAGACGGACGGACGGACAGACCGAAAAGTTCAAAACTATTTCCCTCCGTTTCACGGGGGATAATCATCCTTCACTCAGCCTTGTTCAGCAGCATGACCAAAGGTATGTTTGTAAATGGTGATAAAGAGCAGCATATTGAATATTACTTCATTACATGTTACTGGGATAAAAAAAATTCTCGTGGAAATTGATTAAATTGGGGAATAACAAAACACTGCCCATATGGCTAAAAGGTTGTGTTTTCGAAAGTTTGCAAAACACTGCGCACATCCCGACCCCCCCCCCCCCCCCTTCCCACTAGTGATATGACGGTTTACCGTTTGGGACGGTTAACCGTGAAGGTGGCGGTTCGGTTAAACCGAACCCTGCCCTGTGGAAAAACGCGGTTCATTTTCGGTTTTTTATTAACATTATTTTTGTTTTTTCTCAGGACCATTTTTGACTGCTATGAATTTTTCAGCTCACTATTTTAGCGCAGCATTATGTTACACTTCTAGATGTGTTCCTTTTTCAGTTAAGCAATGTGTTTCCTTATCACGTTCTACAATAAAAACAGAAGATTAATTGGGATATCTTTAATTTATATATATTTGCATAGTCTGAAGAAAACCGAAACCGAACCGAAAAAACCGCGGATTTTTCTTTAAAAACCGAAACCGAACCGAACCGGACCCATCAGTGACGGATCACATCACTACTTCCCACCCCTCTCATGGAATGCAGACATTCTCGAGATGAGTACTTCATGTATACAAAGTATATTTGCACAACATTTGCGGAAAACGCTGACTGATACTGGACTATCGAAAAGATCAACTTTAGGTAGCTAGGTGGGCCAACAGCAAGGGCCTCATTCCTTGAACAACCGATTGGATGATAAAAATGATAAAGCCGTTTTTGAAAACAAGCCTTGTAATAATAACAACCACCATGTTGTATTGCTTATAATACACACCCTCATTTCCGGCTGCAAAGATTCCACGTGGTAACTATGACAACGGAACGAGGCACTTTTGGGCGTCGTGCAAAACAGACGTACAGAATCTTGTACACACCTCTGTATGTCGATGTCTGAAATTGGAATACACATTTTATTATCACCCAAGATGTAGTTTATTATTCATTGAAGTTTGTCATGAAGATATTAATAGTACACATTAAATATACACAATACATTTATTAAATAATAATTGTTAGGCGGCATAAATATTCACTACAGTAGGTCCCATACTTTATGAAATTATCGAATAATGGAAACGGAAGTGGAAAAAACTTTTGTTTCTGTCATCATTCACGAGGAATCCGTTTCCAAACAAGTGTCCGCCGTAAATACAGTTGACATCGGTTACTTAGCGTCATGGCTGCGAATAAACAACTTCAGGTTGCAATGCCATAAGTAACAGTTTAAATAAAGCATCTCAATAAAACACTCCAGCGTACCACTGCAACATTTCTCAAACCCACTTCAAATAAATTAAGCTATATAAATGCAAGCAACTCGAATAACAAGACCATTACAAAAGGGGAAAATTTGACACACTTTTTCGGGCTAAAAAGTGTGCAACAACAACAACTTAAGAAACTGATTTTTCGAAACCGTCTGGTGTCGGCACACAGCCTGTCTTTTTTTCAATCCATTTCTCGTTTTTTCCCTTTTTAGCTTTTGTTACTCGATTTAATCCAGGGATAGAAATTAGCAATCAACCTATCTATCACATTGTTTCAAAGACTGTGTATTTTATTGTTTATACTCCTTGATTGTTTGCTACTTCTATGAGATTTTTTATACACACCTGTAAAAATACTACTGTTTTCTTCGTCATAAAATAAATTAAGTATATGTTGACCTATGGCCGCATTTCTACATAACACTAATGCAACTACTTTTTCAGTTAAGATGTACCAACAACCACACATTTTAGGGGATGTATTCTAGCAGTGCATCTCTGAATTTTGAAAACATGAAATAAGAAATGTGGTATACAGTAATACAACTGCATCCTTACACTTGGGCATCATGAGAAGTGTTGATGAGTGCATTATGTTTTGAGAAACTGTTTCCCTTGTTGGGGTATTGGTGGAGAAGGGGGGGGGGTGGTTCAAAGGGCATCAATCTGACTATTATTCATGCCAAATGTATGTGAACGGGGAAGGCACTGGGGGAGGGTGAGGGTTGGATTCCTGTAGACAACCACTGTGTCCGCCACTGATATTGACAAACAGCAAGGGGGAGGGTGGGGTGGGGGTAGAATTCCCGTAGACAACCACTCTATCCGCCACTGGCATTGGCAAAGAACAGGGGGCAGGTTGGGGGGGGGGGGGTAGAATTCCTTTAGACAACCGCTATATCCGCCACTGATATTGACAAACAATCGTTCGTATTGAAAAAGTATGCACAACATCATCAGGCTCTGAGAAAGCAAATGGTGGACTTTAAACTAAAAAGTGCAAAATCGCTTTGAGAGAGTATGTAATGCAATACTTTCTCATGTTGTGAAAAAAATGTGGAATAAAACCACCATTTACAAACTTTCGCATGAAGTGTACATGACGTAGCTGCTATACCTGCAGTATTGGAATCGTCCTTACAAGTTTAAAAAATAAACGAATGACGAATGTTTTTTTTTTTTTTTGGTTTTTTTCGTTTTTGTTTAGTTTTGTCCATTTTCGGTGTTAGTCTTAAAAACAAACAAGCAGGCAAGTGCGTTTGGAGTTCGAACTGCAGCACGAACACACAGTTGCACACGGGGAACCCCCCTCCCAACCTTTGATATCAGTCCGCGGGGGGGGGGGGGGGGTGGTGAGGGGGTAGCAAATGCCAAACTTGCGAGTTCGCAAATCTATGCACGAAACCTACCTGAGATGTTTATTGAAAGGAAGACAAAAGAAAAAAAAAAGAACGAAAAGAAAGAAAAGAAGCGATACAGAAAGTGAGAAAAACACAAGCGACTGTTGGCGTGCTGACTGAAACAGCAGGGAAATGTATTTCGAACACTGACGTGTAGCTCTCGACGTGACAGCCGAAATATGAACATTTATGAGAACATAAAATGGCGTCCCATTGGTGACTGCTTGAAAATTATTACTCTCATACCATTGTGGGGGTTTGTCCTGTTGAAAAAAATATATAGAAAGGGTCAAACCTCTCTGGTGATAATTCATGAAGGCATCTAAACTTCACACCACTAAAACTGGTTCACCTTGAATTGGTTTCGCATGAAAAACTATCCTTTCAGTTTATACGATTCCCAAGCATTTGCAGTGTCAACTATTTTGTGGCAATTATTTCTTCCAACAAGAATAAATTTAACTTTCAATGACATTTTTTTTTGTCGTTCTCTAATTCAGAAGGCAAGCGGTTCTTGGGTGTTGCGTTTTTGCATGTTTTATGAAGGACAAACGAAGCGTACGCGGCATTCCCTAAAGACATATTTTACCACGGTTTGTTGAAGAAACTGAGAATAATAATAACAAAGTGATCATAATAATTTGAATGCATAAATTGTGGGTTATCCAGGTGCTTTTTGAAAAGTTGTAAGAAAACATGCTTCGTTATCGCAAGAGCAACTTTCAATTGTAGCAGTGTTAAAATATGAATGTCCTTAACGTCACACGGGGAACACGTGAGCGTCGAGGACTGGCTTTGCGGATAAAGGCACACTTTTTTTCACTTTTTACGTTAAAGTTTTTGAGAATGTTTACTTTTCGTTAGTTGAAATTGGACTTGCCTAGTTCCAGAGCTCACTTAAAAGTTGTACACAAATCACTTAAACTTTTTACTTATTACTCTGACCTCGTCAGTTGAAAGTTGGTCTATGGTTTATTGCTGGGACAATGTCTATAATCTGGAACGGTGACGTGACCTGCTAAAATCAAAACAAAGCCGTGCATTTCTGTTTACTGGGTTAAGGTAAAGGCCTGTCTTGGTATTAATACACTCAATACATCATTCAACAATATTTTGTCCTTAACCATTAATGAAAAAGACTGAAACACAAAGACATGAACGCGACAAAATGATTATGATGTAAACTTTAAAGGTCGGGAATGGGCTTATTTTTGGAAAACGATTGCAATCGGCACGTCAGTAACATTGTTAAATAAAGGATGGCAAAACGTCAAGGCAACAAAACGCTATCACGTTACTGTTATGTCAAATAATAGTGACAACGCCATCGGTAGTAGCGATGCACAATACACAGACGATCAACTGCAGCAGGCAATGGCTCAGCATCGCCATACAAGCTCCTTTAGCTCCTTTACGCGCGTATGAGGGAGGTCAAAGTGCGCCCAGGGATGACAGGGGTGAGGGGGTGTTGTTTTAAGCAATGCGTACGCTAGGTAGTAAGCAGCGAGTCAGAATGGCCCCATTTTTGCATACGATCGGGTATGGGGAAGCACGAAAAATAACTTTTATGTACGCATTGTGTGCTTAAATACAAAAACTTGGGGCCCAATTTCAACCTCATGCGGGTGAAACTTCTACATAAGAAACTACCAGCGAAATAGCCTTCGACTTGAACAGCCAGCTGCAAAGTGCTAACAAAAAGTCCAAAATTCACATCGCCTTTTTTCTTAAAGTGTACGCAGGTGAATGGGGAGTGCATGGAGTGGAAAGGAGGGGGTCTGTGTACGCTAATGTAAAAGTAAATTAATCATGTTACCAAATTCCTGTATAGATGGTTGGTAGCGGAGAAAAAAATGATATTTTTGTGACATACTTTGCGACTCACTCTGAAGTGGTTGAGATGACCTCTAGTGTGAAAGCTTTTAGGATAAGCGTATGATTAAGTCCCGAAAGGTTCGGTAGTTTTAAGTAGCCGACAATGATACCTAGTATTCCAACGCGTCAAAGCGATAAGTGAAAGAAAACGCCGAAGAAAGCTCAAACAAGCAAAAGAAAAGTTTGACGCATACATCATTTATGATACACAACAAAAACTTTTCATGATTAATTCGAGTATTAAAAGCACAATCCCGTAACGCCTTGTGGCTTACTTCTAAAAACAAAATTCACCGTAAACTTGACTTCCTGTTGGTAGCAGCTGTGGCCCCAGATGTAAACACTGCGGAGGCATCAGAACAGGGGGTGGGGGTTCAGGGTGGCTCTAAGAGGGCGAAACGTATCATACATAAATCATGCCGAATTATATCCGAGGTTCCTGTGTATGCATCCGTAGCAGGGGTATAGAATGGAGATATAGCGGAAGGGCGGGCGGTGGTGTTAGTGATATCCCCAAGTAGTTTTGTGGCGATGAAGCTTTGTGCTTCCAAAGTTATCGTGAACCTATTGCTGAGGATGACTTTACGAGAGCCCAAAGAAAACCGAGTGGATGAGTGATGCCCACAGTATGAACTTCATTCCATGGCCAACGGTACGGACAGCGAAAGCGAGGCCAACAATTTGCAACTTGTTTATAAAAAAGCTACTGCCATATCAAAAAGTCGAGACCATTTAGAAAATTGACATGTGAAACAACCAACGTTCAGCTTAAAATCACCAAATGATTTATTTGGCAATAGAAATTCTAACTCACCCCCCCCCCTTCCCCATTTCCACCCCAACTACGGTAGTAGCCCACATCCTCACAGTATCTAGGGCTGTATGTATCCTGATATTAGAGAAACGGCTGACGATAAAAGTTTGACACAATAGGAAGGGATACAAAAAATTGACAATTGCGTACTTTATTGATGGGACCGAAACCAAAGCGCCACGAAATCTCAGTTATTTTCAAAGTACCACGAGGACATTCCAAAACGAAATGCATTACTAATAAATCGAGCAGGACCGAGTTCAAAGTAACTTTCTCCAAGTAAAACCAAGGACACATCTAATGTCATCTTGATTGCTATTTACAGTACGGAATGCAGAAGTATGTACAGCAGATGCATGAACAATTTGTGCATTGGGTGTCACAGGGACATTATTCCAGGCTGGAAATAAGAAACACGATTTTCTTAAAACGGAGGTGTGGGATTTAAAGAAGGTGCCAACCATTTTACACTTTGGACTCTCAGTCTAAAGGAATTCATGCCTTACTAGAAATTGCTGAAGTTTCTTTTTTCACACTTGGGGCTGAAAGTCTCCTAAAAACGTTTTGAAAAATTTTATTTTTCCCCTTTTCTTGCTTTCTTTCTTTCTTTCTTTCTGTCTTTCTTTCTTTCTTTTCCCTCGGTTTTTCGCTTTCTTTATATGATGGACCCCAAGCATCTCTTCCGAAACGGCTAGACCTAGGACATTGAAACTTTGCACACATATAATGGATCAAGATCTTGCTCTGCATGAAAAATGTTGACCTATGACGTCATTATCAGTGTCTTATGACACCATGAAATTTTCAAAGTGAAATATCGCGGAAACGGTACCATACACAGATTTGGAGCAAAATATGTCCTGGGACTACTTTTCTTACAAGGAACATTCTGGTGACCTACTTAGTACATTGCAACACAAAACGCCTGTATCACGCTGAAGCAACAGTACAGCAATACTGGACTTGGGTATATGCATTAGCTTGTGCTGCTTTAACGTCAGAGTACTTAATACTTTGATAATACAAGGAGAAACCGCAAGAGTACTCGGTTAACTCAAAGAATGTAAGGCGATTCAAACTGTCCGTGACTATCTGTTGAAAATGTTTTTAACGAGTCTAAAATGATTTTGTTTGCTTCATGACTTAGTCAAAACTATACCGTGCTTTCAATCAATATTGGTTATAAATTAATGCGATTGTGTTTCCAAACACTTCCTTAATTTTTAGCACAGGCGATTTTCAGCCACATGGGCTATAGCAACGGCCTGGCCACAGTCGTCTGTCCGTCCGTCTGTAAACTTTGAATAAATGCTTTTCTTTTCGAGTATTTATTTGACCGCAATAAAAATTCGTTGATAGGTGACCCACTCAGTTTTGAGGGGGGGACTGACGCATGATATTATTTTATTTTGGCACTTTTCAAATTTTCGGCAATCTGACCTCTTTTACTAAATTAGTTTACTAGTTTACTAATTCGTGAAATTTTGCAAGATGACAGTTCAAAAGTGTACAATTTTTTCTTTCGAAAATTTTTTCGGGTATGCTGATATTACCTTTTACAAAATTTTGTACGGAATACTTTATTTTTAAGCCTTCATTATAGTGTTTTTGCGCTCCAAGTGTAAAAGTTCGCTACTCGGCAGCGAAATCGGTCTAGTTCAAAACTAAAATGCCAAGCAACTTCTATGCACTGTTTGATAAAATGACTGATACAGGGACAAATGCCGTGAACCACGCGTGCTGAGGTTCATCAGAAAAACTTGAGAGATAGGGGATCTTTTTTTTTTTTTTTGAACAGGCATAAGGGCGGAAATTCTGCATTTCACCATTTTTTATCATGATCAAAAGTGAAGTTTGAAGAATAACAGTGTACCGTAACCTCAATAGAAATGAGTGGTCAAACCAAGTTCAGAAGCCAACCAAAACTAAACAGCCTTAATTCCATTCCGATAGCAAATCTTTTACCTGTCAAAACATAAGGATTTGGAGTCTTTTAGTGCAATACATTGAGCAAAGATTACCGCTAACCATGAATGGCTGTAAGGAAAGAATTTGCTCACCAGCATGCTCAGGCAAGCTGGTACCCAGCTCTTCTAAATTATGGCGATATAACAAGTGCTTCGCAAATACAACCCACTTTTTCTATGAAAAATATTCGCCAATAAGTTATCACACGTTTTAGAGCAATCCTCGACACCACCCCGCTGAGAGGTCCAATCCCATCGTCTAAATACGAGTCCATAATAATACATTTTTATTAATATATAATCTGGCATATCTAAATAAAAGTAAGTCTATTTGCATATTCTCAGCTTTTCCAATATTTTTAATACTCAAAAATGTTTAGTCTTGTTCGACAGAGAGGAGTCTTATAAAGGCTAAAGCATTTAAGCAGAACTTTTTTTCACAATTTCAACCAGCATGGTACTTTTGTTTGAACCATTTTTGTGGTTACACATCAAACAATAGCCCAGTCCCACACCCGTTATATTTTTATACTTTAAAGCTGCTCAGCTAAACAAAAGGGGAGTCAAAGTACCAAAATTTCAAAAGAAATGGCTAGCGAAATTTAGCTCTTTGGTTCAACCAAACAGGAGAAATCGCACCGCCTAAGGACAACACAACCAGCTGGCTGTTTTACATCTTCATCAAGGTTTAGAATTTTTTAACTAGAATTTCCTGATACATTACGATATATAGGAATTTCTGCAACCGCTTTGTCTAAGGTGTGTCAATCTACTTAAAGTATTTCATTGAAAAATGAATAAATAAAGACACGCACTTCTAATTTATTGAAATGACCCGCATAAACTGTTAATTGTGCCATTTTTTTCCGTACGACACACCAACATTAAGCTAGAGATCTGCCGATCAGAAGCACCATTATATCATTTCGAAATGACCTGGTTTGATGGATAAGAGGCTAGTTGTCGCCCCCATGACCTTCTCTATCATCTCAGTACTGATCCGGCAGAGCTCTCATTTATAAAGTCTTACTGACAATCCCATGTTTCTCGAATCTATTCAAGCCGCCATTGACTATAAAACAAATCGAAGCATTCCTGTCTTAACTAAGAGCATATGTACAAGCAATATATACACACGATATGAGCATTGCGTAATTAACCGAAAAAAATAAAACTTCTGAATTTGATTTGCTGCATTAGAGACTACTTTAGTAGCCTCTCTAGCTTTTGACAACCAAGATAAGCAAACAAAATGGTTGGGAAACTGATTTATGCGAAATTAATCAAAAACATTACACGGTTATTTATTTATTTATTATTTTTTTTGTGACGTGGTTGAAAAATACCCAATCCACACATTACTTTTTTTGCATTGCTGAGGATCAGTTTGACTGAACGCAACGGACCTCGAACCGACGGACGGACAACACTTCCATTCTAACCAACCAGCAGCAGCTTTGACAAACCTCTTCAACCCCCCCCCCCCCCCCCACTATTCCTCACCCCTCTGACAGCCAACAATGAGGCCTGTACGAAAGCTGGTGCAAGCTTGGCCCAGTGAAAAGGCAGTCAAGCAGCGACATGCATGCATTTCATATATGGTAACACGCAAACATGTATAAATAATAAGCGACCCCCGTTATGAGCACGGTTCAGTCACCCCCAAAGAGACCCGCAGCGAACAACGGTTTACCGCACCAACTCTCACTTTGGTCTCTGTCAACGATCGTTCACGACCACGGGCCTAATTGCCAAGGCGAGTTCATCACGGGATCTGGTCGGTCACACGCACGCCAAGTGGAAGCTAGACATAGGCCTAGCTACCCGCGAGGAAACGACACTTTGCTGATTTCCCTAATACGCAAGGCAATCATGGAGACAGGATTTTTTATGCATCAATATTCTGGGAGTTGCAAGCGAATAAAGAAGGTAGGAATTTTTTCTGTGCAGTAGAAGCAGCCTGCAGGCTTCCACAAAGGTTAGAATTAAGTGTGGAAAATTGCTGCTATATTTAAGAGCGCTGTAGCTATTTTTTGCGCATTGACTGGGCTGTACACTCACATGTGTGTGTACGTGTGTGTGCATTGGCAAAATGGGCGTTTCCACGCAGGCAAAGTGGAGGCATACACTCCAAGATCACACAGCGGTTGCGGTGTGTGTGCTGTGAATACTGAATTAAGGTATATGTTAGTAGTAACCAGATGCAAAAGCAAACGGCCATTTTCTACGAGGAATACAGGACTAAATGTGCAATAGCCGTCAGCTGGCATTTTTAATCAGACTGAATAAATGTGAAAGCTTTTGATTTCTGGTGACATATGTTTAAATTCAACACGTCTGTGATCTTTTCATCACCATTCGCTCCAACGGACTAATCTACCCAGAGAGTTCAGTCTGCAGACACGTGAGTTTAATAAAAAATCAATTTCAAAAGTAATTTTGCTGTTGTTGAAAGTTTAGCGGACATTGATAAATTACACAGTAAGTGCGCTGTTATAATTAATTGGGTGACGTCACAAATTTTGCGCAGGGAGGGGAGGAGGTACAAAAATCGGATAGGTTTGTGTACGCACCATATGGGTGACTATGTTTCAAAAAAAAAAAACAAAAAAAAAAAAAAACAAAAACAGACACCTCCAAGTTCGGCATGCATAGTTCGGTGGAGTTTGATTGTTTAATCTTAAGTAAAATATCAGGCGTTTCCACAAATGATTCGATAGTTATATCGCGATATTCATCTATAGTAGATGATTGTTTGCAACATTGAAACCATAACTGAAACAGCAACTGAAGCAAATGTACGCCTGTAAAGCGACACGTGGAGATCATGACATGATAATGTTGCACCGGTGGAGAAGGCAAAGTACGCCATTATAAATGGAAACGAGTGGGCGTGCTCCCACAAGATCTGCGCGGTTATCGCAAACCACACATCGACCGCGAGATGTGGTCTCGTATGCCCTTAAAGTGCTGTTATATCTCTACTTAGCATTGCATGTGATACCAAACATAGATGGCAATACTTGAAAGTGGAAGCGATGCAGGGGAGTCGGGGAGGAGGGGGGGAGGAGGGGGGGAGGGATGGCAGCTCGAGGAGATAACATGCAGATACCCGTATGGTTTCAACAACTGTGTTATCTAGCCCACTAGACTACTGACAAGTTAGGGTCTGTAATTGGCAACAGGCCTGCAATAAGTCAGGTTCTCTGAAAAGCGAAAAAAAAATGTTAAAAGCAAACATCTCGCTTGCTATATTAAACAGCAAAATGCTACCAAAATAAGCTCGCTGTGTGTGTGATGCATGACAGCGCCCAAGGGAAGTAGGGCATGGAAAAGTCAGGCTAGCAGAAAAAAATGTCCGCACCGCAGATAAGTGCATGCACATTTTGAGCCGTTAGACGCCTCCGTTTTCTAAATGGGCAAAGTTGTTTCTATTTTTTTTTACACGTGTCATGTTGTGAATGCACTGTTTGGATAGACCTTCAATTCGCATGAGAATCGACAGTTTGTTAATGAATCTTTTATTGAAGGTCAGTTGCCCGTAGAATTCTCCATAGCAATTGTCAAAACTTGAGCGTCACCCGTCAAAACTGTCGTAATGGTTTCAAAAAGGAAGAACAACGCAGAACAGCAAACTGACATTTAAAAAAAAAAGTCAAAGAAAAACAAGAAACGCTAAAATTCAAAGAAATTGAAGTACAAACATCTCATCTTATTATTTTAATGATGATTACAGAGAAAATAATACGTTATTAAATAAACACGAATATGGTGAAAATAAACGCTAAGGTGTAACAAGTGCAGACGAAAAAACGTACTAACAGCAAAGGCGCGGTGTGCAGGGAATGGAGGGGGGAGGGGGTGGGGAGGGAGAGGGGGAATAGTGCAGTATATTAACTTCCATTGACACGTGATGCGCAAATTATAGGTGATAATTTCATGTCTGTCAAACAAGCAAAGTGCACCGCTCGTTTTGAAGGATGACATTTTCAAAAAAAAAAAAAAAAAAAAAAAAAGAACGACCGCCACGTCACCGAGATGTTGGCAATCACTCGGAATCTCCCGCGTGGCTGAAAACGTAGAGACTTTTTCAACAGGATTTAGTTCGCCTGAAATATCCAAAGATAAATCCGAATTTCAACATTAAAAAAAAAAAACCGACAGCACGGGATAGCATTCATGACAGAGCAGAAAGTTGCCCTTAGGAGAGCGTTTTGGTTAAATATTACCAAGCATCGATCAGTAAAACAGGCTAAGGCCAGAGTTGCGGTTTTTTTCATCGATATGTTATTACATGCAAAGGACGCCCTATTGAAGTTGGACGTGAATCACGTTCAACCACAATACTCCTGAGTCCATTCAAACATAGCTTTGAGCACACACACACACACAGAGGGGAGGAGGTGATGAGGGGGGAGGGGGGAGTGGGGGTGGGGGAGAGAAATAACAGCGCTAACAGGCTCAGGCAAAGCACTCGGAGCTATTCATGCGCGTTATTGAACTGATTGTTATATACATTACCAGGCATGTCAGAGAACATCAGAATACACTCGTTAAACCCAAAGGTTATCAGTTGTTCGCGTAACTGGAGCAATATGGCCACTCCGATGAACAATGGAAAGGAGGAGTCCCCGAGAAGCAGTGTGTCCCACAGATGGAAAATCTTGTGCATTGGAAACGCATCTGTTAAAGGCAAAAAGTGGATCTCCAGGTTAGTGTTTATACTATAAGTTTAATATAACTTATAATAATATAAGTTTTATTTTTATTTTCATTTATTTTTTTATAACTTATTTTGAATATAGCAATGTGAATCTGATAATTTTATAGGCTTCTTCAAGCTAAAAATGGAAAGTTGTACGGGCGCATGGCCACCCCTATATATTAAACTTTTTGTTCAGTCTGTGGTGTTGGTTGAAAAGAGAATTATTCTTCACTTGCTTGAGACGCCAGACTGCAATATTATGAAAGGAGAGAAAAAAAAGGAGAGAATTTTTCTGTCTAATACCGACAATCTAAGACGTCAAATCTGTCTGTGTCGTACCAATCGGAAATTAATTATCGGCAAGTCACGTGAAAAAAAGGAGCTTTATGCTTAAGCTTGCCTTTGATTTTCATATTAAATTTCTTAAAGCCAGTTTATGAATTAACTTTCTAAATATTTACAAATCTCTTTGAAGAACAAAGACTGTGTCCGTGATCAATAGGGATAACTATTAATTCGGGATGTCACTAAATGTTTCCCCGCAGCTGGAAGCGGAGTTATAAAATACGCACCATGCTCTAGCTTCTTTTGCGTCATACCAAGGATAAAACCACAGGGGTCTCAATGCCAAATTCCTGGCCTGTTTTTAGTTAATTCAATATTTCCAAACACAAGAAGACACGTAACTGAATACCTAACTTTCAAGCAACTTATTATGCCTTCATGCTAAAAATAGATTTGAATGAAGCAGGCCTTGGTAGTTTCTGTAATCTGGGGCACATTTCAATGCATCTATTTTGTTTTACACAGGTAAGCATTTAAGATGATAATGATAAATGTCTATGACGCGTGACAAACTTCCTTTTGTAAACATTACCACAGCCCGTAAAAATGGCGTAAATCTGGCCGCTCCCGATCCCACGCCTACGCAGATTATTACTGATGTCATTTGACGCAGGAAGGATAGCTGTCAGTGACTATATCGCAATCGGTGAATATTTCTGTCATGTTTGTTCCACATTTACACACAGCCTGCGTGCATAGGTATCTTAAAACTTCAGACTGCCCCTTTTTGAAACACAATAAAGTGTTGCATTACAGCTACAACTCCCTCAAGCTGTCCCATGCGAGGAGAGAGTGCTAAATATGAACTTTCATTCACCCATTCAGTTTTCAAGCCATTGCTATAAAACCTGCGTTACCTCAACCGTTTTTGAGATATGACCCTTTTATTGACAGATAACCTTTGGCGCAGACACAATATATCACGTTGTGAACAAAATATGATATGCTTGTTGCACAACCAGGGTAACCGATAACAGCGTCGTTCAAAAAAAAAAAAAAAAAAAAAAAAAAAAACAAACTCACGCGCAAACATTGTCAGGAACCAGGGGATGGCGTAGAGGTCGGGGATGAAGCCAATCTTGTCTAAGTGACAACTCAACTCGGCATCGTGGAATGCAGTCAAGTGTCCGAACACAGCCAGGTACTCTGTAAAAAGTCAATACATAACGACGGGGTGGGTGGGGAGGGGGGGGGGAAGGGGGGAGAAGGGGGTCCACAATACGTTGTGAATCGTGAGAACTTTCCATGAAAAACTTACTTATTATAATGTAACTCTTAACACAGTAGCAATCCCGTCGTTAGAAGGGGAGCAAAAGGGATAGGATGCAAAGCAAATTCTAAAGATATAATCGTAACACTTTTTATATATTTACATAACTTGCGCAAAAAAAAAAAAGACAGTTAAAAATCACATTTTATGTTTTTCTAGTGTGCTACAAAGCCGAATGCATAGTTCAAATATACCAACAACGTAAGCTGATATCCAACCGCTTGTATTTAGGCCAGACTGTGTCAGTAATAAAAAAAATTTCTTGTTTCTTTGCTTTTTTTTTTTGTTTTTGCTAGTCTGTCTGGTTGGACTGAATCCAATGGGAGACAACCCAGTCACAACACTTCTTTGCTGTTAGGTACAGCGTTCATAGTTTATATTAACAAGCCCGCATTCCAATATCTGGGAGCTAGGGGGGCTCCAGAGGGTGACGATAGGCATCAACGACATTATTGGCATTTTTTTAACACTGTAAACAAGGCAAAAAGAGAAACTTATTGCTCGAAAAGGCGATGGTGAGACAGGTGGGGGGGATTGTATGTGTCTGTGTGTGGGGGGGGGGGGGGTTGTGTGGGGGGGGGGGTCGTCTGATATCTTCAGAAAGGACACATTCTAATCCAATACACAAAATGTAAAAAAAAATCTCAAACATTTTGCTGCCCTCTTTTTTCACACCACAATAAAAGTAATTAGCATAAAATATTCATAATTTCAGTGCATGAATTCCTTGACTCATACATATTTAATGGCTATTTTTAGCTCCATTCAATGACATAGCCTTGCCTTAAGAGAACTCGATGAGACTCGTTTAAACAAAACAGGACAAAGTATCTCATAAACATACAAAACCTGGGCATGCATAAGACTGCAATATCATTAATGCCTTTTAACCCCATTCAACAAGTTCAGAGGTTTCAACAAAAATACTCGGTAAGCCTCTACAAAAGCAAACACTCACCCTGAATGACAGCCGCGTTATCCTTCAAGAACAATTTGTGTTGGTATTTGGGTATGAAGTTGTCCAAGCAGGCATAGGCTAAAGCTGAAAAATACACAATATATTCACCGCAAGAGGCGTATAGGATGTATTAATTGTCTCTGGTGTAAGACTGAACAAGTGAATATGAAATAATGGCAAAAATCTTTAAATATTTTTCTTATGACTTAACGTTTTGCTTCAATTATGTTAACCGTTAGAACAAATGTATTTCTGATTGCCAAAGGGTTGAACGGAAATGTGTCACTCTTTCAAACAACGCACAGATATTATTATGAACTTTTCTTTTTTCCACTTTTTCACTTAAACATAGTGATAAAACACTATGTAGGAATGTTTTCAATACATTTGTAGTTAAATTATTTGCATTATATTTCGGGAAATACACACACAACCCGCAAAGTTCAACCCTCGCGTGTGTGTACATTGGATGACCTCTGGGGCCTTGAAAATAGCT
Organism: Protula sp. h YS-2021; assembly: GCA_949752745.1. Taxonomy (NCBI): domain Eukaryota; kingdom Metazoa; phylum Annelida; class Polychaeta; order Sabellida; family Serpulidae; genus Protula; species Protula sp. h YS-2021. The sequence continues at coordinate 72,310,710 of OX457026.1, forward strand.
ATTGGCATTTCGTCTTTGTGATTTATACAGCTCAAAACTTGGTGGAAAAAAAAACGCCAAGTGAAATTTCTATTTTAAAATATGTTTCACGGTTTAGAAATTTTCAATGGGAACATTCCACGCATAGCATAAATCTCCGCACCATAAAAGCGTAATTTCCATTCACACATAAGATGGGGGTGGGGAGGGACTGGAGTGGTAACCTCCAAAACACCCCTAACGGAGGGGGGGGGGGGGAGGGAGGAGGGGAGGTGGAAAATTGGGGTAACAAAATCTTAGGAGCATTCTTACTAGCGAAATGGTTGAATATAAGCACAATATTGCCTTTTCATGGTAATACATAAAATGAAAAAGAAATTCACAATTGCTTTCTTTTAAATCCTTTATAGAAGCGAAACAATGGGTATGAAATGGCATACACGCAATTTCACGCATCGTAACGGTTTAAGAGGCGTGTTTCGCTTCATAAAAAACCCCCCTCATTTAGAGCTTTTCGTCAACACCACGTTTACGCTGCCATACATTAGCAGATACGTTTCTTTTCCTATTCACTAAACGTGCTATTAGCACTCCACCTCAATTAAAACTACAATAAAGCAATCACACCTCAAGGAAATTTCGATTAAATTAATTATGCGCTCGTAACTTAGGTCACAAGTTTGAGCTTAAACGTGTTAAAAGGCCTTTATTAAACTATTGAATCCAGTGTAAAATGTCGTCGGGAAGGAAAAAAAACACTCTGTTGTGAGAGAAAAACCACGCATCACTTTTTTTAGGGTTGGTGGGGGATGGGTGCTTTCAGGGCGGGTTAGGACGGTTGTAGGGTGGATTCACGGCATGTAACAAACCTTCATCGTTGAAGCTGACGTGTAAAAAAGGCGCACAGAGCGAGTCGAGGCCCTGCCAGTAGACATACTCCGGGTGGCTCACGACCCACGCCTTCAAAACGCGCTTCAGTTTCCTGCCAAATCACCATCAGGTCACACATTTATTGTTGTTAGCCTTCACTTCAGATTCTTTTTTATAAAATCAATCCCACCCAGTGTTCCCTTTACTTGCAATTTCACCATTTTTGAGCTCTTAATTAATTCAGGTCGAGTGTCCCGACGTCAAGCACAGCGTGCGAAATATCTCCTTAAAACTGACATAGATTCTTAAGGTATCAGTGTACTAACTTGTGACCTTCAGGGGATGACAGCAGTTCATTGTACTGGTGGCATCTGGGGATATCTACTTCGATCTGTCTATCAGTTGCTGTGGGTGTTTCCTTATCAATAGAATCGTATCTACCACGAATATCTCCCTAAAAAGGTTAAAAATATAACATCCGGAAAAGATCTTTTTAACTTTAAAACTACGAACAGTACTGCCCGCAAAACGGGTTTGGGGTTGGTCTTGGTCTTCTTACCCCCAGTTCTTAATTACAAACCCAGAAAATCGACCCCCACATCCTCACCATCCAATAGATTATTGGTAGCTCTTTGATCACGGGCACTTAGCAATACAAAGAAGCCTATAATTTTCTGTGTCACGTGCTGTACTGGTCAACACTTGCACTGGAAGGAAATGAATACGTCACAGGTTGTAACACATGGTGCCAGTCTGCTGCCTTTTTAAAACCAAAAAAAAAAAAATTTAAATTCTGCAGACAAATTAAAATATACATGCAGTCGCCAAGTTCAAATTCATATCATAGCTCTTACGTTTAAAAATGTAAACTTGATCTGGTATTTTTTTCCCTGAGATTTTAAACAATACATGAAGTAAATAAGATACTTTTTTTTTTCTTCGCCACAGCGAAAAAGTAAAAAGAAACTCGTGTGGAATACAATTACATCTCTGGTGACGCCACACCGTGACTTGTCGGCAACGTGAGGGGGGGGGGGGGGTGCGGGAGGTTGGGGGGCGGGCAGGGGTCAAGCAATGTCATACCGGCGACATAACTACTGTTTGTCACGCAAATCTGATCTAGAATTCAAATTTCTGAATTTGCTTTGCACATGAACCATACGCATTTTAAAAAAAAAAATTAACCACCGGAAACGTAATGAAAATCTATAATAACAATCTATGTGGTTCTCAATTAATCCCGCAATATTTGTCTTTAGTTTGAAGGTAGACTGGTTTTCAAGGACGTGGGAGTGGGGGGGGGGTACATAAATGTGGTGTTCTTAACCTCAACCAATAGTTTTAATACAACCCTCATCATTTCCCACGCATTTTGGGTTTTTCACCCATTTATGGAGATCTATGTCCGCGAATAATAAATTGATACAGGTGTAAAAGTAAACATTGCCCATACCTCCGAAGCGCCGTTATCGGTCACAGGTGTGGGTAAAAAGCGGTGGGGTTGACAAATTTAAATCCAGCCCAATTCACAGCTTCTTATTGGAGCGACATAATTTAAACGTTGACTGTTGACTTTAAAAAGGTGTTCTATTTGTATTACAGACCGCTCACAAAGAAACGTTTCATCTTTCAAGATGCTTGAGAAAGGATGATAATTTTACGCATGAAAGTTCAATTCAAAATCTGTGAGAAATGAGGTTTTATTTGCACAAGAAACTCGATATTAAAGGACAGTCTTGACTCTACACTTCACAAAAAATTGATATTAACCTCCCGTATGACAGGTAAGATGTTACGTATTTCAACGATTAGTCACTAATTACATACTTGACAGTTGGGGTTTTTTTTCTACCGTTTTAACCAATTTTTTTTGCAAGCCAATGAAATAGAACTTCAACTACCTCTACATCAAGCAGTGCTGCCCAGGTTTGCGCGCGATACAATGGAGTGATATCAGTGCGCGCCTCTTTCCAAATCCGCGCCTTTGTGTACGGGTACGCCTTCAGTAGTCTCTCGTACAAAACGACGCGTTGAAACTGATACTCGACGTCACGTTCTTTGATGACGAGAGGTAAATCACTGGTGTTGAATTGTAAGTTACTGGAGCTATCGCATTTTGGAACAGTGGCCAGGTCGCTGTTATTTTGGAATTCGTTTTCTGTCAGTGGATAGTAAGCTGCTGAATGAATGCTTTCTAACCTCTGAAAAAGTACAGCGAAACCGGAAGTTGATATACCCCCGCTTTTAAACGATCTCAAATAAAACAGGATTGTTGATTGCCTTCTCATAACCACTGTTTAAATGTAAACTGTGAAGTAGATTTTAAAGTTGTATTTTCAAAAGCATCGTCAGTGGTATTCGTGCAAAATAACTTTTTTTATTCAAAGATTACGGAACCGTAACAACTCACTTCTCGCAGTTGAAGCTGGGGCAGTATAGTCACCGTGCAGTCAAACAACACAGCCTGGTCCTTGACTTGACCAAAAGACTCGCCCACATCGACCACAAAATTGACTAGCTTAGAAATGGGTGGTTTTGTTCGCATCAGGCCGGCCTTTTTGAGAACCCCTTCCAGATCTCCTCCTGCTAGCTGCCATAAGTAAAACACCTACAGACAGAAAACAAAGATTACTTCCTGTTTCGTTACACACGGTAACGGTTTTTTCGGCGGTGGGGGGGGTACTTTTTCAATTTCGTTTTTTTTAATTTATTGGCCTTTTTTCACAAAGAAAAAAGAGTTTCCTGAACAAAGGAGTTTTATATTGCGTACAGCGAAACGGGCTTAGAATGTGACGAACCTCGTCAATACGTCTCTCGGTAAGAAGATCATCGCTGAGATCCTCAGGTACGACAAGTTCCAAGTCCTTACATCTCAGTTCCGGTGAAAACATGTAAAACCCGTTTCGCGGAGTGGGTGATTTATGTCGATATTCGCTAAACAAAGGCGATGCTAATAGTTGCTTAGCAGTCGGTCTTTTTGAAACGGACACTGTTAAACAGTTTTGGATTAAGTTTTGAAGCTCTTCGGGTAGCTGTAAGAACAGTTTCTGGTGGCTACCATCGGATAAAAGCCTATCCAGGGGCGACTGTTCCGAGTCGGCCGTAAACCCGAGTATCGTGTGTATTTTCTGCCGCATGCTCAGGTTTTCCCACAAACGTTTACCCTGCGCAAAGGGAAAAATATCAATATATTCATTTACCCTCCAACATTTTCACACAAAATTTTACTTTAATGAAAAAAAAATGACAATTGTTGTTTTGTTTTTGTTTCGATAGAACAGCCGTTTTCTCATGTAAGCCAAAGCAATTTGAAGAAGAAAAAAAACGCATATGTACATTTATTCGTTCACATATTCGTTTACATATTTACACAACTGTTTGAAATTGGGATATTCCCACATCCCTTTATCCCCGACTACATATCTAACGACATAATTTTGTCAACAAAGAGACCCAGAACGACGAGGCAAACTTTTTATCTCTCTCTTTTTTTTTAAAAATTTTTTGTGTATTTCAAAAATCATATGAAAGTCTGTAATCAAATTTACTTCGCACTTCGACGAAGCAGTGGAAATCAACGTTTGATGCTATAATTAGACACCAAACATTCACCATTTTACTGTATGTTTACACTGTTGTTTCTATTACAGGCCTGAGACAGTTAAAAAACTCACCAAACACACTTCGAGCAGGATGACACCAACAGACCAAATGTCCACTTTTGGGGATACCAGACAAAGCGTGCCGGGGCCTCGACCAAAATCTTCGGCAGCGGGAATGCGGTGCTGCGAAACACGGGGACCCATACACAGCACTTCCGGTGGTAAATACGCGGCATTTCTGTCAGATCAAATATAGGTTTGCGCGATCCGATAAATCGAATGCGCCTAATCTGCGATAGTTAAAAAGGTGTGAAGTAAATCGACGAGCATCGATTGAACTGTGTCAGTCAAAACGTCGCACGACATCATTGTATTATTTAACGGTGCGTTTAATAATGAATTCAAAGTGCTGCCCGTACAGTGGAATTATTAACTTAACCTCTAAAAATAATATAAATCTAAGAAAAATCCAGGGATTATTATTGTGAATACTTATCACACTGAACACTGACCCAACTGCACCTTGTTATGCAAAACTATAGGACTGGAAGAAATATGCTATTATTCTCCTTTTTGCTACATTTTGTTAATCCTGGCTTATCCTGCAGTTGAGAGTGCGTTCAAAGTGTATGAATATTGAAAAAAAAAATATGCATGAGTACTGAGGACTGACAGAAATAGCACAACCGCACCACAAGAACAACAAAGGGATCAAAGGGCAGCACCGATAAAAGCATTAACATTTGTTATCAATGGAAAATAAAGTTAGAGAGGCTTACGTGCGAAGGGTGGCAGAAGAATAAGGGTATTAGAACGGATGGGGGGCGGCTATATATGCACGAGTTTATTGATAACGGTCAAACGGGCTGTGTCAGAGTAACACACGTGTTACCTAAAACAATGCTTATTGTCTTTTTTTCGAGCACCCACATTCAAATTTTGGGCACAGGTGTAAACAATGGACATTCTGCAGCATGTATTTAAAACCAGAGCAAACATCGTAGGTGACAGTTAGGTTGAGCGATGTCACCTATCACACTGCTCATCCCTCCGCAAAGATGGACGCGAAAGTATAAAAACGCAACGCTGGCTTCCCTTGAATAACAGTAAGGAAGGAGACGATCGGCTCGCAATACCTTGTGGATGAAATAAATATTGTGAATGCAAATTCTTACAGAGTGTGCCAAATGTGACATTAACAGTTGATTTTTGAATGTAAATGCATATTTTGGCACACCTTGTGGAATTTCAGTCGACAAAAACTAAAAAAAAACTGAAAATAAAAAAGAAATAAAATAAAGTAGGATGAACCAACTACGGATATCTAACACGAACAAAGGAAAAAATCAAATAAAATGAAGTTTACGTTTTAACAGGATAATTTCCAGACATAAGAGATAACCATGCAAGGAGGACTTCATTATGGTAATTATAAGCACATCTGCCACAGCAGTAATTACGGAGTAAATTGTTTACTAATTAGTAGAGGGGAGGGGGGATTTCCGCGACATACGCCTACATAGCCTATATTGTTTCAGCCACATGTCTGTTGTATATGTAAAAACAGAAATACGCAGCTGCATGCGTGAGAGAGGAGATTGTATTTTTCCCGAAACAACCGTTGCACTTATAAACGTAATTGACGAACATGCAAACTTTTCTGGCAATATGTTGGAATGTGTAGTAAAATATAAGCATTGCCACTGGATAAACTAAAACAATGCGAAATGTAACCAGTCGTATACACACAGCACAAGTGAACATTTAGAAAAAGAAGAAAAAAGCGTATTCCACAAAAAGAGCATTTCATAAAGAAGAATGGTAAAAAATATTTTTACAGTGTAACACTTGAAACAAAGGCTTGTCCAAGTCGTGTCAAGGACATCATTTGTAGTGGCTATTTGCGCGTATAAATGCATGTTTTTGGCACACCTTGGGCTCGTCAGAATCAACATTGTTCTTCTAAACATTCTGACATAGCAGCGGCCAACATCGATATTACAGTACTGGAAATGAATGAAGTTTTCAAATTTTACTGCAACGTACGACAAATTTTTTTATGTGAAAATAACGAGAAGATTGCAAACAGCATAGACACATTGAATGGTTTTGTTCACAAGACGTGTCAGATATGTCATTTGCAGGTGTCTATAAAATATTTTGTAAATGCATATACTGGCACACCTTGTTTACAAACAAACTTCAAAATTTGTGGCTGAAATTTTACTGTGACACACCACAGGCAGGAATCTCGAGGCCTTAAAAATCGAAGGAACACACAAGAGTACAACAACATACAGGAGTACGTTATTACAAGAGCACTTTTTTTTTAAAATCTAAAGGAATGTCAAATATTTTGAGTGGTGAACATGGGGAGAAAAACAAACAACTGCACAGTCACTTTCAGGTTGGGCCAAATATGCTATTTCCAGTTAATATTTACAATCCTGAAAATGCATATTTTGGCACACCCTGGGAGTGGCCTGTCTTCAAAGTGTGTCTCATAAACCACAGGAAATATTTAGTTCAACATTTCCCATGCGTTATTGACACATCACATACGGGTGAACTCTAAAGAGTGTTCTCATAAATATACACACTCCTGGTTTCTTCCAGTTTGAAGAGAAAGCTGTAAGTTTGAGACCATCTTAAGGAGGAAAGTCTTTTTTTCGACCCTTTCACTGAATATGTGTTAAGTCGTGCAATTTGCAGGCACAGAAATGAAATTGTAAATGCAGGATTTGGCACACATTTACCCCACCGTCGTCAGAGGAGCGCATGTAATGTGGCTCGATCTTTTCAGAAACTACAGTAGTTGCTGCAGTATTATTCGGGTCTTTTCCTCAGCAGATAAGAGACCGAATTACAATGGAATAAAAACATGCAGAATGCGAAAGATGGATTTTCACTGCTTATTTTCACGACAATGGCACAGCACGTATAGGGTTGTATGACATACGGGAAATTCATTTATGAGCCAGCGAAATAAATATATGATCTTTGAACGCATTGACTAGGCAATGCGATACACAGCGGGCCAATCAGCACCCCTCGTATTTAAAAAAAAAGCTGGTCAACAATGACCACACTTAACACATTACACCTGGCACAAAATACAGAGGCTTGTGGAAATGGGCACGGTCATCTTAATTGAATTTAATTTCCTGTCAAAGTTAAGAAAGCGAGCCTTGTATGGTAAATAGCGGAGGGGTGGCGTGAACTTTGAGAAATCTGTCATCGAAACAGCTGGAGTGTGTACTGTTAGAATTCGCGGAAGCAAACAAGGCCTGGTTTGGAGTGATAAGGTGAGTGCAACAGCTGGGTATGTGTATTATTCACAGCACAGACTTACCCTATGGGGAAACTGACATCTGCTCCAAACTCAGTGATGTGGTACAAGCCATAATTAGACAGCATAGCATCTCCCTACAATACGAGCACGACTCTGCAGCAGCATAGCAACAAACACAACATGGGAGTCAAGGCGTAATTGAATTGTTCTTCACCCTGTCCTGATTAGGCCTCACACCGTACTGTAAAACTCCTTCCATTATACCACTGCGCTAATAAATGTCATCCAATATTAACTAAAACTGACTAATTAAATCAGCAAGATTTTATTCAAAATACTATCACGGGAACAGTTAACACTATGCAGTTTTTTTTGTTTTTTGTTTTTTGTTTTTTTTTTTTTGCTTTATCAATGTATTAAGCATTCCATTCACCAGTTAATTTTTTGCAAAGCGTAGCGATTTTTCCCCAAAGGCAAAATGCAAACCTTGGAGTTGAACAGAATGCTGTTTGGTTCCAGACATCTGTGAACAACATTTTCCCCATGCAGGAATTCTAAGCCACTCAAGATATCAAAAGCGAGCTTGATGATCCGTTGTGGCCTGGACGAAAGAAACAATGCTCAGCACCTTCTACTCGTCATAAAAAGCGCTTGGTATCGAAACTGGGGGTTATGAATGGGGCTTCACATTTAACAGGGCTTCAGATCCATGCGCAGGATCTTACTGGAAGGGGATGTCGAAATAATAAGTGACGTGTTCGTGTTAAAAAGACTTTTTTTTCAATGTAGTGATAACAAGAGCAATAAGTAATTGCCATATCCCCCGCCGTGTGTGTAATTAGTGAGACTGGTGCTGTACCTTGAACCAAAGAATATCCATAACTAAGTAGATAAAACATCAGTTCATAAATAAATGAACTACGTAGGATGTGCAAAAAGGGGAGAAATTCGAAAATTACCTGAACCAAGTGTCGTTGTAGGAAATGCAGTTTAGGGTGTTTTGTTATGCATACGACGCGAGAGCCGAATCGGGCAAATACTTTAGAGTTATCGTCTAGAAAACATGGTACACACTGAGATCCGCATTTTGGGATTTTAAGTCCAATTTCACATCCAGATGGACTTCGATCTGATCAAAACCCCAAAAGTCGCATCTAGATTTCTTGGTTGTTGCGCATATCAAATATGAAGCGGATCCGCTCACTAGTTTCGGAGATATCGTCTGGAAACCAAAGTACACGTTGAGATCCGGATTTTAGGATTCTAAGTCCAAATACAAATCCAGATGGGATTCGATCCCACCAAAACAACCATAAGGCACATCTAGATATCCTGGTTGTTACGCATATCAGATATGAACCGGATCCGCTTACTAGTTTCGGAGACATCGTCTGGAAACCAAAGTACACGTTGAGATCCGGATTTGGGGATTCTAAGTCCAAATACAGATCCAGATGGGCTTCGATCCGACCAATACCCCCAAAAGGCACATCTTGGTTGTTAGGCATACAAATATGAACTAGATCCGCCCACTAGCTTCGGAGATATCGTCTGGAAACAAAACTGGCGACTAACAGACGGGCGGACAGACGGACGGAGGGACGGACACAGTGCGTTTCTATATCTCCAGCCTCCGGCAGGACGGCGGGGGATAATAAAAAATAACCGTTTTTAAACGTAATTCTGAAGTTGATTAGATAAATTTAGCATCTGGTATTCGCGACGTATTTTCAGCGTTTCTTTTCATTTTAGAATTCGAGTCGTCCAGTCGAGTAACGTGTCTCATTGGGTGCAACTGACAACCAAAGAACCTGCATATTTACTTTTAAAAAGTCCCGGTTCCTTGCTGACAACGGATAAGTTTGCTTCTATGCCTTCGATGGCACTTCCTCGTTAAGATTTGGTACTTTATCTTGCTACTTGATACACCATGTATGGTATTCAGACAAAACTTCGAGAGTCAAAGCGTCGACTGCCAAGATGTCGACGGATGAAACGACAACAGTCAAAACGTTGACAAGTGGGCGGATAACACGTTTCTTGTTTCAACCTAATCGGTTCCACAATCAATAGAATTAAAAATAACCAACAAAATGCAATTTTCAACGCCATTATTTTGCCTAAATACACCATTAATGAATACTGCTTGCCACGCGAATCAAGATATTCAGAATTTTGCTTAGTAGTAAGCCAAGAATACCTTAAATATACACTGCATCTTTCTTTAAATATGGAGCAATGGCTTCTTACTTCCGTGAAATTCCCGAACGAAATAAAATACAACACCGGTTTAAGCGTTCGACCTACTCCCACCACTCAAACTTCGGGACTGTCATGGGAGGGGGATGTGGCCATAAGCGAGATAGAACACTTTTCCATAACGTTCTTATGAGATTTGGAATGAACTGTCGGTGTTTTATATGTCGATATTTTGGCAGTCGGCGTTTTTCACTGTCCATGTTTTGTCCGGCATTCCTTATATATATATTCATTTAGTCATAGAGTATCATTCTCATTTTCTTAATTTTGGACTTTTATGTAACTAGAGCGACCAGTGTACACAAAACAGAACAGTATAGGTTCATATCACACACTTTCAATCGACACCTATTTATTTTCTTGTTTTGCAAACAAAAACAAATGTCTCCTCGATTAAACCCATAATTTCCCTTTAAAACTGTCCATTTTTCTCCAGATAGTGGTCACTCCCAACAAGTTTTACTGTACATCTTTTTCGAGTGTTGAAGGTGGTCACTAAAAGAGATTTTACTGCGCGTCTTTTTCATCCAAGTCTGAAAGGTGGTCACAAAAACAACTTTTCCTGTATGTCCTTCTTATCCGAATCTGAAAGTTGGTCATTGCAGTTTTACTGTACGTCCTTTTTTCTATTCGGGTCTGAAAGGTCATCATCGTGCATCTTTTTATCAGAATCTGGAAGGTACTCACTACAATAAGCTTTACCGCAGTCTTTTCTACCCGGGTCTAGAAGGTGGTCGCTATATCCCCAATTCAGCACTTTTCCCATGATTTTTCTTTTGCCAACTGCCCCCCCCCCCCCCTAATGTTCAAAAATTTGCCAAAAATAGAATTTTGGAAAGAACGAAAAAAAAAATCATCATCTAGACATGTACCCCAATGCGTACGTATGTTTTAAGAAAAATCGACTCATTAATTTCATAAGAACTCACTGGACGGACGGACAGACGGACACACCAAATACTATATATGTCTCCCTTAGGGGCAGACATATAATGAAGCCATTTGTGAAAGTACAAACAAAACTTACTGGAGGAGTTCTCCGCGCTTGAGCATTTCTTCCAGGTTAGATGTGTAGTGCTCCGCCACAACGATCAGTCTCTCTACGATTGAGACAAAATTGGCAAAAACATTTAGACTGAAGAAAGGAAAAACTTGATTATTCTAAAGGACCACAGCAAAAATAACACAAAAGACAATGAGGGGAGGGGGGGAGAAGGCAGCTGCATAGAACGTCTTTTTCTAATTTATTCAAAATTTCAATTCAATAATAAATACATGCATCTCTTAATTCAGTCAGCGATATCTCTTGTTCAAGATTCAGGGATATCTTTAGATAAGACCCAATTATTTACAACTAGCTCAAAAAAATTACATCTTAAAGATATCAAATAAAATTAAATATTGATTCAGGTGTCTACGTTTAATTTTTGTCACTAACAGAAACCACTACAAAAGAACAAAAAGTGTCTATTTATATTTAGATACGCATAAATAACTATATTTAGCTGCGAAAAAAAAAACAACTGCGAAAACAGAGAACAAACATACAGTGGTTTAATTATTTTACCTCTCGCACAGATTTTCAAAACCGGTTAACCGATCTGACAAGGAGAAACCAATTTTAAACCCTGTGATAATAGAATAACAATAAAAAAAGCTCCTGTGTATATGTACAGTCCAAAGTTGGTTAATTTGTTCTGGTGGTCATTAATTTTCTACGAATTGAGGATGCTTTTAAAAAATTTGCATAAATGATAGCAAAAATGTTCTATGAATCAATAATTAAATTTTTCATATGTGGTGACCTACTTGGCTAACACTCTTAATCTTTTCCAAGTCGAAAACTTAACGGGACAGGTTGCTTATTTTTGTTATCTTGCCTAATTTGTCATTAACATGCCTACCATGCTTAGCTCTTTGAATGTGCACGTAAGCACACAATCGTGGATGTTGTAATACTTTCAGGTGCTGGAATCTGCCCACTATCTTGATGGAATTGGGGGTAAGGGGCAGACCATTAGCGCCACATTCATCACTGTGGTCAGTGGAAGCACAAAACGTGTGGGCGCCCAGCAATGCTTCTCCCAGTTCTCTCATACCGTCCGGTTTTCTTCCTGTTTGAAAACGAAATCCCCATGTTCACAGATCAAACAAAACAAGTCGACTCTTTGTACAAACTTTTGGGCACTGTGGTTACCCAATGTAGCCATATGTCTACTATCGTTTAATTGCTTAAACAAGGTGGCTGTAATTAGCTAAAGCGTTTGGGAGTTCGTATAAATGACGTAGTGGTCCGTATAAACGTTGCTGTGGTGCAGACTAAAACCCCGACTTGGTCCTTTTTTGTGTTAAGACATTCTGCGCATTTTACTTTTCCACTATAAAAGTTAATAATCGTAAAATGTACCAATGGACAAGCATCTTCATAAGCGTTTGATTTTAGCTTGCTCCTTTTCCGAACGTTATAAATGTTAAGAGAAATGCTTATCCTGTATTTTCTTTGTGATTTAAAAAAAACACACACAATGTCTGATCTATTGTCACTGAAGCTGAGATGTTAGATCTTAATAATTGCTACGTTTTGAACAGGGTACTCTTGCATTTTCTTCTATGTTTCTATATCGTTCGGAATAACGTCGTGAGTATTTTAGTACACATTTACGTACTTTGCACACACCTCTTGGAACTGTTCTAACTTATAGTTCCAAATAACACCGTATTAAATAAAATGACAGAATGAATGATGCAACTGAGAATATTGTGAAATTTCCCTGTATCATTTTTTCCACCAACGAACTTGAAAAAGTAGCTTTGTTCAACTATCGCACTTTCTAAGTAGGTTAGTTAACTTAAGTCATTTAATAAGTAACCAGCTACAGTTCTTATGAAGTAACTTAATTTAATTGCTTTTAATAAATAAACAAACAACGAGATATGTTAGGGGAGGGCGGTTAACCGTGGTTAATCTACCGTTTTCATAAACCAATTCCTAACCCCCTCCCCGCCCCCCCCCCCCCCACTAAATGAATAAATAACAAAAAAAAAAACATTATAACCAAATAACTGCGAATTACATGTGTTGTATAAATCAAAATGATTTTGTTCTTTTTCCAAGTTTTCAGTATGAATTAATTTGTGTCCGAGAACGTAAACCGTTTTGCTTTGAAGTTCTTATTTAGCTGACTTCGAGTAAGCAGGCCACACGACTTCATAAAAGCATAATAATTCACAGAATTACAATTTAACAGACGAATTTGGATTGTAACTAATTTGGACCCACTGATCTGGCCTCCTTAGCCATAAGTCGTGTAGAAATGAGGTCACAATTAAAGTTAAATCTTTTCAGTTTTTAAAAACTAAAATAAGTTTTGTTCTGATTTGACGTGCATTTTTTTTTCACTTTTTAAACCATTTGCAAAAAAATCATAGTGTTTCATGATGCTGCCAGTAGTTCTTCCCCCGAAAATTCCACCAAACAATCTTTTAGACGGCTGCCCCGAACAGAAGGCGGAGGGTTGTCTATATACATTTATATATGCGCCCCTAAATAAATATAAACACGGTAGTAAGAAATGAAACTGTGACAACTAAAGAGAAAAACTCAAAATTTAAAGAAAAGAATCCGACCGACTTCACACGAATAACATTATAATAAAAAAATCAAGAAAAAAATAAGAGTTTCAATTATTTAGTAGTCAACAACAGCGTCACGTAGCCCCACCAAAAAACTTAACACAGTACAACGGCGTCCCCACACCGAAACCACAACAAAACCCCAAGAAACACTACCCTAAATCACAACATATATAACAGGAAAATTTATAATTTGGAGTTAGTTAAACGAGTTATGTGGAACCATAGCATTATAAAAAAATTGTCACATTCTTCAAAAGCAATTATGATTCGAGTCCTGCTTTTTTTTTTTTTTTTTTTTTTTGCAAAGTGATTATGGTGTTTTGCCCTCCCCCCTTACTCACAAACAATTTTTTCAGTTCCAAAACTGGTAACTTTTTATTTTTTGCGTTCGCGCCTGTAGTAGTTCGATACACGAGAGGCCTGGATGCTCGATTAGGAGCCCGGTGAAAAAAATCTCCAGTACTTTATTCTGACGCATTTCTGTACTGTTCTGAAATAATTTTTGAATGTTTTTGTTTCATCGACATTGCACTCTGACCATCCTATAGAATTTCCCGATCAATGCACCTTTTTGTTTTCTTCCGCCATAATTGATTTTGTTCACAGACACATACAAGTACAAGATGAATCGAACTTAGAATTTTGGCGAAAAGCTTTTGAGCTTCGACCGAATTAGGCTTTGATACATGAAAAAGATATGACAAAAAAATGGCGAAAATCAATACATTTCCAACTGTGTTACAGACGAGCAGACTAATATGTACAACAGTTTTTAAAAAATCATATGATAGCTACTTAAACTTGAAAGTGTGCATGTTGAATGAAAACCAGAATTTTTGTGTTTTTTTTTCCTTATCATTTCTTCATCGAAAGTAAGAACTGGCTTGCAATATTTGAATGCTGCAGTTGTTGTCAACATCTGAGCATGCTCTGTAGCATCTTTACTACACAGTTACTGCCAAAAGTGACAATCGATCTTCGGTTCGTAAGAGACTTTTACTACTGGGCCTTAGATCTACCAGTGTGATACACATTACAGGCCCACACTACGGGCCCGGTAATAAAAATCTCAATAAACCTTGTCCACGTATTTTATAAACGTTTGTACATTGTTTTTTGATGCCTTTGAGTGTTTTTGGTTGATCGGTATAGCCAGTTCACGGTTTGGCGCGCGCATGCTCAGTGGAGGAAACACGCAGGATTCAGGTGGAGGAAAAACATCAGGAAACAAAAAGAACAAAAAAAAATGAACTCAAAATTGATTTTCTGCTGTGACGCATCTATAAGGGATCCAAGCTTTATTGGAATGTAGGAAAGTTATTCATAGTATTATTAGAATGGGCTTCTAGCACAAAAAGAGCACTATGTCTATTTCAAATTGATTTGTTCATTGGCTTCAACCATTTGCATGTTTCTCAGTTTCCCTGCTTCTGTGTTTACCCCCAAAAAACTGAGTCCTCTTTTTTTCCCATAAATATCGCAAGCAAAACTGTGAATAACCACATTCGTACTTCGGCTTTTGCCGAAAAGTTTCTGCGTTTCGACTGAATTCACTTGGGATAAGGACATAAAGACCTTACCAGGAATACCGGATTTTGCTAACCAGAACGAAACCCAAAACAGAGGATGCTACCACGGACAGCCAGTTTGGTTTTAGGCCAAGCAGAGGTACAGTCGACCCGATCGTCATTATGCGGGAAGTCATTGAAAAAGCCAGAGAGCACAGGGTCCCCTTACACTTCAATTTTGTAGACTTCAAACACTCACTGACTGGTTTGCGGTAAAGATCGGACCACGACAGAGATGCCTCTGGTCCCTACACTCTTCAACATCTAAAAGGAACTAAAAGACCTGGGTACATCCCTACAGTTGAATGACAACCTATCAGTAGACATCAGATACGTGGATGACACAACATAACTCTCAGCAGTATTTGACAAACTAAAATTACCGACCGCCCAGCTTGAATCAGCATGCTAAAAATGGGGCATGAAAATAAATGGCCCTAAGTGTAAGATTATCTCACCTGCGAGTGATAGCGTCATGATAGACGGTAAAGAAGTGGAGAGGGTTCAAGAATTTGTCTTCTTAGGCAATGTAGTACCAGACTGCTCAGCGGACATCAAACGAAGAATCGCGCTTGTCTCGTCAGCCCTCGGCCGACTGAGTAAACCCATATGAGGTAGCGCGCTCAAAACCCGCTTATACAAGGCCCTAATACTACCTATTACCCGTGTATGCATCAGAGACCTGGACTCTCAAGTCGGAAGACACGCGCAGAATAGAAGCCTTCGAAATGATATGTCTGAGGGCAATACTTTGAATATCTCTCTTAAGAGACAATATTAGAGGTAATCAAGAAGAAACGACTCCGTTCGTTCGGCCACGTCACAAAGAAGCACATGGTTTACCAAGCATACAAACAAGACTTCAAGAACCCAAGACCCAGTGGAAGACCGCCAAAGAAGTGGATAAGCCAGATTCGCGAAGACACCGGCCTCCCAGCAGCCACCGTAGAAAGAAGTGCATCAGTGGAGGCGAAAATGTCATGGAGCTGCAATGGGGCAACGTGCCCTAAACAATTAACTAACTAACTAAGGATATAAAGAAATGGGAGGAGGAACTGGCAAAAATCAACAAAATTATCTTTTGCCAGAAACATGTTCACATGTGGGCTATTAAAGAGGTAGCTCCAAGCCAGCTCTTCATTATTTTTACTTGGTATGCCAAACCTGAGTAGCGGGCCGCTTCTTGAAGCTTTTTAAATTCAAAATGTGCATGTTGAAAGAAAATACGAATTTTGATATTTTTCCCTTATCACTTCTTTATAATTTATCCCAAAAATTTGCAGTCGAAATAACATTTCCATCGGATCAGGATGGCCACCTGGTATCCGAAATCAAATTTCCTGTGTTTTCTCTGAGTTTTCCAGACATTTTCTATGCAATGAATTTTGACAGCGCAGGTTTTCAGAATTCCAACACTTACATGTTTTGGTCGAAAAACAACAACCACCGACTACGTATCCCACTATTTCTCTTAAACCCTTTGAAAAATACAACGTTCCACAAATTCTTACTAAAGCTCTCGAAGTTTTGTAAAAGAAGTATTTACGTAGAAACACCCTGGAAAACCTGGAATTTTCCAAAAATTAAATTCCCCGAGTTTTGCCTGACTGGAAAATGTCGACTCATTTTTCCCTGAATTCCCTGATTTCCAGAGTCGGTGGCCACCCTGTTTGATACATCCGAAAGCAAACAGACATCGGTTTATCGCATTTTGATGACCCTGGATGATCCCTTTCCAATAATGCACCTTTCCGAATGGAGTTCTTTATCACTCGGCCCCGAATGAGTGCATGAGGGTGTCTAACATTTCTAACTGGTTATTATTAGAAGAAACTGTGAGAACATAAGCCAAATCACACTTTGGGCGTTCCGAATAAAATGCGCAAAAGTTTTCAAATACAAACTAACCCAGCCCTGAATGACCCATAGCCGGCCACTATAGAAGAGAGAGAGAGAGTCACCAGGGACAAAACTAGCCGGGTGGAAAATGAAACAAATGATAAAGAGATTTCGGCTAAGGGTCAAATTTCTTTCACCACAGAACAGAACAATCGTAGTTTTAACAACCCGTACGAGGGTGGCGAGGATGATTGGTGATTTTACCTCAATGTTTCAGTCCTTATTTCCTGACGGTGTATTTTCCACTAACGAAACTGCACAGTTACAAAATTGAGCAAAAGTGCAAAATAAACGTACCACGTACGAGTATGCTATTTTAAAAAATTATAAAAAGTTTGAACAAACAGCTTCCAAGTTTCAATTACTTTATGTTTCGAGTACGAGTTGTTTTTGCTAAATTTCTTCTGTCATTTCTTTTATTTTACACCCGGTTCCCTTGCGGTCGAAATTCGAAATTCCTGCGCATTTTATTCGAAACACCCAAAGAGTGATTCGGCTTTTTTATAAGCCAATTCGCACTTTCGGATTTTTCCGGTGGAGGTGTTGTTTCGACTGAAAATGTTGGGGGTTAAATTATAAAGAAATGATAAGGGAAAAACATCAAAATTCCAATTTTCTTTCAACATGCACACTTTCAAATTTATATAGTCATCATTTGATCTTTTAAAAACTATTTTACATGGTATTCAGTCCCTTTTATTATCAACATGTGAATATGTTTCTGGTAAAATGGAATTTTGTTGATTTTTGCCGTTTTTTTCCTATGATTTCTTTATATCCTTGTCCCACCTGAATTCAGCCGAAACGCAAAAACTTTTCGGCAAAAGTCAAAAGTGCGAATTGGCTTATTGTACGAGTATCGATTCCTGGACCAGAAAGGGCGATAATACAGGAATCTATCAGTAACAAAGGTTTCTAACATTGCCTATAAATGTGCTAACATTGCCTATAAAGATTACCGTGTATCTGTTACTTCTGCCAATATGACAATCCCAAATTATTATTCTTATATTGCATATATTTCAGAAATTTTTTCAGCACTTATCTGAAGCTAGATTTATGCCTGCTGTATACATAAGGCACACACACACCTGATTCGTTAAGGCTGCCGTTTTTATTTTTTCCCTTGTTCAAAAACCTAAAACGCTTCGTGGACTGTTTTATGTAGTAAACTGTTGCAAAACTTCTCGATTTTCTTAATGATCTAGAAAAAACCATTCCTATTGTTTTTATTTATCTTGCTGCATATTAAATTTGTCAAAGTTCAAGAATTTAATTTTGCCTATGTATTCATTTCGATGTACATGATTCGGAGAAGGGTATACTGGTAAGCCGACACATTTACTGATGTTCGATATGAATTTCACTAAGACGACATGAAGTTCTTTTATAAGGAAAGCAGGCTGTTCAAGACTGTGCACAAATATAAAAATATGAAACATTTTTTGTAAACAAAAAATGGCTTTAGATAAAGAGGTAAACTGCTCTGGTTTAAATATGGCTAATAGAAGACATTTGTGTGGAGATATGTAAAATTAATGTTGCTCCTTGATCTAAAAAAACAGTCACTCTCTCCTATTGAACTATTTTATGCATTTGAAAAGAGCTATGAGTCTTCCTATCTTATTTATATAAACTGTTTAATAAAAAAAAAAAAAACAAACAAAAAAAAAAAAAAAAAAAACGCTCTCATTTCCTGGCGGTAAAATGGACGATTGTCTATGAAATGAGACGTCAAGTTAGTTTTCATGCGTACAGCTGGTGTACTCGTTGATGTCGAATTTCACAATAAGCCAATTCGCACTTTCGGATTTTTCCGGGTGAGGTGTTGATTCGACTGAAAATGTTGGGGGATAAATTATAAAGAAATAATAAGGGAAAAACATCAAAATTCTAATTTTTTATCAACATGCACACTTTCGAAATTATAAAGCCATCATATGATCTTTTAAAAACTATTTTACATATTATTCTGTCCCTTTAATAACCAACATGTGACTATATTTCTGGCAAAATGGAATTTTGTTGATTTTTGCCGTTTTTTCCCTATCATTTCTTTATATCCTTATCCCACCTCAATTCAGCCGAAACGCAAAATCTTTTCTGCAAAAGTCAAAAGTGCGAATTGGCTTATATCGCTCAGCTCCGAACTAGTACTACATATTTATTCCAACAAACTCCAAATTTCGGACCTGTTTCATTACTGGCATGGGCTATAAAATGTCCAGTTTACATTTTTGCACGAGACAACGAGTCATGACAACAATCAAGGACAAGATTATTATTTGTACGACTCGTAGAGCTTGTACGAGTCGTCAAAACGCCTGTATGAGTACTCGTACGAGAACAGCCGTGCATAAAGAAAACGCGACTGGACTCCAAAACACTATAAGTTATAGAACACAGAAAATCAGATTTAGTGGCAGCAACAGTGAATACTCTGGCCAATTCTTGCACGAGATGAGTACGAGTAGATGGAAATCCAGTGTACTTTTTATTCTTGGCTTGGGAGCTTCTTGTGCAACTTTCTTTATTGTAATGAAAATCCAAGTTGTTGATTGTCAAAAATCCCAGGAGAACACAAATTTGAAATCTAAGAAGGTTAATACAAGTCTTTCGCATGCCATCGAGAAAAGTGAAGAATTATTACGTAGAACTAAGGTACATATTTTACTACTGGTATATTGTGCATGGTTTGGAAGTTGTCAGCGAAAAATTAAGAAAGGAGTGAGGCTCAATTTTAGAAGTACGAATACCGTTGATTTAAATTCTTAAAGAGAATTCCTGTCCTGAATTTAGCACCTGGCTGTATCCAATATTTTTTATTTTATTTTATTTTTTTATTTATTTATTCATTCATTCTTTTTTTCAAACAATAAAATGCACAACACAAATGTACATTTAGACCAAACTGAACATTATAATACTGAATACAATTTTTGATGTAATGCTTGAAAAAAAAAAGAAAGGCGTTGCTTGAAGTTAAATAACTTATACTAGAGCACGCCTGTACTAATGAAATACACTAGAAACATAGCAGCTATGGATACCTCAAATACTAATACAATGCTATGAAGAATGCTTTGACACTCTTTTTGAACGAATTAATACTGATACACGACCTTATGGTCTTAGGAAAACAATTCCAAGTTTTAACACCAACAGCTGATATACAATACGACTTCAATCTTGTTCTTATGAAATTGGTTTTAAATTTATCACTTTGTCTAGTGCTATATGAACTAACACAGTTGCCAATCTGGAAATAGCTTTGCAATCGTACAGACACTATGTCGTGTGTTAAACAGCCAATGTGTAAAAGTTGAAATATGAGGAAAATGCCATGGTGATAAACAAAACTGTTTATTTGATTTAATTGAAGCAATTTGTACAATTTTATAATCTATCGACCTTGTTAGTCCAGGTGTGTTGGTAAGTTTCAAAGAAAGATTAGTGCATCAGATTGAAGTAGTGAGCAGTGGTAAATGGTCGTAATAACAGCGGACAAAAATCCAGCTACGTAATTGGGACAGTGTCCAGTAGGAGAAGAAAAAACCATACTGTTCCGTCCAGAGTGTTCTCGTTTGCCATTCCTTTATGGGCTGTCGTGAAAAATATCATGTGTCATATTTGAATATATATTTGCATTTGAAGTTTGAAGCATTTCATTTTAAACAATTTATAATATATGAATAATATTGATCTGAAGAAAACACACGGCGATCTTTCGACTTCAGTAAATGATGTCTTATGTACTGAGACGAAATGTTGCAAAACTTGCAATCGATAAAAAGAACATTGTCTGAAAAACGTAGAGTGTTTGAAGTAGAATTCAATGATAGGGCTGACATCGGCGAATTTACTATAAGCTGACAATTTAAAGTAGTGTAAACATCTGCAGAACGAGGAAGAGATTTAAATCGCACACTAAGTATTTAGGTATGTGAAAAAATGAGACCGAACACTCTAATGCTTCTCAAGAAGAGAAAGTACTTAACCAATTGATATTGCATTTAAATTTTTCTTCATAAAGGAGCTTGGGAGCATCCACAAATTACATACACACAGAGGAATTGGAAGTGCACTGTTATGAATAGCGTACGGGGTTAGAGAGGGGATCCAAAAGTTTGAAAAGTTTTATGCTCCTACTTTATTTACGGCCCAATTAGCAAAACTAAGGGAAGAAAATAGTAAGTGAAACGTTTGGATTTTGCCCACTGACCAGTGTGGGTTTTGTCTTAATACACAAAAGGTAGGAGTTGTGATCGGTGTGGAGTAGTTTTTGTACGAGATTCGTAATCGTTTTGTTGATTATATATTTTAGACACATGGAACCTGTGATAATCTTTTCTGCACTATGTATGTAGAGCTGTTTATGAGAAATTTTTCAGAAATGGTGTCTTTCAGGTGTGTATACTAACTTATTTGGTAAGATTTTGTGTTTGCATTTAAGACGTGAACTTTTCCTTGTCATACCTTAATATATAAATGCTTATTTCTCTGCTCTTATGAACATCATTTCTGTTTCTTTACAGGACGAAGTTGGGGCACCAGGACTTGCAATAGCGGTTAGTGTTGACGGAAATGAAATTTGGAAAACAGGTGACATTACTTTTCGTTCTCTGTCTGCTGCTTAACACGAAAGGCTTACATTAAATGATGAATGTTATTCGCACAAAAATTGCAAATTTGCAATACCCCATTTTGATTGTAAAACAGAAAAGTGAGGAAAACTTCCCTTGTGTAACTGTAATATGCATTAACTGTAACTTTATGCGTATCTGTTTGTAGGATTTGGATTCGCCGATGTTGAAAATCGTGTACCATGCACAGGCGAGACCGTGATGCGAATCGCTAGTATCAGCAAGTCTATCACTATGGCAATAGTGGCTAAGTTATGGGAAGCGAACAAATTAGATATCGATGCCCCCGTTACTAAGTACGTCAAGGAGTGGCCAGAGAAAACTTACGCAGAAGAAAAGGTTGAATGTTTATCTGAGTTTTTAAACTCTCACATATAACAAGGCAAAAGTCGTTTTCGCACTGAGTCCCCGTTCTGTTCACATTTTGTAAGATGTCTGTTGAAAGCCACAGGAGTAGTCTCAGGTGGCCGGCTAGGGTAATTCAGGACTGCAGAAGAAGCACAGACAATTTGAAGTTCAAATTTAGATCACCGTAATTAGTCAAGACGTGTATTTCATGTGATACGTGATAAAATGATTTAGAAAATCTCTGGAATTAGTTGAATTTCTTGTGTTGAACTGTCTGTCAACAATTGACGATTCATTACAAACGAAAGAGTTTATAAACAATCCGAATTGGAAGAAAAAGGGGTGGGAGAGATCTAGTGTATACAGAGTGGGTTACAGGACGCACTTTCTGGTTATCTGCTAAAAGCGTTTGGAATAATCAGATAAAATAAGGTATTCGTCTTTACACATGTGACTGAATACAAAATGAAGCCAGAAGGGTCGTATGAATAAACAAACAAACGAGAGAAAAAACGAACTATCCGTAGATGAATTAACGATTGTCTACTGTATGCAGATGTTGCCCCGTCAAACTATTATTGTTTAGAAGATAAGGGTCTGGTTCAATCGGTCACAGGGTTTGTTGAATGAATTTCAGTGTTCGCGATTATCTTATAACATTGTGAATATGAGGCATGCGGCAATGAAACAAAAGAGTTTGGATTCGTATTGTCTATTCGATCGCCTGAGATAATACTACTCTGAAATTTATGCACAGAAAACATAGGTCTTGCAAGATACGAGGAGTTGACCATTCCAGTGTAGAACTGAACAAGGGATTTTTCAGGCAACGATCACGACACGCCAGCTGCTGTCTCACCTTGGTGGAATCCGGCACTATGATAGAAAATGTGGCAGGACGGACGCTGCTAGTGGCAAGACTGGGGCGGAGAAAGGCAAACCTGGAGCGAAAGAAGAAAAGTCTGAAAACCAGGAAAAGGTCTGTTTACTTGCTGTTCATTTAAAGTCCTACACGGTCGCATGCTTGTGTTTTTTTTGTGTCTGTCTGCAGGGTTCTAGTTTCGTTTCTTAATCAAGACTGCCTGATGTAGGCAAATATGTTCAAGTTTTAATTATGTGGCAATTTAAAAATGTTCTGTACGAATTGAATAAAGAAATGCGTAATAGGATATGTGCAGTTTCTGACATGAAAAATGCTGGTGTCTCAATTACAGAAATGTGAATACCTGTCAGATGTGATGCTCAAGGTGGTAAAATAAATTTTTAATCGATTAATTTACAGAAGAACATAACTTCAGAATTTGAATTCAAAGAATATCATATCAAAGAAACATACAAATCAGTGGCATCATCCCTGAAATTGTTCAAAGATGATGAGCTGTGTTCGTTGCCAGGTATGTGTTGTGGAATATTCCATTTTTGGTCTTTATGGGGTATTTGATTACCACATTGTTGCTATGCCGTCACGCCGTATCAGTGTTCTGGTGACAAAATTTCACACTAAAGATATAGGCTCGAAGACAGCATCTGGTCTTTGATAAGTTTGAGTACATACCTACCGCTAGTGTTTGTCCATACCTTCTCTAAGTACCAAATAGGCCATTGATTTGTGTCACGAAATTAAGGGTTTTATTTCACAACCGAGGCCAGTAGATTTTTATGCTGCCAGTTTTTGGGTGTCGGAAGGGGTTGTGGTTTTGCTGCCTTTATCCGCTTCTCTCCACCGCTTCTGTCGGCGATTTTGCAGTCGTTTTGTCTCGTTGGAATTTATAAGGTGAAACTGTTTTGTTAAAAATCCACCAGAATGCATGCACAGCTAAAGTATACATATTCTGATACATAAAGAAGACTGTGTATGTTTTGGCAGGTACGGAGTACTTGTACTCGACGCATGGATACACGCTAGTGAGCGCCGTTGTAGAGGGCGCCTCTGGTAAGAAGTTTGCTGCGTTGGCGAGGCAGTTTTTCCGCGAGCTTGGCATGGAACACACATATTTGGAGCAGAATGATCTAATCATTTACAACAGGGCAAGGTGGAGTAGTGCTAACTGATTAATGGTTATAGATGCGTAGAGAACACCCAGTGTAAAATGTTATGTAAATATCAGCTTTACTTAAATTGAAAAAAAAAAGGATTTTCGATTGTTTAGTTTCCGATTTTTTAAAACTTAAAGCTGATGTTTCAAAATACAATTTGCGTAGTGGTTATAATTTACAAGTGTGGACGCTGCACGCAGACATTGTAAAGTAATTTTGTTAAATATTGGATTTAAAGATTTTCTGTGATGAAACAAAAAGAAATCTTATGCTCCTGCGAACTAGTGCGTTGTCCTTACAACCAGGCTTCGTATTTGGTAGTGTGGACAGTTATATAAAGGCAAATCCGAGTTTCCGTGTTAGCATGTCGGTGTACACATTGTACAAATGGCACTGTTAAGCGTGGAGTAAGGACGCCGATTTATAATGTTAATAAGTATTTCTGGTAGTTCACTTTTTGGTCTTTGTAGATACTATGTAAAAGACAAAAATGGACGTTTGAAAAACGCACCCTATGTGGACAACTCGTACAAGTGGGCAGGCGGTGGCTTCATATCCACCGTGGGCGACCTCATCAGATTTGGTAACGTCATGCTGTATAGCTACCAGCGTGGCAGCTGGGATCGTGGCCTGCCTGGTTACCTGCAGTCCGAGACGATGGACAAAATCTGGTCGCCTGTCACGAACACAAAATGCATGTGGGATAGGGATGGTGGGTATTACAGCCATGGCTGGGGTGTCATGCCGAAAATTTCAAAATACGGGCAAGCAAAAAGAAGAGACTTTTATGTTTCGCACACAGGTGGTGCTATTGGTGCTTCTAGTGTATTGCTGGTGTTGCCAAGGCCGTCAGGAGAAGAGACAACCGCACCTGAGCAGTCAGATCAACCCGCACCTCGCGGCGTAGCTGTCGCTATATTAACAAACATGCAGGGCGTTCAACTAAATCACGTGTCTTTGGAAATCGCCAAGCTCTTTCAACAAGTTAGGTCATGAAATGAAGATTACAAAAAAAAAAAAAAACGAACGGAATGTATTTTATTAGAAACTGAAATCATTGAAAATGATGTGGTTTCATAAGCTGATGATGTATGTTGCCAAATGGAGGCTTGTGATATTGTATATTCTGGTATTTCAGTCAGTCCGTCCGTTGGTAAGATCGTCAAAACCGTTGCTGTTTTATCTGGGGTTCGCAGTTGAGCCCTGACCGAAAAAATCGAGCTCCGAACCGAAACGTCGGGTATTTCGGTTATGTTCAGTAGTAACACACATTTTGCTACACGCTGTCAATCAGTCATTGTTTGAGGTAAAACAAACCGTATTGCTGGCTACAGTAGGCGTTACGCATACTAAGTATCCTCTCCAGCACTTGGTATTCATGTGTGTGCTGTGTCAGCTCAACTTGCACAGGGATTAAGGGAGGGGTGGGGGTGCAATAGGGGGACAGAAATTGCAATTGGGGCATTGTTTGTGTGTGCTCTGATCGGCAGGGATTGAACATTACCTTACTGAAAAGTGTTGTTCAGTGGTTGTTTATTTTTGGAAGGCCAGCCCAAGCTGGCCTTCCTATAGTGCTACATTCCGCTTGGGGGATTTTTTTTTTTGAGACGGTTCCTATTTCAGTCATAAATTTACTTTCATTCATAGTATATTTACGTTCATTGATGAGTCAACTAATAGTAACTACAGTGGGCCAATGAAATGTGAAGATTTTTGTGATGTCATGCATCTGCTTTGAATATTGATCACCTCCCATTGAGGAACGTATTAGGGTTTGTCTCAAACATTGAATGAGTAGGACATTTATTGCATTTCGTCTGAAAGAAGCTGAAAAACAGCGACTTAGGAATACTGGACCATGAAACAAGTCGCAACTTGTCGTCTAGATTTGCCATAGTCACAGCGATTTGTTAGCCTGTGGATTGTGGCTTACTATTTTGTGATTGAGTTTTGGCCGATATTCTTTGAACTTCGATAGCTTATTGATTTTGTTTCAAAGAGTCACTGTTTTCATGAAATATTAAAACATTTTTTTTGAATAGATTAAAAAAATACAGAGGCATTTTTATGGGTTTCGTGGCAATGCTTTCTTTAGATTGAGCATTGAAGTGTGACTGCATCCGTTATTGACTTTTGTGCCAGTGCTGCCCTGCAGTGTTAGCTCGTGGTAATCGTTGCCAGCGGTTATACTGCATTTGGGTCATCATTGACTCATTTGCTGCGCACTTCTTTTTCGCTGTTTTTGAAAGTAGACTGTTCATGTTTTGGCAACACGGCAAATGTGAACGGTTGAGTACGGAAGCACAGAGCATTTTACTCAAGTTTTGTTAGGAATTAAGTTGTAAAATGAATAGAATATTTGTTTCTTTATCCTACTTTAATCTCTTATACAACTCCCTTCAAATACATGTGTATATTGTGGCAGAACATGGCCTTCCACCGATGCTTTTAGCCTAGTTTACTCATTTTAACATTATGGTTATGATTAACAATTCACCTCATAGACTTGCAAATAAAGGCTAATCATTGGTATGAAAAAGAGTGCCACTCAATGAGGTGACATTCACTTGTTGTTTGAGAGACTGATTGAGCTTCTTGGTTTTAGGCTTTAAAACAAGTCTAACTGAAAAAGAGAAATTCATGTTCTGCGACGGAAAACTGAAATGAATATCACACCAGAGAAAATTTTTAGTGACAGCCGGGCTGGTGGGGGAGGGGTGTATAGCGGCACAGGATATACTGTTACACTGAGAGTAGAGGGTACGAAAAGGGTTTTTGCCTGGGAAATATCAATGTCTGGCTCCGCGAGCCTCCACCCCACCCCCTAAAAAAAATTGCGAGGACCGAACCGAAAATTTCGGCAAAATTGCGAACCCTTTTCTAAGGTACTTGTTAAGTCTTTTACTGCTGTTATAAGCTTAAGTCGGTGAACTTTTAATATATATATATGTTACAGTCAATGTTGGAAACCCGCCATTTCACGAAATGGCAAATCGTGTTGGGTAAATTCGCGTAATGCCTAAAATCTTTTGCCGTTTCACGAAATAACCTAAAAGTTAGGTTATTTCACGAAATTACCTAAAAATCTTACATTTTATTTCACAAATTGGCAAACCAAGATCAGGCAAAATTGTGAAATAAGCTTTTTTTGCTCGAAATTACTTACAATCGTGACAAATATTGTGTATTTTATCTTTTATAATTGCAATAAGATTACTTCAGTTTTCAAATACAATTAATACATCATAGTTGGTTTGTTCCTTTAATTAATACATCACAGTTGATTGCAACTGATCACAAGCTTTTAACGCGATCATATTAATTGTGATTCATGGTAACGCACACAAGTGTTTGTGTTCCTTTTTGATTGATTTAATTGCAATTAGGATAAATTTCAAAACAACACACTGAACTAGGTTAAGATGAAGTACTCAGGAACTAGTCACCGATTTGCCGTTAGCCTACTCTGAAAAAAGAACATCCTATAACGTCTGCTTTTACCTACTCGGGAATTAAACGGTTTTCATGGATTGATCATAATAAGGAAACTTTCTCCATATTGGCCCTCCAGAGAAGATATATTTTGATATAACTTTTAGCTTTGGGAGCCCTGTAGTGCAGTGTTGCCACACCGTCCTGCTTTTTGCAGATGTCGTGCTTTTTTCGCATTTTTGGAAAAAGTCCTGCTTTTGTCCTGCTTTTGAGCTAAAAAGGGCAAATGTCCTGCTTTTAGCACAATTGTGAAATCTCGTCCAGCTTTTGTGCTGCTTTTATGACCGAATAATTCATTATTTAGTTCAAGATCAGATTTTTTGGCGCCTTCGGCGCCTCTACCTAGATTTTTCGGTGTTTGTACAGAACGTGACTATTAGCAGGGTTGCCGGATCGTTCTTTTTTTAAAGATTTAGTCTTTATTTTCGCATCGTTCTTTTTTTGCCTCAAAACGTACTTTTTTCTTCAAGTGTTCTTTATTGTTTTTTAAGCCCCAGCTTCTTTCAGAATGTCTGAATGTCTTGAAATTTTGGTGGAAGGTAGGGCGCATAAGTGTCCATGTGGCTATTACAAGTCTATTACAAGTCTTAACAACTTCTAGGAAATTAATCTTACTGTTTTGAAAGTTTCAGTGAAGTTAGCAGGCTTTACTACTACCTAGCTGTTACTTTTTTTTGGAGATTGGCCAATAACTAGCGAAAATTTTCTGTAAAATCTTTACTAACTGCTGAAAAATAGTCTTGTCGTGTTGGAATTTAAAGTGAAGGTAGCAGGAGTTACCACTTACCTCGCTATAACTTTTTTAGCGATTCGCTAATTGTCGAAAATATTGGCGAATATTTTGTACCGTCTTAACCATTTCCAGGAAAGTAATCTTAGTGTCTTGAAATTTTAAGTGAAGGTACCAGGCGTTACTCCTCCCTGGGCATTACTTCTTTTGGTGCTTGGCCAAAAATTTTGTCGAAAACGAAACTAAGTAAAATCTTAACTAACTGCTGGAAAATAATCATACTGTCTTGAAATTTTAGATGAAGGTAGGAGGCGTTACTACCTATCTGGCTATAACTTATTTTGGCGATTCGCCAAAAATTGGCGAAAACCCAACAAATTTTCGGTAAAATCTTGACGGTCTCCAGGAAAATAGTCCGAGTCTTGAAATTTTACGTAAAATTTGCAGACCTTCCTACCTACCTGTGCTGGTACAATTTTTGGTGATTGGCCAAAAATTGGCGAAAATTTTGGCTATAATCTAAAAAACGAAATTGCATAAATTCTGAACTAACCCCAGTAACATAGTATTACTGTCTTGAAATTTTAAGCAACGGTAGTAATCAATATTACCTAACTGGCTATGAATGTTTAGTGATTGGCAAAAAATCGGCGAATTTTTTGGCGAAAAACCACATAAATTTTTATGGTTAGCGATTTTTACAATTTTTGACCTTTGCGTTCCCGTCGTCATGAAAATTGTAAGTAAAGTTTTAATTTTTGAACTCCAGAATTAAATGCAGTTTTCCTTCATGTTCTGGCGCTGCCCGTACGTGGTTATATCGAGTTAAGTCACTTTTTAAACTAAAATATTGCGTCCTGCTTTTGTCCTGCTTTTTTTAAAAAATCGCCCTGCTTTTGACAGGACAGCGTCCTGCTTTTAGCTTAAAAGGGCGTGGCAACACTGGTAGTGGCTGAATGCTTTGGCTGATGTTAGTGTTTTTGCGCACCCACGAAACCGTCTTCAGTCCTGTACTGGCCCATGAGAGTCTCAAGTTCTACGGCCTCTTGTCGCCTGCGGGCGTCTCTGGCTTCCCGCTTGATATGTACATAATAAGCAGCCATGGCCATCAGAAAATGTGGCTGTAAAACAGTTATTGAAAGAAAAACAGAAAAATCCTCGTTTTAGAAGTTGGATGTTAACATTTTGATGATATTTGTTTGCTCGTGTCATGGAAAAGTACGAAATTCGTGGACTAGTTTGTAGGAAATGATCGAGGGTTCTTCTGATGGTAAAGTTGCGCAGTTGGCGGAAAGTAGCAATGCTTATTGATAAAAGGTGTGTATGTAATGCCCTTTTAACATTTAACGCTAATGTTGGATATCAAAATATAACAAAAGATAGCAATAAATCAATGTAGTTCTCGTTGACTTATATTTTGCTATAAATAACTGTATTATAGCAAAAATTTATTTGTGAGAAAAAAAATCAAATTCAAATACTCTTCAACGAATGGTCAGTTAAATTTTGTTTGGAGATGTAAAAACTAATTATTTATATCAATAATAATAATACAGTTTTTGAGCTCAAGAATGCTTCATTTATGTGCAGACATTCGCTTCTGAATTTTAGCTGTCAAAAATAGACTCTAAAATTTTGATATCAGGAAGTAATTTTTGAGTCAAAAATCATTTGCAGATTTCCAAATATAAGTGAAAAAAATCTCAATCTAATAAATGTACCTGAAATAAATTCGTGATATCAGTAAAAAGAAAGTAAATTACTGAGCTCAAAATTGAGGTTTTGCTCTCAAATACATCATTTTGCTATCAAGAATTGAACTATCAGTAAAAACTTTAGACATCTTTAAATTATTTTTGATATCAATAAATATTTGTTGATATCTCTAAGTATGTACTGATGTTCAAAAAATTGAGATAAAAATGTATTTAGATCTAGCAGAAACTAATTGAAATCTAAAATTTATTTAAAAATATCAAAAATATAATTGCAGGTAGTAAAAATTAATTCTTGATATAAAAAAAAATGAATTGTTGAAATAAAAAATTAGTTCTTGCTATCGAGAAATGCGTATAAATGTGAAACTAGAATTCCATTATGTTTGTGCTTTTATGTGTGTTGTATCTAAAATATGATCTGTAGAGACCCAGGGTTGAGATTTCGCGGTCGCCCGTGGCGACCAACTTTTGGCTCGGGCGACCAACTTTTTCGAGTTGGTCGCCCGAGTGGCGACTAACTTTTTTTCTGAGTATGTTCAGGTAAATTTTGCAAAAATTGCGCCGGGCGACTAACTTTTGTGCCGGGCGATTAACTTTTTAATCGCCGGGCGACCAGAAAATTTTACGAGGTCTCAACCCTGCAGACCGTTGATCACGCCTTTCTCTATGGTGGTAGTTACTTTCAAATGATTCCAGAGCTAAAAGGATGCTCCTTTTAACAGGCAAAAGTGAGGTACGTGAGCAGGTTCATACCGTTCATTTTAGGGCTGCAGCGAGTATGCGAGTACTCGGGAACGAGCCGAGTTTTACTATTACTCGAGTGATTTTTAGTAGTCGGTGTACTCGCGAGTAATTATTGATTAATTTAGTTGAATAAATACTGCATATTTGTACTGTCAGTATTACTTCCGGAACCATTTTACACGCATGTGCCTGTGGATCGGGGATGTAGAATAAGCCCACCGCCGTCTGATTCGTGCATATCGTAAAAGTCGACTAATCTAATCATCCCTCCTTTTCTTTTCCCCTATGGCTTTTCTTTATTCCCCAGTTTCTTCTTTAGCAGCTTAAATGATCCTATATTTCTTTCTGCCTATACATATTATTACCAAATGCTTTCCACTTGCCAATTTCTTTCGTACAGTGGTATGTTACAGAGTCTTTTTGTTCTAGGAGTATTTTTAGACCTGTCAAGTGGGCTAAAGTACAGACTGTTGCTAAATGCAGTGTGTCAAGTATCCTATTTTTTCCTATATTTTCCTATTTTTTTTTAATTCCTATTTTTTCCTATTTTTGAACAAAATTCCTATTTTTTCCTATTTTTTTAAAATACGTTTGTTAATTATTTTGTGTTTTATTTCTGTCTTATATTTTTCAGCCTTTCTCTTGTTAAAAACAGCGTAGAGGTTTCTTCTGGTTGCCGTCCCAGTGAGGCGCATCTGAGGGACACCCATGGTGCTTCTTTTAGACAACCCAGTTGGTTTTCTACGAAAGTTGTAGCACCACTGTTTAAATGTTTCCGAGTCACAGATACCCAATCTATTTTTTGATCTTAGGCAAGTTCCGATTAAACTGTAATATTAAAGGGAAATGGGCAGTAACTACACACTGTAAGAAAACGTTGAAATACTACTTGGCTAGTAACTGAAAAGATAAACAGGTTATTACCCATATCAAAAGTAAATAATTGATTATTACTCTTCACTCGGCTGGTCACAATGTACCTGGACATTCTTGTTGAAGATTCAAAGTTAAAAAAAAGATGGACATACACATTCGATATTGGTCCGAAAGCAGTAGCGAAGTAGAGAGAAAGTTTTACACGTCGTTCATGTTTGGTCATGCCGAGGGGGCAAAAGTTGCTGATACCATTATTGAGCGATTGGAAAGTGACGGTATTCATTTGAATAGGCTTAGTTCTCTTGCAAGTGACGGGCCCAACGTAAATAAAACTATTTTTACGGCTATAGACACATATTTGAAGCAATCTGGATTCTCCGGTCTGGTTAACATCGGCTCGTGCAATCTTCACGTCATTCACAACAGTTTTTCGAAAGGTCTCGACATTTACAGCTTATCTATCGACGAACTGGCTGTTGACATTAATAGCTTTTTCAAACATTCAGCTGCCAGAAGAGAAGATTTTTCTTTTTATCAACTACAGGAAAATGTCGAAGAGCATGTTTTTATTAGGCATGTACCGTCGAGATGGGTGACACTTGGAGTTGTTGTAGACAGACTTGTTGAACAGTGGAACCCTCTTTGCAAATACTTTGCAGACTTGGCTAAAAGAGACTCCAGAAGTACACCTAAAAGTGCTTCGTTTTCACGAATTTCCTCGAAGTTACAGCAGAAAGGAACCCTTACTGAACTTCATTTTCTGAAAGCGGTTATACCCTGCTTTCAGCACTTCTTGAAAGTGTTCCAAACTGAAGCCCCTCTTGTTCATATATTGTACACTGAAATGAAGGACTTAGTAGTGAAGTTGATGTCGCGTTTTTTGAAGAAGTCGCTATATGAAAACAAGACTGGTGAAGAACTTAAAATGATTGATGTTTCAAGCCATGAACACCAGCTGCCAGACGAGGACTTGGTTATTGGCGAAAGCACGTTAGTCGTACTGAGGAATCTAGAAGTTGGCGACAAGAAGCGTTTCCTTCTCAGTGCGCGTAAATTTTGCAGAACAGTTGTAAAATATCTGCTTGACCGGCTCCCGTTTAATAACCAACTTCTTAAAGATTTGGCTTGTCTGCATCCCTCTCGGAAGAAAGATGCTGAATGTTTGTCAATCCAAAACGTTGCACGTAAACTTCCATCAGTCAGTACCGATGATGTGACAGTCATTACAGACGAATGGCGTCTATATCAACTAGACGATATCGAAGAGGACCCTGAGTGCAAAGAACACCGAATCGATCATTACTGGAGAGCCGTTTTGCAGAGAAAACTACCATCTGGAGAGCTGAAATACGAGAATCTGCAGAAAGTCGTTAAAGCAGCTCTTGTGCTTCCGCATGGAAACGCCGATTGTGAAAGAGGTCTTTCCAAAAACAAAAAGATGCTTGGAACGGACAGAGTAAACCTTTCTGTGAAATCAATTATAGGGAATAGGCTGGCAAAAGATGCCATCAATTTACACACGCAACCGGAGAAAGTTCCATCACTTCAGACATGTTGCAACATGTCAGACACTCACATCAAAGGTATCAACAGCGGATGGAAGAAGAAAAGCAGGAGGAAGAAGCACGAAAAGATGAAGCCAAACGCCAGCTTGAAGAACAGGAGCGAAAAGAACGAACCGCGAAACAGGCCAGTAATGAAAGAGATGCGTTAAATGAAAAGGGGAAACAGCTGGAGAAAGACGAGTTAGTTATGAAAAAAGACTTAGCAGTAGCGGAAGAATTGCTTCGAGAGGGAAATGAAAAACTGGCCCGTGCACTTAAAAACAAGGATATACGAAGAGCGTCTGTAGCACAGTCCATAATCGAAACTGCCCAGACTAAAATAACGACATGTACAAAAAAACTCGCTAGTGTGAGGAGTGAACAAAAAACTGTAGAGCAGAAGAAACGAAAGAACGTTGAGAAGTTATGCAAATTCGAAACCCACAAAAAGGTGAAGAAGTAATGTGTAAAATTTGTTGCTGAAAAAAGACGTATGAGTCTGTTTGAAATACGTAAAGTGCAAAATGTGTCCCTGATTAGTGCCACCAGTTCATCAAAAGTCTCATGCACCGTTGGATAAATATTTGTACATATTTTAGTACATCAGTTTCGCGTTTCACATGATAAACATAGCATTATTCTACGTCCAAATACTCTTCTTTAAGCTGACCATAGCATCTTTTGTGATTAAGAATGTCAAGCATAGCATGTTGCGTCAAATCATAGCATGTAACGATTACAGTATTATTTACAATTTAATTTGTGAGTATTCTAAGAAAGAGTTCCACGTTTTTGTATATAGGCGAGGGAATTCTTAGCTTTCTGAGTTTCGTACTATTCAGTTAAAACTGTGTTTTCTTTTTTGGCAGTTTTTTAATTTGATAATGGTATCGTTTATTATCATAACAACATACTGTAATGAAGAACGTGGGCATGCATTGTAGTATTTACACTTACTAATTTCTTTACAATGTATTCCAGCATGTATACTTAAGTTTCTTTACCTTGCGTTTTACTTGATATTGTACATAATGATACAAGGTGACTACGACTGGTGTAGTTCAGTTGTAGTTTGTTAAGTGTTTTTCCAGGTTCTGAAGTGTTGTGTAAGTATCGTTTGTAAATATAATTTTTCTTTCATAATTGTTTTCAATTGTTTTTTTTGAACAGCAAACTGCTATTAATTCGTTTAAGTGTAGTTCAGGTACATGGTCTACTCCAAGTTTTTGAAGTAATGTGATTTTTGTTTATGCGTTTGAGTGATTTCTTTGTGTATTGATTGTTATTTGCATTTTGATATACTCATAGGAGGTGTTTCTTTTTGTAATATTGGGTTAGTTTTTACTTGTGGAAGAATACTTCTTATATTTTGTTCTTTGTAAAATTGTGTGTTGTACATACTGTGAATAGTTGTTGCAGGCATGATGCTTAAGAAGAAATCCAGTTATTTTCTATATATTTCATTAAATAAATTAAATTCGAGCACTAGTAATTCAAAAATTGTTACGTAGTGCTTTCAATGTGTAGTTTTTATAACAATGGAACATAGTTTGTCATTGATTGATTGTATTTTTTCCATCATAATATGCCCATGACTAAACTGCCATCAGTTAAAAAAATTGACGTACAGTTTCACAAAGTATGCTTGCAACAACTATAGCACAAGAGGGAGAAAAATAAAAAAAAAAAACAAAAAAAACGATTTCTAATTCTCTTAATATCTTGTGTTAGAATTTGAAATTGGTGAGGAAAGGTTGGCTGTAGGGGAGGAGGAGGCCAACGTATATAGCACTATAGTTATTGAAATGAAATTGGATTGTAATGATTTTTTTTAATTCCTGTTTTTTCCTATTTTTTTGCCGAGCCATTCCTATTTTTTTATCCAATTCCTATTATTTTTTGCTTTAAAATCGCTTGACACACTGTAAATGTTTACGCGACCCTTCCACTAATGTTAATTGTTGAAAATAAAAGCTGCTCCATCAAAGTAACGGTGATGACTATTGTAGTTACCAAGTATAAATACCGACATCCAACCTTCACTCATATAGCTAAATCCTCACCCCGTCCTTCCCTAAGAACAGCGGAAGTCACTATACTTCAAAATGCTCCGAAAACTTTGTCTGCTAACTTCCCACTCATGTATGTGGGCTCGTCTAAGTCGTACCCCGCTTATTGCCCGTATCCGAATAATCTGTGTCATCGAACTTGTGTCATTGACATTAAGTGTCGTCTCGATACGTCCGTTATTCGTCTAAATGGGACATTTTTTTTATTTTGACGACGCATTTTTTTCAGTCGAATTGTGTAACGCTATCCAAAACCTCGTTTTCCAGATTGGTATATTACAAATCTATTGTACTTTTACTGTGCCCCTTTTTTTTAATGGTTTGTTTTTGTCTCAGTGTCGATTGGTGGCATACAGTGCGAAATACAAACAAAGGGCCGTGGATTAGTTTAAAAGATATTGGCCTGTATATTATATATACAACAAGCCAATGAAGGCG
Organism: Protula sp. h YS-2021; assembly: GCA_949752745.1. Lineage (NCBI taxonomy): Eukaryota > Metazoa > Annelida > Polychaeta > Sabellida > Serpulidae > Protula > Protula sp. h YS-2021. The sequence goes on from OX457026.1 coordinate 72,346,454, forward strand.
AAAGTCTTGTTAGGAATAAAAGCAAATTTCACCCTAACCGAAATCGTGATGTCACTTTGGATAACTACATTGATACTTTGCAAAAGACAGCAAAAAACTTACATTCGTTTTCAGTTCAAACAGCCATAGAAAATCTTACACACTCAAAACGAAGAGCTCTCAAACAACTTTATTGTCTAATTTTAACTTGATTATAAAAGAAGGGGGCTATCTGCTGGATGGAGCATTTTATGCTAATAAAATACAGACTATGCTAAGAGATAGCGAAACGTACCAAGAAATGCAAAATGATGAAATCAATTCAACTATTAATAAAATTAAATGCTTGTGTCAAACTCACCACGAGGTCTTAACAGATAAGGAACTAGACTATCTTATAAATTATGAGGCCAAAACCAGTAATCTATACGACCTTCCAAAAGTGCACAAAAGTAAAATTATTAATAGCCCAATTGCAAACTGCAAAACCGAGGTTGTAGACATTTTTGTCACCCTCTGATCTCACCTTCAGGCCCATCATAGCAGGACCAACATGCCCTACTTCCAGACTTAGCAATTTAATAGATATAATGAAACCAATACAAGAGGTCACAAAATCTTATATTAGAGATATAATATTAGAAATATTGACAAAACGTTGGGGTTAAAGGCAATCAAGTACTGGGTAAACGAACAAAATTCCAGCTCGATTTTCGGATAGATTTATATGTGATGCCATATCAATTGTTCTAGATAACAATGCTTTATAATATTTCACTTCAAAGCTCACATTGTTTGCAAATTAAAGGAAAAATGGCCCCCAGTTACGCTAACTTGGTTCTTGCATATTTGGAAGAACAACTATGCAGTCAAACTGAGGAAAATCTCAGTTCCGAATACTTTGAATTTATCAAACAAAATTTACTAAGGCACTTGGATGATTGCTTCATTGTCTGGAATAATAAATGGGATATTAAAGAATTCAACAAACTTTTAAACAACCACCTAATCTTAAATAGAAAATAGAAAAAAGCAATACGGAAATAGCCTTCTTAGATATCAAAGTTGTTTTAACCTATAGTGTCATAACTACAGATGTATATTATAAACCCATTGATTCCCATCAGTATCTGCAATTCCAAAGCTTTCACCCTAGACACACCAAACACAACATACCATTTTCTCACGCAATTTGACTTTGCACCATCATAGGTGACGCTAGTATAAAAGATCAACCACTTGCAGAACTCAGAGAATTCTTCTTCAATTGTGGATATCCCAAAGCACTTATTGATAATGGTATTAGAAAGACAAAAGCTATTCCTGAAGAACACCTGAGGCAAACGAAACCAAAACGCGAGGGAGATATCACATTTGTTACAACTAATAACCCTAAAAATCCAAACCTTTGGCCGTTACTACAAACTACATAAACAAAGTGAACGCATAAACAAGGCACTGGAGGGAACCCAATTTATTCAAAGCAAAAGACAACCACACAACCTCAAAAGAATTCTAACAAAAGCTAAATTTGCACCCCAAAATTGGCAAGTTGGTAGTTTCAAATGCAACGATAAGCGATGTGGAACTTGCCCTCACATAAAAGAAACTAAATACATTACCATAACATCCACTGGCGAAAGGTTCGAAATTTGAAAACCAATGAATTGCAAATCAAAAAATGTGTAAAATGTCATTACATGCAACAATTGTAAAGAACAATATACCGGAAAAACCAATAATATATTATCACGTCGGGAAACCGTTCACAGACAGCAAATTAAACACAAAGACTATCGAAAAATAGGTGTAAGTAAACATTTAGCAGAATGTAACAATCATTGTGACGTTAAAGATATGTTCACTATAGTACTATTTTACAAACTTTCGGAAAATGAAACAGAAGCATTAGTAAAAGAACAGCTATTTCTTGAACGTTTTGACACTAAACGTAACCAGCTGTCTCTTAACTAGGAACTTTAACAGAAGGTTTCCCTTTACTATTCAATGTTTATGCTTAAATAAACATAAAACTTCTATTGCTTTATTTTATAAATGCATTTTGCTTTTACAATATATTTTCGTTAGTGTTTATTTCAAATAACGCAATCGTGTAAATGTATTTCAATTGTTCATTTATGTAAGTGTATTTTGTTTTTGCAAATATATTGGAGTTAGTGTATATTTCAATTAAACGCAATTGTTGAAAAGTATTTCATTTGTTCATTTATATCAATATTTAATTTCATCAATATCTAAATCTTTGTTGTCGTTTTAGATGCATACTTTATTTAGAACTTGCTTTTAGTTTATTGTATATGTAAGACCATTGAACTGGTAAAACCTTGTTTATTTCAATGCATATAACAATAAAACCCGCTCCACTGTTGAAAAGGGGATCAATCCGGGACAATACCACGCAACAATAAGATCAACATTAAATAATCCTGTTCCTCAGCCTTATATTATACGTGCACGTCTCGCTAATATTCATGCATTGTTACCTACGGATCAGGATCTAATGTGTTTCTGTGGTACCTTTATGCCAAATCTTAAATGAGTATTGTTTTGGTACATATGTTACAACAAAACTCTACACCCAGTCTGTATAAAAAGCAATGTTTTGTAATTTTTGTCTCAGCAGATCATGAATATCGTCTATGACGTGAAAGTCGACTAGGTCACTTAAAGTTTAAAGTACCAATATGATATATATATATGTATATATGGCACACAAGCAGACGAATTTTATCGGAGCTGCTTTCCATTGCTTTTCATTGACTTCCGCTGTTATTGGCGGGGGTGGAGTGCATGGGCGAAGGTTGGCTGTTTAAAAGATGATGACACGCAACTTTTGGTCATATGATATTATATATATATTATCTGAAACTTTTATTCAAAGCTGACTTTTCAGTAAAAAGATAAAAAAATATACTGAATTTGAAATTGAAACTTGGCAACTACAGTAACTGGGAATTACTATTTCTCAGTCCACCCTAAGTTCTGAGTATTTTTGTGGTGCAAAAAATAATAAATCATTAAATTATTGTTATTATTTTGTTTATTTTTTATTTTATTTATTTATTTTGTGAGGACACGACATGTAAAGTCATGTTCTGTGTTAAATACTCATGCATTCCTTCTTAAAATGTTTAAGATAGTAATATTTATTATTTTATTTCTGGGCTTACTGCAATTCTACCTGATATACCCTTCGACAAGTGGAAACTTTAAGCGATCGTAATTACTCGCCACCGAGTACTCGCTTCCGAGGAGAGTAATGCTTGCCGAGTACTCAAGTAATAAACTTACTACTCGTTGCAGCCCTAGTTCTTTAATGAACTGCTGTGTTTATTTTGTATTTTTATTTTACAGCCTTCTTTGCGTGCGAAACACAACTTTAGTTTATGTTAATCCCCCGTACAATGCTCAGATTGAGGAGGAGCGTTGAGAGCAGTACAAATATCATCCCAATGTAGGATTTCTGCATCTGTAATACAGAATATTACTAAAATTAATAAAATGCATTCCCACAAAGGACACTAAGAAAACATTATTAAGTATAATCAGAAAACTGGTGTAAGCAGTATGTCGTTATATTCGGAATCGACGTGCAAGGTTATGCTGTGGTTGTGACGTTTAAGTGCTTTTAGCTGAAGGCACCACTGTTAGTGCATTTTATTTACGACTTTTTGTTTGTGTATGGGAATAAAATAAAGTAAAAGAATGAAAATCATGATTTTCCTTAAAGCATTTTATACATTATTTATCTTTTTCGAGCTCACTTCAAAAACTACGGGGTTTTGCAAAAATGGCGGAATGACTGGAAAAAAAATTGACCTGAGCGCTGTTATATTTATGATATTTCTATTTCATTTCATTCTCCTAGACACTATTGTTTCTTTAACAACAAAAAATACAATGACTTTGTTTCAAATCCCTCAAGTTGAAATATATTCAAATTTGTGGGTGTTTTAAAGACATAAAGGAATTTCGTAATTATCAAGTCTACCTTCAAACGCAAGAGGTCACACAAACTCAGCAATACCTTACTGGTTGAGATATATCGGTCAATAACTACACCAAACTGCGTTGGAAATCTTTACCCAATACTGGATAAATGGTCCAACAACGTGTAAATAATCTCATGGAATAGAAAATTTAACATTTTCCCCATGTTCATCCACTGCCCCTTTGAAATAAGATGTTAATCCCTAGTTATCCCCCCATGTAACGAGGGGAGAAAGGTTTCAGCTTGTCCGTCTGTCCGCTTTCGTCCACCCTCGTGTCCAGGCTATATCTTAGAAAGTGTTTGTCGTATAGCTTTTTCCTTTGGCAAACGGTTAGAACGTATATTGAAGGTGTGCAATGTCGTATTATTATTTAAATCATCTAAAAATTCTCAAAAATACGATTTGTCAAAAATGGCTGTTTTTCAGGAAATTTGTTAACATTGAGGTGTGCAACGTCGCATTGTTTTTGTAGACGGCCAAAAAGTGTCAAAAATACGACTTGGAAAAGTCTTGGAATAAAACTTGTCACGACCATGCTTTTCAATGCCAGCCTTCTCAACAACGAAATCTTCAGTGGTGGGCCAGGATTCGTTGAGTTTCGGCGTGTCCAAGGAGCATTTCTGCAGTATTTCCAGCTTCTTTGGTTATCTTGCATGCTTCGTCATACAAGACATCTTCATGGTCTCTGTATCAATGTGAACATACCACTATAGAACGAAAAAATTGTTACCGAAACAAACATGGGAATTGTGCTTCATTACGTTCAATAATATGAAAGTAAACAGTTTACAGAAATTCACTGGGCTCTACCTTAACCATTTCGTGGCGTCAAAAATGAACTCGTTTGCTCCCGTTGTAGCTGCGTCTATGACTTTCTAAACAAAGTCAATACAATTGTATCACAAAGACTGAACTTAAATTAGCATTAATAAATTTGGTGCTGGTTAATAAATAACATTAACTTAAGTTATTGTTATAGTATGAGGAAAGTTAGCAATATTTTATATCAACTAGCATTGGCACAGCCACATAATGTCTAAGAAATACTAAAAACACACAGCGACTGGATATAAAAAAATACCGGTAAAAGTTGAGTAAAAAAACGAAACCCCCACCGGATGTAAAATCAAAAGTAAACATTTTTACTCTGAAGGCAGAAAAATAACCGTTAAATTTTTACTTCCGCGCCAGTAGGGTTGTATATATATAATTACATGTATGTATAACAGATTAATAGATATACGGAACACAAACATTACTTTTAAAACTTTTAAAGACATGTCACCCAGACAGTAGAGAAAATACTGCAAAATAACAAACCTCTTGTTTTCTCATCAACTGCCTCTAGTACTGCAATCCCGGCCTGTTTGTCTGCTTGAAACTCTAACATTGCTTTTTTTTTTGCGGCATAATTTGCTTTATTTGCTGTTTCTTGTGCCTTGTCAACAATTTATAGAACCCTGTTAAAAGGGTTTATTTACTTATTCATCAAACATATTATAACTAAAAGATTAATTTGTGTGAAGAAAAGTTATAAAGAGCACAAAAAGAATAATTATTATCTAAGAGACATTGCATTCACAGCAACCTAAACATTTAATAAACGATTTTTGTTTGGTATTCTTGCGTAAACTGCCTCAGTTAGAACATTAAAAAAAGAACTAAATGCCGAATGCGCCTTTTATTGGGAAGTTGAAAACCAAATTTATTTTTCTAGGATGTCCTTGTTGTTGAGAAAAATTATTGTGAATTTTAGCCTGTAGTTTTGTAAAAAAAAAAAGTACCTTTTACTGCTTAATCAGAAGCCTCGACACTTTTGCCAAGAAGCTCCTCCGATTTTCTTGATACCTACTCTGCGACTTTCTGTCCATTTTGAGCACTCTCCTCTGTTTTCTGTTGGAACTTCCCGATGCCTGCTTTTGCGTTTTCACTCAGCTCTATGACTGCTTCTGTCCCTTTTTTCGCGCTGTTAATTGTAGTCTTTTGAAGATTTTGAACTTTTTGTTTTGTTCCTTTAACAACGTCTTTTGCATTTCCTTGTTGTTCTTCGGTTGTTGTGCCCTTCAAAATATCACCAGCTGTTTTTTGACCTTCAGTTATTAATTCTTTTATACTGTTTTGGGCGTCCGTCTTTTATTTGTTCTCATCAAGAGCATAAACAACACCGCCTGGAATGAAATATCGACACAAATGTGCTCAAATAATTATAAATACTAAGTATTTATCTTGTTGTTTAACATGGCATGCATGGTGCAAAATAACCTCAAAGAAAATGCTTAGCAGCAGGCTCCAGACTTCCGGAAAATGTATTCCTCTCTGCTCATTCACATTTGTTTAATGAATGCCTCAACCATATCAACACTTAATCACGTGAATACTTTATTGAGTTTTTTCTTGTTATACAGATTTTCTTCAATTTCTATTCGAAATTTATAAGGGAATTTTGCTGTAATAAATAATAGAAATTCGTTTTATCTAACGCCTTTAATGAAAAACCCCCAAAACTCAGTTATAAAGTTGCGTTAAAAAGCAAGTATTCCAAAGCTGGAACAACATTAGCAATATAAGTCTTTGAATCTTTGGCAAGCAGCACAACCAAAATATTTATTGATTGAAACCGAGACAATACTCCTCAAGTTAATTTATATATCCATGCAGTGTCCTCTGAAAAGTTCTTCAGAAGTTTAGATATCTGAAACCGGCAGTAACGTTTTCATAAATTTAATGTGTCTAGTTGTTAAATAAATGTTTTTGAAGAGAAATGTAGATTAACATTTTCCACAAAGAATTTATGATGTTTTCGTAGCTACTAAATACGCACAACTGGTTGAACTTACCTGGTCTATTCGATGCTTTTAATGAACCAGAAAGATAATCTAAGTTACTGGTCGTTTCTTCTTGAATGGTGCCGCTATCTTCTCCAGAAGCCGTGATATTATATTTAGTTCTACTAAGCAAAACAGTAACCTTTTGCATTTCTTTCTTCATTATTTCAGTTTCAGAAAGAATCAACTTTTATGAGCGATTTTTAATAGATTTTGATTCAGCCTCTGTGGGCATTTCACTGTCCAATTTTGATTTAATGCTCTTGCTTTTTGTTAGAACATTCTGCAGTGGCAACATCAAGTCCTTTACTTCATACACTACTTCATAATTCTCAACTAAATCAAGTTTGACTAGTACATCCAAACTTTCATTGCTATATTTAATCAGTTTTTCAGTAACCTCTTTTAGCGTAGCAGGTATGTTCCCCTGTGAATTCAATATATCTGTTAATATAGTTTTGGAGAAACGATATCTCTCGTCAATTTTTTTATAAAGCCGATTACATAAATAGACCAATATCTTAAAAAATTTTTTGAGAATCTGAGGGTTCAAAGTTAGAGCCATTTTCAAATAAAGAAGATTCTTTCAAATAATCTTTTATGTTTTGTGGAATCTTTATTTCTTTTGCAAATACTTTCAAAGTTTTCGACATAGGCGTTCATGGTATGATTTAACGCTGACGCCTAGTGTTATTATTTTTCCAGTTGTCACCCACTCAGTGTTTCGTTTTTTAGTCGACTGAGCTTCTCAGTCATGGCATCAAGTTCATCAGAATTTATTTCAAAATGTGGTAGAGTTACATTTGAAGAACTAACTTTGTTCAACAGTGGATTGTTCTTTATATCATATACACAGCTTCCGTAAGTTCCAATCTCGGACAATGTCTCTTTTGCAGTAAGATTCATATTTTAAGTTTTATTTAAGTCAGAGTCAATCAGTTGCATATATTTGTCTGGATCTGAAGAGTCCAGTATCTTTGACAGTTCAGTTAACAGATTTTTTATTCTTTGTACGTCTCCTAGATTTTTCATTGTTTTTTTTCGTTCCATTCCTTACATCATTTATGTTTTATCGAGATTTGAATACTCCAATTTGATCGTATCAATGGTTTCATTCTTTAATCGATGTCATTTTTCTTTTAGTTGATCAATGTCGTTTTTGGTTTAGTTTTATATTTGGTAAATCTATGCTTGAAGTATTTATTAAATGGCTCACTGTGTGGTTTCCTACTAGATCCAAATATAATTCTAATGTCTTAATATCAGCCAGCTTGTCGCTTCACCACATGTTGGTCTAGTCACTCTGAGATAAATGTGTTAACTTAGTTCAAGAAAACATATGTTGATGAAATGGTCAATGTACATCTGAAACATGTGGTGATCAAATAGGTGACTCATTTTCACAACCGTTGATAAGTTTTAAAATGTGGTGACACTGGGCTGTCATATGGTGCATATGGTTACATTATGCCGTAAATATATATAAACCCATATGTGGCATATAGCATATGATATGAAATTTCCTTGGATATTCAAAAAGTCTCTTTCCCTTTGGCGATAATGTTCGCACATTCCGACAGAAGTCGAAAAGAAGAGGAGTACAAAAATCCTTTAGAAAAATCCAGATAAATAAACAGATGAAAAAAACTTTGGTTGCAAATGTCCTGACCAGTTCTCTTTCAGGTTATTACAGTGTAAATTCTTCTTTTTACATTTTTCAGAGTGGATTATTTAACATGGATAGTAATGATTTTACATGTGGCTTTGGGGTTATGGGTTCTAACAACCGATTCTAAAATAAAATATAAAGGAAAATTGTAACTCATGAATTACACTTCCAAGCCTATCTCACAATTACAATCATAACCATAATCATCACAATCATTATCACCATGAGAGGTCATGATAATCGTCGTATGTCGTATCATCTCCATACACTTTGCTTCACCATGCTGCAGGTGGTTGTAAATTACTACACCACGTCACTGCACCTCGCGACGCATCGTGGCGTGTCACACATCTTCGTACATGTCGTGCCAGCTCATCGTAGACTAGTGCACACGTTGTACCACATCGCTGTAGGCTTCATCGTATCGTAGAAGGCGCTTCACTAGTTGCTTCACACCGATACAAGTCGTTCCATCCCCTTGAAAGTCCCTGAACACGTTGTTCAGAAAACTGTTTCCAGGAGATGTTTTCCATTTCAAGTGTTCTTATATCTCTGAAAATAGTGTCGACCCTCCAAAGAGGAATTATTTCTCAATTTTCTAATGGTTCTCCAAATTACCACAAAAATACAGTTCAAATGTGTAAAATACATTTTTATGAGTTTCAGTGGGTTGCATCGCTCCTCCTACCTTCTATTGGTTGGCATTCAGTCAATCTGCTCACAAATGTGCCGTTTGTGGCAACTGATACTCTGTTCATTTGTCGCACATTTCAACGTTCTTGATGTTGTCTCAGTTGTATTGGGGTCCTCATTTAGCTATATTTTTGTAAACGGATTCAATCATCGCCTTCCTCGTATCTGGACTTTAATTTGTAAGCAACTGATGCTTTGCTGGTTCAGTAGGATCAATTGGCACTGTGTGCGTTTCCTCGGTCAACGTCCAACCCACTTACCCCTTCTTTAGTCTGGTGCCTATGATTTATGGTGTAAGTGTATTAAGAACGAAAGGTTTCTGTTAACTCTATGGAGACTTATCGTTCAATCCTGAGTTTCATACTGAACAGAACTTCCGGCTGCGTATCAGCATCTTGAGAATATCTTTTCTAATTTGGTCATGTGGTTCGACATCACTCCAAGTAGGTTATGATATTGTCTTTATTGTTAATAGTGGCGTATTAAGTAGTGTGCAAAATAAAACCAGGTGTAGAGATGAACAAGAGGCTATCTCGATCAAAGTTGAGGTGACCGAAGATAATTTAAAGTGGCCCGAAAAGTCAATACAAATAATGAATAAACTAACATATTCAATACCACTCTGAGAAATGCCTCTAAAACGTTTTGCTTCTATTTACATCTTCCCTCCTGTTTTTGTGCTTTCACTAGAAATGCCTCGGTGGTAAAATTGATGCCCTGACATTCGGATAATTCAACTGCATGTCATATCAATCCTGAGAGATGTTATACTTTTAACAGCATTAACGGCAAACAGCAGTGTTAGAATTGGAAGTTCAACCTCTGGTACTGTATTTTTTGTGATCACTGAATGCAATCAAAAGTATTGCAAGAGATAATTAGTATAGATACTGATACAAAGTTTTACCAGGCTGTGTGTTAAAAGTGAAAATTCTGAAGCCCATTGATGGCCTCGAGGACCCAAAGTCTAGTCAACCGCCTGAGTACAAGCATTTGTATCCAAATTCGGTCACGATATTTCCTGTTAACAAAGCCCATGCAAAACTGAGTTGCAACTACAAATTCAACAAGCAGTGGTGAAAATGTCGCCAAACCGAGCAGTCAACCATGCGACCACGACCACTCGTAAATGCACTCACATTTTTTCACAAGTTATATAATAAATACAAAAGTCATCCGTTAGGAAACCCACATGAAGTTCTACCGCAAAGATTCACATGCTTTGTATGGGTTATATATCCATATGACCCATACATACGACAGTGTTAAAAGTCAAAATTCAAAGTACAGTACCTTGAACGTCAACTCAAAATCATCAAAAATCTAACCAGAGCAACACTCACTGGTTTCATTAAATTTCGTTTACAGATTGTGGCAGAATCTTGTTCACAAGACACACACAAAAATACCCCACGAGTCTGAAAGTCCAACGATGACCTTATGTGACCTCTTTAGGAACTAAATTCTAGTCAATGCCAGAGGTCATCCACGTGAAAACTCAAATCAAGTTTAATCAAAAGCATCAAAATCTTTTGGAATAGGTAAAATTGTGTTGTGTTGGCTCTAACAGGCGTTCAAGTCAAAAATGCTATGCCCCCATATCGCAGTGAGGTCAGAGCATAAAAAATGTAACAATTAGCGCTGCATATGTAAAAAATAGACAAGATTATATTTTTCAATATGGCATTGATTCTTTACCTGTTATTCTATTCGCAAGTAGTATTTTTTTTAATTTCGAAAATATCGGTTTGTTGTCTACGAAGCCTTCAATATGAGTTTTCCAATGTGTTAAACATTGATTACCGTGATACATAATAGAAATTTTGTGAGATATTACCGCAAAGTAAATTTTGAACGGTTTCCGATGTTACTTTGTTTATTATGCGTTGTCAACCAAACGATCAATCAGAGTCGGTGCGGTGTCAGTCATTTGATCAAACCATGCCCAACTTATTGCGATCCAATAAACAGGTGTTCTTCTCCGTCTACATTATTGGAATCATGAACGAATCAAACTCAGGGTGAAATGCATATTTTTTTATTTAATTTATTTTGGATATTATATTTATGTATAGTGTACATTTCATCTTTATGATTTACGGATTATGGTTTGTTGACTTCGCTGGTTCCTACACGTGGTAGTTCTGGGTTTTGTCAAGCAGACTTTCGTTCGGTAAATGCTTCCCGGCCATCAAGAACTTGAGTATGGGTTACAGGTAAATAACAGTGAGGTGATTTTGAGTGATTTTCTCATAAATCCTATGTTGTCCTTTTCTGTTCTGGCAGCTACAGGGCATCGCAGGGTCGTTGAACACGCGGTTAAATCTATACTGGTGAGCTCGCGTCCTCCGCATGGCCGATACTGCGGCAACTTTCCTTGTAAAGTTGCAACCACTATCTCTGTCTGTGTCAGCCATGCACGCATTGGTGTGTTGTGACGACTTAACACAGTGTTAAGTAGAGGAACCGCTGATTTCTACCTCTGGTGCGGCGACTAAGACGTCCGCGTAATCGCCACAGCATTGGCGCACCTGTTACGGGTACGCTATCTCGACACTCTGTCGGGTCGTTGCATCGCCAGCAAGGTGTTCGCAGTGGTCGTGTGTCAGGTATATAACTGTATAGATACAAATAATTCTGTCGACAGACATACGATCACGTGGTCGAGTAGGTGTCGATGTTGTTACAGAGCGATCTAACACAACGTAGTGTTGCATGTTTATACGTCGCTGTCACGACTTCAACATGTCTCGATCCCGTGGCCGATTATTATGGCGGCGTCTCGCTCATGTCTCGCTCTTGTCAGTACTGTCGGGGGTCGTTCACGTCGGCACTGTGCCACGTCGTGTCTACAGCAACTCCGTCACGTGTCACTCGCTGCAGCGACAGATATCTACGCAGTGTCGAGTTGTGTATGTCAGGGGTCGCTTACATAGGGTCTAGATGTTAATGTGGCTATATCGGCTTTTACACTGCTTTCAACTCATTAAGAAGTGCTTAAGTCGTATTGTCTTTTATTGAACAACAGCAACAACAGTTATTATTGCATACTCACGTTTCTGTCTTTCTGCTGTAGACCCACAGCCGATTCCAAACTTCTGTGCCCACATCAAGCGGGGAGGTGATCAGCATATCTACGCCGTTAGGGCATACAATCCTGCACCCTCGATAATCGCTGCAACCAGTGTGCACACCTGGAGGACTTACTTTCTCGTTCTTGTTGCAACAAAGAGAGACGGCTCGTTGCGTGAAAATAACCGCAACCCTTCGAAAAGTGAGAAGTCATCAACCTCACAGCAAATTTAATTACCTGCCACTATGTCTACGGTTAATAAGTCGCATATAGATGTATCAATCAAGAGCAAGACGTCTAGACTCAAAATTGTGCTGATGTCCTTACCTGCTGTAACTCTGTCGTCACCAGGGGTCTACTTTGTCATGTATAGTGCCCTCTTAAATATGTAGCTAAGAATTATTTTGAATGAGTACGTCATGACCCCAACTCGAGCACCTGTTATTATGTACCGCGTGATTGGGGATAGACAATAAAGTAGCCAGTAAACAAGAAGCCGTCTCTTTACAACATTAGTCCAAATACTAAAATATAGGACTTATGACATACTTAGTGGATCATTATCAATGAGACGTCACATCGGCTATGGATACATGCATTGTAAGATCGAACTCCGCGGTAAATGCATCTATCCAGTGTGTCGTAGCGACACCAGTGCCTGTTTATCCTTTACTCAACGCTTAACTATGGAGAAAAACAAACTTGTACAATATGCTGTTATACCAGAAGTAACTGTTTCAGCGGTAACTGAGTCCCATATTGATGCAATCAATTTCTCAAAGACACATCCTGGTTGAGTTCAAGATTTATCTTTCGCACTTAGTTTTAATCTGCACCTGGATACGTTAAGACATACTTCGGACGAGGAACTCAAGGTGCGACGGGGCCTCGCATCAAAATCAGGGTTGGTGACTTCAGCTACATCGCGGCTTAACACCGTTGCTACAGCTACTGTCACCACGGTATCCAGTTCGTCGAAGTCAAAACAGATAGACAGACAATCAGAAAGCTTTAACCCCACATAGCAGCAGGGCCAGAGAAAGACATTCGATCATGCCTTCCACGCCAGCGCCTAAGAAGAGATCAGGACCATCGCCATCTTCTACTTCAAGCTTAAAGAAGGTTGACCCTCCAAAGCAGAGGTAGCAACCAATTAAAGTGTTCGGCCGAGATAGCACAGCGATCTCCATCAAATACTTAGGTTACTTGCAAAGTACCTAAATCAGGCATAAATGTGCCCGTAGGAGAAAAGGCAAAAGATTTTTTTGCAAGCCTGGCAAGCCGTAAGAGCTCAAAAACACTGGTTGGTTGCGTTGGTGTACAAATTACCGTTTCCAAGGGACATGTCGGGACACCAAATCCTTCTGTCGCTAACCAAGTTTCTCGACAATTTTTAGTCATATCCTTTAAACACCAGCCAGACAAGCAACTGGCATTACACACCATGATTCATGAGCTGGTAGACAAAAATCTGTCCGATGAATACCTTCACATTCCAATATACAAAACTTCTCGCCGTTATCTATTCTTCAGGATACGGGGACAAAACTATTGGTTTCTTGCCCTACTATTCGGTTTGCCGACAGCATCGTTTGCGTTCATCGCAGTTATGAAGGTAGTCAAACGCTGGGGTCAACGCTGGCGTCGGATTGCTCATTTCCAATATATCGACGATTGGATGCTTGTGAACGAAAACAGGCATGTCTCAATTGGCTACTTTATTCAAACAGTACGGTGTCATTGGTCTGTTGATCAATTCAAAAAGAGTCGGAGTTTGTTCCGGTTCAACGGATGGAGTTATTGGACGATCTCTTAGATTATAAGGGATAGATCATTTTACACTCCAAATTTCTTCAAAAATTATCAACTCTGATTGCCCAAGTCGTGTCCACTCCCAATCCTCGGGTTTCTGTATAACAGTCTATTCTCGGATGACTGGTTACCACGGAAAAGACGATTTAGTTATGACAGGCGTCATTTTTGTGAATTTCAACGTGTGGTTCTGAGGGCGTTGCGTCGTGGCAGGTCGCCACATCATTGACTAAAGCTCTCTTTATTAGCACTGAGGGATCTGCACTGGTGGTTGTGTCAGATGCAGATGCAGATCCAGACCGATGCGTCTTGCAACGGTTGGGGTTTTTCTTTTACCTGGGGCACACTTAAAAGGAACAGTGGTCGGATCACGCACGCACGCTACATATCAGTGTGTTGAAAATGAAAGCAGTATTGCTTGCTTGTCAGCTCCTGTCTACGTTTCTCAAGACCACGCGGTTCATTTTCTTGTGAACAATAATACAGTGATCTCTTATTGTCCAATCAGGGTAGCGCACGTTCACCATTGTTCTCTGGTCTCACAAAAGAAGTGCTCTTGCATTCTCTCAGCAATAATTTTATCATTCAAGAGTCACACATTGCAGGAAGTCTCAACGTTCTCGCCAGCCTGGCGTGCAGAACAAGCAAATTCGGTCAGACGGAATGGGCTTTTAGCACATTACAAGTTTCAATGCATTGTAGCTCAGTCGCCGTGAGGGTCGCCCCAGGTCGATCGCCTCAGTCATCTTCTCCCAGTGTACATTTCTCCGTGTATGGACTTTGCAGCATTAACAATCAATGCCCAAGTCTGCCACCGTCTTCTCTAATGCTGAACGTTTCTCATGAAGATTTGGCATCTGTTGCTTGTAGTTTCCGATCTTCCAGAACTGTATTGGTTTCCTTTGTTGATACGGTTACCGTGCGTAAAGAGTTTTCCAATTCCCCTGGAGTACGGCAGTATGTGTCAACAAGTTTATTTACAGACTCATTGAGGCATGTTTCGATAGAGGCATTGATCCGACTTTTTCTTTACCTTTTTGAAGTCTGAAAGGTTTCAGTTAGATCGATTATGACATAACGCTCAGCTCTCACGTTTATCCTGAAGCCCTCCTCTGGTTATAATTTGTCTGCCTCTGGTGTATTGTCGGATTTTATCAGGTCCTTTCAACTGGAGCGTCCTCCCTCAGGTCAGTGGTACCTTGAGATTTGTCCCTGGTTTTGAAATATATCACTTCTCTACTCTTCCATCACTCTAATATTTCAGACAAATTACATACATTGAAGTACATTTTCTCTTGTCGCCCTGCCGTCGGGCAAGGGCCGTGCAGAGATACGTGCAATGCAAAATTCTATCAGTCAAGTTAATGGTTCGTGGTAGGCCATGGTACTGAAACAATTACCGTGTTTCTGGGAAAGACGCATATTGCAACCAAGGGCTTAGGCACATTTAAGCAAAGTGGGATACAGCCTTGCCAAGTGTGAGGTCACGCGGCAGTATCAACACCTTGTCGTTGTGCCCTTTCTCCTAACTATGCGCATAAAATAAACGATCAGGTACTTACCGTAGCACGTTACGGCGTCGTCCATTTCTATCTTTCATGTGTAGTATCAAAATAGATCTTTCTAAAGCGTGCATATCTAATTATATCAAGGAAATCATATTGTTAGCATATGATGATATTCTGAAAGAACCTGAAGATATAATGCGAAAAAAGTTGACAATTAAAGCGCATCAGGTCAGACATGTAGTGCACTCTGCACAGTCCCAGTGGTGTGTCAATGCGTGGTTTATTGTTGGCTGTTGGGCCTCTCCAAACATGTTTTAAACATTATTTGCAAGAATACACAACTAATAGTTTACTAGTTTGCATAGTCTTGGTCCGTTCGTTGCTGCTGAGTCAATGATTCATAATAGTCCTTCTTCTTGCAAGACTTCTCAGCAATTTGACGGAAAGAACATCTTCAAGAAGCAGAAGGCGGCTAAATAGTCTTTGTCGATGTACGGTTCAACCATGTGCCGACCTCAGTGTAATTGTTCCCGTCACATGACTGACGATGTGTCAGACTGAGGGAGATTTCTTTCAAAGACAATGCATCCGGAAACACTGAACGTGGCACTCAGGGGACTTCCATTCTTTTTTATTCGGTGTGCCGCTGTTAATTCATAAAATTAAGATCTCTCATTTTTGAGATTACCAACCAGGCCATTCGGATCAAAGCTGGGAAAGCTCAAGCCAATTTCAGATGACATCGGGCAATCAAGCTTTCTGACACTACTTATTTATACCGATTTACTTCACAAAAAATCATTCTCTGAAGTTGTTTTTGCTCGTTTGGCTATTCGAGTGCTTATATTGTCAGAAATAGCCGCTGCAGTTGTATAATACCTTTCTTTCCGGAGACCCTGTCGGATTCCGCGAAAATAATTCCCATAATATAGAGGAATTTCTTTCTTTAAATATATTCAAGACCTAACCACAACGGCGATTTGGTGTGTTGTTTGTATTATCTTTTACTCCGGAGACCATCTCGGGATTCCGCGAAAATAATACTCACTACTCATAACAGAGCGGAGCTAGTTTTTAAAATATCCATCAACTCTGTTTAGTAGGGAGAAAACGGGGGTTTGAAAACAGGAAGTGACGTCATAGTGACGTCACGTGGTGTTTTCAAACCCCCACGGGGGTTCTAAAACAGTGACGTCATATTGACGTCATATTAAGGTCATATTGACGTCATATGGTTATCATATGGTTATCATATGGTTACTATATGGTTACCATATGGATGTCATAGTGACGTCACGTGGTGTTTTCAAACCCCCACGGGGGTTCTAAAACAGTGACGTCATTATGACGTGATCTAGACGTGTTATGAAGGTGATATGGAGGTGATATAGAGGTGATATGGAGGTGATATGAACGTCATATGAACGTCATATGAACTTCATATGAACGTCATATGAACGTCATATGAACGTCATAATGACATAATATGGAGAGTGGGCGGCCATTCAAACAACCATTCAAACGGGCGGCCATTCAAACAACCATTCAAACAACCATTCAAACGGGCGGCGATTCAAACAACCATTCAAACGGGCAACCATTCAAACGACCAGTCAAACGGGCAGCCAGACAAAATGACACCCGGACAAAATGGTGCCCGGACAAAATGACACCCGAGCACCCGAGCACCCGAGCACTCGAGCACTCGAGCACTCGAGCACTCGAGCACTTGAGCACTCGAGCACTTGAGCACCCGAGCACTCGAGCACCCGAGCACTCGAGCACTCGAGCACTTGAGCACTCGAGCACTTGAGCACTCGAGCACCCGAGCACCCGAGCACTCGAGCACTTGAGCACTCGAGCACTTGAGCACTCGAGCTCTTGAGCACCCGAGCACCCGGACAGCAAAGGGTTCATAGAGACATGGTTAGAGCTGGCCTGCTGTGTATTTTGACCCATCAATGACGTCACACAGAGCGACTCAAGCTTACAACCAACTGATGGATAGGCAATCCGGGGCCAGCCGTACAGTAGGTCGACAGGCCCCCCGGGGCCTGCCATCACCAGCTTGGCAAGCCCCCCGGGGCCTGCCAAACATCAGGTTGGTAGGCCCCCCCCCCCGGCTCACCAACCCATGAGCCCCCCCCCCCCGGCCCAGCACTCTTTCAGAATACACTGTATCTATATGGGTGAGCTAGTCGACAGACCCCCCCCCCCCGGCTCACCGGCCCATGAGCCCCCCCCCCCCGGCTCACTGGCCCATGAGCCCTTTTCTCGCTCTCTAACCAAGCCATTGCAGCAGCACTCTTTACCCTTAAGGAAGAGAGGTGTCTCCATGCATTGTGGCCATATACAAGCAACAATCCTTTCTTTAAAGCTTTCTCACTATTCTAACACCTATGACAACCAAACCAACGGACACCCAGACACACGGACACCCAGACACGGACACCCAGACACACGGACACCCATACATACGTTTTTTTTTGGTTTTTTTTTAGTTTTTATCCCTCTTCACCCACATCAAACCAAACCACGGAAACAAGTGTTTTTAGGGCTTTTACCGTTCTCCAAGCACACACACACCATCACTAATGGATTGCCGTGGCAGCAATTAAAAATGAGCACTCTTTTTCCTTAAGGAAGAGAGGTGTCTCCATGCATTGCGACCATATACAAGCAACAATCCTTTCTTTAAAGCTTTCTCACTATTCTAACACCTATGGCAACCAAACCAACGGACACCCAGACACACGGACACCCAGACACGGACACCCAGACACACGGACACCCATACATACGTTTTTTTTTATTTTTATCCCTCTCTCTTTCCACACACACCAAATCACGGCAGCAACTGTTTTTAGGGCTTTTCTCGTTCTCCAAGCACACACACCATCACTAATGGCTTGTCGTAGCAGCAATTAAAAGTGAGCAGCCATTGCCTCCTTAAGGGGGAGAACTCTCCATGCATTGCGGCTACGAAAACCGAACACACACACACACACACACACACACACACACACACACACACACACACACACACACACACACACACACACACACACACACACATAGACACACATACATACGTTTTTTTTAATTTTTATCCCTCTCTCTCTCCACACACACCAAATCATGAAAGCAACTGTTTTTCTGCCTTTTCTCAATCTCTAACCAAGCCATTGCAGCAACAATTAGTAAATGAGCACTCTTTTTCCTTAAGGAAGAGAGGTGTCTCCATGCATTGCGGCCATTTACAAGCAACAATCCTTTCTTTAAAGCTTTCTTACTCTTTTAACACCTATGGCAACCAAACCAACGGACACCCAGACACACGGACACCCAGACACGGACACCCAGACACACGGACACCCAGACAGTCCTTTTTTTTTTGTTTTTTTTTTAGTTTTCATCCCTCTTCACCCACATCAAACCAAACCACGGAAACAAGTGTTTTTAGGACTTTTACACGCATATCCCATCACTAATGGCTTGTCGTAGCAGCAATTAAAAAGTGAGCAGCCATTGCCTCCTTAAGGGGGAGAACTCTCCATGCATTGCGGCTACGAAAACCGAACACGCACGCACACACACACACACACACACACACACACACACACACGCACAGACACACATAGACACACATAGACACACATACATACGTTTTTTTTAATTTTTATCCCTCTCTCTTTCCACACACACCAAATCACGGCAGCAACTGTTTTTTAGGGCTTTTCTCGTTCTCCAAGCACACACACCATCACTAATGGATTGCCGTAGCAGCAATTAAAAATGAGCACTCTTTTTCCTTAAGGAAGAGAGGTGTCTCCATGCATTGTGGCCATATACAAGCAACAATCCTTTCTTTAAAGCTTTCTCACTATTCTAACACCTATGACAACCAAACCAACGGACGCCCAGACACACGGACACCCAGACACGGACACCCAGACACACGGACACCCAGACAGTCGGGTTTTTTTTTGTTTTTTTTATCCCTCTCTCTCTCTACACATATAGAAATAGCCACAACTGATTCAGCGTTATATTTCTCAAGCCTGGGTATTTTTTTTTTTAAACCCAGACAGTGGCTTATTTCTCTCTCTCTCTTCACACACATAACACAGCAAACGGTCAGACGGACAGATTTAGCGTTTCATTTCTCATGCCAGGGTATTTTTAACCCAGACAGCAATTTGTTTTGCTTTCTCAGACGGGCAGACGGACAGATTTAGCGTTTCATTTCTCATGCTAGGGTATTTTTTAACCCAGGCAGCAATTTGTTTAGCTTTTTCAGACGGTCAGACGGACAGATGGAGCTATAAATCAATGATTTATAGTCCTCTTTTTTTTTTAGCATTTCCCACACTCTCATTCATACTAAGATTGTCTGATGAAGCGTTTCATTTCGTAATAATGGGAGGGCCGCTAAAAAGCAGCCCTGGAGGGATTTCCGTAGTCTGGTCCTGGTCACTGCCTCTTGTCATCAGTTCTCCTGCCGCTGTCACTGCCTCCCGCCATCGGTTCTCCTGTCGCCGCCACTGGCGCCGCCGCTGACGCCACCGCTGGCACCGCTGCCGCCACCAACCTCGCCACAGCCACACTTCCGCTTATGTGCCACAACCGCGACCCTGCTCGAGGTGAATCCTTTGCCCTGGACACTACAAAAATAATATTCGGACTTCAAAGCCTCCGGGCATTGCTGCTCATGCAATCTCATTGAATATTCTGCCGGAAAGCCAAAATGGCAGAATTTACAATAATTAACATTATCCAAAGTGCCCAAGATTTGCATGACCTCCTGGAAATCTGACTCTTTTCTAGAGACATTCTCCAGTTTCACCTGAGCAGGTTCGTTGTTGCGGTCAGTGTTTGAAGGTGACTGTATGAAGCTGACTGTATCCGAAATACTGGCGACAGCGATTGCAAGCTCATCGTCAGGAGCTGGTGGCGGACTGTCCGGTCTTGTAACGGTTGCGCTTGGTGCCGCCAGCACCTTCCGGACAGTCACATCAGCTTCCTTTTGATTCACTTTCAACGGGGTCGTCATCGTTGACGCAGCGACTTTGACAGGAGTTGCTCTGGCAGGAGGAGTCTCTGTCATCGTTGCTGCGATCACTCTGGCTGGAGGAGTCTCTGTCATCGTTGCCGCGGTCACTCTGGTCACTCTGGTCACTTTGGCCACTTCCTGGCAGGGCGACGGGTCCCTGGGCGGCGAACGATGGCGTAGTCGCTTATGGCTCTCCTCCGCCGCCCTGCCAAACAGGTTGAACCGTTCCTCCGGTCTGTTCCCAAGGAAATCCCTCCACTTTCGAAACAGAAAAGTTTGATATTCAATGTAAATCTCCTCCCAGAAGTTGATATCCTTCGGTGATAGGAAGTAGCGGCCCCGAAGCTCGTCCGAAAAAAACTCGTCCTTATACAACATGGTTGAATTTCGATGTGCTCGCTTCCGAAACAGAAAAATTTGATATTCTATAAATATCTCCTCCCAGAAGTTGACATCCCTCGCTGATAGAAAGTAGCGACCTCGAAGCTCATCAGAAAAAAACTCGTCCTTGTACTGCATGATTTAATTTTGATGTGTTCGCTTCAAAGGTTCAAAGCAGACTGACTGCACACAGACTGCAAAGCAAACTGACCGACCCCCCCCCCCCCGGCTCACCAACCCGTGAGCCCCCCCCCCCGGCTCACCAACCCATGAGCCCCCCCCCCCCGGCCCAGCACTCTTTCAGAATACACTGTATCTATATGGGTGAGCTAGTCGACAGACCCCCCCCCCCCCGGCCCAGCTACCTAGTGAGCCCCCCCCCCCCCCCTCCCGGCTACTTTTTACGCCGCTGGCTCACGGCTCACCGTCAGTAGTATAAAAAGGTCGGGTCGACACCACTCTAATCATTGTATTGCCAAACCATCATGGAGACGTCTCGAAACGCAACAACGGCTAGCAACATGGAAATTGATAGCCTGTTCAGCAATGAAACAATGGCTTTTACAGATGCAGTTTTAACTGCAGAGGAGACTGCTGCCTTCCTAAGTACACTAAAAGAAGCTGAAAAAGCCTTGGAGGAAGCATTAGGGGCTCCGTCAGCCGTGTCTACAGTACAGCAAACTAGGCCTGAAGAAGTACAGCCAGTACAGCAAGCAATGCCCGATCCCGAGGGATCTGACTACCCGTTCTGGGTTGCCAATGCGCTTGTAAATGGTAGCGCCAAACCACTTAGTACAAAGTTGCAGGCTCATCTAGAGCATCTTGAGGAGGAAGAAGTGGTCATGTCAAGCGATGACGACGGTGACGACGACGATGACGACAATGGCGACAATGACGACAATGACGACAATGACGACAGCGACGACGATGAAAAGCAGCTCAAATCTAAATTCGAATTGAGCAAAAGTATTCCTGTTACTGAAGAAGACGTCACGCTGTTGAAACGGAACTTTCAAGCAGTGATTCCTCTGATAGATTGTAACATTTTATGGTGCTTATGTGAAGAAGGCTTTTTCGACCAACACACATACATATACCTAACGGAAGAAGTGAACACTGTCATTCAGCTTATCTACATGCTAGAAGGAAACATAGAGCATGTTCCCGCGTCAGAGCCACAGTTCTCCGAAGCCATGACCAGACGTTTCGTTCAACTTATTAGAAGTCTTCATGAGGAACTTTTTAAGACATTATGTCTACCGGCGCCAAAGTGTGTTGATGAGGATCGCGATTTCAAATATGCAAAGGTCATGCTACATGGCTTCAAGTACCTTGAAGAACGTATTAAGGTGTACGAGATGATGGCCTACCTCTATGAAAAAGGATATTTCACCATGTCAATGCTCTTCCAATGGATAATTGGAAGTCGCAAACGAGGAGATTTTTTAGTGATCGTCATGAGACAATCTCTAACAGACGGTTTACCAACAGCCTTTCTGGATGGTTTCAACGAGATCACTCCGCGATTTAGCAAACATCTCATGAAAACATACATGTAATGTCCATATAAAAGGAGTGAGGTGTCAAGTGCAGTCATCATTCGACGCGCAGCCATGGAGAAGACAAGCAGCTTTAAAATTAGTGCAAACTTAACAATTACTGTGGAGCATGGACAATTTGGATTATTTCTTCGAATCAAACGTGGAGAGAGATGGCTTGCTTTATCACCATCCTTGTGGAAGATTGTGTGTCTGAACTTACCAAGATTACGTGACATTGGCTTCAAACTGTACTTAACGCAAACGAAATGGCTTGAAGTCATTTCATACTTGGATATGCGCTATGTGAGTTTTGTGCAAACATTCTTGCTTGAAGGGAAAGAATATACGCGTTACATCAACATGAATGATGGTGAATGGGAGACATTGCTTCAGGAGATGGATAACATTAACTCAACCTTATTGCCATGTACGGAATGTCATGGTAAGAAAACTCCTGTTAAGCTGCAAAAGGACAATCGGATGAAAGTGTCGAAGCTATCCAAGAAAAGACTGGCTGAAGTTCATTTGGAGAATATGGATGTGCAAAATCAACTTGGACTTACCTGTGAATATTGTGGTGCTTACGGATATGCTGAGGATTATGATTGTCACTGCCACAAGTACAATTGCAAGTTGTGTGAACCAGACAACTTCTGCAACAAGTGTGGCTTACTAACTGTTTCTGCGGAGTAAGACTGAGAGTCATTTGTTTGCCAACCGTCACAGTGTGCAGACGTGTTATATGGATATGTGAAAGATGGATGTAGAAACGTGTTTCAAGGACAAGTATGTGGACTACATGATAAGTGAACTGGCGCGTTTTGGATCTATTCAACAACAACTGCAACACTTTGACATTTATTGGGAACTTGCGCATTCCACGTTAAGCGTACCAAACTTACGTGAGGATTTCATCAAAGAGTGTATGTTTTCAAACATTGACGGAGCTGAGGAGTTTGATGTGGAAGCAGCATATCACTTCGCTCGATTTGATCCAAGACTGTTTGATGAAGTGAGAGAGTGGTTAATCTACATTGCAGTATAATGACAGACATTACATTGAGACAATATATTGTGCAAAAGACATATTGTGAAGAAATGTTATTAGCTGTAAAAAAGTTTGCATGTTTAGTATGTCCTGCTTGTCAAAATGAAGAGTGTTCAGAACATACCTGTCATTCTGCATGTGTCTATACATATTGGAATGAAGCTAAATATTACATTCATTTAGATAAAGTGTTAGATAATGCAAATCAACGCTGTGAAAAATATGGTGTAGATGCTATCACATTTGATGAATTAAGTTGTTGGTTAATGTTCATTGAAGATCAATGGACTCCAATTATTCACACCATTGTATCAATACTTGATTTGTAAGATATGTTGATTGAGCTTTTATAAAATTTAAGATATGTTAATAAAATTTAAGATGTGTTGATAAAATGCAAGATATGTTGATAAAATAAAATGCAAGATATGTTAACAAGTGTTGATCATTTAGTGTTAACATGTCGACGTGGAAAGACTACTTAACCAATATTTACTTTAAACCTGGTCAACCCGGGGCATTTGCTGGTCCTTACAAACTATATCACATATTAAAAAAACATGATCAACCAGTCACTCATTCACAAGTGAAGAAATGGTTACAGGATCAAGATGCCTTCAGTTTACTACAACCTGTAAAATACAGGTTTAAAAGGCAACGTGTCATTACACGTGGAATTGATGACATGTGGGATATTGATTTAGCTGACATGGGAAACATAGCTTCCTATAATGATGACACCCACTTTTTATTAGTTGTCATTGATGTGTTTTCCAAATATTTGTGGGTGCAGCCAATGCCTAATAAATCACATACCAGCGTCATAGAAGCCTTTCAAAAGATTTTTCATGAAACACAACGAAGGCCACGAACTCTAAGGTCAGATAAAGGAACTGAATTTAAAAACAGATGGGTAAAAGCATTTTTGAAGAAGGAGGGAATACATGCCTATACGACAAAGAATGAAACCAAAGCCAACTTTGCTGAGAGAGTCATTCGTACTCTAAAGGGAATGATGTATCGATATTTCCTTCATAATCAAACGTATCGATATATGGACATCCTTCCAGACTTAGTGTATAATTATAACCATAGACCTCATGGCTCCCTCCCTAATAAGTATGCTCCTGCAGATATTCGTAAAGACATAGAATCGAAAGTGTGGAAGTATATGTATGTAGACAAATTGAAATTAAAACCAAAGAAGAAGAAAAAACCCTACAAATTTAAAATTGGTGATCAGGTTCGCATTTCTCACATGAAATATGTATTTCAACGGGATTATCATATAAAGTGGACGCAAGAAGTGTTCATTATCACACATCGTTGTAAGAAGCAAGGAATACACTTGTATCGTGTGAAAGACTTTTTGGATGAAGATATTGACGGACATTTTTATGAAGAAGAACTGCAGAAAGTGACAAAAGATATTGAATCAGTCTACAGAATTGAAAAGGTCTTGAAAACACGAAAGAGACGAGGTGTTAAAGAATTATTTGTGAAGTGGTTAGGTTGGCCAAAGAAGTTTAACAGTTGGGTGAAAGAAACAGATATTCGAAAATGAAGCATCCATTCACGTGTTTGGTCTCTGGACCTACAGGCAGTGGTAAAACTTCTCTAGTTAGAGAAATTCTAGAACAAAAGTTAATTAAACCCTCTCCAAAAACCATTTTATGGCTCTATGCAGCAGATCAGCCTTTGTATAAGGGAATGAAAGGTGTGGAATTTTACCAAGGCATTCCAGATAACATTGAAGAGCGTTTTAACCCGAAAAAACCAAACTTACTCATCATTGATGACTTAATGACCAAATGTCATAGTGATGAACGCATGACACGTCTATTTAGTGTTGGCAGCAGTCATCAAAATCTAAGCATTATTTTTATTGTGCATAATTTGTTTCATCATGGTAGAGAAATGCGTAATATTAGTTTGAATACACATTACATCATTCTGTTTAAAAATCCTAGAGACAGTCAACAAATAAGTACATTAGCGCGACAAATGTATCCTGGAAAATCTCAATTTCTCATAGAAGCCTATCAAGATGCTACCAGCAAACCTCATGGCTATTTATTCATTGATTTGAAGCCGAAGACAAATGATCAACTACGTATTCGTACAGGCATTTTACCAAAAGATACACATTACGTATATGTTGATAAGGTGGTGTATGAACAAGAACCAAGTCACTTAACCATTCGCAGCCAAGATGTCTAAACGTATTCAAGCGAATCAACCTTTCCTTCACTTGCTTGCACGCAGCGGGCCTAAACGACGTAAATCCTTACTACAACAAGCTACTAAGGAGGAATTAACTAGCTTGTTTGAAATTTGTTTGAATATATTGCGAGGACATTTACCCTTAAGCTCAAAAAGGTATAAGTTATTCAAGCGTGAACGTCATACCCTACGTACACTGGCAAATAAGAAGATATCACTTCGAAGAAAAAAGAAGTTGGTTAATCAGAAAGGAGGATTTATTGGAGCTATTGCTAAATTTGCATTACCCTTGTTAGCTCAGTTGCTGTTAAAATGAAACATACTTTGAAAATGGTTCTCATTCCTGAATATGAATATAAAATGTTGTTAGAAAAGAAGGGAAAAGATGTTGAAATCAAAACGAAAGTGAATAAACTTTTACGTGGGAAACGAACTCGTGAAAAAGCAATAGAAATGTCTCAAGTGCTTGGACGTCATTTACGAACAATTCAATCACAACAACAACAACGACAAAAGTCTGTTACAGCATCTAATGCAGAAAAATCAGAAAAGTCTCAACAGTTTCTAAACCATTTTCAACCCATTTATCATGTAAAACTAACACAACTTCTGGCAGAACTTAAGAAATATGGTACGAGATGGACAGATAAAAATGAACTTGTTTTAAAAACAGGTACTGTCATTACAAATTCTAACATTATTGATTTGTTGAAAGAAGCATTGGTTGCTACAAAAAGAAAAGAACGACGAGAACCACCGCGTGGTTGGAAGCAGTTTATTGAGGAAATTGTAGACGCTAATATTCCAAAAACTGTTTTTGGCAAAAAGACAACTCGTGAAGATATTACAAAAGAGCAACAACAACGTCAACAAAGATTGTTTCCAGAAGGATGGGAAACTTTTTAACATGGATTAAAGAGCTATTGTGCTGTTGTTGTAAAGAAAATGGAAATAAAAATACTATTCCTGTAAAAATTAGGTGTGTTAGTGCTTGTTGTCAGGGAGAAGTAGTAGATACCAATTTAGATCATGTAGATAGCAATTTAGACAATAATGTAGACAGCAATGTAGAAAGTGAGGATGAAGAGTGTCAAACATGAAGTAATGTATATACACATCTAGTCTATCTACATCACATAAACGATTTAGCTGTCATGGAGTCAACAAGTTTTTACATTACTTTACCCAGCAATGCTAGTATGAACTATTATCCCAACAACAAGACTTCGAATTATCAAATTCGTATGCCTCGAACCATCTATCTGAACGGAAAATATGAAGTGGCATTAGCTGAAATTCAATATCCACATACATGGACAACCATGAGACATGGAATGGACTATTCTATTCAGTATCGACAACAACCACTGAATGATATTGTTCTTGACACAATCAATATTCCTTATGGTTACTACAGATCCATACAAGAAATATGTCATGCAGTCAATGAAGAAGCAACTAATTCTATGAAAGATGACCTTAAAGAAGGTATTCGGATAAAGTATGATAAAATTAGACGACGCGTTTTTCTATATCTAAAATACGGCTTTGAAGTGTCATTCTCCACTGGATTAGCTGAGATTTTAGGATTTATCCCAGATCAATGGTATACTGAAACGTGTACAGCTGAATATAAAGCTGATGTGAAACAGGGGTTTTATACACTTTATGTGTATTGTAGTATTTGTGAGCCACAAGTTGTTGGTGATTATTATGTTCCTTTGCTACGTTCTGTTGCAATACAAGGACATGATGGAGACATTATCATGAAAACTTATGGAGAACCTCATTATGTTCCTGTAAACACATCCAAATTTGATGTGATAGAAATGAATATTAAGGATGACACAGACCATAATGTTCCATTTCAAACTGGGAAAGTGATCTGTAAACTTCATTTTCGACCAAAAGCATTATGAAAGCATACACACACAATCCATCTATATATCGCAACCATTTTCTTCGTCAAGTGGGTGGAGAATTACCAGGATTTAAAGGAGCGCGAATACAATATGGAGATGGTATTGGTTCAATACTGGGATCATTGGCTCGAAAAGCTATTCCACTGCTTAAGACAGGGGCTAAAATCGTTGCACCACATCTTAAAAGGGCTGCAAAAGATATCGCGAAAGATGTTACAGGTCGAGTAGCACAACGTATGTTTGGTGGTGGGTTACGAGGACAAAAGAGACCGAAACGAGCAAAACGTGTCAGAAGGCGAAAGGCAGCTAAACGGATAACATCAAAAAAACATAAGAAAGATATTTTTTAATCATGTCTTTAATTCATAATCATTCTTGTGAATGTAGCCTTTCTCCATTAGAATGGTTTCACATACCACCAACGCAAACTGCTGTAGAAAAAAGTTATAATGTAGACTATCAACCAATGACTACCATTAGAGAGGGTGCTCCAATAGAATTCTACATTCCTGCGAGTACAGAAGAATATCTAGATTTAAAGAACAGTAAACTCCATATTGTATGTCGCATTGTCAAGGCTGATGGAACACTGTGTGGTGTAGATGATAACGTGTCATGTATCAATGATTTGTTTAATGGGCTATGGTCTAATATTGAATTATTTCTAAATGATCGTTTGATATCACATAGTAACAATACCCATGGTTATACTAGCATCATATCTCATCTCATTCATGACTCGGAAGAAAGTCTCCATTCTGAGCGATCTATGCGTCTCATCTTTAAAGATACTGCCGGATCAATGAATACTTATGAGGTGAAAAGACCTAATCATGAAAGATATGTATCAGGTTTTCATGTAAATATTGAAGGTGGTGATATAGCTGAAACAGGAAATAATGGTTTACATAATCGCTATTTGTATACACGTCTAAGCCGTGAGTTTGCGCTTACAGGTGGTTTAAGGGTAGATTTGTTTGAGCAGGATCGTTATCTTCCCAATGGTGTTAGTATGAAATTACGTTTACATAGACAAAAAGATGGATATGTATTAATGGCTGCAAATAATGGTTTTAAAGTAGAAGTGAGAGAAGCGTTTTTAACCATTCGCAAAGTGAGGGTTAGTCCAGGTATTCAGTTGGGACATGCAGATGCATTGATGAAAAGTCCTGCTAAGTTTATTGTTAATAGAAAAGAATGTAAAGTTTTAGCTATTCCAACTGGATTTCAATCTTTTGTGAAAGATAGCATCTTTTTAGGCCAATTACCAAAACGTATTGTCATTGGAATGGTTCATAATGAATCCTTTGCTGGAACAGTATTGAGAAATCCATACAATTTTGAACATTTTAATCTTAACTTTATGCAGCTTTACTCTGATGGTGAACCAGTCCTATCCAAACCTCTCAAGCTTGATATAAATCAAGGCAAATATCTTGATGCTTTTGAAACTCTTTACAAATCTTTTGACAGATTGGATGGCGAGAAAAGTTCCATTATAAAACGGGAAGATTGGCCTAGAGGTTATTCGTTGTTTTCTTTTGACTTAACACCTGATTATGATGGTGCTGATCATTATGCCCTTATCAAACATGGGAATTTGAGACTAGAAATGAATTTTGCTGGTGCCTTGCAAAATACAGTCAATGTTATAGTGTATGCTGAATTTGATAACATTGTTGAAATAAGTGCAAATCGTAGCATTCAATTCGACTACCAGTCATGAACACGAAGCAGATAGAAGCCATCCTATCCCATGATGCCACGACAAAAGACTTGTTTCAAGGTGTGTTTGCCATGGACCAGTTACCATCTTTACAACCCGGTGCCTATGTCATCAACACAGACGATCATGATGAGCCAGGAGAGCATTGGGTGGCAGTATATTATGACGAAGACCCTGCAGAATATTTTGACTCTTATGGACTTTTACCTATAGACAGTCGTTTGAATAAGTTTTTAAAGTTTAATTTCATTTATAATTCAGTTCCATTACAAACACCGATATCCTCTACATGTGGATTTTATTGTGTGTATTATATAATTCAAAGAGCTCGAGGACATAGTCCTTTTGAAATCATTGATGTATTAAGAAGAAGTGATGGTGATTTTGTTGTAAAGGATTTTGTATATAGACATTATAAACCATTATTTTATTGATGTTGTATTAGTTAAGTTGCATTAGTTAAGTTGTTGGTAATTGTGAATTGTATTATGAATATTGTAAATAAACAAGACAGTTTTATACAACATTCTTTTTTATTGTGTTATACATTATTTACATTTCACAATTATTTCACATTAAGCTTTTATTTTACAAATACATTCAATACATCAATAAACATATGCCATTCATACCAATCTAAATTAATATATGTATCATAGACATTACATCCACGTTTGTAAATGTTATGAAAACTAGCATAACACTGTCCATTACCAAACTTTATTATTTTAACATCTTTGTGTTCAGACAGTTTCAGTTCATATCCATGATCATTCATGTCAATGTTCATCACCATAACACACATGGGATGTGTCAGTTCAATGGACTTGGTGCCTCGCATGAGTTGCACTCCTTCCTCTTTGAATTCAAGCGTCAGGTTCTTTCCAATCCAATGCTTGTAACAGAGCGTGCCATTCCACTGTGTTGAGGGTGATGTAGTCGTAGCATTTTGTAAGCTCGTCATATTGGCGAAATCGTACAAACACGTCTAAATAGTTCTCAGTCACACGCACTTCTAAATCCTCTGAGAGTTTCAGGAGAAAGCCAGGTATCCTCAGCTTCTCTAGATGGTCTTTCAACACAGATTGTTCGTCAGTTGATAGAATGATATACTTTCCAAAATGTTTTAGCACGATGTCATCATATACGTTTCTCAGATATGAGAATCCATGCGTAATGGGTTCATATTCCGATAAAAAGTCTTCCATCTCGTTCAACAGTCAGATGAACTATGAGCTGTCTCCTTGTCTGCAAAGACGTTTTTATGCTCGCAAGATGGTGAAGAGTGGATGTTGTATCACTTCTAGGAATCGTAAGACTGCGCGCCAGTTCTTGATATCAAAGATGATCAAATCTGTATATGGTGTATCTGGCACAACTCCCTTATAATCCTCTGGATAATCCTGTAAAAGATTTCTACAGATTTCTACACGTATGTTAGAATCATATTCAGCCACCGTCACTTCCACTTTATTTTCAAGTCTACGTTTAAACCCATGTTCAAGTGGTATGTTTTTAAAGTCTTTCCACACTTCAGGTTTAAACCGATGATAACTTCTCTGAGAATCTAATATCACTTCATTCCTATCATTTACAGTAAGGTAAGCACCACCGTTCAGCATGAGTGCATTCATGTTTTTACCTTGTTATGAGCCACCTTCTTGTCTGCGAAGCCTTTTATCCACTTCTTTCACCTGCTTCTTCAACATTTTCCATTCAGGTATTGTCAGCAAGATACCCTTTTTCGTTGGACGGTTTTTTCCAGTCCCCTCATCTCTCAGGTACTTGCGAATGTTTACCACTCCTTCATTGCTTTGTTTCATAATCTTGATATACTTTCCATTTCCTAGAGAAAGCATTCCATCCCACGACTGTGGTGTTGGTGCTGTCTCCACTTTCAATTTCTTGATGGTAGTGGTAGGATTTTTCACTTTTAAGTCTTTAACTGCATCTGCAAGAGTATCCATATCAGTTGTAGATCTCTTACGACTTTCACGTTCCATGTTAACGCTTCAATGTTCACACCTCAAATAACTCTTCCGTTGGAGGACCTCCCCCTTTTATACCACAGCCTTGTAATGTCCATGCGCTAAAGTGGAATAGCCATCATTCAGCACATATCGCTTGTCGTCATATGGGGAGAGGGCTACTTTCCTCAACTTCTCCGAGAAAAGCTGGTGACTATGACTTCGGATAATGTGTCCTGTAGCCATCGTTTGAGTTTTCTTGAACAAACTGTCTCTATACTGCACATGTTTAATGCGTCTTTGACACGCGCGAGTGATGCCTTTAGCCGTACGTTTTTCTTTCCCACCACACAATAAACTGTACATTTTCGGTCTGAGTCCAACAAACTCTTCAATGGGGACGCCGGCCGTCTCATCCTTCATTTTCCCAAGCACTTTTTTGTTCACGTTGGAATGTAGGAAATGATCCGGCGGATAGTCACTTGTGTCGAACAGGTCAGCATCCTGCTGCATATCCTTGTAGATATCTTCCGTTTCTATGTCGTAACATAGACTGTCGGTGTCGCTGAACAATAACTTGGCATTGGGATACTTGACCATGATGTAGTTGTAATGAAAGTTGAACATAAGCACTTTGCTGAGGTCGAGAATGGTGAAACCAACTTGAATGGGTTTATCCAGAAGCAAATCCACTTTGCGTAAATGTACCGCGGTCAAATCTTCGTTGAAAATTTTGAATTTGTGGAAAGAAGGTTTGGCTACAAGTTTCTTGAACCGCTTTTCCTTGTGAACAAGTTCAACATTGATTCGCTTTCTCACATTTTCCATGGTTTTGCCAAACACCGAGTTGTTCATCAGTTTGAAGAAGTCTTTCTCAAATGGGTTCTTGGCCAATTTTCTCTTTTCCGTGTTCAAGGCAATGTATTTTGCCAACCATTTGCTCTGTTCAAACATGATGGCGCGATGTACTTTAGTGACTTTCAACCCCAGTGAGACGTACTGTTGCAAATTCCTGTAATGAAGTACATATTTCTTCTTGTCAGACAAGCTAGGAATGAGCTTTTCACTGGATTTCTCTTTCATGTTTAGATCTTTCCGCAGCTTCTGACTGTACTCTGACAATTCTTCAACTTTGACACATTTCCGTTCTGGAGCCACTGGGTAGTGATTATGATGATCATGGATTGAATTTGGATATTCTAAATCCACTTCCAAAATGAATCCAATGTCATCATCTTCATCCACATCCATGAAGTCGAGGGATTCTGGCTCGCTCACCCACATAAATCCTCTTTGTGGCATGCTTTGTGACATAGCCCAGCCATACAAGTTGTTTGCGTCGAGGTACATCAGGTAGTTGTTTGGTATCTCAGAATTGTATTCTGCTACGTAGGGATTATTCGCTTTCGCATACTTGTGTGTGATCACAGATATTCCTCCACGTATGCCTTGCTCAACCATTTGGTACATGTCAATGTCATTGATCAATTCCAACTTCACCTTTGTCGCTTTCAACATTGCATCCCACGACAGTCCTGGTGCTGTATAGTAATGAGCAGGATCCAATTCATACGTGTTGAGGCATACTTGACGAAAGTTTTCAAACACGTCAGCTAGTAATAACACATCTGATTTCAGGTACAGGTCGTGGTATTCACCAAATGTTGTACAGTTGAATGTATCCCACACCTTCTGTGCATGCGCATAATCCTCATCGCTAATGTCCTCTTCGCTAAGCTGACTATAAAACTTATCCTTTGATGGTAGCTGTGTTTCAGCAAACTTGGATGGTTCGTCCACGTAATCATAGGGGTACACACCCTTTCTCAGCAGCAAATCTTGTTGATCACTATCGTGAATGTGAGAGGTCATGTTGTAGAAGTTATCTTTCCCTTCTGCTGCAAGGTTGGATACCAACTTCTGTAGAGAGGTACTCATGAACTGAAAGCTGTCTGTAAATTTCAGATTGCTCAGGGTGAATGCAATATATTTCTCAATGGTGTTGGGAATGACTGTAATCGTTTCACCTTTGAATTTTCCAATTTCCTCCATGATAAGGTGACTGTCATAGCCTCGCAAATTGTGGAAAAATACGGGAATGATAAAAGAATCTTGATCCCCTTGCTGATCTTTTCTAAGTCGAAATTGTAAGTTGCATTCATTGTGTGCTGCTCCACGATATTTGCCATTGATGTGGTCATGATCTCTCACACGATCTGCTCCTAGAGGTTCATGACAAATGTAGCAATCAGTGGCGTTCTTGAAATTCTCTTTGTCTTCACGAGTCATCACCATTTCCTTTGGTTGCTCTAAACCACGTACAATACGATCGCGTTCATTCACCATATGGTCTAAAAAGACCTTTACGACATTGTCTCCTCGATACACAACTGGTGCACGTGTGTTGTACTGGCTCACAACCACATAGGCAAAGCTGTTTGGACGATGATGTTGATACTTGTCTCCTTCTTCATGCTTTTGCGTGAAACATTCAAAGTCAGCATAAATCACAAACGGTGCTCGCTGTTGTTTAGCCACATTCTTGAACTTGATGAATGGTTCCTTGGGAAATGATAAACGTTGTGCTCCATTCTTGTCACACACTTCACGATGCTTATCTAAAAGCTCTTGTCGCATAAACCCGTGAAGACAGTTGAAGCAATAAAAATGTGCACACTTATGCTTTGATCGATAAGCCATAAGTCTGCTAAAACTCTTGATGAGGCAGTAATGCCTTGTCTTGTCATTGCTAATCAGAAGTAAGTTGATTTCTCTGACACTGACGTTTCGACTAAGTTGTATTGGAACAACTACATCTTGTTCGTATCCAAACACGTTGATGGCTACATCGTTCTCCTTTTCAAACTTTGGAATGTCAGTAATTGGTGTCGGAAATGTCATACCCTCTACCTTTAATTCCTTCTCAAATGGTTTGTAATGATTCACGCGATTTGGGTTGTCGTCATGAGGGTGAAGGTAAGCCAATACTGACCATAAGAAACACTTGTTATCATCATTCTTAATGTTTATCACACCCATTGTTTTCTTCACTTTCTTCGGCAGTGGAATAAAACTGCTCGCTTCTAGAGGAACCAACGTAGCTGTATGTACTTCAATGTACAGTATGTTATCCAATACCCAGCCAGAGCCTTGTCGCTCATGTTCGTCAAACTTGGTAAATAATTCTTTATAGGCTTCTGGTAGGTCCTGCTCAATATCTGCTGGATTGTATGCTGTATATGTTGGACTGCTGATAAATGCATTATCCACTTGTTCTACCATAACACCTTCAGCATTTGCTGTTAGTTTCTTGAAACGTACATGCACGACAATGTACCATTTCATTCCATGGTTTAAGGTCTCCAACAAATGTGCCTTGATACGGTTCTCTTGCTGTCGCATTTCAAGCAGTAAATCTGATCCATCCTCAGATTCAAACCGTTTTTCCTGCGCGTTTTCACCAAGACTAACCCTTCTACCTCTCCCTACTTGTCCTGTCTTTTGTTTCTTTGAAACATGTTCTTGAGACACATTTTCCATCTCAGCTGGTTTACATGCATGTGCCTCAAAAGTATCCATAGATGGAAACTCTTCATTGCATTCCGCACACTGGACTGGACCGTATGGCCAAATGTCATCTTCTTCCATCTTTTCTCTCTTTGCTCCTTTCCCTTCATGTTTCGCTAAAGTTTTCATCTCAGCTTTACATGTATGTGCTTCAAAAGTATCCATAGATGGAAATTCCACATTACATTCCGCACACTGAACTGGACCGTATGGCCAAATGTCATCTTCTTCCATCTTTTGTCTCTTTGCTCCTTTCCCTTCATGTTTCACTAAAGTTTTCATCTCAGCTTTGCATGTATGTGCTTCAAAAGTATCCATAGATGGAAATTCTACATTACATTCCGCACACTGAACTGGACCGTATGGCCAAATGTCATCTTCTTCCATCTTTTCTCTCTTTGCTCCTTTCCCTTCATGTTTCGCTAAAGTTTTCATCTCAGCTTTACATGTATGTGCTTCAAAAGTATCCATAGATGGAAATTCCACATTACATTCCGCACACTGAACTGGACCGTATGGCCAAATGTCATCTTCTTCCATCTTTTGTCTCTTTGCTCCTTTCCCTTCATGTTTCACTAAAGTTTTCATCTCAGCTTTGCATGTATGTGCTTCAAAAGTATCCATAGATGGAAATTCTACATTACATTCCGCACACTGAACTGGACCGTATGGCCAAATGTCATCTTCTTCCATCTTTTGTCTCTTTGCTCCTTTCCCATGCTCTTCACGTTCCATCTTAGCTAGTTGTTGTTACGTCAACTGCTGAAACTAAAATGCTGAAATGTAATCTCAAACATCCCCCTTTTATACACATTCATACATAGACAGAATTTGCGTTTTCATTTCATAACAGAGGATGGCCCTTAAAAGGGCCGAAAGATGTTACTAATTTGACGCTTCACCAGCAAGTCGGATTGCCACAGTCGCACTGGTATCTGTAAAACTGTTCCATGGAGAACGGTCGTCGCGAGCACTTGAACGGATGACGGTTATAGTAGCCAAAGTTTTTTAGTGTCGCTCCACACCACCAGCAGTCCGTGCATTCCTCTTGTCCATACAATCTTGCAGTAAACTTGTACCAGAGCAGTCCACCACAAGTTTTGCAGCAGTAATGTCGTGGTGCATTGTGGTGCACCGGGCAGTTGTGTGGTTGACCTGGATATTCTATCCAGACCCAACACTTATAACATTCTGTCGTTAGCGTCACTGCCTTGCCGTTTCGCATCACTGTGATTTTACGATTTGTTGACATCTTGCTGCTTGTGTTGGATAATGAAGCTGTAACCCGCCTTTATATACTACTAGCGAACATCCTCGCATTATATGCTGATGGGGGGGGGGGGTCCTGAGTTTAGGTCGGTTAGGGGGGGGGGGGGTCCTGAGTTTTGCTCCACTAGGGGGGGGGGGGGGTCCCGAGTTTTGCTCCACTAGGGGGGGGGGGGGGTCCCGAGTTTTGCTCCACTAGGGGGGGGGGGGGTCCGATCCTGACTTCAGGTGGTATATAAGGCATGCTCATTTCAGTTTGGGCTCACACTCGCTTCCGTCAACATGGAGTGCTTCTTCGGGTTACAGGATGCTTGCACCATTGCTGAAGTTAGAGAACTTCACCTGCCTGTCACACAGCCACAGACACCCCCAGAAAGAGTCTACTTCTTCCAGCTGCTGCCAGACCCGGTTCATGGATCCGTCCTGTGCGTGCCCGTCCTGTACAACCGTCAAGTCACGATTGGAAAGAGGCTTAGAGATATAGAGGCTGGTCACTATGAAGAAGCGTTCTTTAGAACGATGATGTTAGGGGAGTCAATACCTTCGCGGATGGAAGAAGAAGAGTACCCGGCCTGGGGGACATTCTTCCTCCAGCAAGACTTGGATATTTGCCCAGGATGTGGGTGTATGATCTCCCCAGACCGGGTGCTGTCTGAGTGCAACCATCAAATGTGCCTGGTCTGCGCGGCGCGCTGGACTGAACTGCTGGCGCTAAATGACCGCTACTCTGTGAGGTGCTTTACCTGCGGCATGCGAGGGGACCACTTTTTGTTCAACGGGCAACAGCTCACACATTGCAGTAGGCCAGTGCAGGACATTGTGACATTCTTTTAAACCGGGACCGGCAGCAGCAGGAGAAAAACTAACATCTCCTGGCTCTTTTAAGAGCCCACCACTGATACTGAAATAAGCGCTAATCGTGTCATGGTGTTAGTATGTATGTGTATGCATGAGAGTGTGGGAAATGCTTAAAAAAAAATGGTCACCCGTTTGAATGGTTGTTTGAATGGCCGCCCGTTTGAATGGTTGTTTGAATGGCCGCCCACTCTCCATATTATGTCATTATGACGTTCATATGACGTTCATATGACGTTCATATGAAGTTCATATGACGTTCATATGACGTTCATATCACCTCCATATCACCTCTATATCACCTCCATATCACCTTCATAACACGTCTAGATCACGTCATAATGACGTCACTGTTTTAGAACCCCCGTGGGGGTTTGAAAACACCACGTGACGTCACTATGACATCCATATGGTAACCATATGGTAACCATATGATAACCATATGATAACCATATGACGTCAATATGACCTTAATATGACGTCAATATGACGTCACTGTTTTAGAACCCCCGTGGGGGTTTGAAAACACCACGTGACGTCACTATGACGTCACTTCCTGTTTTCAAACCCCCGTTTTCTCCCTACTCTGTTTGTACAAGATAGATCCCACCAGAGGTCAGCTGTTCTATAACAGCGGGATAAAACAGACAAGTTTTTCCGAGAAACCCCATACAAGAAAAATTGGGGAAAGCCGAAATCGAAAATGGGAAAGTATGAAGATTGCTTGCAAATACTGGGCTGTGATGGAAGATCAACAGAAGGTAGATTAACAACATTATATCAAAGAGACTATTTTTTTACGCTGTGTTAATTAAATTCCTTATCTGAAGCACAAACATCTATGAAACTTGTATTATCGCTCGTACTGGGTGGGGAAGCTGCGTTCGAGTGCCTATTCTGGCCATGGACGACAATTACATTTCCTGGTAGAACATAAACACGCAAGGAGTAAAAACAAAAGCAGTGCCGCGGTAAATGTATTATTATTTAACACATGTGCAGTCAATAAATAAAAGTTATTGTTGTAAAATATTCACAATAGGCTGGATTGTTCTAGGAAAAAATATTGCTGTGAAATATTTATTGGTTTATGCGCAACATTTTTAAAAAAAAACAGCAAAATATTCTTGCGGACAGCTTCGTGCAATGCATTGTGGGTAACTGAGGGCGAAATTAGCGATATTTGGAGTTTTTTGCACTGTTTTATACCAACACAAATTCTTCGGTATTTCCGTTAAGTAATAAAATTTTTCTAAACGGTAAAAACTATTTAAAGAACTAACTTCCTGGCATGTGACAAGTAGGCCAAAATGCATGCAATCGACCCAGAACAAGAGAAATGCCCTGTTATATTTGGTATAAAAGAGTGAGAAAATATGCTTTTTGCCCTGACGCAGGCACTGGTACTTTTTGATCACGTGATGAAAATGTTAATTCTCATTGGTGGATGTAAGGTTGTGACGTGAACTTGTCCGCAAGAATAGGTGGAAATCGGCCAAAACTTGGGAATCGCACGGTTGCTATTTTCCAATCAGCATAGCAAAAAAATCGAATCGAAAGACCCCCATTTTTCTGGCTATTTCTGTTCTTCTTAAGGTCCAGTACATCTGATTTTGTGGTTGTTTTAGATCGTGCAATGTTGTGGAGAGTGCCAGATTTCAAAATGTTATACAGAAAGTCTATGTAAAATTAATTGTGGTCCATGGCCTGATATGAGGTATCGCAAAATAGTAAAAAACTATAAAATCTCAAGTTCTTATAGCCAGAAAGCCCCAAGAAACTTCACATGAGCAAGAATAACCTGTATAAATCTACTTTAAATGCGGTTTTCGTATAATAATAAACTTTTGCTCCTTTCACGCGGTCAAAAGCCCCCCTCCCCTATCAGGTAACCGGGATAGGTACACCAGTAACCGTAATTATACTTTAATTTAAGGCTCAAAATCTGCTTTTGTTCCTCAGGAAGTGATTATACCGCCATATGTATGCATTTAGGCAGTCCTTTGGGAAAAATATAAAAAATTGTAAAATGAAAACATTTTTCCAGTTTGTATTCCAGCGGAACCATGGGTTGTTTATATGAGCCGAAGCGCTAGATGAACCTTTTGTGTGGCCACAGTTAGTTTTTTTTATTATATAATCTGATCTTATGAGTGGTTTTTAGGCAGTTTTTAGACAAACAATTTTCAAATTTTCCTAAAAAATCTTATTATTTGGGGCACATTTACTAAATAGCGATGTCACCAGCATATTGTTATCCCTTTCGAGCCATTTCTTTAGCCCGAGAAACCAATTTATTTTGCTAAATTGATACGTTTACCTCTGTGTTTTTTATTTTTGGTCTTTTCATCATCAAAATCCACAGTTTTCATTCAAGTTTAAGAAGAAAAGTTCATTATTTGGTTTTGGTGTAAGTTTCTTTTAAAAATCTTTAAAATTAGAATAACTATGATTTAAAAAACTACTTTACGACTATTTAAGCATTCATAATAAGTTTTATGGGCGTGGATTATGTTTGCTACCCGTAATATGAATGAAAAAACTATTTTTGAACAAAAATGATGTTACATTAACTGTTAAGCGGAAAATATTTAAAAAATTATATGACATGTATTTGAATTTTGCTGCATGTCGCCAGAAATGCAACTTTTTGTCATAAATTGAGTTTGATATTTATACAAACCAATTAGAACATGACATTCTCTTTGTTTTTAAGATAAAAAAATACTTAGAACCAAGTTAGATCTCTAATAAATTGCTCAATTTCATAACGTAGTGTCTGTTAGTAAAATAGTGGTGAAAACGGTATTTTAAAGGAACCGAGCCCTATAATAAAAGGCATTTAAACATTTCTGTCACACATGCTGCCAGTAGTTTTAGCTGTTTAGCACATGTAAGTACAAGATCTCAATGAAACCAGTTATTTTTATTGCCACAGACTGTAAGAGAGGTAAAAAAATTGATCAGAAATACTGATACAGATTAAAAAATAATTAAAAATAACATTTTTTGCTATTTTTTCACACAATTTAAAATCAAAGCATGTTTTTCTTTAAGCAGCATTATTAAAATACTAAGATTATACCGTGTAAAGAATAAAAACTGTTTGGATTGTGTAATTTATGTAAAATAGGTTCAAAATAATAATTTGTTTAACTTATTAGATTGCAATTTCCTTGAAAATATGGTGGGGGTACCCATATTAAATTGATTTTTAGAAAACTCATGTGCGAGTTATCCCTAATATACTGATTATTTTGGATAGTAGGGATAGTAAACTATACAGCAGTATTACTTTTGACACCTTGAAATTTTATTCCAGTGCACAAAATTAAAAACAATCCCAAAAAATCCAGTAAAAATATGTCATTTCACAAATTTCCTTTAAAATTCAGTTAGCTGCCGGAATGGGCACTAAGTCTTCTGTTGTTGATAGCATGCAGTATATACTCTTAAGTGATGATTATCAAAATAGCTTATCTTTCTAAACTATAATAAGGAACAGGACGAAAGTTTTAAAATTTTATTTTTTAAAAATCGAGTTTTGAGCAA
The DNA here is from genome assembly GCA_949752745.1 of Protula sp. h YS-2021. Classification (NCBI taxonomy): domain Eukaryota; kingdom Metazoa; phylum Annelida; class Polychaeta; order Sabellida; family Serpulidae; genus Protula; species Protula sp. h YS-2021. The sequence goes on from OX457026.1 coordinate 72,387,127, forward strand.
TTTTATGTTTTGGGGAGGGTAACTTAAACGCCTCTAGTTCTCTAACCAATGAAGCGATTAGCGTCATTTTTGACCATGTGTTGTGTAACATGCTAGACATTGTTTGCTAGAGTATTTATTTCGAATTCCAATGTTTCCGTCCCTGATAGGCCATGGACCACAATTACATTTCCTGGTAGAACATAAACACGCAAGGAGTAAAAACAAAAGCAGTGCCGCGGTAAATGTATTATTATTTAACACATGTGCAGTCAATAAATAAAAGTTATTGTTGTAAAATATTCACAATAGGCTGGATTGTTCTAGGAAAAAAATATTGCTGTGAAATATTTATTGGTTTATGCGTAACATTTTTTTAAAAATCAGCAAAATATAGGTGGAAATCGGCCAAAACTTGGGAATCGCACGGTTGCTATTTTCCAATCAGCATAGCAAAAAAATCGAATCGAAAGACCCCCATTTTTCTGGCTATTTCTGTTCCTCTAAAGGTCCAGTACATCTGATTTTGTGGTTGTTTTAGATCGTGCAATGTTGTGGAGAGTGCCAGATTTCAAAATGTTATACAGAAAGTCTATGTAAAATTAATTGTGGTCCAAGGCCTTCTTGCGGACAGCTTCATGCAATGCATTGTGGGTAACTGAGGGCATAATGAGCGATATTGGAGTTTATTGCACTGTTTTATACTATGACAAATTCTTCGATATTTAAGCTAAGTAATAAAATTTTTCTAAACGGTAAAAACTATTTAAAGAACTAACTTCCTCGCATGTGACAAATAGGCCAAAATGTATGCAATCGACCCAGAACAAGAAAATACCCTGTTATATTTGGTATAAAAGAGTGAGAAAATATGCTTTTTGCCCTGACGCAGGCACTGGCACTTTTTGATCACGTGATGAAAATGTTAATTCTCATTGGTGGATGTAAGGTTGTGACGTGAACTTGTCCGCAAGAATAAGCCAAATCACACTTTGAGTGTTTCAGATAAAATGCGCAGGAATTTTGAATTTTGAATGCGAGGGAACCGAGTAAAAATTGAAACAAATGATAGAAAAATATAGAAGAAATATCGCAAAAAAAAAAAAAAAAAAAAAAAAAAAAACAGCTTATACGACTTGTACTCGGAACAAAAAAGAAATTGAAACTTAAAACTATTTGTTAAAATTTAAATACATTTTTAAAATAGCATACGGGTTGTTAAAAACCCGATTGCTCACTGGGGTGCAAGAGAAATTTAACATTAAGGTGAAACCTCTCTATCATTTCTTTCATTTTTTACCCGGTTATTTTTATTCGAAGTTCAGAATTTTTGCGTATATTTATTGGGAACGCTCAAAGTGTAATTTGGCTTACACAGTGAAGGCAAGCAAACACACAAGCAGGGTTGGTTTTTGCCTAACCAACAGGTATTTTTGCCGGGACAGCGGCAAAACTGGTAAAAACCTTGCAAAAACAGTTATTGCCGGTGCGAGATCGAATTTTCACCCCCACAGAATATTCACCCCCCCGGTGAAAATTAGATTATCGAATTCTCACCCCTCATCAAATTTTCACCAACTCCCCGTGTAAATGTGTATGGAAAATAGGTTTTGTGCACTATTATTTTTCAAATGAATAATTGGTTATATACAGTGAAAGCGCTTAACGTCGGCCCGAGGCCGACAAATTTTTCGCCGGGCCGGTGAAAATTTTGGACGATTTTATGGGACTCTTTTTCTAATAAATATAATCTTTTAAAGTGCCTTAACGCATTGAATGAATTTTAGTAAGTTAATTATTTGTTATGGATTACTTCAAACATCTCTACACAAGATAATATTCATATATTAGACTATACGCTGTATACATGCTATATACATCAGCACCTAAAACCTCCAAACAAAGTGCACATGTTACCCAGGAGTTACCTTATGAATGTATGAATATTCAAATTAGACAGGTGCGGAACGTGGGTTTCCCTACATTCTATATTTAGCCAAATCATTCGGTTATATTATCTGCGGAAGTATAACCACCCAGATCGGAAAATCACGTCGTTTCCAATAAGCCTTTCCGCTAAAAGTGCACGTATCAAGTCAAGAATGAAACATTTATGATTCCAGTCTAAGTGTATCGCAAAGTGATGATCAGATAACTTTAGATGACACTATGAAGTGAAAATATTTTGCAAACCTGTCAAAGTCAGCGATAACAAACGAATAAAACATAAAGTGAAAAACTGCTTATTCTTTTTCGTTCTTATATATATATATATATACATATATATATATATACCCGGTCCGACAAGTTTTCCGTCGGGCCGGTAACTTTTTAACCTTAAGCGCTAACACTGGTTATATAAATGAAATTTCACCAAACTCTTTATTATTTATTTCAGAAAGATTTCCAAGAACGCTACAGTACACGTAAATCTATCATAAAACTAATGACTTTGAATATGTATGCTCACAAAATTGGATAAATTTCGACTCTCGGCTAGCTTTAATTCCCACTAAGTACTGAAAATACCAAATGGGGATGGATTGCCGGGAATTCTTCACCTATTTTTTTTCTCCTTTTTTTGTGTTTTTTTTTTCTTCTTCCGCCGAATCGGTTTCCAGACATCTCCGACGAGACCGCTGAGGTTAGACCAACCAAACTCAGCAAATGTATGGACGGTCATCTGATGTGGTGCACCTGATTAAATTTTTTACCTTGACCTTACTGATCTAGGTAAAATCGCGAAAAAGGTCACTCGGTTTCCAGACATCCACAACAAGGCCGTTGAAGCTAGAAAGGCTAAACTTGGCACATATATAAAGGACGATGTGATCTGAGGCACCCGTTAAAAACAAATTCTTGACCTTGACCTTGATGGTCGAGGTCAAATCGCGAAAAATGTTTTTTAAGAAAATCGATGATTTATCTCGAAAACGGTAAGAGATTTTGCAATTCTGACCTCATTTTAGACCTCCACCCCCTATACGACGTTACGTAAGGTATAACTTCAGGTGTCCTTGACCTCCAGGTCACTTTCGAACCCCAAACCGAAGTTATTTTAAGTGCATTTCACAGCCTAATGGTGCACACCAGTTCGAAGTGTGCACATTCGCCAGTAATGTCCTGTTCTGGGAGAGCTTTTGAACCATGGTGGGCGTTGTTCAGTAGCAACTTGAATTGTGTGATATCTCTTGTCTGACCACAAGGTCCGTAGACATGTAGGGGTAGACAAAAGTGTTACAAAAGTTCCGTCAACCAAGCAGAATTTTGAGCATGCCCTCCTGAAGTTTCTTTTCGAAGTTTTTACATCTTTGTGGGATAGAACCTCCTCTGGCCATGACTTTTTTTTATCAGGCGACGTAATAAAATTTCTTATGTGTTGTATCTCCTTAGCATCAATGACTTCGACTTTGTTGTACCAGGTAGAAGTATGTTGAATTTCTATGCAAAAATTAATTGCAGCTCAAGTTAATGACCTGCTCCGGATGTCGCTAAAGACCAACCAGTCTCAAATCAGCGTAGTCCGGAGATTTTTTCAACCAGTGAACATTTAAAAGCCTGTTCCGAACGTTACAGACCGATCCAATATTCCAACACGTAGGAAATGGCAATCAGCAAAGATCGAATTTTCACGGGTAGGGGTGAAAATTTGATAAGGGGGGGGGGGGGGGGTGAATATTCGATGGGCAAAAATCTATCATTTACACCCCCCCCCCCCCCGGTGAAAATTTGATATCAAATATTCACAGAGGGGTGAGGTATCGGTGGGGGTGAAAATTCGATGCTACACCGGCAAAAACTAATTTGGTACTCACATGCATGTTAAGTTATGAGGTGTAAAACTATAAAGATTGTGAGCGATAACAGTTAGTCTGGCGGCACCTGGTCGCTGTCATTTGATGGTCTTGTGAAATAGCTGGTAGATCTAATTTGAGCAGCATTTTTAATGCATGATGCTGAAATTTAAGGTGAAAAGTTTCTTCCAAGTCAAATCCTAGATCGAGCGATTTCATTGTTATAAGGTGTAAGAAACCCCAGAGTAGTTTATTTATTTAGTTATTGTGATTGAAAACTGGACGAAAAGGAGCCGTTTCTGGTAATACTCTCACGTTACAGGTGGATAACGAAGTGCTGACAGAACCAGACAGTTTGACTGTTTGCGCTTCTAAATGACAATAAACAGCCAGTAAATGTCTCGGCTCACAATTGACAATTCTTTTTGCAGACGACATAAGGAGGGCATACAAGTCAAGAGCACTTCAAGTTCACCCGGACAAGGTAAGCAACAGTACCCAGGAGTCGTCATGTGAAAACAGGGTAAACATTCCTGGGGGAGGGGGGGGGGCACCATACAGTTTAATTTACATGCGTCGTGGTGACAAGAAGAGTAATCCCATCGTCAGACACGATTTCTGGCCATTGATTACAACCTGTTTATGTCTCTTTAAATATGACTGTTAATGTCCATGTCCGTGCTGTTTCAGTTAAGAACGAACAATATCTGATTCCTGCCTGTAGTGTATCTGCTACAAGTTTCCTGTTCTATTTCAGAAAGCATTTTGAAAATACTATTTTCTACTTGTTATTTATTACCATTATCTTGTATTGCGCTACAGCAGTGTTTTGGCAGTAACTGTTCGTCATTGTGCACACAATGTTTCGTACAGGCTGTTCATAGTATATACACGCTGTTCATGCACGGTGCACATAGTATACACGCTGTTCATGCACGGTGCACATAGTGTACAGGCTGTTCAGACACGTGCACATCGTGTACAGGCTGTTCATACACGGTGCACATAGTGTACAGGCTGTTCAGACACGTGCACATCGTGTACAGGCTGTTCATACACGGTGCACATAGTGTACAGGCTGTTCATACACGGTGCACATAGTGTACAGGCTGTTCATACACGGTGCACATAGTGTACACGCTGTTCATGCACGGTGCACATAGTGTACAGGCTGTTCATACACAGTGCAGATAGTGTACAGGCTGTTCAGACACGTGCACATCGTGTACAGGCTGTTCATACACGGTGCACATAGTGTACAGGCTGTTCATACACGGTGCACATAGTGTACAGGCTGTTCATACACGGTGCACATGGTGTACACGCTGTTCATGCACGGTGCACATAGTGTACAGGCTGTTCATACACAGTGCACATAGTGTACAGGCTGTGCAGACACGTGCACATCGTGTACAGGCTGTTCATACACGGTGCACATAGTGTACAGGCTGTTCATGCACGGTGCACATCGTGTACAGGCTGTTCATGCACGGTGCACATAGTGTATAGGCTGTTCATGCACGGTGCACGTAGTGTACAGGCTGTTCATGCACGGTGCACATAGTGTACAGGCTGTTCATACACGGTGTACATAGTGCAGACATGAGAAATCTCCGCTTTTTCCGCTGTTTCCGCTTTTTTGGGCTTCAAATTTATGGTCTCCGAGATCAATGCCTTCGGCCCTTCAAAAAAAATCTCCGCTTTTTTCGCCTCCGGCTGTTCTCATGTCTGATAGTGACGGTGTAAGGCTGACCGTCGTCATTGTGCACACAAAGTGTCGTACAGGCTGTTCATGCATGTGGCACATAGCGGCGGTAAAAGGCTGACTCGTTTTGTGCTCAGATATTGTAACTGCTCATGTTTTCAAATGTAACTTAAGTCATTGAAAAAAAAAAATGTCAGCGTTATGTTCCAGTCAGAGACTATCAAACAAGAACACTTGAAGAGTAAAACCTGTAAGCAATCACTACCAATGAATAACGTTACTTCTGTCGGTATTTTTAGAATCCAGGCGATCCAGATGCCAAGAAAAAGTTCCAAGAGCTTTCAGAAGCTTACACGTTCCTCCTCAACGGTAATGTGACAGTTCACACGATTTGGGTAATATTTGTTTGACACAGCTGTTACAGCTCATGAAAATGTTGATCCGTTTATATCCGAACTTATGCTTACGAGATGTTTGAAGGTTGACAGTTTATCCTGTAAGATATATGGCACAGTCGTTGCACACGGGAACGGGACAACTACGCCCCCCCCCCCCCCGTTCAAAAAAAAAAAAAGATCGGCCTTATAGGCCAAAGCAGAGAGAGGGAGAGAGAGAGAAAAAGAGAGAGAGATTTTACAATAAAGCTTTCAAGAGTAAGGCTATATACCTTTCATTCAAGTTAAACGAAAAAATGGTTTATTTGCTAGTATTTCCGCCGATTTTCAGCAAATCGCCAAAAAGTAATAGCCACGTAAGTACTAATAAAAGTATCAAGACAGTAAGACCATATCCGTGTGTCAGTTAAAATCGTAATAAGAAATTGAGTTTTCGCTAATATTTTAGGAACTTTCAGTTAAAATCCTAGGAATTAAAGAAAATTAATTGTTGGCCAATATTTCCGCCATTTTTTCGCGAATTGCCAAAAAATATAATAATAATAATAATAATAATAATAATAATAATAATAATAATAATAATAATAATAATACCAGGTGTATACCAATGTCCGCTGCCTTCTACCAAAATTTCAGGACTTTCAGACTAAAAACCTAGGAGGAGATATGTTTTTTCAACTGCAAAGCGTACAGTAGCCCCGGGGGCAATTATCACGGAGGTAGTTGTCCTAGACCTGTTGTGCACATTGTATAATTTTTTTTGCATATTAATAACATATTATTTTGTACTAACTTTATCAGAGGGTGAGAACGATTCAGGCTATGGATACCATTATTACGAAGACATTGTTTTGGTAAGCATGCATGAAAATATGTAAAGTTCGGTACATTTTTTTTTCTTTTTATTTAGAGATTTTTGTAAAAGGGTTCTATTTTTTTTTGCTGGGGCTTTTGCATTTTATTTTTCCTGCCAACATATGTTTTGCAGGAGTAGCGTGTAGAGTGTTATAAAAATATATACTTGCATTATCGTGATGTAAACTCGTGATGTGAACTTTTACCATGGGTGAGCCTGTAATCGTCTATTAAATATTGCTCATTGAGCTTCTACAGTAAAAGAGAAAAGACCTTAGCAAACCCGTGATAATTTTCTATCAGGTGATTTTTTGGTCAGGGAATCATGTCTTTATGTTAACAACCGCACGACCTGCTTGATCAGGCAGTGCGGCCGGGGTGGGGACCCTTGGGTTTCAGAAACAAGAACCTCTGATTAAAATTTACACATTTCGTGTAGACACGTTTGATGTAGACACGCATCCATCTTTCTAAAACACGCAAACTAATTTTCCAGTGTTCTGCAGCTCTTGGAATGTGAGATTCTATAAATTGTCCATGCCGTTTTGCGAGCGGACTTTCCCAGTGAAAATGCTGGTGAAAAGCGAATGCACCAAAGTGCTGTCTAAGCTATATATATATATATATATATATATATATATATATATATATATATATACACATATATATATATATATATATGTGAATTTAGTGATTTGAGAGGTCATTCACGTTCACGCTTTGACTTAAAATACTCATGTTAAATTCAGTTCTTGTGCGCTTTGCCACTTGACTTGTTAAAAAATGATATAATAATAATAATAATAATAATAGTGCTTATTAAGAAAAAAAGCAATAACAAATAATCCGGGCGGTAAACAACGCACCAAACCCCGCTTTCAACACCCTCTGTCCGATCGGGCAGGTACCAGAAAAGTTAACATAACGCCCTGTTGTACTGATGGGTTATGTACGAGTGGTTAAAGTCTTGTGATTTTTCCAATGAACTGGAACTGAGTCGTGTTATTTTTTCTGCAGTTTGAGCTGCTCAGGTTCTTCATGAATGCCAGGCGAGAAAGGATGTTCGATGAAATCTACGGTGGCTCAGGTAGGAGGGCCAATGAGCAATAATTAGGTCGAGCCTGCCCAGTTACATGCACTAGGCACCAATGCAATTCATGTGCCCTGCTAACGTCAATCATCATTTTCTCTTTTATTGCATTTAAACTAAGAAATTTAATTGTTTGCAACGTAATTGAAATGGTCTCGAAATGCAATTTTTGGCTGGATTTTTTTTTTCTGCCTTGTGGTTCAGTCCCATTCGTACATCGTGTATAAAAGAGCAACTGGTTGAAAAGAGAAATGCGAATAACAGTACTGAAGCAGCTCAACAGACTTGTGTTGAACGTGTTGCAGGTGACTGCCATTGTCACCACTGTAGCTATGACGATAGTGACAATGATGACGATGATGACGACGATTACGCCTACTGGGCCAGCTCTGCTGGGAGGTAAGTGGCATATGTGGATTCGAGCATTGGCCGTCGCGATATCACGGTAAAAACGAAAGCCAAATGGCACGGGGACTATTTTGCACGAAGGGCAAGAAAAATTGCTCACTCAGTTAAAATTTTTAGGTAGGACACTCAGTTGTTTGGGCATTACACTTCCTGAATTTTAAGCATCATACTTTCTGCTGTTTGAGCATCACACTGGGTTGTTTGACCATTACACGTTCTGTTGTTTGTGCATTACACTTTGTGTGGTTGAGCATTACACGTTCTGTTATTTGAGCATTACACATTGTGTTGTTTGCGCAATACACTTTGTGTTGTTTGAGCATTACACACTCTGTGCTGTTTGAGCATTATAGTCTTTGCTGTTGGAGCATTACACTCTGCTATTTGAGCAGTACACTTTCTGTTGTTTAAGCATTACGTTCATAGTCTATAATGAGGAAGACGATACACAAATAAACAGGAAATTAGGAATCGCCTTGACTTTGAGATTCTGGGATTCATTTGCGTTTCATTTTTAATTGCAAACAGGACGGGAGGCGGTGCGCATAACTTCGCCTGCGAGCAGGGAGACGGCCCTCCCACGCTGAGGGGCAAGAAGGCCAAGCGCGCCTCTAACGCTAATAAGACTCAGTGGGGTGTGTACTTCCTGCGAACTCTGCTCATGTTTGAATGGTTGGTTGGGGGTGGGGGGGGGCAAGTGGTCGGGAGTATCGAGTCAGTATAAAAAACCCCCACAAGTTGTAGTGAGGAGTCAAGCGAGGGTTTAAACAAAATTGAATGCGTGCAATTTTAGGTTTATAGCGAGTGGAAAAATACAAGTGTTAACTTGGATCATAAAGAGCGGGCGGGTTAAAAATCACATCAGAAAATTACAAAGCATTAAGTTTTCAATTCTTAATTAGTTACATTCGCGGTCTCGTACTATTTTAATAGGCGTTTAAATACAATATTCAGTGAATGGCATCGGTGTTACTTGTTCTTTTAGGTGTGAAACTTTAGAGTTTGGCGAATATTTGACCTGAGCCTGTTGCCATAATTTTTACAGTACGTGAGCCAAGCAAGAAAAAACAGCACAAAATATGGAAGCAAGAAGACAGAGAGTACAGCTCGCGGTACAGAGAAAATAGCGCCAAGTACAGGGGCCATCCGCCTGGGGGCGGTTCGAGTTCTAGCCACTCAGAGCCCAAGGTAGTGTATTCTATCGATGCATGCTGCGTAGTGCGCACTTTGTATGCGACCAAACGAGGGGAAAAAGGAAAAAAATGGTGTCTCTGTTACACAAAACGGATCCGTATTTTAAGTACGCAGCAACTGTACATTACATTTTGAGAGATCGGAATAAGATAATTCATATTTGCTTTGATTAGTAATAAAGAGGTGAAAGGAAAGAGAAAAGGCTAAGCATGTAAAATGTGGTGCGTAAAGTGTTAGGTTTGGGCGAACTGGTGGTAATTGAGGCTGTAATGGTAGTTATTGAGAGAGCACCGGAAGGATTGATTGCTAATTAGTAGTGATTGAGGACGTATTGGTAGAGACGGAGGGCGTACTGACAGCTATTGGGGACGAACTGATTGAGGAAGAACAGCAAGCGATTAACAAGGCACTTATAGGAATTGAGGAGGCACTGGTGTGTTTAAGGTCAGACCGTTTGTTAACGAGGAGGCACTGGTGTGTTTGAGGACGGACCGTGCGTTACTGAGGACGCACTGGTAGGGTGCTGACAACGCGCAAGTAGTGAGTGAGGAAACACTGTTTGTGATAAAGGACGCACTGGTGGTGGTTGAGGAGGCAGTGGTGTGATTGAGGACGGACTGTTAGGGTCTGAGGACGTACTGGTAGGGTGCTGCGGACGCACCAGTAGTGATTGAGAACGAGTTGGTAGGGACTGAAGAAGAACTGTTTGCGAAAGACTCCGGAAATAGACAAAGTGGAAGTGATTGAGGGCATACTGGTAGTGGTAAGGCAATGCTGGCAGTGATTTTTTAAAGGACAAACTGGTAGTGAGTGGGGAAGGACTGATAGGTATTTACGAAGAGCTGTTGGCGAATGAGGGGCATTGGTAGTGATTGAGAACATAATGTAGCGATTGACACTGGCGATTCGAACTGGTGTCGAATTGATGTATTGGTGAAGCGTTTTACGGGACATCCACACAGTATGTGCACCATAATGTGCTTTTTTACCCCTCCTCCCACCCACTCCCGTGTACGCAAAATGTTTGACGTCATGACTGTAACACTGGCCTACACACGGCCATAGATTCCTCACCCCCACCCACACCCTTCCGTGCCTTCGCACTTTATGCATAGCCCGTTATTTGGCAAATTGATGTAAATATCCTTTCAGCGTGATTTTCACCAGGAAGAAACAAAAATGGACAAAGAGCGGACGATAAGCGACAGCATTTCTGACAGACGCGGCTCAGCCTCGTCGGTGAAGCCGAAAAAACCCGAGCCAAATATACCACAAGCCAAGCCTAAAAAGAAGTCGAAGAAGGAACTTCTGGCGGAACAAAAACAGCGGGAAAAGGTGTGTGGTGTGGTAAAAATAAGGTCTGTTCTCCTCATGAGATCATATTGTCAGGGTGAGTTTCACAATCCAAACCTTGACCTGGTTTCCCATATATAAGTCTGCGGAAACCTAGTCTAGACCTTAGGTGGGAAATTCACCATTAAAGTTTGGTTTTGAAGTGTTATTGCATTTGGTATTGTCTTCAAAATTGCGTCGTTATTTGTTCAGTTACAGATGTCTGTAATGCAGTGCTTTCGGTAAGCGGCGATAGGCTGGTTGAGGCTGTACAGATTTGGTTGTCGCCTTGTAGAGCGGTAGGGCAAGCAATGTGTTTAGCAGCACGGCTGTACTCACAAAAAAAATTGTGTACTTGTTACGCCAGGAAATGGAGGACATCGGTAACCAGATCAAAGACATGAACCTAAAAGAGAAGCAGAAGTCGGCGGGAAAAAAAGAAAATGAGGCGACGAAAGAGGAGCCGAAAATTACACCAAAGTATAACTAATTACTAAAAAATTACATGTTTCTGTTGAACTCATCGTCAACTTATATTTATTAACGATGCTAGCAAACAAGTTCATAAAATCCAGCAAGCTCGGGGAACCCGGATTCAGGCTGTTTGTGAGGCCAAATAAAAATTACAGTGTTTTTTTTTTTTTGCTGGGGCCCAGTCTTTCACCAAGGGAAGGATAAGTTGAACGGTGATCTTATTGTTGTTACCAGGAAGGGCATCGATCCGGAGATAGTACAGCAGTTGATGGAGCGCGATGGGAAGCGCTTCGAGCGGGACGCACTGACGGCTGAGAAAGGGAGCGGTACGGGCTGCGAGGATCTGAAGAAGTCCAAATCAAAGCGTCGGCGAGAGGCCAAACAGAAGCGACGGCGGCGCGGAGGCCAAGAGGACAAGGTATCTCCCCCCCCTACCTCCCTCCCCTGATTACCTGAGGTTGTTCTCGGGCGGCCGTCGGACATTGCGAAAAGTCACTGCTGTGGCCGACAATTGTATCTGAGCCGTTTTCACTTCAAAAACTGGAATAAATGGTAGTGAATAAATGAATTGTCATACCATTCATTTCTCTCGGTCCTTTTCAAATAGTTATAAAATTTTAATCGAAAGTTTCTTAAGTGCTTCTCCACCTGGTGCTTCTTCACAGATGAAAAAAAAAAAAAAAATGCCGAATGGTGGAATTTTAAAAATTTTTGTAGAATTGTGTGAATGTCAGTAAATACATGAATCGTCAAAACCCAACCTCTCCACCCGGGAGAACTCGTTTTTGTGCAGTAAAATTATAAAAAAAATACGTTCAGAACACAGTTCGTCATTTTTTGGCCTAACAGTATTTCAGAGTTTTTCTCTCTTTCCTTGTTTAGTAACTCGGCTGGTCATGTCCTTGGACATGCTTTTTTTTTTTTTTTTTTTTTTGTTCAGTAGGCTACTGTAGGGTATTAGTGAGCATCAATGCAGGCAAAGTGCAGGGTGTTCTCGTTTCTGCCAGTTCGTCAATGTACTATTGAGCTGTTGATTCTATAATCAACACTCTCAGTTAGAGCCTGATGCTATGTATTTATATATATATTTTTTTTTTTTTTTTTTTGACAGGCTGAGGAAGTAAAGGAGACGAGGAAGACGAAGACTTTGTCCTTCTTCGCTGGTGCTTCCACTGCCCCCAGTGCAGACAGTCAAAACCAAGGTTCGTGAAACAAGTATGGATTATAGAACTAAAGGGCTTCAGAACCAAAACGATTAATGCAGTGCAATGAGTTCATCGTATAAGTGTTGTTCCTCATCTGGCGTTGTTTGAAGGATAATTTGGCTTTTACTGAAGCATAATGGGGTTGATATGTAGGAATCACATCCATTTCAGAGTTAGACTGGGGAGTGGATGGCTGGAATACAGCGCCTGCTGCAAACGAGCCCAGGTACAAAACATGCTTTCTACTTTCGACAAGTAAAATAAAGCTAGGAGAATTTCCACGAATGAATTTTGTTTCTGAGGAAGTATTCATAATACATGTGATATACTTGAGAAGATTGCTGTCGCAAAACTAAAACTAATGATTTTTTTTCTCCTTTTATTAGATTCATTAAAGTGTTGAAATATTAAGATTATTGAATTTTTGCAAATTATTATTAAGCCTGTATGATTAAAATAGCTGTGTTGGGTGCTAATTTGTAGCCAGGAAAAGGTGGCAGAAAAGAAGGAACCGGTTATCCGTTTGGATCACTACAGCCAAAAAGCGGTCAAGGTCACGACGAGGAAAGACGGAACCAAAGTCCTCACCAAGGCCACAGGTAATGCTGTGCATTTCGTAAATCTGGAATGTTTTGGGAGGAGAGGGGTGGATTTGGGCACGAAAAAAAAAACATTTTCGATAATAATTCGTTTTGAGCTACAATTTGAGACCATAAATAATGTATTCAACTGTGAAACAAGCTTGTTTCACCTGTCCAAACATGGAAAGGGGGGGGGGGGGGGAGGGGTCAGAAACGAATCTCGCAAAACATTGAATCTTGAAGGCTGTGAACGAAACGACTACAGGAAGCTATTACAGAAACTTTTTGTGAGCTGAAGCAGCACCGATATCCCCAAAACCTCAGTATTTTGAGTTACACCGTGGAGAACTTTTCGTGAACACCCGGGGAGTGATTCGGAGGAGATGGTGTCTTGTGTGGGTGGCATTGGTTATACGGGGAAGGCGATGTCGTTGTGTGGGGTTGCATTGGTTATACGGGGAAGGCGATGTCGTTGTGTGGGGTGGCATTGGTCATACAGAGGAGGTGGTGTCGTTGTGTGGGGTGGCATTGGTTATACGGAGGAGGTGGTGTCTTGTGTGGTTGGCATTGATTATACGGAGGAGGCGGTGTCCTTGTGTGGGGTGGCATTGGTTTATACGGGGAAGGCGATGTCGTTGTGTGGGGTTGCATTGGTTATACGGGGAAGGCGATGTCGTTGTGTGGGGTGGCATTGGTCATACAGAGGAGGTGGTGTCGTTGTGTGGGGTGGCATTGGTTATACGGAGGAGGTGGTGTCTTGTGTGGTTGGCATTGATTATACGGAGGAGGCGGTGTCCTTGTGTGGGGTGGCATTGGTTTATACGGGGAAGGCGATGTCGTTGTGTGGGGTGGCATTGGTCATACAGAGGAGGTGGTGTCGTTGTGTGGGGTGGCATTGGTTATGCGGAGGAGGTGGTGTCTTGTGTGGGTGGCATTGATTATACGGGGAAGGCGGTGTCCTTATGTGGGGTGGCATTGGTTTATACGGGGAAGGCGGAACTTGTGATAATTCGCGGTAGCATTAACGGTGTACGATATCGCAATGACATTTTGGACAGTCACGTGCGACCGTTCGCCGGAGCCATGGAACCTCCAAACTTCGTTTTAGTGGATGGCATTCTCGTCCACATCACGCGCAGTGGATCGCTACCCTGACAACAATGCGCAAAGAATGACCGGCGACGTCACCTGATATGAATCGTATTCAAAATGCCTGGGGAACAATGGAAATGCGCATTCGTCGTAATCTATCCAGGCAGCACAATATCCGCGAACTCGAGCGAATGGTCTCCGAAGAATGGAATGACATTTCCATGACCACCAAACGTCAATGCAATTCGATGCACGCACAGACTGGCGATCTTATTGATGCCAGAGGTGGACACACAAAATACTGAGGTTTTTGGAGGTAACAAGTTTGCAATGCTTGCCCGCAGTTTTATTTACAGCCTTCAAGAGTCAATATTGTTAAAACAAAACACTTCTGCAATCCTGTCATTTTGGACATTCATTTCTGAACTCTCCTCTCAGGTTTGGACAGATGTTTGTTTCACAGTGGAATTCATTATTTATGGTCTCAAACAGTAGCTAAAACGAAACTTTGACGCGTGTAATGGAAAACGTTATCGAACATTTCTTCTTGCCCCAATTCCCCTCCCCCAAAATATTCCAGACTCATGAAACGCACTGTAGATGTGACTGGGTGGCATCAGTAAGATCCAAAATGGTCCATTAACAGTCTTAAAAAGCTTGTTTATTTATTTTATTTTGATTTTAGCATTTAACGAAACATGTATGATTTGATGGAATCATGGTTTTTGTGTGTTGAAGCTGAGTTGATCTGAAATGTTACTTTGGTGAAAGCATTGTCACGTGTGCATATGCTGCTTATTTTACTAGACGGAGCAGGCTTTGGTCAGCAAAGGAAGGCTGCCTTCCAAAATACATACACGAATCGTGCCTACCAAACAACAAGAGGTTCTAATCGAAACACTGAATGGAACACGGACAGTTTTGCGCCTCCTCGAACACGCTACAAACAGCAGCAGCAGCAGCAGCGGCAATACATGCCCAACTATGGTAAGTGATTGAAAATCTAACCAGCTGTTTTAAAATGGAGGTTGGTGTGCGTGTGTGTGTGTACTGAGTTGGCCTGGAGTTGTATTTTGGTCCTGGAACCTTTCTGCGAGGCGAGTGCCATATAAAATTGTAGATTATGATAAAGTGCGGATTCCACACTTGGGCGTGGTTCATTTATTTACAAGTGCAGTCCTTATAAATTTATCAATTTAATTAAAAATATATGTACAAACACAGCAGACCTGAGCTACATTCCGCCGGCCCCCGCCATGTCCGATGTGGCGGCTTCTGCGCCGTTGCCTGACAACAACGTGTGGCATGAGAGGCGTGATTTCTACCACAGCGCCGCGCCCAGCAACGAGAGCGAGGAGGACGAGATGCTGCAGGCCGCCATCAAACTCTCGCTGCTGCAGGCGGAGGAGGATAATCTTAAGAGGAAGATGTGAGTTTTTAACAGAACTGCCTCTCCTCCCCTCCTCTCCCGCCCCAAAACCACCGTCTTTGACAGCGTAGTGCGCTCTGGTCGGCTATTCCTCATACTCGCATCCATTATTCTTTTTCAACTGGATGTAATTTGCATAATGTTTTGTTTCAAAAATAGATTGCATGGGATTAATAAAGAGTCATTCAAATTCTAGTATAATGTCATGACGCCCTAAATTCATTGGTCAATCAGCTGCGGACACAGTGCCTCACCATGGAGCCAAGCAAATTCATTCTTTGTAAAAACACAAGCAATATTTACAATATATTACGTGTGATTAATTACACACTAAGGAGCCGTCAATTACGTTATAAAAACTATAAATTTCTGTAGTCAGAGAAAAAAAATTTAACTTCTGATTTTTTTTCGAAGTTTACAAGAGGAAAATGCGACAGAAAGACCGAGAAGAGAAGCGGCCAGGGAGGTAGAGGGAGCGGCCAGGGAGGCAGAGAGAGCGGCCAGGGAGGTAGAGGGAGCGGCCAGGGAGGCAGAGGGAGCGGCCAGGGAGGTAGAGGGAGCGGCCAGGGAGGCAGAGGGAGCGGCCAGGGAGGTAGAGGGAGCGGCCAGGGAAGCGCGAGAAAGTAAGGCAAAATCAGTAGCAAGCAATAAACATTATGTAAACTTTTTTTCGAGTTTACTATGATGTTGCATAAAATCGAAATATGATGCGCCATGTCTGAATATTAAATGCAACCAAACACATTTTTTTCGTTTTCAAGTTTCAAAGAACGTTGAGTTGATACCGTTTTAAATTCCGAATTTTAACGCGTTCATTTTATTTGGACAATTCTCAAAAGGTCCTACAGCTTTCCGGGTTTCAAGTTGAGAAAAAAAGTTGTTTCAATTTTAAATCAGAAGAAATACTGGTGGATGTTTGCATGTTTTTTTTTTCTATGTTTTATAACTGTACTGTGAAAACAAAAATGCTGTAATTGAGCGTTGGTGACGACACCACAACACAGCTTACGATGCTCAGTCGCATCTTCAATCCTCTTGAAATAACCTTTGACACTGTTTATTTCAGAGGCACGGATGGAAGGTTGGGATGCTTTCGAAAAATTGAAATCTTCCTGTTTTATACATGAAGGGAGCGCAAAGGCAAAAGAATTACTCAACAATGCCTTTGGTCAGACTGCCTTCTCAAGAGCTTCGCAAAACGCTGCCTTTTCTCGTGCCACGGAAAACCTTCCGTTATCGAGTGACACCAACAACTTGGATGAAGAGCTGGAAGACTTGAATTTCGACGAGAGCACCGACGCGGATCAGCGCTTCGACGATGGTAAGGTTGCTGCGGCACTGTCGTGGGCGGCGAATGGCGAGAATTGGAATCTGGCAGAGGCACGGGGCGGTGCCGGGGCGGCGCTGGGCGAGATGTGGGACACTGATGAAGAGTCGAACGGAAACGGCGTGACCGGAAATGACAACGGCCAGTCAAGCGGAAGCGATGTTTCGGATAGTGAGGAAGAATCGGAAGCCACAAAACCGCAGAGCGAAGCAGCGGCATTTACGCTTCCACCTCCGGTACAAGAACCTAAGCGGACCACTTCCGATGTGAATAATAACGCGAAGAAGTCTTCCGCCAAGGGAATTATATATGGTCTGCCAAATTACAATTGCCTTGACGCTTCTGCTCAAGTTAGACAGCAGTTGAATGTGAAAGGTATTATGTGTTTCAGTTAAACATTAAACAACGCACTTTCAGCGTGGAATAACTTGGTTGTGTCACTCATGACGTCATTTCTTTTTATTCCGATTTGACAGCGTACCTCTGAGGCGACTTCAACAAACAGGTTTAGTTTATATTTGAAGAAATAAATTAATTACCTTGTCGTAAACTTTGTTAAGAATATAGAAATGATCTTCTTTTTAACTTCTCTTGAGATTAGAATCACGTAAATAAATTACTCCGTTATCGAGCGTACTGTCACATATTTCTAATCGCTATAGTCGTTTTGTTCTTTTATAGAATCTTCGCTGGATGACGTGGACACGATGCCGCCCAAAGTCACGCCTCGCCTTCCCAGGTCTATCAGTCGGTTTGGAATTCCTAAACTGGGTGGTGAGTCGTCCAAAATCAGCCCTGTAGGCACCGTGAAACCAACCATGCATGAAGCCGCCCCCGCCGAAATCCATACCAATGTGGAATCCAATAATTTGTTGAAAGATAGCAGCGTTCGGCCACCTGTAGGATTTGGTGCCTCGGGGAGGACCAGATCGCGCGGAAGCTCCGTGTCAGATTCGGCGTCCCGTGAAAGCCCATCACAGGAAGAAAGTGCCAAGTCAGATGTACCGCCTGTGCCACTGCTACCAAACATGGCCGCTTTTATGCCCTTTGGATATGGCCCTTTCTCTGGATACGCCAATCCATTTGCCATGCAGATGCCGCCATATTTCCCAATGGGCGTGGTACCAGACATGTCAGGCTCTGGCAACCTGCAGGCGATGGACAGCAATAATCAGAACAATTCCAATAGTGCCTCCACCCCATCAGCTGTCCCCCAGATGCCTTTCCCAACCGGCTTCGCTATGATGCCGAATTTCATGCCTGTGATGGGCGTGGGAGGGTTCGGCACAGGGATGATGCTTAACCCCCAGCGTGAGGCTGGTCCTCAGGAACGGAGCCGTCACGGCCAGGCCGTAGACTTTGATTCCAGCGCCAAATCACCAACTTCCGAGCTCTCGAAATTTTGGTGACAAGATCGGATGATGCGAAATTTCTGTTCCTCGGTCAACAAGAATTCACCACCAGCACAATATTCCGTCTCTTTTGAGTTGAGCTCAATGAAAGGCTTTTTGTGGGGGAGAAGGGGGGGCGGGGGGATGTAAGGCGTTGTTTTATAATTAAAATGACAGTCAGAAATTACTGAGATGACGCAGCACACCCCCCATCCACCTCCTCCCTCACCTTGTTCTCACCTTGCACTTGCATTCACATTTTTATCTTTAAGCTGCTAAAAATTGTGGTTGCTGAATAATTTTGTAAAATTTTGCGTGTTGATTGGGACTAAACATGAAATTTATTTGTTTATTTGTCGAAAGTGGAGGTTTGATTTCATTTCCTGAAGTTCATCCCAGTATAGGAAATTGCCCAATATTTCCTGTGTTCTTTGGAATGCAAGTCGTTCCTGTTGCAGTTAATCCTTGAATTATGTGAACTGCTGTAGAGTAGCGCCGTGAGTCGGATTTGTAGAAATCACACCTTTTTAATCACGTGAATAGACTATAATTGATTTTTTTCACACGGTCAGTGAGTTTGGCGGAAGATTGAGCACTGCGAGAAAGTCCTCTGTGATATTTGATTTCACTCAGGTTTATCCATAGCAAATTTATTAATTCGATTGTACTGAATGTTTTATAAGTATGACATCGCTTGTGTTGGGTAGTGGACTATTGGTTATGTGAATCGGGGTTGGGACTCGGTCCCTTGCCAACTCGGCACTTTTGGACAACTCGGCCCCTGATTCTTGGGACGACTCGGCCCCTTGCGAAAGACGACGTAGTGTACGGAGTATTGTACAGACCGAATTGATATTGGTTGTTAGAAATAAAGTAAAAGTTTGTCATATTGTGGTTTTCTTCTACCGCCATTATATATATCATGCTGCAGAAACGGTTAACTCATTGTTAAATTTAAAAAAATATAAGTAGGGCCGAGTTGGAAATTAGGGGCCGAGTCGTCTTTCAGGTAGGGCCGAGTTGTCCATAATAAGTGCCGAGTCGTCTGTCAGGTAGGGCCGAGTTGTCCCAAGACCTGTGAATCATTCGAAGGGTTCGAATCATTCGAAGGGTTCAACGGAAACATGATGACAGATTCATTCTTTAAACAACGAAGTCAGTAAGGGCCGTTTCAAGCACACTATTTTATTTATTTATTTTTTTTTGGCCTTGGATTTAAAATTAAGTTATAATACTTGCTTGTTGCCTTTCTATTGCTGTGGTTAACTGAACCTCGGGTTACCCACTTGGCTCGCATAAAAGAATGTCATTGTAAATAATGGTAGATCATATAAATCATTTGTCGGCGATATGAAAGTCAATACCGGTCCCATTTTTCGGTATTATTTTGTTTTTGGACCTGTAATGAACTTCTGTTTCGGCCCCTGTGTGTATTGTATTTTTTATGCCTATCAAATCTAGTGATTCTATTACAGTGTACGCTTTCCAGTTGTGTTCTGTATCATGTTAGTATCATGGTAAACATGTAGCATTTGCACGTGCCTAAGAGTTAAATATGCATTCACTTGTACATTTATTCTTGAGTATGTACGCGGTTAGTCATTTCTTTTTTGTTGGTGTCGCGTGAGTTTTTATGTGGCTTTATATGCACACTTGTAAAGTGATGCGGATTATGCATTTCTTGTGTTGGTTTTTGTGAAGAGCCCGAGCATATATCAAATGATCTTTGGAAAGTGAATCTTATTGTAGCATGTTCGTAGTTGATAATTATTCAATTTGTAGTTGATTGCGTATAGATATGTTACAGGGAATTCGCGTAATCAGGGAATACGCGTATTCCCTGACAGTCACAGGGAATGCCATGGAAGTATTCGTATCCCCTGATAACACGAATTCCCTGTCACAGACACGTAAATACCGTAGATTGTTTAGATGCTGAAATTATTTTTACTATTCGAGTAGTCTGGAAATGCAAGAATGATTTGAATGTAAAGTTTAGGTCTGTTCTTGGTTTCTGGTACAGAAAGCTCGGATATGACGACTCAGCTGTGGAGTTTGTAGCTAGGTGTAGTGTTAGTGTCAGGTTGTGTGGTACCTGTCTGTGCCGAAACTACAAGGGATATACGTCGGAAAACGTTGGACAACCAACTGGTGAATGAACGGAAACTTGCCATTATATTGTGCACATTAAAGAATTAGACTAGATCATATAAAAAATTGCTCCATATAATTCTTATTGTTCTATGTGAATTTCAATTTTAAAATGCCTTTGTTATTTTTCTAGCGGATTAGATTAAAATATCACACAGGGGCAGTACTCTCATTCTGATAGGAGTTTGGGTCTGTCACGTGGTCCAGGTGCAGAGTAAAACAGAAGCCAAAAAAAAAAAAAAAGAAAAAAAAAAGAAACCGTTTTGTCATATGTAAAAAAAATGCTACACATGAAGAAGAAAAAGTGCTGGCATTGTCTTGGATTGTCCAATTATCCATATTCGTTTTAACAGTACAAAATAGTAATTTTAGCCTTGGAAACATGTAAGAGAGCTTTTAGCCCTACAAGGGTACATTATGTTTGGTGGAGCAGAAAACAAAACAGCTGGTTGGCCGGGTTTGTTGCATTAAAAAAAAACAGAGCGAGAAACAAGGCTGTTTTTATTATTGGCCTAAGTGTTAACTGCAGTCTTGGGTGTTTGACAGGGGGCGTTACTGAGCAACAACACTACACTTGGGGTTACTTTCACAGGTGCACTCGTACTGTAGAACGCCTTGACGACACATCTTACCCCAGTGCCAAAACCACGGCCATTGCCTGTTAAAGTAAACGCTATACCAACATTTTCTTTAGAGGGTAGGTGTGACAGAGTGTATTGCGTTTTTTTTATTTAGTACTCTTTAAGGAGTCGAGTGAGATAACCTGTTAGAAGAATGACGTGATAAACTTATTTTCGCTGTTCTACACAGGATTTGCTCACCATCGGGCCTTCGATTTTTTTAGGATATGGGGTGGAACGGAATTTAGTAAGGGTTTGGAGGGTACATGTAGCCAATTTGCTCGTTAGTACAGTGTATTCATACGCAGATGTAATGATAATTGTTAAAAATACCACATGACAGCGCGAAAAAAAAAATGAAACTGATTGTGGAGGAAGATGCTTTGTGCAAGAAAAAAGAAACTGTCATGGCAAATCAATACTTATACAGCTGTGGCTAAAATGAATGGCTGGTGCGTTTCTTTGTGTTCAGTGTTACTGTGATGTTAAATATTAAATCTAAGACTTGCAAACAGTATACTGAAGTTGTATGGACCTTTTTTCTCTTTTCTGGTCCGTTCTTTTGCCTTCACTACTGCTCTAGCCATACCGGCCCATGTACCACCAAATTTCGCATATATGTGTTTGATCTGAAGTTGTGCATTTCACTTTTTGTTTTCGCCTTTGTTCTCATATTTATGATCAAAATGCGAAGCAAAAAAAAAAAAAAAAAAACTGATTTTTTTTATCACTAAAAGGACTGCAGCAGCTTTTAATTTACACAAACCTGCACCAACAGCCACACTTTGCATTACGTAAATGATGTTTGCTTCATTTACATATGCTAAATACGCTGAGTATAGTGACGTGGTTGTGTTGGTTTTGTAAGAACGACGCGTGGATGCACAATCTTACCGAGTCATGTTAAATACACAGACTCGGATAAATTACTGGCTTCAGTTTCGCGGAGAGGGAGGGGGCGATGCCGTCTCATAGAGCAAGAAGCAAAAGATTTCGAACTGGCAAAAAGGTTTCGCAATCTGAGAAAAACATTGGCTTGTCTGCAAAGCAAAAGCAAACCAAAAGAAGTTTTTTTAAAGTCCTACTCGAAGGGAGAAAGTGATTTTAAAGATATTATTTTTTGCCAAAGTGTTTGATATTTCGACCTTGAGAAGCAGGTTCTCGTTTGCAACTGCTGTACGAAAGAGTTAGCCGTCAAAATGGCAGGACTTTTGTTGTTGTATTTGTGTATTCTGGAAAACTACCGAGCTTTATATTGCTGGCAAAGATACTTAAGAATTTTAAATTGTAATAAACTGGTGACAGTTGTCAATTAGTCTTTTCTTCTAAAATCAACTCCGAAAGGCTTTTCGCCGAATAGCTTTTTAATTTGCTTTAACCGTCCCTATCACTATCCACTATCAGATTTGTATTGTTTGGCGGTCTGACAGAAATTAGAATTAAACTTCAACCCTGGATATATTGTACATTGCTGTTTTTAAAAACGCAGCATTTCTTAACTGGTTTGGTCCAAACGCTTTCAGAATTGAGAAGTAAGGTGCATGCTAAATAAAGCATTACCTCAAAAATAACGATTTTGGCCAATTTTTTAGTCTCCCGCCGCCGTATAACGCGAAGCGGGGGACTATAGGATACGGGTCCGTCCGTGTGTCCGTCCGTCGACACATTTTTGTCGGCGCTGTATCTCCCTAACCAGTGAAGCGATTCAATTGTTCTCTTGCACATGCAAAGACTATATAGTGTACCTATGCAACGAGGGTTTATTTTGAAAATTTCGCAAAAATTGGGAAAATGGGAAAGTGCAACACAATTAACCTATTCAATGGGTATTTGTCGGCGCCAAATCTCCGTAACCATTAAAGCGAATCATTTGTTCTCTTGCACATGCAATGACTGTATAATGGATCTGTGCAACGGGGGGAGGGGGGAGTTATTTTGAGATCTTCGCAAAAATTGGGAAAATAGGAAACTTCAAACAATTGACCTATTCACTGGGTGTTTGTCGTGTTGAAATCCTGTGATTGCACCACGCCTGCGGGGGACTTAGTCAGTTTTACTGACATACTTTTTTTTAAATTGATATAACAGAAGTGAATTTCAATTACGAGTATGTATCTTGTATAACTGACTCGTTTGAAACTTCACAGACTTGTTTCCTATGCACGGAAGATTGTAAATTGTACTTTGTATAAAAAAAAATCAATATTGAAATTTTCGATATTTGGTTTTAAAGATTAAAAATTGCTGTCATTTTAAAGATGTTAAAGCCTTCCACTTTCTGAGGGAAATTTGTCACATTGAGTCCTGAATCTGACACGTTTTTCTTTTAGATGGTCTCAGTTGTTAATATGTCAATTTTTGACCTGTATTTTATCGATTTTGTGGGAATGGTATAACACAAGTAAATTAGAAACTTCAAATGTATCTTCCCGTTCATAAGTGTTTTGCGAAAAAATACAATAAAAGGGAATATATATTCAGTTTTCCCGCCACCTCAGACCGTAATAGAAAGCTCGCCAAAGTGGCCTTTAACCTTGTGCCATTTTCGAGAGTCGCATAGATGTGTTTTTCCTATGCTGGTAAATTTTAGTAAGTGGTGTGACATAGTAAATCTGAAACTTCAAAATGCATCTAACCCTACAAATTATCATTGAATCAGTTTCAAACTTCACAGATATTTTCAACACGCACAGAAGATTTGGGGTTGTGCTTTATATCAAAATTCATCAATTTTCGATATTTGATTTTAAACTGTTTTTGATGATCCGTTTCAAAAGTGGAAAGAAAGTTGACCCCGGTGGGTCCCTCATCTGGCTTATGTTTTTGGGAATCGTTTTCCTTGTTTCGTTTGGTCACAATGTCCCTGGACATTCTTGTTTATTGTATTGCAAGAATCTTTGGGTTTTACTTGTGTTAAACGTAACAAAGTCTGACCTAATGAATTATACCTGGGAGAAAGTGACTGTTATCTGCTCGAACAGTTGCTGTGATGTACTTCGTGTTTGAAGGGTAGTGTCTGGGCAAGCGGAAAGCGGAGCACATTATCCTCCACTCATTTTACCAGGAACACATAGAAGGCTAACGCTTTTTTATTTAACTGTAAAAGGTTTGCGAACGCCATAGAATGCAGTTCTCCAATTTCGCTAACAGTTGAGAGTCCAGTTCTGAGAAATTCTTTATTTTATGTCATTGAGCTGGAAGCAATAGGAAATAAAATGTGAAAACACAATCACATCATGTACAGGTCATAATAGGTTTAAGCCAATGTCAAAACAGAACTTTATTTTTGGATTGGCAGATCTATGTTGACAAAGTGAAGTGATCAGTTTTTTGCGGTCGTTTCTCTGTATGCGTTTTCTTGAATATGTATATGTATAAATTCAGGGGATCATCTTTATTTTATAGATTTTCCAGACTTTGTTCTAGAATACAGACGGTAATATGCTGTAATTGGGGCACTTCAGATATAATCGATGTAAAAGCCCAATTTCACGATTTAAACAAAAAACATGATATTTAGCCATTTACTGAAAAATCAATAATGACATGAAATGTGAAGGAATCGAGTAAAGAACCAATAAAAATACAAGATAAATATTGAAATAGTAATGGGATAAGTAAGTCGTGTTGGTATTCTTGTCCAGCATTGAATGTACAAGGCTGGAACTCTCGGTACATGTTAGGCACACACGGTGACGTATGTACAGCCGTGAGTGACCAGAGAAACAAGCACAGACCGTTTTGGTTCCCATGCATTCAGAAATTCGTTTCTATAGTCCAGGGCGGGATTACAAGCAGAAACATTTCATAACAGATTTGCGGCTTTTGCCGTTGAACATAACTCATCTAAACACTATAACGAAGGCATTAGGCGGCATAAGGCACTTAAAGAACAAAACAACAGAAACTTTTCCTCGTACAATAGTGAATCTTACAACTGCGAGTTCTCACTGAATAAACTCCGACAGGCCTTCAACAAATCTCACGATTCCGCGGCTGTCTCAGATGACACACCCTACCAATCCCTTAAACACTTGCCGACTAAAAGCTTGCAAATACTTTTAGGTCTGTTCAACCAAGTATGGAAATCTGGCAGCTTTTCAGAAATATGGATAGAAGCTATTATCATACCAATACCAAAACCTAACAAAGACCCCACAAACCAAAAAAATTTTACACCATTCTCCTTTACAAGTTCATTGTGTAAAACATATGAATGCATGGTAGCTGACAGACTCACTTGGTATATAGAAAGCAACAATTTGTTTGCCGGTATACAAAGTGGTTTTAAGAAGCAAAGAAATGCCCTGGACCACCTTGTAAAACTAGAATCGTTTGTAAGAGAACGATTTTTATCAATAACGTCTTTATCACTAACGAACATGTCGTTACTGTCTTCTTTGACTTGGAAAAGGCCTATGACACAGCATGGAAGCACGAAGTACTACAAGACCTCTTTGACTTGGAGCTGCGAGGCCGCCTACCTGAATTTATTAAAGCCTTTTTAGAGGACCGGCTTTTTCGGGTCCACCTTGGGGCAATGTTCTCAGACTACTTGGTACAAGAGGAAGGTTTCCACAGGAATGCATTCTTTCCATTCTTTTGTTCCTGATAAAGATAAATAGCATCTGTTGTTGATGATTTCGCACTATCTTGCAGAGGCACGAATATGAACCTAATACAGCGACGCTTGCAGCAGAACATACACTCACTGCAAACATGGGCTAAACAAAATGGTTTTAAATTCTCACAAACTAATACACTCTGCATGCATTTCTGCAATAAACGCAAACAACACGACGATCCCGTTCTATACATTTCTGGCATTCATATACCTGTTGTTACAGAAAACAAGTTTCTGGGTTTATTCCTAGACTCCAAGCTAAGCTTTATCCCACACATCAAAGAACTCAAACGCAAATCTCAAGAAGCACTCAACCTTCTCGAAGTAATATCGGCCCAGGACTGGGGTGCAGATCTGCATACAAAACTTATTCTTTACCGAGCCTTGATACGGTCTAGGTTAGACTATGACAGCATTGTATATGAACCAAAAAGATCGTCTTGCCTAAATGCTTGACCTGATACAAAATTAGGGTTTACGACTGTGTCTAAATGCTTTTAGAACATCACCAACAGAAAGCCTACATGTGGAGGCAAACGAGCAGCCTCTTAGCGTTTTTCGAATTAAACTTGCCATGCAGTACGCAACAAAGTTTTATGCAAATAAGAAGAATCCGACGTACAACTCCGTCTTTGGATCAGATTTTTCTGGTAGCATAGAGTCAGTTGCAAAATACAGAGTACCAAAAGTACCACAGTGAAAACTAACCAAACCTGTGGTATTAAAGAACCTTTCGGTCTCTGCACAGGAAACAACTAGCCCCTTTCTAGTTCGATCAAACTTTGCAGAGCTTAAGGGACAATTTTAAGACTATCATTTCGTCTACATGGACGGCTCAAAGCTCGACGAAACATCGACTGTCTAAGTCATAACTGAAAACAACACCTTGCAAAGAAGACTTCCAGATGGATCCTCAATTTTCTCAGCTGAAATTAAAGCTCTCCATCTTGCCATTCAGATTCTGAAGAACAGGTTATACAAAAAGCTCATGTTATGCGTGGACCCGATGTCCGTCCTGCAATCAGTTGAAAACCTACAAATGTTAAACCCCCTTGACCTTCTGGAAAGACATCACGATGCCACCAAAGCTGGCAAAGACATAGCGTTCGGCTGGGTTCCAAGTCACTTGGGAATCTGAGAAAACGAGATAGCCAACAAAGCTACAAAAGAGGCTCTAAATGATAATTGTACTGATGCGCTCATACCAGCTTCCGATTTTAAATACCGTATTACACGATACACAAAAAGACTGTGGCAAGAAAAATGGAATAAACAAAGAAACAACAAGCTGTATCAAACTAGCCCCTTAGTCAGACAGAAACCCCCGCCACTAAACAGTTTGCTAAATGAAATGGTTTATCACAGAGCCAGAAAAGGTCATACATATATCACCCACAAGCACCTTCTGAGAGACGAACCACCACCCGAGTGCCTTGGGTATCAAGAACGGTTCACTGTAAAACAGATTTTAATAGACTGTATTAATTTCGGCGAGGTACGCTCAAAACACTCTATGAAGTAGCTCTCCGAAAAACTAACCCAAGTAAAATCATCTCGTTTTTTTTACATATAAACCTGTATCGTTATTTTTAAGACCTAGTTATGGCAAGATTTTAGAAGGTTTTAGTATCTATAAGATTTTAAATATGTGTTATTCCTAATAACGGTTGCTGACACAATATGACCCGCTAAGGGTAGGCTGTGTCGTTAAACAAATCATCTGACTATCTAATCTTTTCGTGGAATAACGTTCAAAGCTGGTTTTGCAACGGAACGTTTCCTACACGAAGCACAGATTAGTTGCCTGGGCTTTGGCGAATTTACGCTCTGTATGCCTCGTGCAGTATTGTTTAGAGAACGATCTTTTAATGAGACTCGTTGAGATTAGTATACTCGTGTGTTTTCGACGGATTTAAGCGAAGAAAATGATATCTCGTTATTTATCTGTTGAATAACTGAACACGAGGGAAAAAGACAGAAAATCGAAACATCGATTATTTTCAAGAAGATAATTTTGCGTATGGGGTTTTATCATTAGATGTGTGAAACGTGAAATTTTAATTTGATCTTGGGCTTTCATTTAATTGGATATTATTGTTGAGATGCAAGGATTTCAGTTTCATTTGAGCATAAATATTTTAATGAAAACATGCTATCCGAGGAAGGATCCTTAAATCTAGAACTGTTTCTGTTCACTGTTAATTCACAAAAATGGTTGAATTCTTTTCGAAATTTGATAAGTGTGGGTAATTATATAATCACGAGCAGAAACATTGCAAGCAAAATGCAAATAATTAAATTTCAGACTGAACAAAAATTGTGATTAAAGAAAATCATGCTGTCCATATTGTACGTACAAAAGGTAAATGATTGAAAAAGGTTAAAATTGATAAAAGGGATGTGATAAACCAGTTCAATATTTTGACTGTCTCATTATTTTTATTGAGTCCTTGCAGAGCCGTATTTTATCTGTTTCTGGGAGATCACATATCTGTAAACCTCATACCAGAGAATGACTAAAAAGACGTCTACATGAAAATGGCGATATTATCTGTTTTTCTTACAACATTGCTGGAAGCTTATAGAAATTTTATGATGTGGCTTACTGGATAAGTTAATCAGTGGACGTGACAAAACGTAGACTTTTTGGTCTGATTCCGTAAGGAAAAAGTCAAATATAAGTTCAATTTTCAAATATTTTTTTCCTTTCGTCAAAAGATGAGATATTTTCTCCCATAGAAATAAGAAGCTAATTTAGTTTTAATTGTGTTTTTGTAAATTATTTCGCTACGGGAATCTGACCAAAAAAAGTGTACGTTTTACGGCAAGTAGGTGCCCTCATTTTTCCAGGTGGTTTTGCCGTCAACGTCAGGATGGCACGATTTTACTAATACAGATTTTCACTGCTGGGCTAGTGCCTCAAATGAAGATACTCTCGATTGTGACGGTATTTGTTTTTTTTTTCTCAATCTCAGAACATAAATACAGATACAGTACCTCGTATCATTAGTTTCAATTAAATGGTTTGTTGAGAATTTCTCTATTTATTGTGCAATTTTTTTTTGTGGGTCCTTGTAAACCGATGTGGTACATCATGTAAAACTGGTTAGTATTATAAATTTTATTTGAAGGCAAAGACAAATTAGAAACATTCAGATGGGCAAATAATGTTTTACAAACAAAATATCGTTTTCTTTTATGTGGAAAAAATCAAAATCAAGTGCTCTCAGTGCTGGCGCTTTGACGTTCAACTTTCCATGTTTACAAGCCTTCAGGAAGTTTTTGTCATTTCATTTATTCAAATATTGGAATTGCCTCATGATAATGAAGAAAATATTAAGTATGTGTTATTGTCTAAAATTTAAGCCAGGTCGGTGATCCAATGGCCAAAATCCTTCGCCAGTTCTCCCCAGGTTCACCAAATAGTGTTATTTATTCATTTTGCTAGTTTTTACTCCCATTCAAAACATGCTTTAAATTTGTCCAGTAAAGAAGTAATAATATGAGAAATCGGTAAAAAGTAGAAGTGCCTAGTTGAAGCCTGACTTGCAATGAATGCTATGCGAACTAGATTCAGAGATATCGAAGTTCTGTTTCGAAATCAAAATAAAAAATGTTCACATTTTGCAATTCAGATCCCCCAATATATCGAGGTTTTATTTACATTGATAAGTACATTTTATGTGTCCGATTACTCACCTTAGATATAGTATTTTTATATTTCAACTTTCTTTGATTGAATATTGGTGTTTTTTAAGTATGTGGAAAAAAATTAAATTATAACAATTGAACCCTACCTTGGGGTGTATTTAAACTTTTTGAATAACATGGAGAAAAAGTCAGTGGGTGAGAAAGGTCTCAATGTAAATGGAAGAGAAATAAATTGTCAAGGTTCACTTGTTCCTGAGTGGCTTTGTTGGTAGTAATTAACTCATTTGGGTGTTAAATAGTAATGGCCTTAATCTGTTGACAACAAATACGGTGTGAAATAGTATATTATAATCTATGCCGTTATAGAACATGTGTTTACCAAATGCCTTACTTTTTGAGGAGTTTTATAAATCTTATTTTATTTCTGTATTGAACTCACATGAATACTGACATTCATTAAAGCAAATAAGTTCTTCGTAATCTATTGTGAGACGTATTAAGTAATTGTAATTAACTATAATAATATTAACAGCAAAAATAGTAATAATAATATATGAATAGTAATACTAATAATTTTTATTTTTGTATCAGTATTGTTACTGATTGGGGTGTTTGGGACTGAAAGAACTCGTCCATTGTAGAAGGTGTTCACTATTGGGAGATGTTCAGTAACGGAAGTTTTACTGCATATAATTTATCTTACACGGGGTATCCTGTCTCACTGAGACTCTAGTTTCGGCGCATTTCAAAATATTTCTTAACCAATTTTCCGAAAGTTTTTTCTTACACATTTTTTATCGGATTACCTTCTAACTTTATATTAATATTACCAGGCTTTCTTCTTTTGAAAGCTAGATTTTTATCCACCTAGAAGACAATTGGCTAAATGGGGATAGGCATTTTAAAATTTTTGGGCCAATTTTCAAAATGTCTCTACTCCCACGATCTGGATCTCATTCTTTTCCAACTTTATACATATGTTTACTGTGTAGGCCTCTCCTTGATCAGATTGTCTTTTTTCATAAATCAAAAGTCAGTCCTCCTTTAAAAAGTTACTTTTCTGACGGAAAATCGGCTGAACGGGGGCATTTAAAAATATTCAGTTGCCAATTTTCAAAATGCTAATCCTCTCATAATTATCACCAGATTCCTTTTTAAATTTGTACTATTTTTCAACAACCGCGTTTAACAATATGACAACCACTTTTTAGTGTCCATGCAACATATAAAACCCGTTTCGCGGACTAGATGATTTATGGTGATATTCGCTAAACAAAGGCGATAATAGTTGCTTAGCGATCGGTCTTTTTGAAACAGGCACTGTTAAGCAAATTTGGATTAAGGCTTGAAGCTCTTCAAGTAGTTGTAAGAACAGTTCCTGGTAGCTATCATCGATTTAAAGCCTATCCAGGGGCGACTGTTCCGAGTCGGCCGTAAATCCGAGTATCGTGTGTATTTTCTGCTGCATGCTCAGGTATTCCCACAAACATTTACTCTGCAACCGTTTTCTCATGTAAGTCAAAGCAATTTGAAGGGGAAAAAAGGCGTATGTACATCTATTCGTTTACATATTTAGACAACTGTATGAAATTGGGATATTCCCACATCCCTCTTTTCCTACTACATGACTAACGGGATAATTTTGTCAACAAAGAGACCCAGAACGACGAGGCAAAAATTCTATCTCTCTTTCTTCTTTTGACATTTCTTGTGTGTACTTCGAAAATCATATGAGAGTCTGTAATCAAATTTACTTCGCACTTCAACGAAGCAGTGGAAATCAACGTCTGACACCTAACAGTCGGCAACATTTAACATCCGCCTTTTTACTGTATGTTTACACTGTTTTTTCTTTTACAGACCTGAGACAGTTAAAAATTTACCAAACACACTTCGAGCATGATAACACCAACAGACCAAATGTCCACTTTGGGGAATACCGGATAAAGCGTGCCGGGACCTTTACAAAAATCTTCGGCAGCGAGAATGTGGTGCTCCGAAACACGGGGACCCATACACAGCACTTCCGGCGGTAAATACGCCGCATTTCTGCGAGATCAAACATAGGTTTGCTGGATCCGATTAATCAATTATGCTTAATCTACGATAGTACAAAGGTGTGAAGTAAATCGACGAATTTTCGCACAGTTCTGGAATTGAATGAATTGTATCGTTCAAAACCTTGCTCAGCATCATTGTATTACTTAACCGTGCGTTTGATAATGAACTCAAAGTGCTCGATAACGGTCAGGGTAACACATGTGTTACCTAAAACAATGCTTATTGTCTTTTTTTAAACCCCAATTCAAATTTTGGGCAGCAGTATAAAGAAGTAACATTCTACAGCATGTGTTTAAAACCAGAGCAAACATCGTAGGTGGCAGTTAGGTTGGCCGATGTCACCTATGGCAATGCTCACCCCTTCGCAGAGATGGAGGCGAAAGCATAAAACGTAATGCTGGCTTCCCTTGAATAACAGTAAGGAAGGAGACGGCCGGTTCACATTGTCTTCTATAAATGATTATTACAACATGTGGATGAAATAAACATTACGAAGGCAAGTTCTTACAGAAATAATGACAGAAATAAGTGTGTACTCTTAAAATTGGCGGAAGCAAACACGGCCTTGTTTGGAGAGATAAGGTGAGTGCAACAGCTGGGTATGTGTATTATTCACAGTACAGACTTACCCCTATGGAGAAACTGGCATCTGCTCCGAACTCAGTGATGTGGTACAAACCATAACTAGAACCTCACTTCGCTAGCGAAATGTTAGACACTTGACAAAAATTAAAACGCAAAAATACTTCCTTCAGTGGGTTATTTTTTGAATAATATATTGCAAACAACACAGTTTGAATACGTCTTATAAGCCGAGTAGCGTTTGGTTTCTGTTGACTTGAGGTTTTATTGACTGATCTAGCATACGCAGTGTTATCTATTTACGCAGTGAGAGCTCGCACAAAGCTCACTGAGCAACTGTGTGTGATGTGGGTTAAATGCTACGCATTTACTTGCAAAAAATACACTCTTTTCACATGGCGTTTTAACAACGAAAACGAAATCAAAGACGAAAATAAAAAGTGACATGCACATGTTCAGACCAAGCTCTTTATAAGTCCCAAGTTTCAGGGTCCTAGGGCCCATAGTGTCAGAGAAGAAGAAGACACAAAAAATCGGAAAAACTGTCAAGAAGAAAAAAAAGACGAACGGCTGCTCGCACAAATTCATATAACCCTTGCAAGCCAATGGCTTGTCAAGTGTTAATTAGACAGCGTAGTATCTCCCTACAATGCGAGCACAACTCTCCAGGAGCATATCCACAAACACAACATGGGAGTCAAGACGTAATTGAATTGTTCTTCACCATGTCTTGGTTAGGCCTCAGAGCTTCTTCTATCACACCACTGTGCTAATATATGTCATCCAATATTAACTAAAACTGACTAATTAAATCAGCAAGATTTTATTCAAAATACTATCACGAGAACAGATAACACTATGCAGTTTTTTTGTTTTTTTTTTTGCTTTATAAATGTATAAAGCATTCCAATCACCAGTTAATTTTTTGCAAAGCGTAGAGATTTTTTTCCCAAAGGCAAAATGCAAACCTTGGAGTTGAACAGAATGCTGTTTGCTTTCCGACATCTGTGAACAATATTTCCCCATGCAGAAATTCTAAGCCACTCAAGATATCATAAATTAGCCTGATGATCTGCTGTGGCCTGGACGAAAGAAACAATGCTCTGTACCTTCTACTCGTCACAAAAAGCGCTTGGTATCGATACCGAAGTTGATGAACTGGTTAGTCGGGCTTCACATTTAAGACGGCTTCAGATCCCTGCGCAGACTGAGGATCTTACTGTAAGGGGATGTCGAAATAGTAAGTGATGAGCTCGCGTAAAAGGATTGGTTCAATTTCTTGTAAAACTTGAAGGACTCTTTCATGCCTACCAAACAACATTCCCCACAGATTTCAACTTTGGCCGATGTTCGATGGCTAAGAAATCCTAAAAACAAGATTTTAACGTAATGACGTCATACCCCTGCCTAATTTCACCACCAAAGTTGAAAAAAGCCGTCCGACTTACCCAAGGAATATTCATGTGAAGGGTTGATGCCACTTTCCGTTATCGAAATATTTTGCACATAAGATCTTGTTCAAATTTTTTACTTATTTTACGTGAAGACATCACATGACGTATTCGTTCGTTGATGAAATGTTTCGGTCGATGAGACATAATGAAGAGTATTTCTTGTTTATTTAGGAACAGAACGTGCCCAGGAAAGAATGTAATATAAATTAAAGTTCTTGTTTAAGAATGGAAGCAACCTTTTCTGTTTATAACTTTATTCAGAATATAACAAACACTGGAACGTTTAAAAAATACAGTTAAAAATATACATTTATATATCACATACACTTTTATATAATATACTTTTATATATTGCATATAATGAAAAAGTAGGGTCTTTCTAGCAAAGCCATGTCTGATGAGACTTCTCGCCGGAAATTTGCATGACATCACAAAATAGGAGAAAGTTCACCCTTACGGAAAGATCTGCTTTGGAAACGTTTTTTTTTGTCTACGCCGTTACAATGGTTACAATTTACATTACCAACAGAAAATTTTTTGGTTCGTTGATACATAACTCAGCCGCATCCACGAAAGTTCTCTTTGGTTTAACTGACTGAGCTAACCCATTGGGTAAACCCAGAGACTTTGGATTAGCTGACCAATTGTTTAACCCAGATTCACAAATGAAGTTTAATCCAGGCTTAATTAAACCAACGGTTTAACTTTTGGTTTAAGTTAAAAAGTTGTTGCCCCTTACACGTCATCATTATTGGGAGAGAATACTGGGAAGTTCCAAGAGACTGACGCTATTGAAAGGAAACAAAATAATTGAGTTTGTTTATTTTCAGTTCAGTTCAGTTCAGTTCGTAAAAGCTTTTCTGATTAGATGAGTTAATATTATCAATGTTGATTCAATAATTTCACACTTTTCACTGATATGAAATGCCACCGAACTTTGGGCTGGATTTATTATAGTTTGTCGATATTGCGACTTTGCAAAACAAACTCATTCACAAAAAATGTGCGAAATGACCCACAATGAGCGGCTAAATGGCGTACGTGAATAAAATTTGTTTGTTCTCAAATGTACTCATAATCATTGCTATGGAGTATCTTAAAACATAACAGGTGGGGGGGGGGGGATTGGCACAGTCAAACTATACTAACTAAACTTTTTTATTTATTTAATATATTTCCTATTTTTCCTTGATTTTCTATGGCAGAATGAACATATATTTTAATATATATTTGCTAGGATTTCCTATAAGTGAGCGGATACAAGTTTTAGTTAAAATTCGAGCAGGAAGCAAAATCACCCAAGTAGAAAGAGAGAGATGAGTCTTTCGCAACATCCTGCATCTGACCAAGCTTTCCGCTTGATTTTATCTGTAAACATGATATTTGGGCAGATAGGTCAATTTCACATTTCAGAACATTTGAACTTAATTCCTCCTCCCCATCTAAACAATAAAGTGCAAAAAAGAAAAAGGATAACATTTAGACTTATTAGGACCTGGTTTAACCTACCTCAGAAGCAGGGTTTACGTTTTGGTTTAACCCAACGGGTTAGCACACAGTTAACTCGTGGTTTTCACATAAGTTAAACCAAATGTTTAAGCAGGACTTTTACTTCGGCCGCGGTGGCGGGAAAATTCCCTCAACATTTAAGAAAGTCTCGGGTATGTTCTTTCCTCGGTATGTTATGACCCAGCTACATTCATTGGGTTTGATCTAGGTAAATAATGTCCGGGCACGTTTTGACCTGGGTACGTTCTGTCCTCGTTACGTTCTGCAGCAGTTACATTCCCCTGGGTATATTTTGACATGAGTTCCTTCTGCCCCACCCCTACTGTATAGAGGTTAAACTATACTACTTTTTGAATTTAATCTCATTGCTAACAGTTACCTTAACTGTGATGATCAATATTTGTTCTTACGCACCATGTATAATTCTTAAATGGAGATCTCAGCATTTTATACGTGGTAAACCCACAAAAATGAAGCTATTTGTGAAAGTACAAACAAAACCTACTGGAGGAGTTCTCCATGCTTGAGCATTGCTTCCAGGTTATACGTGTAGTGTTCCGCAGCAACGATTAGTCTCTCTACGAGTTGAGACACAATGTATTGGCAAACATTTAGAATGATAAAAAAGTATCTTTTTTATTCTAAAGGACCACCGCAAAAATAATACGAAAAGTGATGAGATGTGTAAAAGAGGCAGCTGCTTAGAACGCTCTTTTCTAATTCATTAAAAATTTCAGATTCAGTAATGCATTCATGTATCTCTTAATTCAATCATCGATACCCCTTGCTTAAAATATCTTTATATAAGACCGAATTATTCACAGTTAACTCAAAATTTACATCTTAAAGTTATCAAATAAAATTAAATATTGATTCAGGTGTCTACGTTGAATTTTTGTCACTAACAGAAACCACTATAAAGGACCAAAACGTATTTATTCATTTTTAAATACGCATAAATAATTCAAAAATATCTTCAGTTGCGGAAAAAACGACAAGCACAGATTGTTTTAATTATTTTAACGGTAGCACAGATTTTCAAAAGCGGTTGACCAATCTGACAAAGAGAAACCAATTTCAAACCTCTGATAACAGAATAGCAAGTAAAGAAAGCTCTTGTGTGTATGTACGAGTCCACAGTTGGTTAATTTGTTCTGGTTGTCATTACTTTTTTATGACTTGGTGATACTTTTAAAAAATTTGTATAAATGATAGAAAAAAATGTTCCGTGAATCAATAATTCTATTTTTCATATGTAGTGAACCACTAATACTCCTGCTCTTTTCCCAAGTCGATAACTGGTCAGGATAGGTTGGTTATTTTTGTTTTCTTGGCTAATTTCTCATTAACATGCCTGCCATGTTAACTCTTTAAATGGTCACGTAAGCACACAATCGTGGATGTTGTAACACTGCCCACTGTCTTGATGGAATTGGGGTGAGGGGCAGACCATTACCGCCACATTCATTGCTGTGGTCAGTGATCAGAAGCACAAAACGTGCGTGCGCCCAGTAATGCTTCTCCCAGTTCTGTCATATCGTCCGGCATCTTCCTGTTTGAAAACGAAATCCCTATGTTTACATAGCAAACAAAACAAGTCGACTCTTTGTACAAAATTTTGGGCACTGTGGTTACCCAATGTGGTCATATGTCTCTCATCGTTTAATTGTGGCTGTAATTAGCTAAAGCGTTTGGAAGTTCGTATAAATGACGTGGTGGTCCGCATAAATGTTGTTATGATGCAAACTAAAAACCCGCCTTGATCCATTTTTGTGTTAAGATATTTTGCACACTTTACTAGTGATCGGGTGACAAGATTTTACACTGAAGAGATTGGCTGGTAGTCAGTATCTGGTTTGAGTAGATACCTACCGCAAGTGTTTGCTCACACCTTCTCTAAGTACCATTTAGGCCATTGTGTTGTGTTACGGAATAAGCATTTTATTTCACAACCAAAGCCAATAGATTTTTGTGCTGCTAGTTTTGAGTTTGCGAAGGTTCTGGGGGTTTGCAGCCTTTATCCTCTCCCCCACTGCTGTCGGCGGTTTTGCAGTCGTTATGCTTCGTTGGAATTCATAAAGTGAAAACTGTTTTGGTTAAAAGTATACCAGAATGGAGGCACATCTAATGTATATGTGTATACATATATACTGAGGCAAAGTAAAAATGCAAAGGTAAATATAAATTGCTATATTTAAAAAAGTATTTAACGTAGCTTTTCCAAATTTAGACATGGTATTTCGTTGCTGATTTTTTCACCGATGCCCAAGAAATCGCCTATATCACACGTCTTTAAATATTCTTAATTATCCATAGTTGTTATGATATCACAGTTTTCAAGATTCAGTACCTCGTGTGCCCTCCTCGAGCCTCAGCCAACGCATTAATACGTCGGGCATAGACGTTATGAGTCTATTTATCCTCCATTGTGGCATCTTATGTCATTCCTCGATGAGGGCTTGTCTGAGTTCGACATGGCTCTGAGGAGGCGGCGCACGGGCTCGAACTCTTCGGTCAAGCGTATCCCACAGATGTTCTACTGGATTCATGTCGGATGAATATGGAGTCCCCTCTAGAGTCTGCACATTGTTATCCCGAAGCAGACTCACGCATATTTCTGCGGACGCGCATTGTCCTGCATGAATATGGATTTCCGGTCGTTCATGCAGTACGGTGGCCCTCTAGGATGATGTCGGCGTAAAGTCTGGCGGTTAAATTGCCTTCAATAATTAGCAAAGATGATCTCCAGCCAAATATGATAGCGCCCCATAACATAACGTTTCCTGCACCAAATCTATCCATCTCGCGAGCACATGGTCTCGCAAATCTGTCTCCTGTTCGCAGGAAACTTGATTACGATCATCGTGTCGAAACAGTTGAAATCGGGATCTGTCACAGAACAGTACTCTTCTCTAAAATGCTCTTGGCTATCGGTTTCCCGAATGATTGGCCGCGTAATTCCTTCTCGGACGCGGTACGTTCATTTAAAACTGGTCCAACGTATGCTTTACGAGCTCGTATTCCATGATCGCGCAACGGATTTAGCACTGTCTGTAGACTGTTGCGGTTGTTGTGTCTCTATGGAGTCGCATTCGCAGTGGCCCCTGCTGATTAAAACCGATCTCGAAGATTGCGCCTTTTGTATAAATATATCTTGCGCTGAGGTCGTAACTCTTGGCTGACCAAGTCGTGGGCGTTTCTGTACAGAGTCGGTCTGCAGATGACGCTGTTACAGTCTGCATATGGTTGATACTGCCACTCCAAACCTTCTTGCGATTGCTGATTGTGACCGTAGATGTTGAATTGAGTTCGAAAATGCACAATTCAGTAAGAGTGTATTTATTTTATCATTGTCAGCTTGAATTTTCTTGAAAAACTTTCCACAAATATCTCTTCTTCTTTCCTCCAGTGTGAGGTTGAGTTGCAGCGATGATTGGTCATATATCATTTCAGGGTTGATTATTTGAAGGGCTCTTTTTGTATGTATTCTAGATTATTCGTATGTTCTTTCGTAATACTTTTTTTTTTTGGTATAGACTCTATATGGCTATTCCACTTGGATTGTGACTCCAACTAACTTCGTAGAATTGACTCTTGAAGGCTGAATTTGCGATTTTCACAGGTTCTAGAATGTTACGTAAATGTCAGTTGAAAACAAAATATTTTCGATTGTTTTGTTTCCGATTCTTTAAAACTGAAAGCTGATGTTCCAAAATACAATTTGTGTAGTGGTTACAGGTGTAAAAGCTGCACACAGACATCGTAAAGTAATTTTGTTAAATATTTGATTTAAAGATTTTCTGTGATGAAACAAAAAGAAACTTTATGCTCCTGCGAACTAGTACGATGTCCTTACAGCCAAACTTCGTATTTGGTAGTGTTGACAGCTATATAAAGGTAAACCTGACTTTCCATGGCAACATGCCGGTGTACTAATTGTACAAATGGTATTGCTCAGCGTGGAGTAAGGTCGATGATTTATAATGTCAATGAGTATTTCATGTGTTCACTCTTTAGTGTTAAATGAATATTATCTTCATTGGTCATTGTGGCTACTACGTAAAAGACAAAAATGGCCGCGCCATATGTGGACAATTGGTACAATTGGGTAGGCAGTGGCTTCATATCCACATTGCGCGAACTTGTCGAATTTGGTGACGTTATTCTGTATAGCTACCAGCGTGGCAGCTGGGATCGTGGTCTCCCTGGTTATCTGCAGTCAGAGATAATGGGCAAAATCTGGTCTCCTGTCCCCAAAACAAAATGCACATGGTATAGGGATGGTGGGTATTACGGCCTTGGCTGGGTTGTCATGCCGAAAATTTCAAAAAACGGCCAAGCAAGAAGAAGAGATTTTATGTGCAGGTGGTGCTATTGGTGCTTCTAGTGTATTCCTGGTGACAAGGCAGCCAGCAGAACAGACAACCGAACCTCAGAAGTCAGATCAAGCTGTACCTTGGGGCATAGCTGTCGCTATATTAACAAACATGCAGGGCGTTCATTTACACCTCACAAGTCTTTGACTTGGTCAATTCTTATATGAATTTGTGCTGGTGCTTTTTTCTTGACGGTAAAAATTTATTTTTTGTCTAAGCTTCTTCTCTGACACTACAGGCCCTAGGACCACAAAACTTTGTACTTATGTAGAACTATCTGAGGGTGTGCATCTCGCCTTTTTCGTCTACGATTCCGTTTTCATGCTTAAAACGCATGCGAACACAGCTGTTTTGAATAAGTACAGCGTATTTAAAAGCAAAGTAACGGTTGAGCAAAACATCACAGCTTAAGGGCGTTGCGTGAGCTCTGCCTGCATAGAGTAAAAGTGCTAGTCCATTCAATCAATAAAGCCAACATAACCAGGTAGATGTACACGCTTTATAAACGGAATTCAAGCTGCTATGTTTGCTAATATATCTGTATTAAAAACTATGTGGCTTGTAAAGAAAAACTTCATGTTGCTCAAGAAATAAAAAGCCGTTCAAATGTTGAAGATTTCGCTTGCGAAAGGCGGTTCTAGTTTAAATTACGTTTGTTTGGAAATTGCCAAGCTCAAATGAATGTATTTGTTAGAACCTGAAATCATTGAAAAAATCTGTTGAACAATTTTATGTATTTTTAATTAATTGATAGCCTGGAACAAATTTGAATAATGGAGGCTTGTGATATTATATTGTCGTGTATTCCAGTCAGTCCGTCTGTCGGTGATATTGTCAAAACTTTTGTTGTTTTTATCAAAGGTTCGAAGTTAAGCCCTGACCGAAGACATCGAGCTCCAAACCGAAACGTCATGTATTTAGGTTATGTTTAGCAATGACACACATTTTGCTATACACTGTCAATCATTCATTGCTTGAGGTAAAGCTTACAATAGGCCTTACGCATAATAAATATCTTCTCCAGCACTTGGTATTCATGTGTGTGCTCTTTCAGCTCAACTTGCACAGGGATTAAAGGAGGGGCTCGAGGGCGCAGTAGGGGGACAAAAATTGCAATTAGGGAATTGTTTGTGGGTGCTCTGATGGGTAGGGATTAAACATTACCTTACTGAGTAACCCACCTTGTTGAAAAATGCTGTTCATTCGTTGTTTTTTTTTTCATTTTTACATTATGGTTATGATTAACAATTCACCTCATAGGCTTGCAAATAAAGGCCAATCATTGGTTTGAAGAAGAGTGCCACTCAATGAGGTGACATTCAATTGTTGCTTGAGAGACTGATTGAGCTTTTTGGTTTTTAAGCTTTAAAACAAGTCTAACTGAAAAATTTCATGTTCTGCGATAGGATACTAAGATGAATTTCATACCAGAAAAACTTATTAGTGATAGCCAAGCTGGTGGGGGAAGGGGTTGAGGTGTATAATGGCTCAGAATATACTGCTACACCAAGAGTGGAGGGTCCGAAAAGGGCTTTGCCTGGGAAATGTCAATGTCTGGCTCCGCGATCCCCCTCTCCTCCCTTCCCCCCAAATGCGAGCACCAAACCGAAAATAACGGCAAAATTGCGAACCCTATTCCGAGATACTTGCTAAGTTTTTTGTTTCTGTTATAATTAATTCAGCAAACTTTTAATATAGTTATGCTACATATATAAATATTGGTTATACAGCTCTAGTCAGATCACTCCCGAGTGCTGTAAATCTAATTTATTCAGGCCACTGTCAATTAAAACCTATCGAATACCACATGGAATGCAAATAGTAATCCCTCTTAACATATTTTTCACTTTTATAAAATTGTATGGTTTTATGTGCAGTAACGTGTAACTGTTTTTACTTTGTTTTATATTTTTACTCTGTACAAGTTTTTTATTGATCATAACAGCTTTGGGAATCCCGTAGTGGCTGAATGCATTGGATGATGTTAGTGTTTTGGTGCACCAACGAAACCGTCTTGAATCCTGTACTGGCCCATGAGAGTCTCAAGTTCTGCGTCCTCCTGACGCCTTCGGGCCTCTCTGGCTTCCCGCTTGATATGTACATAATTAGCAGCCATGGCCATCAGAAAATGTAGCTGTAAAATGTTTGAAGCAAAACAGTTATTGAAAGAAAAACAATTATCCTCGTTTTAGAACTTGGATGTTAACATTTTGATAATATTTATTTGCTCGTGTCATGGAGAGCTACGAAATTTTTGGACTAGTTTGTAAGAAAACCAAATGATCGAGGGTTCTTCTGAAGGTAAAGTTGCCAAGTTGTCGGGAAGTAACAATGCTTATTGGTAAAAGGGTTTATGTAATGCCCTTTCAACATTTAATGCTAATTTTGGATATCAAAATGTTACAAAAGATATCAATAAATTAATGTAGTTCTCGCTGACTTATATTTTGCTATAAATAATTATATTATACCAAAAATTTATTTGTGAGAAAAATATCATTTTAAAAAACATAAAAAATCGTTAGGGAGGACACATTGAAATATACCGCAAAGAATCGTCAGTTAAATTTTTGAGATGTAAACGCTAATTATCGGTATCAATAATAATAACACAGTTTTTAAGCACAACAATGCTTCATTCGTGTGCAGACATTCGCTTCTGAATATCAGCTATCAATTTAGGCTCTGATTATTTGATATCAAGAAGTGATTTTTGAGATCAAAACATCATTTACAGATTTCCAAATATAAATGAAAAAAGTCACAATAAAGTCACAATCTAAAATGGTACGTGAAATAAATTCGTGACATCAGAATAAAATAAATGACTGAGCTCAAAATTGAGATTTTGCTATGAAATTTTCATTAGATTAACAAGTTGAAGTGTTCCATCTCTGATATCTATAAATATATGTTGATATCTCTAAATATTTACTGATGTAAAAAATTGAGATAAAAATTTATTTAGATATATCAGAAACTGATTGAAATCTAAACTTTATTTAA
The DNA here is from genome assembly GCA_949752745.1 of Protula sp. h YS-2021. Classification (NCBI taxonomy): domain Eukaryota; kingdom Metazoa; phylum Annelida; class Polychaeta; order Sabellida; family Serpulidae; genus Protula; species Protula sp. h YS-2021. Next base: position 72,429,412 of record OX457026.1, read on the forward strand.
AAATATCAAAAATATTATTGCAGATAGTAAAAAATAATTCTTAATATCAAAAAATGAAAATTTCCTTTTTGATATCGAGAAGTATGTATAAATGTGAAATTGGTATTCCATTATGTTTATGCTTTTATGTATGTTGTATCTAAAATATGATCTGTACAGACCGTTGATCATACATATGATGATAGTTACTTTCAAATGATACCAGAACTAATTTGCATTTTTATTTCCTAGCCTCTTTGGCATGCAAAACACAACGTGAGTTTATGTTAATCCCTCTTACCATGCTTAGATTGAGGATGAACGTTGAGAGCAGGACAAGTATCAATCCAATGTAGGATTTTTGCATCTGTAATACAGAATATTAGTCAAATTAATAAAAAGCATTCCCACAAAGTGCACTGTACAGCGATACAGCATAAACTCGGTATTGCGGCGTGGCCTAGACAAAGACAATTTATTGTTATAACCGGTATTTGAAAGCACTATATATAATAAGAATACTGTTGTATAAGCAGTATGTCGTTATATTCGGAATCGTCCTGCAATGTTATGCTATAGTTGTAACGTTTTAGTGCTTTTAGCTAAAGGATCCACTGTCAGTGCATTTTATTTACGATTTGTTCTTTGTGTATGGGAATAAAATAAAATAAAAGAATGAAAATCGTAACAAAATATTTTGTAAAGAAAATCCTAAATGTAAAAAAATCCTATGTGTTGCATACGAAAATGTGTTGAGACTTTGTTTTTTAATTTTTTTTTGCTTATTCTAAAAACTACAGGGTTTTACAAAATAGCGGAATGGCGGAATGATTGGGTAAAATATTGACCGGACCGCTGTTAAATATGTGAGTTTCTATTTGATTCTCCGTCACATTTTGTTTCTTCAACAACAAAAAATACAATGACCTTGCTTCAAATCCCTCATGTTGAAATGTAGTCAAATTTTGGGGTGTTTTAAAGACTTATAAGGTCTACCTGCAAACGCAAGAGGTCACACAAACTCAGCAAAACCTAACTGTCAATAACTACACCAAACTGCATTGGAAATGCATACCCAATACTGGAAAAATGATCATAAGAAACGTGTAAATAAATCTCGTGGAATAGAAAATTTAGCATTTTATCCAAGTTGATCCACTGTCTATTTGAAATAAGATGTTAATCTCTAGTTATCCCCCGTATAACGACGGGATTCAGCTTGTCCGACTGTACGTTTTCGTGCGCCCTCGTGTCCGGGTTATATCTATGAAAGCGTTTGTAGTATAGCGTTTTTTTTTGCTTTGGCATACGATTAGAACATATATTGAAGGTGTGCAACGTCGTATTATTTTTGATATCAGCCAAAATTTCTCAAAACCATGACTTGTCAAAAATGGCTGATTTCAGGAAATTTGTTGGCACGGAGGTTTTCTAGAGATGGTTTTCTCCAAAACCATTCGATCCAGCGTTCTGAAATTATATGCAGTGAAAATATATATTGCAGATGTGCAGCGTTATCTTATTTTTTAATTTAACGGGGATTTCAAGAGATAGTCGATTTCCTAGTAGCGAGCCGCTTCTTTCAGTTAGTTATCACCTAGTATGACCCCTGGTTAAGGTGTGTTTACGGAACCATTTAATTATGTAGCTACTTTATTATCTGTTTAAACTGAGTATCTTAGACCTGACTGTTATCGAAATTTCGAGATTGTTTTGAAATTTCCCATTCGGAAAGAGCAAACATTAAAAGTGTATTTTCGTTGTATTTTCTTGTTTTTGGATTTATCAAAATGACAGTATTTTTCGATTATTGGAACATCCTATTTTCTACGTCGTGTACAGACTAGGTCTACAAAACTGTTGCATTTCAGATACGGATAGAGAACATATGGAACGTGTTCAAAGTCGTCCGATTATGAAAAATTGCAAAAAAAAACAACAGTGTTTTGAAATTTGGTAAAACTTCTAGTTTGATATAATTCTCAGGCTGTGTCTCGAAAACTGTTTTTTAAAAGCTTTGCATGCGACTAGCACAGATACTGAAAATTGAGTGGACTATTTTTGAATGAAAAATGAGCTTTTGTTGAAATTTTAGAAATACAAACCTGTTAAAATTGTTAAAAACGTAATGAAAGCGGCAGCAATAGTTAACCAGTTTTGACACCTATATCACAGGTCATCGATGTTTCACGAAGGATCGTATCTCTGAGGCTCTAGTTTATATATAAGTACATTGTTTGTGAACCTCATTTTATGCACCAATAATGTCATGCATTAAACAATTCAAAATTAAAATTACGATTTTGGTTCAGAACAATTGATAACTAACCTAACCTTTACATGTGAGCATTATTGACTTCTTATGCAGATGATAACTAACCTCTTTACATGTCAGCACTATTGTCTTTGAACAAAACTTGTCACGACCATGCTTTTCAATGCCAGCCTTCACAACAACGAAATCTTCAATGGTGGGCCAGTATTCGTTGAGTTTCTGTTGCATGTGAACAGCGTGTCCAAGGAGCATTTCTGCAGTCCTTCCCGCCTCTTTGGTTATCTTGCGTGCTTCGTCATACAAGACATCTTCATGTTCTCTGTACCAATGTGAACAAACGCACTGTAGAACGAAAAAATTGTTACCGGAACAAAATGATGCGAATTGTGCTTCATTACTTCAATAATATGACTCCCCCTTACCCCATTCTGCTCGGCATTCTACTGAACTTGTGCTTAAAATGTAGTTATTTGAATTTGTTATACACGAAATAAACAGTTTACAGATATTCACTGGGTCCTACCTTAACCATTTCGTAGCGTCAAAGATGAACTCGTTTGCTCCCGTTGTAGCTGCGTCTACGACTTTCTAAACAAAGGCAATACAATTGTATTATACAGGCTGAACTTTTATTGGTATTAATAAATTTGGTGCCAGTCAATAAATAACATTCACTTAAGTTATTGTTATAGAACACGCAAAATTAGCAATGTTTTATATCAACTTATTTCATATTTTGCAGAGAAAATCCTTTCACAACTGATCAAACATTTTTGATTTTATAAATGTAGGGATTGTCCGCAGACATGATGAACACCACTAATAGTTTTGCTGAAGCAAGAATGGGCACAGCCGCATAATGCCTCAGAAATACTAGATACAAACGGCGACTGGATATAAAAATTCAATAAAAGTAAAAAACGAAATCACACCGCCGGATGTAAAATCAAAAGAAAAATTTTTACTTTGAAAGGAGAAAACTGTAAAATTTTAACACCCGCTTTTAGAGGACTCCATTTTCTCACCACACACAATTAAAAACCTCAGCGGAGTAGCTCATAAAATATTTAACGAAACAATAATTTAAGGTTATTTTCAGCCAGTTCAACATGAAAATTTGCAAATTTTTAAGTTTTTAAACCAGTACAGAGCTTTGGATTGCAAGAATCTGCTAAAAAATAAGAAAAATTACTCTAGCTTTGTCTTCTGCTTCTTTTGCGATATTTGCCGCTTTATCCGCTGCGCTCTGTGCCATTTTTGCAGCCTTGATGGCTTCCATTTCTGCTTTGAGTGCAATCTAAAACATCAATTAAAATTTGAGAGAGGAGAAAATGAAAAAATTTTTTGCAATCAAAACCCCGTAAAGCTCAAGCAGATTTGCTTTGGCCTGCGAAAGCATAATATAATTTTCGCTAGTTAGAATTTCTCCACCACAAATTTTACTCTGATGGACACATCCAGTGATTTTGAGCATGTGTACAAATAAAAAACTTTTCATGTAATATGTACAAAGCAGAAAGTATACAAATTACATATGCAGATAAATGCATATAAAAAGATACATGTATATGCATACACACATACATACAGACATACATACATACATTTATAAACAGATGCACACACACACACACATACATGCATACATATATATATATATATATATATATATATATATATATATATATATATATATATATATATATATATCTGCAACCAGTCATAGGAGGACCATGCCTTTAATATAGCACTTAGAGAGACCAGTTGGAAAAAATAATATGCGTTTTTTAGCTTGTTATCGAGTGGTAACACACAAATTTAATTTTAAAACAGAATATATTATATTCACTATGTTATAGAATCATTCGTTTTTTATTTACTCCTTAGTTTCATAACGTTTAAACACGCTAAGAATTAAGGAGAACTACTTTTGGTCTCCTTAAATTTTTGGTCTCCCAAATACTGTGTTTTCTAGCAAAAATGGTCCCCCCCCCCGTATTGCTGGAATTACACTATATATATATATATATATATACGGAACACAAACATTACTTTTCAAACTCTTAAAAACATGGCACACAGACAGTAGAAAAAATACTGCAAAATAACAAACTTCTTTTGTTTTCCCATCAACTGCTTCTAATACTGCAATTCCGGCCTGTGTGGCTTTTTCTATCGCTGCTTGAGACTCTAACATTGCTTCTTTTGCGGCATAATTTGCTTTATTTGCTATTTCTTGTGCCTTGTCAACAATTTCTAGAACCATGTTGAAAGGTATATTTACTTGTTCATCAAACATGTTATAACTAAAAGAGTAAATTGTGTGAAGAAAAATTATAAGGAGCATAAATAGAATAGTTATTATCTCAGAGACACTGCATCACCAGCAACAAAAGCATTTAGTAAAGCGATTGTTGTTTTTTTTAACGTAAACTGCCTAAGTTAGAGCATTAAAAAAGAACTAAATGCCGATTGTGCCTTTTATTGGAAAGTTGAAAACCAAGTATATGTTTACTAGGATATCCTTATTGTTGAGATAAATCCTTGTGAATTTAAACCGGTTGTTTTGTCAAAACTGTACCTTTTACTACTTCATCAGAAGCCTCGATACTTTTGCCAAGAAGCTCCTCCGATTTCCTTGATACCTCTTCTGCGATTTTCTGTCCTTTTTGAATACTCTCCTCTGTTTTCTGTTGGAGCTTTCCGATGTCTGCTTTTGCGTTTTCACTCAGCTCTATGACTGCTTCTGTCCCTTCTTTCGCTCTGTTAATTGTGTTCTCTTGAAGATTTTGAACTTTTTGTTTTGTTCCTTTTACAACTTCCTTTGCATTTTCTTGTCCTTCTGCAGTTGTATGCTTAGCGTTCTTTAAAATATGACCAGTTATTTTTTTATCTTCAGTTATGGATTGTTTTATACCATTTTGGCCTTTCGCCTCGGTGTCTTTTATTTTGCTCTCACGAACAGCATAAGCAACACCGCCTGGAAAGAAAAATCAAGAGAAATGCGCCCGGAAAATAATTCTAAATACTAGGTATTCATCATGTTGTATAACATAGAAATCATGGTGCAAAAACCTCAAAGAAAATGCTTAGCAGCAGGCTCCGGACTTAAGGAAAAGTGCAACAGTTATTCCTCTCTGCTCATTTGTATTCGTTTAATAAATGCCTCAATCATATCAAAAATCAAATCGCGTTAATACTGTATTCAATTGTTTTACTTGTTATCCAGATTTTCTTCGATTTCTATTCGAAGTTTATAAGGGAACGTTGCTGTAATAAATAATAAAAACTCGTTTTATCTAACACATTTAATGAAACACCACAAAGCACAATTATAAAGATGCTTAAAAGCAAAGTATCCCAAAGCTGGAACAGCATTAGTAATTTAAGTATTTTAAACTTTTGTCAGGCAACACAACCAAAAAATTCATTGTTGGAAACCGAGATAATACTCCTAAAGTTTATTTCTATACCCACACAGTATCCTTCTGGAACGATCTTCAGATGCTTAGATATCTGAAACCGGCTGCGATGTTTGATAAGGTAATGTGTCTAGTTCAAAATTTTTGTAGCAAAATATGGATTAACATTTTCTACAAAGAATTTATGATGTTTTCGTAGGTACTAAATACACATAACTATTTGAGCTTACCTGGTTTATTCGATGTTCTTAATGTACCAGGAAGATAATCTAAGTTAATTGTCGTTTCTTCTTTAATGGTGCCGGTATCTTCTCCAGAAGCCGTGATATTAGATTTAATTCTACTAAGCAAAGCAGTAACCTTTTGCATTTCTTCCCTCATTATTTCAGTTTCAGAAAGAATCAATTTTATAACTTTTATGAGCGATTTTTTAATAGATTTTGATTCAGCCTGTGTGGGCATTTCACTGTCCAATTTTGATTTAATACTCTTGCTTTTTGCTACAACATTCTGCAGTGGCAACATCAAGTCCTTTAGTTCATCCACTACTTCATAATTGTCAACTAAATCAAGTTCGACCAGTAAATCCAAACTTTCTTTGCTGTATTTAATAGCCCTCTGAAAAACTATTATCAGTTTTTCAGTAACCTCTTTTAGCGTAGCAGGTATGTTCCCCTGCGAATCCGATATATCTGTTAATACAGTTTGGGAGAAACGATATCCCTCGTCAAATTTTTGATAAAGCCGATTACATAAATAGGTCAATCTGTTAAAAATCATATTTTCAGAATTTGAAGGTTCAAAGTTAGAACCATTTTTAAATCCAGAAGATTCTATCAAATGATGTTTTATGTCTTTTGTGGAGTCTTTAGTTCTTTTGCCAATAATTTCCAAGTTTTCGTCATTAGCAGTAAAGGTATGATTTAACGTTGATGCCCTAGTGTTATTTATGTTTTCCAGTTGTAGCTCATTCAGTGTTTCGTTTTTAAGTCGACTGAGCTTCTCAATCATGGCATCAAGCTCATCAGAATTTATTTTAAAATTTGGTACAGTTACATTTGAAGAACTAACTTTGTTCAACAGTGGATTATTCTTTATATCGTATATATAGCTTTCATAAGTTTCAATCTCGGACAATCTCTCTTTTGCAGAAAGACTCATATTTAAGGTTTTATTTAAGGCAGAGTCAATCAGTTGCATATATTTGTCTGGATCTGAAGAGTCCAGTATCTTTGACAGTTCAGTTGACAGATTTTTTATTCTTTGTACGTCTCCTAGATTTTGCACTATTTTTTTCGTTTCATTCCTTACATCATTTATGGTTTTATCGAGATCTGAATACTCCGATTTGATCGTATCAATTGTGTCGTTCTTTAGTCGATGTAATTTTTCTTTTAGTTGATCAATGTCTTCTTGGTTTAATTTTATATTTGGTAAATCTATGCTTGAAGTATTTATTAACTGGCTTACTGTGCGGTTTCCTACTAGATCCAAATATAATTCTAATGTCTTAATATCAGCCAACTTGTCGGTTGCTGAGAGTGCTGTGTCTAATGTTTTATTTATAGCTGAATCAATCACGTCTAAATATTTATCAGGATCTGCTGCATCGAGCACCTTGTTGAGCTGCATAGAAACCTTTTGAATATTCTGTGTTATTGTTGGAGTCTGTGCCTCAATTGTATCCAGTATTTTATCTAAATAACCGCTTTTCTCAGCTTTAGTGATGAAGTTTTCTGCTAAATTCTCTCCCTGATAGACATATATTTCAAGGCTGCTTAGATTGAAGTTTTTCATTTGTTCAATAAATTCCTTTTTAGTGACCATATCGGTGTAATTGGCAGGAATACCTTTAAACAGAAACCAAATAAACTGCAACATTTTATAATGCTTTTTAATATTTGATTACTACTGTAATGGTTTTGAACAAAGATACAGCGAAAAACACTTAATGGCTAAAAGAGACTATTGCGACAAATCATTAATTATGACTAAACCGGCCTCCAGGAACTCAGAACATAATCAAACTATTTTGTGAGAAACGACAATTTTTTAAGTAATTCTAAATGCTGCTCCTATAGATTCCAAAGAATTTTTTTGTCAGCCACATTTCCAGAAATCAGTTTTTACATAAGTTTTTTTTTTCAATCTAACGTTGACGGGGGGTTTAACATGGCGCAAGTAGCACTAAATTAGGTCATAGAATGTCTATTTCAGAGTCAACCATTTTGGAATCACTAGATGTTAGGGATAGTATATTTCTCTTCAAATAAAAGATACATGTTAAAGCTTTTAAGCTGGTTTAAAATTAATAATTAGTATTGCTTGTTTGCATCATCATTACTGTATTCGTGCACTTCCATTTCGCAATTCAGCATCCGATTGACAGGTTCACACATGCCTCGCGCTGCTTGTTGTGGTTATGTTCCCTATTGTACAGCTCCCTGACGAAGAGGGGCGGTGGACCGATGTGTAAATTTTTTGCCACTTGGAAACACTGAGACTTTTTATGTGCAAATAAAGGTGTGGGGGGAGTTGCAGTGTTATCTATTCTACACAAAGCAGTTTGTTTTATAGTAAAAAATCCTGTTTCTCTAAAATACATTTCAAATGCGAATCTATTATTCAGCCAAGCTTACCATCGAAAACTCTGTGAATAATATTTCATATACTAAGGCTAAACAATTTCCCTGGTTGTCAACCCTGAATCAGATATAAGTATGACCCTCGATCGCTATAGGTTCAAAGAATGCTTTTCTATATCTATTTCCACCATATGTCACAATTTATGTTCCATAACTTCTATAGTTATCCCCAGATTTTAGCCAAACAGTTTTTTTTTCAATTTCCTGGAAATATTGAGTAACCTGCTGAATTTTTGCATTTATTTTGCTCGAATCATTCGATTGAAATACCCTGTTTGTGTCCTGACTAGAAGAATTTTACCTTTAATTGCCATTTACATTTCCACGTATGTCGAAACTATAATAATACTACATTTAAAATAATTTCATATACAATGTGATCACTTTGGACTCAAAAATGTAAACGGATTAAACTAGTTTTATTTTTAATAACTATTTTGCGAGATATGTTGTTTTATAGCATCATATTTTAATGATAAAACGTGCTAAAAAGTATCCCATTTTTCAAGCTCATAGATTTTTGCTTTTGCAAACTTTGAAACTGCAAAATCCTTCGAATAACTCACACTTGTCTAAACATTTTTCAACAATAAACTTAAATTTAACAAAGTCTGTTGTTTTGAAACTTTCATTTTAATATCCCAAAATGTCAGCATTTATACAACCTCATCATTTTAACAAAAAAAGTTAAAAAATAGTTTAAAATTCCAGTTTTGTTATTGTAACAGATAATCGTAAGCATTTTTTCTGCTAAATGAAATATAATTTTTAGAATTTTTTAAATTAAAATTTTATATCAACTGTCAAGCACTTATAAATTTACTTCTCTCTGTTTTCTTTATTTTCTCTATGTTTTCTCTCTATTCCTGACTTAAAACATTCAACAGGCAGCATAATTATCATTAAAACTGTGCGTGGTTGCGACAGATAAGCTAGGAAAACAGGCTTAGCAAATTATTGGCATTTTTATTTTGTTTAAATTATAATATTATTGTTTTTTTATTTAGGTCTCTAGAGAAGAAGTTTTGTGAATAAAGTATATGCTGTTCCAAGTAATTTGATCGCAAAGTGACATGCAATGGCAAGCTTCTTGCTCATTTGCTTTTACAATATTTTTACATTATCGGCAGTTGTTCCTTTATACTAAGTACAACTTTGGAATAATTAATGAGTATATTTTGTACAATAATGTACTATATTTGTTATTCTTATCTTCTCATAATTCAATTCTTAAGTTTAAAATATGTGTGCAAATAAGATGCGTTAGAACTGGATACATCTTCAAAAGATCTGAGCAAAATGTACTAACCAAAATCACTTAAAGTTACGCATTCTGGAACAAACTGGCAAGACATCAGAATCCCCACTACAATCGCTATTGGAAGAAAAAGTGCAACTGGGAGTACCATCCAGATGAAGTGAAAGAAGTAGGCAACACCTATAGCCTGAAGATAGCACAACATTGTCAAATGAAATCTTTATTACAAGTAAATCCTTTACAATTACTTAGTTCTTAGGAATTTGAAAAAGTAATACATAATATTGTATTTTGGGGAATTTCTCGAAACTTGTGTCATATTACTTGCCTCAGTGGCGTATTCGAAAGAAATATAATATGTTTTATTATATTGATTAGATTAATTTAAAGTAATTTCATTGAAAGTTTTTTCACATACATTGATAGACATAATAACTAACTAAAATCTTCAGTAGATCATGAAGATTCCATTTGCATTAATTATACTAACCAGCTGAAGTCGCTTACTTGATAGTTGAAAAAAGAAGCTTACTAAGTGTGTTTGGATTATTTTACAAATAAAAACTTCTACATGCTGTCTGCACGAAAAATAAATGTTTTATGGGCAAGCATAAAACAGGTGTGTTTTTATAAGGCACATCGTTTTGTATTTCACAATTACTTAACTTGCTAAGCATAATGGAATATAATCAATATCTCACCACGACATAACAACACCGCCCTAAAATGCTGAAGCATTTGAAGTAATCAATCATCTCTTCTCTCGTTTCACCACTAGAAAGTACTCCAATTGTTAGAAACCATAACCCCAAAGCCACATGTAAAATCATTACTATCCATGTTAGATAACCCACTCTGAAAATTGCAAAAGAAGAATTTATACTATAATAACCTGAAAGAGAACTGGTCAAAAATTTGTAAGATTTTTTCATCTATTTATTTATCTGTCTCTCTATTTACCTCTCTATCTATCTATTTTTATATATCTAGTATATATTTTCCTCTCCATCATTTCAATAGTAATATGTATTTCAACGCAAACACTTACATTGAAAGATCTAACAGTATCAACAATGATATTATTGCAATGTAAAGGCCGCCAGAGAAGCAGAGACTTCCAACAACACACATGCCAAATGCCACAGAAGATGAAAATGGAATCCTTGAACAACATATCTTTATTCGTGTCCACACTGTTGGTCCAGTCTTTGGAAAAGCTGAAAACGTAGGACAATCATATATTATATATAATTAAGTATTTCTTCAAAAGTATTAAAAGTTACTTTCATATATTTCAAATATCTTTGTCCATCACCACAAGCAGTGATTAATTTATTTTTAAGCAAAGTAAGGTTAGAAATAGTTCTAGAAAAAAACAATATTTTCAATTAAGAACTCCATGTGTTAAAAATGTCCATGGCTATTTTAAATAGTACTAACTTAAAGTTGAATAATATATGACCTACAGCTGCCAGACATCAGCTAAGTAAATAACATAAACTTATCATAGTTACCTATAGCATACATGTTGCTAAAAATGTTCGATGTCAAGTAAATATAGAGATTTTAGCTTATTCCAAGCCTGCAATGTGAAATGGCTCAATCGGCGCAGACTAAGTTTGTTTTGTTTGCTCTCTGATTCATATATTTGTTTGCTTCCTTCTACTTTGATATTTTATCTCATCCAAGTGCACGTTTTCATTTAGTGACAAAGCAATATTTCATTCCTGCATCAGTTGATAAATTTATATAAAAAAGGCTGTTGTTTGAAGTATTAAAATGAGAGAAACACCAGTACATGCAATTTGGACATATAGCGTATACTTTTATTGCATCATAATAAAAAAAGGACTGTCTGCTTTTATATTAGCTGAATTAATTTATTTTTTTACTGTAATTCAATTCGTCATTCATATTTTCCTCTCATCAAATTGTTTCGTAATAACCCGTAAAATGCGAATAGCTAGAGGATCGAAGGTGAGCAACCATTATTTGTTGCTGATTCGCTCACCTAAAAAAGTAGTACAGACTTTTCGACAACAAGGCCAGAATATATAACATGGACGCTTTTGTGTATTATTTTGTAAAGGCATTTTTACCTCTCTTCTTTTCGACACGTGTCGGAATGTGAGAGCATTATCTCCAAAGTGAAAGGGGGCATTTTGAATAGCCAAGGAAATTTGCATATCATGTGTAATATGCCACATATGGGCTTATATATATTTACATCATAAAGTAACCACATGTCACCGTATAACAACCCAGTGTCACCACATTTTAAAACTAACAAACGCATGTCAAAATGAGTCACCTATTTGATAATCACATGTTTCAAATGTACATTGACCATTTCATCAACATATGTTTTCTTGAACTAAGTTAACACATTTATCTCAGAGTGACTGTATTCTAAGACATCATCACGTGGGAAGCATATGATATTACCAGATCTTATATTTTGAGGTCAAGTATGCATGCTATTGCGATACGTTTGGAGTATAATTATGGGTTTGGTTAATACACGCAACTTCGAGCCTCATTTGAAGTTCGAAAATAAAATATAAAAGAAAATTGTAACCCATGAATTATACTTCCAAGTCTACCTCATTATTACAATCATGATCATGATCATCATCATCATCATGATCATCATCATCATCATGATCATGATGATCATGATCATGATCATCATCATCATCATCATCATCATCATCATCATCATCATCATCATCATCACCATGATGGGTCATGAAAATTGTTGTATGTCGTAGCACCTCCATACACTTAGCTTCAATATGTTGCAAGTAGTTTATATTACTACATGTCGCTACACTATGTCACTGCACCTCGCGACGCATCGTGGTGTGTCGTGACCCATCGTCGCACATGTCGATGCATGTCACTGCAGCTTGTGTTACGTTACCTGCGCCGCGTTAATACCGTCTTAAACTTCAAATTAAGGGTTGTAAGCCGTACCACGTCATTGCAAGTCGCTAGCTGCACGGGTCATTCCAAGTGGCTGCATGTCGTGCCACTTTATCACAGATTGTTGCACACGTTGTACCACATCGATGTAGGCTTCATCATGTCGTTAGAAATCGCTTCACGCCGATACAAATCGTGCCATCTCGTCGGAGGTCCCTGCAAACGTACTACACCGCTGTAGGTCGCATCATGTTGTCATCGTCGCAGGCCGCTATACACCTACCAGGTAGCTATAACTCGCACGGTGATTGTGCAAGTTGCTGTACGGATAACTTCAAGTTGTTACATGATGTGCCAGGTTGCTGAACATATCGTACAAAGTCGTTTTATATCGTACAGTATCGCTACAGTTCGCTTTTTATCATGTGTCGCTACAGTTCGTGTTAAGCTGTCACACATTACTGATGGTATCATCAGATTTTATATTGTGATACGCCGTATTAAGTCCGTATCGATGCATACGATACGGACATCGATGCATACGACCAAACTCATATTAGTGTCGCATCACTTTGTATCGAGTCACATGCTGTTCCAAGTATCTTCAAACGTCTCGTCTCGCATAATAATGTCGCTCGTGTATCATGAGTGTGCGGTTTTAAATTCTCAAGTGTTTGTTAAATCTTACTGTAATAACATAAACTTATGCATATTAATCTGCCTCTCTGTTGCCAGATACAGCGAAGATCCTGGAGTAATATCACCACATCAGCGAATGACCTATCGGCGAGGTTTACTTTTAAACACTATAGAATCCATTTGTCAGCAGTGCACTCAACTAGACGACAATGGGTTCGTCTCGATTCTGCACCAGCAAGAAATGACACAGTGGCGCTGAAAACCGAGAAAGAAGAAAGTTTTTTCTCCCAGTCGCTGTAACTTTATCCTTTGACTTCCACTCAAACTTATTTCTGTGTCGGACTCAGACAACAGACAGCAATCGCGGCAGAAAACTGCAGTAAGGACTGTAACTACGCCGCGGTACCGAGTTATTTGACCATAAAGTCTAAACTCTGGTTACACTGTCAACTAATTTATCGATTACTGTTGCGCCTAAAATATAGTTCCACAGATACACATCCACGAAAAATCACTCAACTCTCACTTTTGAAATTCTTGACGATTGGTCCTAAACGTCATCCAGGGACTCATGAGAATTGTTGGCGCTAAGACAGCTGGCCTCTAAGAACACTTCATTGCAGTGTATAGCCTCTTGCCTTTCTACTACTCCTTTGGACACGATAACTAAACTCAAATCAATATTAGGGGCTGCGGCGCTATAGGAAATTAAGTCACATCAAATCCTACAACGTGAGGAATCGGACGCCCGGTCAACGTCTTCCGCTTCATCTTCCGGACCATCGTCGAAGGTCGCGATGCCGGTAGAATGCTAGAGATAGGAGCCTCACGCACAACAGGTTGCACCATCAGTCCGCTCAGCTGCAAGAGCTACTATCCCCATCACCATCCCCTTCCCTTGCTTTGGCAGGCTGTTTAAAATTTATGGCCACTGTTTACCTACTCAAGCTTGACATGCAGTTACTCTATTCGATAGTCACATTAAGGGTGATCCAAGGTTTGCCGCCTTCAACCTCATCCCTGGAGGATGCGCAACGCCTCAGATTTGCACTTGTGACTGCTGAAACAGAAATTTTCCGGCGGAAATGCTGGGCGAAACTGTTGAGTCTTCAAGGGCTAAGTCGAAAGCAATTTTGATGCGCAAAGCGCGACACCGAAAAGGAAAGGTTAACTAAATGCACAACGCCTACGACTGAGAAGCGTTCATCATCGTACATCCCCTCGCACTTGAATGGGAAGACCAAGACTGAGATGAAGAAGACACCGCTTTTGCTGTCAAAAGCTAGATATCAGCCAACAAAAGTATCCAGGAGATACAACAAGGGTGCCCATCCCCTCCCTTGATACATCTTACGTAAACTAGACTATTTTAGAAAACAAACCAAGTACTATCTCGACCATAAGCGGAAGATTAAGGCATTTTTGGCGTCTCATAATAGATTATTAATTATTAATAGATTATTTTTAATATTTAGAATTATTGTAGAACAACCAAATAAAGAATATCTCGAAATATAGCTGTCCTTTTTTCTCACACAGCTCTTTACGTCGGGCATTCTAGTGAATTTTTAAAAAGTCTTAACTCGTCCCTGTTCAGGAAACAGTGTTTCTAGGAGATGTTTTCGATTTCACCTTGATCACTTATATCTGTGGCAATGGTGTCGACCCTCCAAAGGGAATTATTTTTTGAATTTCTAATGAGTCTCCAATCAGCCACAACAATACAGTTCAATTGTGTAAAATATATTTTCACGAGTTTCAGTGGGTTGCATCGCTCCGACACATTATGATGTACGTGTATCTCTTTCTACTCTCAGAACCTTCTATTGATTCGCATTCAGTCAATCTACTCACAGATGTGCTGTTTTCGATAACTGATGCTGTGTTCAGGTGTCGCACATAGATGGTTATTTCAACATTCTGGGTGTTGTATCAGTTGCCATAGGGTCCTCAATTAGCATATATATTTGCGAACCGATTTAATCATCGTCTTCCTCGTGCCTCGGCTCGAATTTGATGCTTTGCTGTGTCAGTGGGATCAGTTGGCACTGCGTCCAACCCAGTTACCGCTTCTTTAGTCTGGTGTCTTTGATTTTTTGTGTAAGTTTATGAAGCACGATAGGCTTCTATTAGCTCTATCAACACTTATCGTTCAGTACTGAGATTCATACAGAAGAGAACTTTACGTATTAGCATCATGTGAACATCTTTTTAGATTTAGCCGTGTGGGTCGACATCACTCTAAATAGGTTGTGATAACGTCTTTGTTAGTAATAGTAGCGTCTTATTAGTGTGCAAAATAAAACAGATCAGGAGATGACCAAAGTCAAAGTTGAGCTGACTCGAGGTAATTTGAAATGGCCCGAAAAATTAATACGATTAATGAATAAACTAAAATATTCAATACCACTCTAAGAAAACTCTGCCTGCAAAACTCTGCCTTCTATTTAATCTTCCGACCTTGTGTTTGTGTTTTCACTAGAAATGCCTCCGTGGTAACACTAGTGCCCTGACAATCGGATAATTCAACCGAATATCATATCAATCCTGAGAGATGTGATACTTTTAACAGTATTAACGGCAAACAGCAGTGTTACAATTGGAAGTTCGAAGTCTATTAGTGTAATGTTGGGTGATCTCTTAATGTGATCAATAATATTCCGAGAGATTATCAATATAAATACTTATGCAAAGTTTTACCTGGCTGCGTGTTAAAAGTGAAAACTCTGAAGCCTATTGATGGCCTCTCGAAGACCCAAATTCTAGTCAAACGTCTAGACACAAGCATTTTTAGCCAAATTCCGTCACGGTATTTCGTGTTCACAAAATGTCATCAAAAGTTATTAATAGACCATGCCTGAATCCTGTTCACATGATACGCACGTCTCTCACACATGACAATATGAAAGGTTAAAGCTTTAAGTCCAGAAATGACTTCGAGCCGTAGTGAGAGGTAACCAGAACCTAATCACCTCAAAGATCATATAAATGACCCACATTTAGCTTCATCAAATTAATTCACATACTTCAGTTGAATTTTGCTCGCAAGTTATATAATAAATACAAAGGTGTTGAAACCCAAACCTGCAAAGGTAGCCAAAATTTGATCCCATGAGAAGTCGCCCGTTAGGACACTCACATCAAGTTCTACCGCAAACGGTTCACGTGGTTTGTATGGGTTTTATATCGATATGACCCATATGTACGACAGTGTTGAAAGTAAGAAGTCAGAGTGCAGTACCTTGAACGTCAACTCAAAATCATCCAAAATCTAACCAGAGCAAGAGATCAAACATATGAACACTCACTAGTTTTCTTTAAATTTCGTATACAGATTATGGCAGAATCTTGATCACAAAACATACATCAAAATACCGCAGGAGTCTGAACGCCCAACGATGACCTTATATGACCTCCTTAGATAACTAAGTTCTAGTCAATGCCAGAGATCATCCAAGTGAAAACTCATATCAAGTTTCATCAAAATCTGCCGATAGGAATAGGTAAAATGGTGTTGTGTTGAGTCCAACAGGCGTTCAAGTCAAAAATGCTATGCTCTCATATCGTAGTGACATCAGAGCATAAAAAGTGTAACAGGTAGCACTGCATATGTGAAAAATTATTGACGAGGCTAAGCATTATAATACCCACGATGATAGGGAAAACGGCTATTCATCTATGTAGTTGAGCCCACTTGGAAAAGCGTTGAATCCCCTCCTCATGGCCGTTACTGCGGCAGCTCTCCTTATAATGTTGCAATCACTATCTCTATCTGTGTCGGTCTTGCAAACGTTGGCGTGTTGCGACGACTTAACACTGTCAAGGTGGAACCGCTGATTTCCACCTCTGGTACGGCGATTGAGTCACCACAGCAGTGGGGTACCTGTTAGGGGTACACCACCTCGACACTCTGTCGGGTCGTTGCATCACCAACAGGGTGTAAGCATCGGTTGTGTGTAAGGTATGGGGCTTTTCTACAGCTTTACCGCTAGTTTAGAGCTTCAGTAAGTATTTGTGTATCAGATGCTACATAAATAGAATTAATCCTGTCGACAAACATAAGATCACGTGGTGAAGTAGGTGTAAATTTCCTGACAGAGCGACCTAACACAACGTAGCGGTGCTTGCTTATGCGTAGCTGTCACGACTTCAACATGTCTCGATCCCGTGGTCGGTGACTACAGCAGCGTCTCGCTCATGTCTCGGTCTTGTCGGTACTGTAGGGGTCGTTCACGTGACAGGTCGTATCTGTCACGATCCGTGGTCGTCACTGTGAAGCGTCGTGTCTACGGCAACTCTGCCACGTGTCTTTCGCTGCAGCGACAGATATCGACGGAGTGTCATGTCACGGGTCGCTCATATAGGGTCTAAGTCACGTGTTAATGGGGATATATAGGTTTTTATCACTGTTTTCAATGCAGTAAGAACTCGTATTGTCGTTTTTTTAACAACTGATACAGGAACAAGAGTTATTATTGCATACTTACGTATGTGTCTTTCTATTTTAGACCCACACTCGATTCCGGACTTATTTGCCCGTATCAAGTGCACCCTTGACAATCGCTGCAACCAGTGTGCACACCTGGAAGACTTATTTCTCGCTCTTGTTACAACAAAGAGAGACGGTTCGTATGCGTGCCAATAGCCGTAATCCCAAGAAAAGTGAGAAGCTATCAACCTCACAGCAAACTTTATTACCTGCCACTATGACCACGGTTAATAAGTCGCATACAGATGTATCAATCAAGGGCAAGACGGATGGACTCAAAACCCTACCAATGCCCTTACCTGCTGTCACTCTATCGTTACCAGGGGTCTACTTAGTTGATCATTATCAAGAAGACGTTACATCAGCTGTGGATACAGGCATTGTAAGGTCGAACCCCCGTGGTACATGCATCCATCCAGTCTGTCGTAGCGACAACAGTGTCAGTTTATCCTTTACTCAACGACTTAACTGTAGAGACAAACAAACTTGTACAAGAGGTTGTTACACCGGAAGTACCTATTTCGGCAGGAGCTATTTTGGAGTCCCATGTTGTCACAGCGGTGAAATAAACTTTCTCAAAAACACATCCTTGTCGAGTTCAAGATTTATCTCCGTTGAAAAAATTTGCACTTAGTCTTAATCTGCATCCGGAAACCTTAAGACATGAGTCGGACGGAGAACTCACGGTACTACGGGGCCTCGCATCAAAATCAGGGTTGGTGGCTTCAGCTATATTACGGCTTAACACCGTTCCAACAGCTACTGTAACCACGGAATCCAGTTCGCCGAAGTCAAATTAGCCACCTGTTCTCCCGTTAATGGCCTCTGCACAAACTGGAGACAAGCAACCTTCGGAAGAGAAGTAAGTATATGGTTCATGCCCATCGTCATTTGTGAGGCACTTGTCTCTTGGAAAGGACGAACAGGAGGAAATGAGCGAGGCTGAACTTGCCCTACATACTCTGTGTACGGTGGCAAAATACCCATTCCTCCCCCGCCAACAGTCATGACCTGTGAACCGCAACCTCTGTCGCTGTCTGCTCCACGGGTGTCATTGACTACTGTTCCACATTTAACGCTATAGCATGCTTCAACACGAGTCATGATACCAGAGAATTATAAGCCGCTACGATCTGTAGGCACACCCACCCCGCCGGGTGTCGAAAATGTGGGTAGGCAGCCCGGTCGCAACCACCAGCGAGAGAGAACTTTGTGGGTTTATCCACGGCACCGTTCATATCGAACGTGTTGGAGGCAAAGTTGGAAGAGCTTCAGTCGCTACAGACCGCGGGGCCCCGTTGTGGTCGCGTCTGCTCCCGTCTAAATTGTTACATCTTAAAGCATCTACCTCTCAGTCAAATGACGCTGTGTAACAGATCCAACCGCTGGTCTATCCTCGGAACACGGGGCCGTGGCTGCCTTATATCAACCCGGATTCAAATGTTCCATTGAGGGGTGGTACTGTACATTCCTGGAAGATGTCACACGCAGGAGCCTACGCCCACTATCATTCCAGAATGCGGTCTTTCAAACAAACAAATTCATTGTTTGATCGCATTTATATATCAGATTTGCTTAAACCAAAAGCCTACGTCCTAACCTCGCTGATTATGCTGCGACCTACCGCATTCCTACAGTAGTACAGAGGATGCTCGTTAACTCCGGACAATCTAAAAGACGGACAATCAGAAATCTTTAACCCCACATAACAGCAGGCCCAGGCAAAGAAAGTCGATCATGCGTTCCACGCCAGCGCCTGCGAAGAGATCGGGACCGCCGCCAGCTTCTACTCCTTAGGTCAAGAAACCTAAGGTGGACGCTAAAAGTAAGCTGCCCCTCCAAAGCAGAGATAGCGACCGATTAAAGTATCCGGCCGAGATAGCACAGCGATCTCCATCAGATACTTAGGTGCTTACGAAGTACCTAAATCAGGCATAAATGTGCCAGTGGCAGGAAGGCTTAAGAGTTTTTGCAAGCTTGCAAGCTCTAAGAGCTCATAAACACATAGACCGCTGGTTGCGTTGGGATAAAAATTAGCATTTCCAAGGGACAGGTCGGGTCACCAAACTTTCTTTTTCAGTCATGTCCTATGAGCACCAGCCAGACAAGCACCTGCCATTACACCCCATGATTCAAGAATTGGTAGACAAACATCTGTCCGATGCATACCTTCACATTCCAATATACGACACTTCTCGCCGTTATCTATCCTTCAGGGCAGGGGGCATAACTATTTGTTTCTTGCTCTACCATTCTGTTTGTCGACAGCACCGTTTGTATTCACCCAGATTATGATGATAGTCAAACGCTGGGGTCAACGCTGGCGTCGGATTCCTCATTTTCCAATAACTTGGGGATTGGGTGTTGGTGAATGAAAATAGGCATGTCTCAATTGACCACTTTATTAAAACAGTGCGGTGTCATTGTCTGTTGATAAATTCAAAAAAGTCGAAGTTGGCCCCAGTTCAACGTATAGAATTTTTGGGCAACCTCTTAGATTCTAAGGGATAGATCGTTTCATACTCAAAATTTCTTTGGAAAAATGTCAATTCTGATTGCCCAAGTCGTGTCCACTCTCAGGCCTCCGATTTCTGTATTAGAGTCGCTTCTCGGGTAGTTGGTTGCCACGGAGAAGACGGTCGAGTTATGGTAGGTGTCATTTTCGTGAATTTCAGCGTGTGGTTTTGAGGGCGTTGCGTCGTGGCAGGTCACCACATCAAAGACTCAAGCTCTGCTTATTAGCACTGAGGCATCTTGACTGGTGGTCGTGTCAGGTCAGTCTCCTGATAGGTGTGCCTTTCTCTCTTCCATCCACATCAAGAGAGTTCAATACCTATGCGTCTTGCAACGCTCGGTTAGGGTTTCTTTTTCCTAGGGTACACTTGGAAGGGGGAGTAGTCAGATCATTGCCGCATGCTGTATATTAATATGTTTGAAATGAGAGCAGTACTGCTTGCTTGTCAGCTCCTCTCTACGTTTCTCAAGGTCACGTTGTTCAGTTTCTTGTGGACAATCAGACAGTGGTGGCGCGCGTTCCAATCAGGGTGGCGCGTGTTCACCGATGTTGTCTCGACTCACCAAATTGGAACTCTTGCATTCTCACAGTAATGGTTTTACCATTCAAGCGTCACACATTGCAGCAAGTCTGAATGTTCTTGCCGACCTGGCGTCTAAAATTTGCAAAATAGTTCAGAAGGAATGGGCTTTAGCGGACTACAAGTTTTAATGGATTACAGCTGAGTCGCCGTGGGGCCCTACTAGGTCGGTCGCCTCATTCATCGTCTTCGGGTGTACAT
Source organism: Protula sp. h YS-2021 (assembly GCA_949752745.1). Classification (NCBI taxonomy): domain Eukaryota; kingdom Metazoa; phylum Annelida; class Polychaeta; order Sabellida; family Serpulidae; genus Protula; species Protula sp. h YS-2021. Next base: position 72,450,340 of record OX457026.1, read on the forward strand.
TTCTCCGTGTCCGGACTTAGCAGCATCAGCGATCAGTGCGTTAGTTTGCCACCGTCCTCTCTAATGCTGAAAGTTCTCGTGAAGATATGGCGCGAGAGACTGAGACATTTGTTGCTTGTAGCTCCCGCACTTCCAGAACTGTATTGGTTTTTCTTTGTTTATACGGTTATTGTGCGTAAAGAATTTTCCTTTACCTCCTTTTTGAAGTCTGGAAGGTTTCATTTAGATCGATTATAACATGTCGCTTAGCTCTCACGTTAATCCTGAAGCGCTCTTCTAAAGCATATATATTAAATTATATGAAGAAAATTATATTGTTAGCATATGATGATGTTCCGAAAGAATCTGAAGATGTAATGCAAAAGAATTGTCAATTAAAGCGCGTCAAGTCAGACACGTAACGCACTCTGCGCAGCGCTAATGGTGTGTCAATGTGTGGTTCATTGTTGGCTGTTGGGTCTCTCTAAACACGTTTTTAAAACTCTATTTTCAAGAATACACAACTGATAGTTTGCTTATAGTCTTGACTGTTCGTTGCTACTGAATCAGTGTCATAGTCCTTCTTGAGCAATCTGGTGGTAAGAAGATCTTCAAGAAGAAGAAGGCAGCTAAATACTCTTTGTGGATGTACGGTTCAGCCCTGCGCAGGCTTCAATGTAACTGATTCCGTCACGTGACTGATGCTGTGTCGACTCGGCACAGTCGCGTCTTGTACCATGGTATAACACGACACTACGACGGGTAGACACACGTAGAACCGCATTCGGCTAATGATCTTACCTGTAACCTCCTTCAGGAAAAGAAAAATGGAGGCATAAGCTCGTATCCGTCAGTACTTATTTTCGAACACATAACGTTGTTTTTGTTATGGAATGGGCAGTTCGGGGTGAGACTCCGCTGAATTCAAAGATTGTATTCAATTTAATTTCTTTTATTTCTGCCTTTCTGGCACAACCAGTTCCTATGTATTTGGTGTTCAATTCCCACCACCAGTTCTATTTTCAAATAAGTGTGAAGCTAACGGCATATTTCAATAAAATGCTCTTTATATAAGGGAGGTTTCATTCAAAGACAATGCACCTGTACGCGGCACGCAGGGGACACCCATTTTGGTGGAAACTTTTTCATTCGGTATACTGCAGTTAATCAATAAAATTAAGACCTCTAAATTTCGAGATTGGCAACCAGGCCATTTGGATTGAAGCTGAGAAAAGTAGGGAAGAAACGAGAGTTCTGGACCAAAAATTGGCGCCAAAATGACGTCACAGGGTGGTCCAGAACTCTCATGAGAGTTCTGGACCAGATGGTAATTGAAAGAGCGCGCGCCTGTATGAATGACGTCATAATGAGGTCATCATGACATCATTAGTCACGTGACATGTCAATCATGTGTCACGTGTCATATGTCACGTGTCATGTGTCAATCATGTGTTATGTAACTCCCACCGTATATGAGGAATATTTTCCCGATCAATAACCTTCTGACCGGAATGGCTCAGTCGGTAGAGCATAGGACCCGTAATGCTGAAGCATGATCTGAAGGTCGGTGGTTCGAGCCCGCCCTCCGGCACTACTTTCACTTTCTGTCAATCATATCATTTAGGTTGTCAAAGTGAGTCATTCGTCACGTGACCTGTCAATCATATGTCACGTGACCTATAAATCATGTTTCATGTGGCTCTAATTGTATATGAGGAAAATTTTCCCGATCATAAACCTTCTGGCCTGAATGGCTCAGTTGGTAGAGCATAGGACCCGTAAGCGGACCCATGATCTGAAGGTCAATGGATCGAACCCGCCCTCGGGCATCACTTTCATATCATGGGGACCCCCCCCCCCCCCCCTGGTGAAGAATCATATACCATGGGGACCCCCCCCCCCTGGTGAAGAATCATATACCATGGGGACCCCCCCCCCCCTGGTGAAGAATCATATACCATGGGGACCCCCCCCCCCCCTGGTGAAGAATCATATACCATGGGGACCCCCCCCCCCCCCAGGATGTGATTCAACACTCCTATAAGAGCACATTGTCTGTGCACATATGCATCATTCATGCTCTGACTGCCGTTGGATACACATGGAAAAAAAAGTGAAAACAGTTGCTCTTACCTATTGTGTTGTGCTGTGCTGTTGAAGAACAAGTGAAGGGTTGACTGGAATACACATAGGAGACGAAGTGAAACTAGGATGTGATTCAACACTCCTATAAGAGCACATTGTCTGTGCACATATGCATCATTCATGCTCTGACTGCCGTTGGATACACATGGAAAAAAAGTGAAAACAGTTGCTCTTACCTATTGTGTTGTGCTGTGCTGTTGAAGAACAAGTGAAGGGTTGACTGGAATACACATAGGAGACGAAGTGAAACTAGGATGTGATTCAACACTCCTATAAGAGCACATTGTCTGTGTACATTTGCATCATTCATGCTCTGACTGCCGTTGGATACACATGGGAAAAAAAGTGAAAACAGTTGCTCTTACCTATTGTGTTGTGCTGTGCTGTTGAAGAACAAGTGAAGGATTGACTGGAATACACATAGGAGACGAAGTGAAACATTGGTTATTCTTTGGAAAAAGGAAGTGAAACATTAGCTATTCATTGGAAAAGAGAAGTGAAAGATTTGGTTATTCTTTGGAAAAGGGAAGTGCAAGATTGGAAGACAAATTAACCAATGACTTGTGGTAAGTCATCTTTTTTTTTTTTTTTTTTTTTTTTTTTTTTTTTTTTTTTTGGTTTGTGTTCACTTTTATGACTCTGTGACATTATGTGACAACATGTGACTGTGACATCATGTGACTCTGTAACATTATGTGACTGTGTAACTTTTTTTTTTATTTTTTTATTTTTATTTTTTTATTATTATTATTATTATGATAATATTTAATTAGTCATATTTCAATGGTTTCCCCATTACAGTAACCACACACACACAGCATAAGTACATGTGTACAGAGTGTGGGGGAAAACCGACTGAGAAATTTTAGAATGCACTCGTACAGAGTGTGGTGGAAAACCGATCGATAATTTCAGAGTGCACTCGTACAGAGTGTGGTGGAAAACCGATCGATAATTTCAGAGTGCACTCGTACAGAGTGTGAGGGAAAACCGATCGATAATTTCAGAGTGCACTCGTACAGAGTGTGAGGGAAAACCGATCGATAAATTCAGAGTGCGCTCGAGTGTGGGAACAATCAATAAATTTGAGAAGGAATGGGAATTTCCCTACGTTAAGTCTAATGTTATGTTCTAAAGTTATAGTAGTTGGAAAATGACACTTCTAAAGCACATTTAACAAATGTAGGTTTTTAACACCATATAATATATAAAATAAGTTTGAACATTTTAGCATGCTACTTATTTGAATGTTCTAAAGTTATAGTAGTGGAAAAATGGTGGTTCTAGACCAACTTTAACAAATTTAGTTTTTAACACCATATGATATATAAAATAAGTTTGAACATTTTAGCACGCTACTTATTTGAATATTCTAAAGTCATAGTAGTTGAAAAATGGTGGTTCTAGACCAATTTTAACAAATTTTGTTTTTTGACAACATATGATGTATAAAATAAGTTTAAACATTATACAATGGTGTAGTAGAGTAAAAATGAGGGTTCTAGACCAACTTTAACAAATTTTGTTTTTTGACAAAATATGATGTATAAAATAAGTTTGAACATTTTACCATGGTGTAGTAGGGTAAAAATCAGGGTTCTAATCCAAAATTTAATTTTTTTTTTGAAAACATATTATGCTTTTCTTAATGCTTTCAGGTATCGTCAGAACACATCGCTCTCCACCTTCACCTGATTATTAACAATGTCAACATTACTTCTTCACCGATGTGTAGAGACCATGGATGACGTCTTCAAAGTGAACTATGTTGACTATGTGTTTTCAAAGCTTCCTGCTTTTGAATCTAATTGGATTTTACAAGTGAAGAATTTGCATAAGCATTGGGAAGCTGTTGGAAAGATAATTCCAAGAGATGAATTCATCCGCTCATTTCTACACGAATGTGAAGAACTACTTTTACCATCAACTTACGACATTGATTCAGCATTTATCCGCGCGAATACAACTTGGGCAGCTGAACTCATGCTAGTTGTAGCTGCTAGAATTATTTTACATTATGATGATGGCGTTCCATTGACGACGAATGCATCAGAACTTGTTCGATTCAACAATGAACGAGTTGAAGTGAATTCAAAGCTTTGTAAAATGTTTGAAGAACTATAAAAAAGCTAACTCTGCAATTTCTAATGGTATAAAAGGAGAAGGGTGAAGTGAAGTCATCATTCAACGCGCAGCCATGGAGAAGACAAGCAGCTTTAAAATTAGTGCAAACTTAACTATTACTGTGGAGCATGGAGAATTTGGGCTATTTCTTCGAATCAAACGTGGAGAGAGATGGCTTGCTTTATCACCATCCTTGTGGAAGATTGTGTGTCAGAACTTGTCAAGATTACGCAACATTGGCTTCAAACTGTACTTAACGCAAACGAAGTGGCTTGAAGTCATTTCATACTTGGATATGCGCTATGTGAGTTTTGTGCAAACATCACTGTTTGAAGGGAAAGAATATACGCGTTACATCAACATGAATGATGGTGAATGGGGGACATTGCTTCAGGAGATGGATAACATTAACTCAACCTTATTGCCATGTACGGAATGTCATGGGAAGAAAACTCCTATCAAGCTGCAAAAGGACAATCGAATGAAAGTGTCAAAGCTTTCCAAGAAAAGACTGGCTGAAGTTCGATTGGAGAATATGGATGTGCAAAATCAACTTGGACTTACCTGTGAATATTGTGGTGCTTACGGATATGCTGAGGATTATGATTGTCACTGCCACAAGTACAATTGCAAGTTGTGTGAACCTGACAACTTCTGCAACAAGTGTGGCTCACTAACAGTATCTGCCGAGTAAGACTACAAGTCATTTGCTTGCCAGTCATCAAAGTGTGTAGACGTGTCATATGGATATGTGAAAGATGGATGTAGAAACGTTTTTCAAGGAGACGTATGTGGACTACATGATAAGTGAACTGGCGCGTTTTGGATCTATTCAACAACAACTGGAACACTTTGACATCTATTGGGAACTTGCTCATTCCACGCTGAACGTACCGAAATTACGTGAGGATTTCATCAAAGAGTGTGTGCTTTCAAACATTGACGGAGCTGAGGAGTTTGATGTGGAAGCAGCATATCACTTTGCTCGATTTGATCCAAGACTGTTTTATGAAGTGAGAGAGTGGCTAATCTACATTGCAGTATAATGACAGACATTACATTGAGACAATATATTGTGCAAAAGACATATTGTGAAGAAATGTTATTAGCTGTAAAAAAGTTTGCATGTTTAGTATGTCCTGCTTGTCAAAATGAAGAGTGTTCAGAACATACTTGTCATTCTGCATGTGTCTATACATATTGGAATGAAGCTAAATATTACATTCATTTAGATAAAGTGTTAGATAATGCAAATCAACGTTGTGAAAAATATGGTGTAGATGCTATCACATTTGATGAATTAAGTAGTTGGTTAATGTACATTGAAGATCAATGGACTCCAATTATTCACACCATTGTATCAATACTTGATTTGTAAGATATGTTGATAAAATGCAAGATGTGTTGATAAAATAAAATACAAGATATGTTAACAAGTGTTAATCATTTAGTGTTAACATGTCGACGTGGAAAGACTACTTAACCAATATTTATTTTAAACCTGGTCAACCCGGGGCATTTGCTGGTCCTTACAAACTATATCACATATTAAGAAAACATGATCAACCAGTCACTCATTCACAAGTGAAGAAATGGTTACAGGATCAAGATGCCTTCAGTTTACTACAACCTGTAAAATATAGGTTTAAAAGGCAACGTGTCATTACACGTGGAATTGATGACATGTGGGATATTGATTTAGCTGACATGGGAAACATAGCTTCCTATAATGATGACACCCGTTTTTTATTAGTTGTCATTGATGTGTTTTCCAAATATTTATGGGTGCAACCAATGCCTAATAAATCACATACGAGTGTCATAGAAGCCTTTCAAAAGATTTTTCATGAAACACAACGAAGACCACGAACTCTAAGGTCAGACAAAGGAACTGAATTTAAAAACAGATGGGTAAAAGCATTTATGAAGAAGGAGGGAATACATGCCTATACGACAAAGAATGAAACCAAAGCCAACTTTGCTGAGAGAGTCATTCGTACTCTAAAGGGAATGATGTATCGATATTTCCTACATAATCAAACGTATCGATATATGGACATCCTTCCAGACTTAGTGTATAATTACAACCATAGACCTCATGGCTCCCTCCCTAATAAGTATGCTCCTGCAGATATTCGTAAAGACAACGAATCGAAAGTGTGGAAGTATATGTATGTAGACAAATTGAAATTAAAACCGAAGAAGAAAAAACCCTACAAATTTAAAATTGGTGATCAGGTTCGCATTTCTCACATAAAATATGTATTTCAACGAGATTATCATATAAAGTGGACGCAAGAAGTCTTCATTATCACACATCGTTGTAAGAAGCAAGGAGTACACTTGTATCGTGTGAAAGACTTTTTGGATGAAGATATTGACGGACATTTCTATGAAGAAGAACTGCAGAAAGTGACAAAAGATATTGAATCAGTCTACAGAATTGAAAAGGTCTTGAAAACACGAAGAAGACGAGGTGTTAAAGAATTATTTGTGAAGTGGTTAGGTTGGCCAAAGAAGTTTAACAGTTGGGTGAAAGAAACAGATATTCGAAAATGAAGCATCCATTCACGTGTTTGGTCTCTGGACCTACAGGCAGTGGTAAAACTTCTCTAGTTAGAGAAATTCTAGAACAAAAGTTAATTAAACCCTCTCCAAAAGCCATTTTATGGCTCTATGCAGCAGATCAGCCTTTGTATAAGGGAATGAAAGGTGTGGAATTTTACCAAGGCATTCCAGAAAACATTGAAGAGCGTTTTAACCCGAAAAAACCAAACTTACTCATCATTGATGACTTAATGACCAAATGTCATAGTGATGAGCGAATGACACGTCTATTTAGTGTTGGCAGCAGTCATCAAAATCTAAGCATTATTTTTATTGTGCATAATTTATTCCATCATGGTAGAGAAATGCGAAATATTAGTTTGAATACACATTACATCATTCTGTTTAAAAATCCTAGAGACAGTCAACAAATAAGTACATTAGCGCGACAAATGTATCCTGGAAAATCTCAATTTCTCATAGAAGCCTATCAAGATGCTACGAGCAAACCTCATGGCTATTTATTCATTGATTTGAAGCCGAAGACAAATGATCAACTACGTATTCGTACAGGCATTTTACCAAAAGATACACATTACGTATATGTTGATAAGGTCGCGTATGAACAAGAACCAAGTCACTTGACCATTCGCAACCAAGATGTCTAAACGTATTCAAGCAAATCAACCATTTCTTCACTTGCTCGCACGCAGCGGGCCTAAACGACGTAAATCCTTGCTACAACAAGCTACTAAGGAAGAATTAACTAGCTTGTTTGAAATTTGTTTGAATATATTGCGAGGACATTTACCCTTAAGCTCAAAAAGGTATAAGGTATTCAAGCGTGAACGTCATACCCTACGTACACTAGCAGATAAGAAGATATCACTTCGAAGAAAAAAGAAGTTGGTTAATCAGAAAGGAGGATTCATTGGAGCTATTGCTAAATTTGCATTACCCTTGTTAGCTCAGTTGCTGTTAAAATGAAACATACTATGAAAATGGTCCTCATTCCTGAATATGAATATAAAATGTTGTTAGAAAAGAAGGGAAAAGATGTTGAAATCAAAACGAAAGTGAATAAACTTTTACGTGGGAAACGAACTCGTGAAAAAGCAATAGAAATGTCTCAAGTGCTTGGACGTCATTTACGAACAATTCAATCACAACAACAGCGACAAAATTCTGTTACATCATCCAAAGCAGAAAAATCAGAAAAGTCCCAACAGTTTCTAAGCCATTTTCAACCTATTTATCATGTAAAACTAACACAACTTCTAGCAGAACTTAAGAAATATGGTACGAGATGGACAGATAAAAATGAACTTGTTTTAAAAACAGGTACTGTCATTACAAATTCTAACATTATTGATTTGTTGAAAGAAGCATTGGTTGCTACAAGAAGAAAAGAACAACGAGAACCACCGCATGGTTGGAAGCAGTTTATTGAGGAAATTGTAGATGCTAATATTCCAAAAACTGTTTTTGGTAAAAAGACAACTCGTGAAGATATTACAAAAGAGATACAACAACGTCAACAAAGGTTGTTTCCAGAAGGATGGGAAACTTTTTAACATGGATTAAAGAGCTATGGTGTTGTTGTTGTAAAGAAAATGGAAATAAAAATACTATTCCTGTAAAAATTAGGTGTGTTAGTGCTTGTTGTCAGGGAGAAGTAGTAGATACCAATTTAGATCATGTAGATAGCAATTTAGACAATAATGTAGACAGCAATGTAGAAAGTGAGGATGAAGAGTGTCAAACATGAAGTAATGTATATACACATCTAGTCTATCTACATCACATAAACGATTTAGCTGTCATGGAGTCAACAAGTTTTTACATTACTTTACCCAGCAATGCTAGTATGAACTATTATCCCAACAACAAGACTTCGAATTATCAAATTCGTATGCCTCGAACCATCTATCTGAACGGAAAATATGAAGTGGCTTTAGCTGAAATTCAATATCCACATACATGGACAACCATGAGACATGGAATGGACTATTCTATTCAGTATCGACAACAACCACTGAATGATATTGTTCTTGACACAATCAATATTCCTTATGGCTACTACAGATCCATACAAGAAATATGTCATGCAGTCAATGAAGAAGCGACTAATTCTATGAAAGATGACCTTAAAGAAGGTATTCGGATAAAGTATGATAAAATTAGACGACGCGTTTTTCTATATCTAAAATATGGCTTTGAAGTGTCATTCTCCACTGGATTAGCTGAGATTTTAGGATTTATCCCAAATCAATGGTATACTGAAACGTGTACAGCTGAATATAAAGCTGATGTGAAACAGGGGTTTTATACACTTTATGTGTACTGTAGTATTTGCGAGCCACAAGTTGTTGGTGATTATTATGTTCCTTTGCTACGTTCTGTTGCAATACAAGGACATGATGGAGACATTATCATGAAAACTTATGGAGAACCTCATTATGTTCCTGTAAACACATCCAAATTTGACGTGATAGAGATGAATATTAAGGATGACACAGACCATAATGTTCCATTTCAAACTGGGAAGGTGATCTGTAAACTTCATTTTCGACCAAAAGCATTATGAAAGCATACACACATAATCCATCTATTTATCGCAACCATTTTCTTCGTCAAGTGGGTGGAGAATTACCAGGATTTAAAGGAGCGCGAATACAATATGGAGATGGTATTGGTTCAATACTGGGATCATTGGCTCGAAAAGCTATTCCACTGCTTAAGGCAGGGGCTAAAATCGTTGCACCACATCTTAAAAAGGCTGCAAAAGATGTCGCGAAAGATGTTACAGGTCGAGTAGCACAACGTATGTTTGGTGATGAGTTAGGAGGACAAAAGAGAGCGAAACCAGCAAAACCTGTCAGAAGGCGAAAGGCAGCTAAACGGATAACATCAACAAAATATAAGAAAGATATTTTTTAATCATGTCTTTAATTCATAATCATTCTTGTGAATGTAGTCTTTCTCCATTAGAATGGTTTCACATACCACCAACGCAAACTGCTGTAGAAAAAAGCTATAATGTAGACTATCAACCACTAACTACTATTAGAGAAGGTGCTCCAATAGAATTCTACATTCCTGCGAGTACCGAAGAATATCTAGATTTAAAGAACAGTAAACTCCATATTGTATGTCACATTGTAAAGGTTGATGGAGAAGCGTGTGGTGTAGATGATAACGTGTCATGTATCAATGATTTGTTTAATGGGTTATGGTCTAATATTGAATTATTTCTAAATGATCGATTGGTATCACATAGTAACAATACTCATGGTTATACCAGCATCATATCTCATCTCATTCATGACTCGGAAGAAAGTCTCAATTCTGAGCGCTCTATGCGTCTCATCTATAAAGATACTGCCGGGTCAATGAATACTCATCAGGTGAAAAGACCTAATCATGAAAGATATGTATCAGGTTTTCATGTAAATATTGAAGGTGGTGATATAGCTGAAACAGGAAATAATGGTTTACATAATCGTTATTTGTATACACGTCTAAGCCGTGAGTTTATGCTTACAGGTGGTTTAAGGGTAGATTTGTTTGAGCAGGATCGTTATCTTCCCAATGGTGTTAGTATGAAATTACGTTTACATAGACAAAAAGATGAATATGTATTAATGGCTGCAAATAATGGTTTTAAAGTAGAAGTGAGAGAAGCGTTTGTAACCATTCGCAAAGTGAGGGTTAGTCCAGGTATTCAGTTGGGACATGCAGATGCATTGATGAAAAGTCCTGCTAAGTTTATTGTTACTAGAAAAGAATGTAAAGTTTTAGCTATTCCAACTGGATTTCAATCTTTTGTGAAAGATAGCATCTTTTTAGGCCAATTACCAAAACGTATTGTCATTGGAATGGTTCATAATGAATCCTTTGCTGGAACAGTATTGAGAAATCCATACAATTTTGAACATTTCAATCTTAACTTTATGCAGCTTTACTCTGATGGTGAACCAGTCCTATCAAAACCTCTCAAGCTTGATATAAATCAAGGCAAATATCTTGATGCTTTTGAAACACTTTACAAATCTTTTGATAGACTGGATGGTGAGAAAAGTTCGATTATAAAACGGGAAGATTGGCCTAGAGGTTATTCTTTATTTTCTTTTGACTTAACACCTGATTATGATGGTGCTGATCATTATGCCCTTATCAAACATGGGAATTTGAGACTAGAAATGAATTTTGCTGGTGCCTTGCAAAATACAGTCAATGTTATAGTGTATGCTGAATTTGATAACATTGTTGAAATAAGTGCAAATCGTAGCATTCAATTCGACTACCAGTCATGAACACGAAGCAGATAGAAGCCATCCTATCCCATGATGCCACGACAAAAGACTTGTTTCAAGGTGTGTTTGCCATGGACCAGTTACCATCTTTACAACGCGGTGCCTATGTCATCAACACAGACGATCATGATGAGCCAGGAGAGCATTGGGTGGCAGTATATTATGACGAAGACCCTGCAGAATATTTTGACTCTTATGGACTTTTACCTATAGACAGTCGTTTGAATAAGTTTTTAAAGTTTAATTTCATTTATAATTCAGTTCTATTACAAACACCAATATCCTCTACATGTGGATTTTATTGTGTGTATTATATAATTCAAAGAGCTCGAGGACATAGTCCTTTTGAAATCATTGATGTATTAAGAAGAAGTGATGGTGATTTTGTTGTAAAGGATTTTGTATATAGACATTATAAACCATTATTTTATTGATGTTGTATTAGTTAAGTTGTATTAGTTAAGTTATTGGTAATTGTGAATTGTATTATGAATATTGTAAATAAACAAGACAGTTTTATACAACATTCTTTGTTTATTGTGTTATACATTATTTACATTTCAACAATTATTTCACATTAAATTTTTATTTTACAAATACATTCAATACATCAATAAACACATGCCATTCATACCAATCTAAATTAATATATGTATCATAGACATTACATTCACGTTTGTAAATGCTATGAAAACTAGCATAACACTGTCCACTACCAAACTTTATTATTTTAACATCTTCATATTCAGACAGTTTCAGTTCATATCCATGATCATTCATGTCAATGTTCATCACCATAACACACATGGGATGCGTCAGTTCAATGGACTTGGTGCCTCGCATGAGTTGCACTCCTTCCTCTTTGAATTCAAGCGTCAGGTTCTTTCCAATCCAATGCTTGTAACAGAGCATGCCATTCCACTGTGTTGAGGGTGATGTAGTCGTAGCATTTTGTAAGCTCGTCATTTTGGCGAAATCGTACAAACACGTCTAAATAGTTCTCAGTCACACGCACTTCTAAATCCTCTGAGAGTTTCAGGAGAAAGCCAGGTATCCTCAGCTTCTCTAGATGGTCTTTCAACACAGATTGTTCGTCAGTTGATAGAATGATATACTTTCCAAAATGTTTTAGCACGATGTCATCATATACGTTTCTCAGATATGAGAATCCATGCGTAATGGGTTCATATTCCGATAAAAAGTCTTCCATCTCGTTCAACAGTCAGATGAACTATGAGCTGTCTCCTTGTCTGCAAAGACGTTTTTTATGCTCGCAAGATGGCGAAGAGTGGATGTTGTATCACTTCTAGGAATCGTAAGACTGCGCGCCAGTTCTTGATATCAAAGATGATCAAATCTGTATATGGTGTATCTGGCACAACTCCCTTATAATCCTCTGGATAATCCTGTAAAAGATTTCTACAGATTTCTACACGTATGTTAGAATCATATTCAGCCACCGTCACTTCCACTTTATTTTCAAGTCTACGTTTAAACCCATGTTCAAGTGGTATGTTTTTAAAGTCTTTCCACACTTCAGGTTTAAACCGATGATAACTTGTCTGAGAACCTAGTATCACTTCATTCCTATCATTTACAGTAAGGTAAGCACCACGGTTCAGCATGAGTGCATTCATGTTTTTACCTTGTTATGAGTCGTCTTCTTGTCTGCGAAGCCTTTTATCCACTTCTTTCACCTGCTTCTTCAACATTTTCCATTCAGGTATTGTCAGCAAAATTCCCTTTTTCGTTGGACGGTTTTTTCCAGTCCCCTCATCTCTCAGGTACTTGCGAATGTTTACCACTCCTTCATTGCTTTGTTTCATAATTTTGATATACTTTCCATTTCCTAGAGAAAGCATTCCATCCCACGACTGTGGTGTTGGTGCTGTCTCCACTTTCAATTTCTTGATGGTAGTGGTAGGATTTTTCACTTTTAAGTCTTTAACTGCATCTGCAAGAGTATCCATATCAGTTGTAGATCTCTTACGACTTTCACGTTCCATGTTAACACTTCAATGTTCGCACCTCAAATAACTCTTCCGTTGGAGGACCTCCCCCTTTTATACCACAGCCTTGTAATGTCCATGCGCTAAGGTGGAATAGCCATCACTCATCACATATCGCTTGTCATCATATGGGGAGAGGGCTACTTTCCTCAACTTCTCCGAGAAAAGCTGGTGACTATGACTTCGGATAATGTGTCCTGTAGCCATCGTTTGAGTTTTCTTAAACAAACTGTCTCTATACTGCACATGTTTAATGCGTCTTTGACAAGCTCGAGTGATGCCTTTGGCCGTACGTTTTTCTTTCCCACCACACAATAAACTGTACATTTTCGGTCTGAGTCCAACAAACTCTTCAATAGGGACGCCTGCCGTCTCATCCTTCATTTTCCCGAGCACTTTTTTGTTCACGTTGGAATGTAGGAAATGATCCGGTGGATAGTCACTTGTGTCGAACAGGTCAGCATCCTGCTGCATATCCTTGTAGATATCTTCCGTTTCTATGTCGTAACATAGACTGTCGGTGTCGCTGAACAATAACTTGGCATTGGGATACTTGGCCATGATGTAGTTGTAATGAAAGTTGAACATAAGCACTTTGCTGAGGTCGAGAATGGTGAAACCAACTTGAATGGGTTTATCCAGAAGCAAATCCACTTTGCGCAAATGTACCGCGGTCAAATCTTCGTTGAAAATTTTGAATTTGTGGAAAGAAGGTTTGGCTACAAGTTTCTTGAACCGCTTTTCCTTGTGAACAAGTTCAACATTGATTCGCTTTCTCACATTTTCCATGGTTTTGCCAAACACCGAGTTGTTCATCAGTTTGAAGAAGTCTTTCTCAAATGGGTTCTTGGCCAATTTTCTCTTTTCCGTGTTCAAGGTAATGTATTTTGCCAACCATTTGCTCTGTTCAAACATGATGGCGCGATGTACTTTAGTGACTTTCAACCCCAGTGAGACGTACTGTTGTAAATTCCTGTAATGAAGTACATATTTCTTCTTGTCAGACAAGTTAGGAATGAGCTTTTCACTGGGTTTGCCTTTCATGTTTAGATCTTCCAGTAGCTTCTGACTGTACTCTGACAATTCTCCAAATTTGACACATTTCCGTTCTGGAGCCACTGGGTAGTAATTATGACGATCATGGATTGAATTTGGATATTCTAAATCCACTTCCAAAATGAATCCAATGTCATCATCTTCATCCACATCCATGAAGTCAATGGATTCTGGCTCGCTCACCCACATAAATCCTCTTTGTGGCATGCTTTGTGACATGGCCCAGCCATACAAGTTGTTTGCGTCGAGGTACATCAGGTAGTTGTTTGGTATCTCAGAATTGTATTCTGCTACGTAGGGATTATTTGCTTTCGCATACTTGTGTGTGATCACGGATATTCCTCCACGTATGCCTTGCTCAACCATTTGGTACATGTCAATGTCATTGATCAATTCCAACTTCACCTTTGTCGCTTTTAACATTGCATCCCACGACAGTCCTGGTGCTGTATAGTAATGAGCAGGATCCAATTCATACGTGTTGAGGCATACTTGACGAAAGTTTTCAAACACGTCAGCTAGTAATAACACATCTGATTTCAGGTACAGGTCGTGGTATTCACCAAATGTTGTACAGTTGAATGTATCCCACACCTTCTGCGCATGTGCATAATCCTCATCGCTAATGTCCTCTTCGCTAAGCTGACTATAAAACTTGTCCTTTGATGGTAGCTGTGTTTCAGCAAACTTGGATGGCTCGTCCACGTAATCGTAGGGGTACACTCCCTTTCTCAGCAGCAAATCTTGCTGGTTACTATCGTGAATGTGAGAGGTCATGTTGTAGAAGTTGTCTTTGCCTTCTGCTGCAAGGTTGGATACCAACTTCTGTAGAGAGGTACTCATGAACTGAAAGCTGTCTGTAAATTTCAGATTGCTCATGGTGAATGCAATATATTTCTCAATGGTGTTGGGAATGACTGTAATCGTTTCATCTTTGAATTTCCCAATTTCCTCCATGATAAGGTGACTGTCATAACCTCGCAAATTGTGGAAAAACACAGGAATGATAAAAGAATCTTTATCCCCCTGCTTATCCTTTCTAAGTCGGAATTGTAAGTTGCATTCACTATGTGCAGCTCCGCGATATTTGCCATTGATATGGTCATGATCTCTCACACGATCTGCTCCTAGAGGTTCATGACAAATGTAGCAATCAACAGCGTTCTTAAAATTCTCTTTGTCTTCGGAAGTCATAACCATTTCCTTTGGCCGCTCTAAACCACGTACAATACGATCACGTTCATTCAACATATGGTCTAAAAAGACCTTTACGGCATTGTCTCCTCGATACACGACTGGTGCACGTGTGTTGTACTGGCTCACAACCACATAGGCAAAGCTGTTTGGACGATGATGTTGATACTTGTCTCCTTCATGCTTTTGCGTGAAACATTCAAAGTCTGCATAAATCACAAACGGTGCTCGCTGTTGTTTAGCCACATTCTTGAACTTGATGAAGGGTTCCTTGGGAAATGATAAACGTTGCGCGCCATGCTTGCCACACACTTCACGATGCTTATCTAAAAGCTCTTGTCGCATAAACCCGTGAAGACAGTTGAAACAATAAAAAGCTACACCATTATGCTTTGATCGATAAGACATAAGTCTGCTGAAATTCTTGATGAGGCAGTAATGCCTTTTCTTGTCATTGCTAATCAAAAGCAAGTTGATTTCTCTCGCACTGGTGTTTCGACTCAGTTGTATCGGAACAACTACATCTTGCTCATATCCAAACACGTTGATAGACATATCATTCTCCTTTTCAAACTTTGGAATGTCCGTAATCGGTGTTGGAAATGTCATGCCCTCTGTCTTTAATTCCTTCTCAAATGGTGTGTAATGATTCACGCGATGTGAGTTGTTCTCATGAGGGTGAAGGTAAGCTAATACAGACCATAAGAAACACTTGTTGTCATCATTGTAAATGTTTAATACACCTTTTGTATTCTTCACTTTCTTCGGTAGTGGAATAAAACTACTCGCATCCAGTGGCGCTGACGTAGCTGTATGTACTTCAATATACAGTATGTTATCCAATACCCAGCCAGAGCCTTGTCGCTCATGTTCATCAAACTTAGTAAACAATTCTTTATAGGCGTCTGGTAAGTCCTGCTCAATATCTGCTGGGTTGTATGCTGTATATGTTGGACTGCTGATAAATGAATTATCCACTTGTTCTACCAGAACACCTTCAGCATTCGCTGTCAGTTTCTTGAAACGTGCATGAACGACAATGTACCATTTCATTCCATAGTTTAAGGTCTCCAACAAATGTGCCTTGATACGGTTCTCTTGTTGTCGCATTTCAAGCAGTAAATCCGATCCATCCTCAGACTCAAATCGTCTTTCCTGCGCGTTTTCTCCCAGACTAACCCTTCTACCTCTCCCTACTTGTCCTGTTTTTTCTTTCTTTGAAACATGTTCTTCATGAGACGCATTTTCCATCTCAGCTGGTGTGCATACATGTGCATCATAAGTATCCATAGATGGAAATATTTTAATGCATTCACAGCAGAGGAACGGATCAGGTCTGATAACACCATCTTGTACCGTCTTTCGTCTCTTGGCTTCAATCATCTCAACAAGCTCTTCATTAGCACGTTTCATCTTAGCTTGTTTGCATGTATGTGCTACGAACAATTCCAGAGATGGAAATGTTACATTACAATCATGACAGACGACTGATGTGTCTGAATTAGATGCCATTGTTGTTGTCACGTCAATTGCTTAAACTGATATGATGAAATGTAGGTCTCACTCATCCTATTTATACCGCCTAGGCATGTATTGCAGAGACATCTAGCGGAGAGCGATGTGTTCTGACGATACCTGAAAGCATTAAGAAAAGCATAATATGTTTTCAAAAAAAAAATTAAATTTTGGATTAGAACCCTGATTTTTACCCTACTACACCATGGTAAAATGTTCAAACTTATTTTATACATCATATTTTGTCAAAAAACAAAATTTGTTAAAGTTGGTCTAGAACCCTCATTTTTACTCTACTACACCATTGTATAATGTTTAAACTTATTTTATACATCATATGTTGTCAAAAAACAAAATTTGTTAAAATTGGTCTAGAACCACCATTTTTCAACTACTATGACTTTAGAATATTCAAATAAGTAGCGTGCTAAAATGTTCAAACTTATTTTATATATCATATGGTGTTAAAAACTAAATTTGTTAAAGTTGGTCTAGAACCACCATTTTTCCACTACTATAACTTTAGAACATTCAAATAAGTAGCATGCTAAAATGTTCAAACTTATTTTATATATTATATGGTGTTAAAAACCTACATTTGTTAAATGTGCTTTAGAAGTGTCATTTTCCAACTACTATAACTTTAGAACATAACATTAGACTTAACGTAGGGAAATTCCCATTCCTTCTCAAATTTATTGATTGTTCCCACACTCGAGCGCACTCTGAATTTATCGATCGGTTTTCCCTCACACTCTGTACGAGTGCACTCTGAAATTATCGATCGGTTTTCCCTCACACTCTGTACGAGTGCACTCTGAAATTATCGATCGGTTTTCCACCACACTCTGTACGAGTGCACTCTGAAATTATCGATCGGTTTTCCACCACACTCTGTACGAGTGCATTCTAAAATTTCTCAGTCGGTTTTCCCCCACACTCTGTACACATGTACTTATGCTGTGTGTGTGTGGTTACTGTAATGGGGAAACCATTGAAATATGACTAATTAAATATTATCATAATAATAATAATAAAAAAATAAAAATAAAAAAATAAAAAAAAAAGTTACACAGTCACATAATGTTACAGAGTCACATGATGTCACAGTCACATGTTGTCACATAATGTCACAGAGTCATAAAAGTGAACACAAACCAAAAAAAAAAAAAAAAAAAAAAAAAAAAAAAAAAACAGATGACTTACCACAAGTCATTGGTTAATTTGTCTTCCAATCTTGCACTTCCCTTTTCCAAAGAATAACCAAATCTTTCACTTCTCTTTTCCAATGAATAGCTAATGTTTCACTTCCTTTTTCCAAAGAATAACCAATGTTTCACTTCGTCTCCTATGTGTATTCCAGTCAATCCTTCACTTGTTCTTCAACAGCACAGCACAACACAATAGGTAAGAGCAACTGTTTTCACTTTTTTTCCCATGTGTATCCAACGGCAGTCAGAGCATGAATGATGCAAATGTACACAGACAATGTGCTCTTATAGGAGTGTTGAATCACATCCTAGTTTCACTTCGTCTCCTATGTGTATTCCAGTCAACCCTTCACTTGTTCTTCAACAGCACAGCACAACACAATAGGTAAGAGCAACTGTTTTCACTTTTTTTTCCATGTGTATCCAACGGCAGTCAGAGCATGAATGATGCATATGTGCACAGACAATGTGCTCTTATAGGAGTGTTGAATCACATCCTGGGGGGGGGGGGGGTCCCCATGGTATATGATTCTTCACCAGGGGGGGGGGGTCCCCATGGTATATGATTCTTCACCAGGGGGGGGGGGTCCCCATGGTATATGATTCTTCACCAGGGGGGGGGGGGGGTCCCCATGATATGAAAGTGATGCCCGAGGGCGGGTTCGATCCATTGACCTTCAGATCATGGGTCCGCTTACGGGTCCTATGCTCTACCAACTGAGCCATTCAGGCCAGAAGGTTTATAATCGGGAAAATTTTCCTCATATACAATTAGAGCCACATGAAACATGATTTATAGGTCACGTGACATATGATTGACAGGTCACGTGACGAATGACTCACTTTGACAACCTAAATGATATGATTGACAGAAAGTGAAAGTAGTGCCGGAGGGCGGGCTCGAACCACCGACCTTCAGATCATGCTTCAGCATTACGGGTCCTATGCTCTACCGACTGAGCCATTCCGGTCAGAAGGTTATTGATCGGGAAAATATTCCTCATATACGGTGGGAGTTACATAACACATGATTGACACATGACACGTGACATATGACACGTGACACATGATTGACATGTCACGTGACTAATGATGTCATGATGACCTCATTATGACGTCATTCATACAGGCGCGCGCTCTTTCAATTACCATCTGGTCCAGAACTCTCATGAGAGTTCTGGACCACCCTGTGACGTCATTTTGGCGCCAATTTTTGGTCCAGAACTCTCGTTTCTTCCCTACTGAGAAAGCTCAAGCCAATATGAGATGGTCTCACGCAATGGGCTACAGTTAATTTCCGACATTGTTCATCTATACCAATTTACTTCACAACGAAAAATGTTTGTGTATGATAGCGCTTATATGTGTGAGGATTAAGGCTGTATAATACTATTGTAGTCAGGAGACCCACTCGGCATTCCGCGAAAATAATACTCATAATAGAGAAGAACTTCTTTTTTTTAATATGTTCAAGAACAAATCTTTACGATTGTAACTCCTTGCTTGTTTATATTCTGCCAGGAAGTATAATTACATGTAGTACTAATATTTATATTTTGAAAAACATTGTTACATGTTTAAAAGATGCTCGAAAAATGAAGGAAATCGGTGAAGAAATAACAGAATGATAGCCAGTCAAAGACACCCACCCATATTTGTATAGATCGTGAAATTAAAAATTTCAAGTGCAAAAATGGAAATTGTTAAAATTAAATATTTTTCTTTATTCTCCACATAGCTGAATTCTGCAGACAATTTTGTGCAATCAGCATTAAATGCGTTTTGTGCTATTTGCATTATATGAGTACATTATGATTTTAAAAAAAGTAAGAAAAAAACTTAAAAAATTTTTTTTTTTAAAGTTGCGGAAATCTGAGACTGCCTAAAACTATACATATAAATAGACAGGTATTTCCTCTATAAAAAAAAAGTCCTGAAAGATTTGTTACGTTCAATCATACGGTTCTGCATGTTCTCCCAGTTCTGTGTCTATCGACTTAGTTGCTATTGTGATTAAGACTCTGCCTCGTTATAACTTCTGTGAAATGTAAACTTAGCGTTTAGTTTGTTTCTGAACTGTGCCATTGGCGTTTATCTTTGCTTACTTGCTTGGCAATTGTGGTGCATTAATAATGAGAGGTCAATTAAAAAAATAGTGCTTTTTTCAAAAGAATATGACAAATATTACAAGAAAAACAAAAAAGATAATGCAGAAAAGGATTGTGATGAGGACAGACGCAGTGTGCGTACAGTTAGGCTTGATAAATGGGAAACTTCATTTCTAGAAAAAAACCGGGATATAGGAAACCTGTGGAAATTTCGCCTGCAGTTCGATTGTTGCGGCTCAAAAAAAGAATCAGTCAAAAATTGATGATGCCGGTAAGAACAGTGGGATGAGACCTGTAAACAAAGATGCCATTGTTAAAGCTTGAAACACGGTGCTTTTATCTGACGCTAAATTGTCACTACAGCGCGATGAACCCGGGTTTCAAATTGTAAAAGAAAAAAGTGGGGTATGTGTTGGAGATTTACCATTGGATGCGCAAAGTGCAAGTTTGTTAGAGTAGAAACAAATTTTTATGAAGAGGTCACGACTGCAAAGCGTGATTTAGGCTCAGCGGTTGTCACACCCATGAGCACAAGGTGCGTGCTTTCTGGTGCCCAGTATGGATATTCCACCAACGCCCAAGTCATCCATACAACGCGCAGCAAATATAGTTTTGATGACTTAAATAAAAAAAGACATGGCAGAAAAGTGCAGTTTGTAAGAACTGTGAGGAAGTGGAGGGGAGAGACGTTAAATGAAATTAATATTGCAGTAATACCGGGTATATCTCTATAACATTTGTAAGTAGAAAAAAGCCTGGTCAAAACGCTTCCCAAGGAGTTGGGTTAGCATGCGAAACTATCACTGATAAGAAGTATATTGTCACCGCATCCATCCAAAACAAGTTGTGTTTGGTAGGCAAGTGGCTTATGAATCAAGGAATGGGTGTGAAATGTCCTGGAGGCCACGTAGACTGCACTGCAAATCTTTCCAAATTTGTGCCGCTTTCAGAGTATGTCATGAGAAAAGAGATAGGAAAGAAATTGTATTTGCAGGACGCTTTAGTAGAATACGCTACTGCAGACAAGGATGCGTGAAAGAATCCGTGACGCTATAAGGATGTGGGAAGTTAAACGACAGGGGGACCTCACGCATCTCGTGCAAACACAATTCCGTCAGAGCTACAAGGTGAATTTCAGCGCCTGCATATTCCAGGGTTGCTCAGCACAAGAGAAGACGACTCGTGCGCAAACTATGCTTAACCAGTTCGTAAAAGCACGCTGTAGTTTGATCATCAAAGAGCTAATGCGAGAACACGTTGGGGATTTTCGAACCCTTTGTGCATGTTTGCCATGCGGGCTGGAAGCAACACTCTTACGTTACTCCGGGGCCTGCTTCAAATGCAAGCGAAATGCTAGTGCGTGCAGTGGTATTGAAAAAAGCAGTTGATTGTCGCGATCTTATTATCAAACGGCCCCAAACAAAATAACTACTATAAACATGACAGACAATGACAAAGCTGTTCTTCTCAAGAGTCTCGAAATTCGCCTCAGTGTTGCTGCCGTGAAGGTGAAACTCCAAACAGATACACACAAATTTGAAACAGCAAATCGTTCTTTGAGTGTTTCTTTGCTAAAAAAAATGGGCGCGATGCAGCGTCTAAATAATAATGATGGCGAATCCTACATTCAAAAATACGAAGCAGTAGGGTTTGAATTGTCACGAAGAACAAGAAAGGCATTGTTCTCCATGGATGTTGCTAGAGAAAGGGAGAAAGAATACTCACAGACATCCTCAACCTTATCAAGACTCCTTCAATGCAAAATCAACGCAATCCGTTATTATGCTCGAGCAGGTGCTTGTAAAACGGAACAAGGCGAATACAAGAAATGTCAACTTGATCATATTCCATGTAAATGAAAAAAAAACTCTTTGAACACCAGCAATTTATAAATATACTGACGCAAAGTAAAGACGCAAAGGCTATAAAATGGTTTTTATCCTGTTCCTTTTGGGTTATGGAAATGAAACAAACGTCAAATGTTTAACACTATTAGAATAGATTGCATTGTTTCTTTTTTCACACTAATACACTTTATCGATTACGAAAAAAGTAACACACCTTGGTGTCAAACACATATTGTAAAATGGTGCGTTGGTCAATTGAATGAAACATTTTAAAATCACGTGAAAGGAGAGCGAAAGAAAAACTAAAAAGTTTGCAAAAAGAAAACATCCTAAAATTCCAAAAGCCAAAATGCCACGACTTAAAAAATGAAAGGTGGCTAGCGATCGGTATGTTAGAGTCTGGTCTGTCACAATGAACAATCGCTAGAAGTTTGGAGTGGCAGTATCAACCATATGCAGACTGCAACAGCGTCACCTGCAGACCGGCTCTGTACAGGACCGCCCGAGACCTGGTCAACCAAGAGTTACGACCCCAGCGCAAGATCGATCTATACGAACGGTGTATCTTCGAAATAGGTTTCGAACCGCCACCGCGAATGCAACTCTAGGGATACACAACAACCGCATCAGTCAACAGACAGTGTTAAATCGGTTGTGCGATCACGGGATACTAGCTCGTAAAGCATACTTTATACCAGTTTTAAATGAACGTCGACGGTGTATGAGAAGGAATTGGGCGGTCAATCATTCGGGAAACCGATGGCCAAGAGCATTTTGAAAAAGAGTACTGTTCTCTAATGAATCCCGATTTCAACTGTTTCGATACGACGGTCGTAATCGAGTGAACCGACGAACCTTGTGTTCGCGAGGGGGTCAAATTTGGTGGATAAAACGTTATGGTATGGGGCGCTATCAGATTTGGCTGGAGATCACCTTTTCTTATTATTGAAGGCAATTTAACCGCCAGACTTTACGCCGACATCATCCTGGAGGGTCAGATTGTACCGTGCTCCACGAACGACCGGCAATCCATATTCATGCAGGACAATGCGCGTCCGCATGTAGCAGAAATATGCATGAATCTGCTTCGGGATAACAATGTACAGACTCTAGAGTGGCCTCCATATTCATCCGACATGAATCCAACAGAGCATCTGTGGGATACGCTTGACCGAAGAGTTTGAGCCCGTACGCCGCCCCCTCAGAGCCATGTCGAACTCAGACAAGCCCTCATCGAGGAATGGTATAGAATGCAACAATGGAGGATAAATAGACTCATAACGTCTATGCCGCGACGTGTTAATGCGTTGGCTCAGGCTCGAGTGGGGCACACGAGGTAATGAATCTTGAAAACTGTTATATCATAAAAAACTATGGATAATTAAGAATAGTTAAAGACGTTTGATATAGGCAAATTCTTGGGCATCGCTGAAATATCAGTAACGAAATACCATGTCAAAATTTGGAAATATATAACGCAAAGGTAAATATAACAATTTACATTTACCTTTGCGTTTTTACTTTGGGTCAGTATATATTGGTTTTCCAAGCCGAATTTGTATTGTTATTCATTGTGCCGCTCTTAAATTTCGCTTTAAACATGGAAGATTTCTACACAAAATACCGGGAAAAAATTGAGGCCAGTAGTGTGTCCATAAGTGCTGAATGTCTAATCTGGCCAAGATAAAAAAAATTCGCACGGCTATGGACAAATTTAATATAAATGTCCCGTAAGTAATTCTTGGAAGAACACAACAGTTCAAAGACTAGCATTCATAGTTCACTCCGGTCCTTTGTGAAAAATAAACTTGATATAAGTCAATTAT
The DNA here is from genome assembly GCA_949752745.1 of Protula sp. h YS-2021. NCBI lineage: Eukaryota > Metazoa > Annelida > Polychaeta > Sabellida > Serpulidae > Protula > Protula sp. h YS-2021. The sequence goes on from OX457026.1 coordinate 72,474,217, forward strand.
GCCACAACAAGTTATGTGTCTTGTATGAGCACTTGTCTGCTGAGCCTCACGATGTCAACATTGCACGAGGACATTGTGTCCTGCAAGGGAAGTGCAGGGGCCACGGCATCCACAAATAATGTTTTGTTACGACTAAAAATATGAAAGGAAAGTTAGGTGTAAAAACACTTGTAATATTTGTGTATTTACTCCTCCCCTCACCAATACAGTAGAGACACGAACACACAAGGACCAAAAGTATGGGGGTTTGAAGATAAGGGTTTCGGCATGTAGTTGTAAAAATGTTTTTAAAAGAACATACCAGGTATGTTGACGTTTTAAGTTGAAAGTGTGCCTGTTGAAAGAAAACTAAATTTTTATGTTTTCCCCTATCATTTCTCTATAATTTATCTAAAAAATTTGCAATCGAAACGACCCGTCCATCGAAAGCATCCGAAAGTACGAACTGGTTTATTGACCACTCAAAGTCCTTATTTGTGGCAGTACACAGAGCGAATCCTTTCAAGTGTCTGTTCGTGCATCTGTACTTTTCAACCCACTCATCGAGGACCAGCTGTGTAGATGAATTGTGGCAGCAAGGTGTTAACCGATCATGTATGTAACTTGACCTGAGACCTGGACAGTGGTTAACACCTTTATGCTACAATTTAGCTAGTTGGACATAAATAACAAAAACAGGAGCTTACGTAAAATAAATTTTCTTGTATAATAAATACCTCGCCAAGTAAACGCCCTTGTGTATTTCTGTATATCTTGCTGAAAGTAACTGTAAGACGAAGCAACTTAAAACGGCTTAACTTGCTTTAAATTAAATATTGAATTCATGAAAAGATAGATAAAAAACATTTTACACACCTTTTTTGTAAGCACATTGAAGTGTAAAAACATATATACAATTTGAAACTTAGCAGAATCGAATTTGTTTGAGACTGGTTGTAGTCCCACCAGCGTGCGGAGTAAATCCCCAAACCCCACCCCATCCCCGAAATTCAACCCAGTTTCGGATTCTTAAATATATGGTTAAGCATACCCGAATGTTGATGTGTGCCCCCCCCCACCCACTTTGAAAGCCACTATTGAGAAAATAATATTATTGAGAAAATAATAATTTGCGCCCCAAAAAATGAATGACGTGATGTTCGCAAAAGGACCGTAATAGGGAACGAGTGTGGAAATCTCCAAAAGGTATACACTCTTTGGCACAGAACAGGTATGGAATGCTCTCTGCGCAAACATGGGTTTTAACTGGTTGGTATTTAGAATTCGAAATAATCGAAAAGATGACTTGGCGGTAAACAAACGGAAAGAATGCAGGGAACTAGATATAACTGGACCGAATTTCACTACACCCCACTTTCACGGCACCCCACTTGCAATGGTACAATCTATCTGGTCAAACACACATTTTTCAGTGTTTCCACATAATTGTCAGCTTCCAAATTATTATCTTGAACGAGGACATCGAAGTAAATATAATGTACTCTCAAATAATCAAATTCAGTTTTCTAACCGTTTTTGCGATAATGGTCAACTTTTGACCTTGACCATGACGGAGGAGGTCAAGGTCACCATGGTACCTTTTATATAACGTGTTTTAGGCCCAAGGGATCGAAAATAAGCTCAAAACCGCTCTATCTCTAACCGTTTTCGAGATAATGGTCAACTTCCGGTTTTTGACCTTGACCATGACGGAGGAGGTCGAAGCCACCGAGGTACCTCTTATATAACGCCTTTTAGGTAAAAAGGATAGAAAATAAGCTCAAAATCTCTAACCGTTTTAGAGATAATGGTCAACGTCCGGTTTTTGACCTTGACCATGACGGAGGAGGTCAAGGTCATCGAGCTACCTCTTATATAACGTCTGTAAAGCCCAAAGGGTCGAAAATAAGCTCAATACCGCTCTATCTCTAACCGTTTTCGAGATAATAGACAATTTTTCTCTAACGGATTTCAATACACAAAGGTCACATGACCTTGACCTTGACACTGAATGTCGAAATTCCATCCATGATGTTACTGCCTACTGACACCGCACACGTGTTGAAACAAGGATTTTCGTGATGGAATAGGTTTTTGAAAAAATATTTTGACCTCAATGTCACCTTGATTTTGAAGGTCAATGTCAAAAAATTTTGCGGATTTCACAACAACTCATTACCCAGTAGGGTATAAATGGGGGTTCTACTGCACTTTGTGACGTCATACTGTCTGGAAGTGACGTCATCATGTCTGGACCGGAAGTGCTGTCTAGACCGGAAGTGCTGTCTAGACCGGAAGTGCTGTCTGGAGTGGAAGTGACGTCATCATGTCTGGACCGGAAGTGACATCATGATGTCTGGACCGGAAGTGACGTCATCATGTCTGGACCGGAAGTCATGATAAGCGTTAGGATAGGCGCGACCATGTGTGACGTCATCATGACGTCATACTGAGATGATGCTGTCTGGAGCGAAAGTGGTTTGGCCGAGTCAATCAACATGAAGCCAATGAACCCGACCTGTCAATCAGTGTAACCATGGCAACAGACCCCCCCCCCCTCGAAATTGTGATTTTTGCATATTTATCCGTTTCAGACGATTCTGAACATTTTTCATTTTTTCGACCCCCCCCCCCCTCGAAATTGTGATTTTTGCATATTTATCCGTTTCAGACGATTCTGAACATTTTTCATTTTTTCGACCCCCCCCCCCTCGAAATTGTGATTTTTGCATATTTATCCGTTTCAGACGATTCTGAACATTTTTCATTTTTTCGACCCCCCCCCCCCCCTCGAAATTGTGATTTTTGCATATTTATCCGTTTCAGACGATTCTGAACATTTTTCATTTTTTCGACCCCCCCCCCCCTCGAAATTGTGATTTTTGCATATTTATCCGTTTCAGACGATTCTGAACATTTTTCATTTTTTCGACCCCCCCCCCCCTCGAAATTGTGATTTTTGCATATTTATCCGTTTCAGACGATTCTGAACATTTTTCATTTTTTCGACCCCCCCCCCCCTCGAAATTGTGATTTTTGCATATTTATCCGTTTCAGACGATTCTGAACATTTTTCATTTTTTGGGTCGACCGACCCCCCCCCCAGGACAGACTATGTACCCCCCCCCCCAGGACAGACTATGTACCGACCCCCCCCCCTAGGACAGACTATGTACCGACCCCCCCCCCCCCCCAGGAGAACAAACTAAAAAAAAAAAATTGTGCTGAATCAGCATGATGAAATCGTTGATTCAGCATGATAAAATCGTATATAAGTGTAGTGTCTCGAGGCTTAGGCATCGTCAGACACACCAGCTATCAACATAGACATGGATGACTTTGAAACAGTTACTTTTGATGATACATTATTATCGTTGGAAGAGATAGATGCGTTCTTTGAAGACGCTGAAACAGCTTTGAAGGAAGCGTTAGTTGTTCTGCCAGATGTCGCTACAGTGCAACAAGCAATGCCTCAGGAGGTAGCGTTAAATGCACCATCAGATGTCGCTACAGTGCAACAAGCAATGCTTCAGGAGGAAGCGTTAAATGCACCATCAGATGTCGCTACAGTGCAACAAGCAATGCCTCAGGAGGAAGCATTAAATGCACCATCAGATGTCGCTGCAGTGCAGCAAGAAATGCCAGATCCTGAGGGGTCTGACTACCCGTTCTGGGTTGCGAATAGACTTATCAATGGTGACAACTCACAACTAAGTGCAAAGTTAAAAGCGCATCTAGCACATTATGAGGAAAACGAAGTGAGTGATGATGATGAGGATTCAGAATTGGACATGTCAAGCGATAATGAGGATTCAGAAGTGGACATGTCAAGCGATGACGGAGAAGACAAACAGCTGAAATCTAAAATTGAATCGAGTAAGACCATACCTGTTACTGAGGAAGATGTTATAATGTTGAAACGGAACTTTCGAGCAGTACTTCCTCTGATTGATTGTAACATTTTATGGTGTTTATGTGAAGAAGGCTTTTTCAACAACCACACGTACATGTATCTAACGGAAGAAGTGAATACCGTCATTCAACTCATCTACATGTTAGAAGGAAACACAGAACATGTTCCGGCGTCAGAGCCAAAGTTCTCCGAAGCTATGACTCAACGTTTCATTCAACTTATTAAAAGTCTTCATGAGGAACTTTTTAAGACTTTATCTCTACCGGCGCCAAAGTCTCTGGATGAGGATCGTGAATTCAAATGTGCAAAGGTCATGTTGCATGGTTTCAAATACCTTGAAGAACGCATTCATGTGTATGATATGATGGCTTACCTCTATGAAAAAGGACATTTCACTATGTCAATGCTGTTTCAATGGATACTAGGGCATCGGACCCCAGGAGACTTTTTAGTGATTGTCATGGTACAATCGCTAACAAACGGTTTACCAACAACCTTTCTCGACGGTTTCAATGACATGACTCCGCGATTTTACAAACATCTCATGAAAACCTACATGTAACATCTGTATAAAAGGAGGTAAAACCATCTACAATGTCAACATTGCTTCTTCATCGATGTGTAGAGACCATGGATGACGTCTTCAAAGTGAATTATGCTGACTATGTGTTTTCAAAGCTTCCTGCTTTTGAATCGGATTGGATGCTGCAAGTGAAGAACTTACATCAGCATTGGGAAGCTGTTGGAAAGACCATTCCAAGAGATCGTTTCATCCGCTCGTTTCTACGTGAATGTGAAGATCTACATTTACCGTTAACTTATGACATTGATTTAGCATTTATCAACGTGAATACAATTTGGGCAGTTGAGCTCATGTTAGATGTGGCTGCAAGAATCATTTTACATTATGATGATGATGTTCCATTGAAGACGAATGTATCAGAGCTTGTCCGATTCAACCATGGACGAGTTGAAGTGAATTCAAAACTTTGCAAGTTCTTTGCTGACTCAGCAGATAGTTGGGTATAAAAGGGAGTGAACTCAGCAGAGTGAAGTCATTTCTCAGCAGACAGTTGGAGGGAGTGGATCATCAGTACATTGTAGCAGCCATGGAGAACAAGACAAGCAACGCAACGCAGCGCAGCAGCAGCTTTAAAATTAGTGCTAACTTAACCATTACTGTGGAGCATGGAGAATATGGGCCATTTCTACGCATCACACGTGGAGAGAGATGGTGTGCTTATTCACCATCTTTGTGGAAGATTGTATGCCAAAGCTTGAAAAATTTACGCGACATTGGCTTCAAACTGTACTTAACGCAAACGAAGTGGCTTGAAGTCATTTCATACTTGGATATGCGCTATGTGAGTTTTGTGCGCACGTCACGGTTTGAAGGGAAAGAATACACACATCACATCAACATGAATGATGGTGAATGTGAGACACTGCTTCAGGAGATGGACAACATCAACTCAGCCCTATCACCATGTGAGGAATGTCATGACAAGAAAACGATCATCAAGCTGCAAAAGGATGGTCGGATGAAGGTGTCAAAGCTATCCAAGAAAAGGCTGGCTGAAGTTCAGTTGGAGAACATGAACGTACAAAATCAACTTGGACTTACCTGTGACTATTGCGGTGCTTGTGGATATGTGGAGGATTATCATTGCCACTGCCACAAGTATAATTGCAAGTTGTGTGAACCAAGCAACTTCTGCGACAAGTGTGGAGTACTTAAAGTCAGTGAAGCAAAGTAAAAGCCCACAAGACACTGAAACAAGATGGACGCATGTTTTAAAAATGCTTATATTGACTTGATGATTGCTAAACTTGCTTGCTGTGGCACTCCAGACTATCAACTTTATCATTTGGATGCTTTTTGGGATGTTGTACATCATAGTCTTGATGTGATTGAACTGCATTCAAGATTTCTTGGAGAATGTCATAAAACTGGAATAGAAGAAGATCCTGACTTTGACTTTGATGCTGCACTTTATTCTGCTCGCACTGATGTGGAAGTATATTTCACCGTGGTTGATCATTTGAGAGATTGTTGTAAAGAAGCAGAGGAAACCGAGCAGCTTTATCAGGTAAGTTATATAAAACCTTTTTTAATCATGTTTATGACAACATAGTGAATTGTTTCTCAAAGACATAACCATGTTTTTCTTACTAGCAAATTTAGTTTTATGTGAGTGGTTTCAACGTAAACAAAGAAAGAATATGATAGAAGAGGCAGCAAATATATTAAAAGATATTTTATTACAGGAAGAAACCGACATGTCAGAATAAAGAAGCAAAGTCAACATGGAGAATCTTGTACTATTCAGCGGTCATAAGGACGTTCTTTCAAATATGTTTCCAACACGACTTGAAAAGTATGGACATGTGTTCAACTCAAGTGAAGCTTTGTATCAATATGAGAAAGCAGTGTTTCATCACCGTCCAGATATTGCTTCAGCCATTGTGTCATCCAGAAATGGATATGAAGCGAAACGTATTGCTAAAGGGATAAAACCATGTCCTTTATGGCATACAGTGAAGAGAAGCAAAATGCAAGATGTTTTACAAGTCAAACTGGATCAGTGTGTATTGTTTCGCAATAAGTTGAAAGAATGTAAAGACAAAACTTTAGTTGAAGCAACGTATGATCATTGGTGGGGAGCTGGTGTGAAACATGTGTCATCTGAATATCCTGGTCAGAATATTATGGGAAAGTTGTTAGAAATGTTGTGTGAGGGTTAGAGACTTTTTCATTTGCTTGCCAACCGTCATGGTGTGCAGACGTGTGGACATGTAAATTTGAAGTATGTTTAACTTGTGTTGCATTGATTCAAGACTGCACAATGGCGGACATGACACTGAGACAATATATTGTGCAAAAAGCTTATTGTGAAGAAATGTTATCCGCTGTAAAAAAGTTTGCCTATTTAGTCTGTCCTGCTTGTCAACATGAAGAGTGTCAAGAACATACTTGTCATTTTGCATCTGTTTATACATATTGGAATGAAGCTAAATATTACATGCATTTAGATAAAGTGTTAGAGAATGCAAATCAACGTTGTGAGAAATATGGTGTAGATGCTATTACATTGGATGAACTCAGTCATTGGTTAGTGTTCATTGAAGACCAATGGTCTCCAGTGATTCATACCATTGTATCTATACTTGATTTGTAAAAAACTTGTTAGTTAAGTTATAAATGCATGTTAGTTAAGTGATGTTGGTTGAGTTATAAAATAAAAGCTGTTCTGTTGAGAAGGTGGTTTTCATTCGGTGTGACCATGTCGACGTGGAAAGACTACTTGACTGATATTTACTTCAAACCTGGACAGCCTGGAGCATTTGCTGGTCCTTACAAACTGTATCACATCTTACGAAAACATAATCAACCAGTCACACATTCACAAGTGAAGAAATGGTTGCAGGATCAAGATGCTTTTAGTTTACTCCAACCTGTCAAATACAGGTTCAAAAGACAACGTGTGATTACACGTGGTATTGATGACATGTGGGATATTGATTTGGCTGATATGGGAAACATAGCTCCCTATAATGATGACATACGCTTTTTACTCATTGTCATTGATGTGTTTTCCAAATATGTCTGGGTACAGCCAATACCTAATAAATCACATACCAGCGTCATACAAGCTTTCCAAAAGATTTTTCATGACACACGACGAAGACCGCGAACTCTAAGGTCTGACAAAGGAACAGAATTTAAAAACAGATGGGTAAAAGCATTTTTGAAGAAAGAAGGCATTCATGCTTATACCACAAAGAATGAAACCAAAGCCAACTTTGCTGAAAGAGTCATTCGTACTCTGAAGGGAATGATGTATCGGTATTTTCTACATAATCAAACTTACCGTTACTTAGACATTCTTCCAGACTTGGTGTACAATTACAACCATAGACCTCATGGTTCTCTTCCTAATAAATATGCTCCAGCCGAGATTCGTAAAGACAACGAATCAAAAGTGTGGAAGTATATGTATGTTGACAAACTGAAATTGAAACCTAAGAAGAAGAAGAAGAAGTACAAATTTAACATTGGTGATCATGTTCGCATTTCTCACATTAAATATGTGTTTCAACGGGATTATCACATCAAATGGACGCAAGAAGTCTTCATTGTCACACATCGTTGTAAGAAGCAAGGAATACATTTATATCGTGTGAAAGACTTTTTAGACGAAGATATTGATGGTCATTTCTATGAAGAAGAACTGCAGAAAGTGACCAAAGATATTGAATCTATTTATAGAATTGAAAAAGTCTTGAAAACACGTAAAAGACGAGGAGGAGGTGTGAAAGAATTATTTGTCAAGTGGTTAGGTTGGCCAAACAAGTTTAACAGTTGGGTGAAAGAAACAGACATTCAACAATGAAGCATCCATTTACATGTTTGGTCTCTGGACCTACAGGCAGTGGCAAAACGTCTCTGGTGAAGGAAATTCTAGAACAAAAGTTGATTCAACCCTCTCCAAAAAGCATTTTATGGCTCTATGCAGCAGATCAGCCTTTGTACAAGGGAATGAAAGGCGTGGAATTTTACCAAGGCATTCCAGATGACATTGAAGAGCGTTTTAACCCGAAGAAACCAAACTTACTTATCATTGATGACTTAATGACGAAATGCCATAGTGATGAGCGTATGACACGTCTCTTTAGTGTTGGCAGCAGTCATCAAAATCTAAGCATTATTTTTATTGTGCATAATTTATTCCATCATGGGAAAGAGATGCGAAATATTAGTTTGAATACACATTATATCATTCTGTTTAAAAATCCGAGAGACAGTCAACAAATTAGTACATTGGCGCGGCAAATGTATCCTAGAAGATCTCAATTTCTCATAGAAGCCTATCAAGATGCTACTAGCAAACCTCATGGTTATTTATTCATTGATTTAAAACCAAAGACAAATGATCAACTACGTATTCGTACAGGCATTTTACCAAAAGATACACATTATGTATATATTGATAAAGCAGTGTATGAACAAGAACCAAGTCATTTGACCATTCGCAGTCAAGATGTCTAAACGTATTCGAGCGAACCAGCCGTTTCTTCATTTGCTTGCACGCAGTGGGCCTAAACGACGTAAATCCTTGCTACAGCAAGCTACAAAGGAGGAATTAACAAGCTTGTTTGAAATTTGTTTGAATATATTGCAAGGACATTTACCCTTAAGCTCAAAACGGTTTAAGGAATTTAAACGTGAACGTCATACGCTACGTACTCTAGCAGATAAGAAGATATCCCTTCGACGAAAAAAGAAGTTGATTAATCAGAAAGGAGGATTCATTGGAGTTATTGCTAGATTGGCATTGCCCTTGTTAGCCAAACTACTGCTAAAATGAAACATACGATGAAAATGGTCCTCATTCCTGAATATGAATACAAACTGTTATTAGAAAAGAAGGGTAAAGATGGTGAAATCAAAACGAAAGTGAATAAACTTTTACGTGGGAAACGAACACGTGAAAAGGTTATTGAAATGTCTCAACTTCTTGGTCGTCATTTACGAACAAGTCAGTCTAGACAGCAAAAGCCCTCATCATCATCATCACCACCTGAAAAGCCAGAAAAGCTAGTGTTAAGTCATTTTCAACCTATCTATCATGGAAAAATAACACAACTTTTAGCCGAACTGAAGAAATATGGTACAACATGGTCAGAGAAGAATGAACTTGTGTTGAAAACGGGCGATATTATAGCAAATTCCAACATGGTTGATTTGATGAAAGAAGCATTGGTGGCGACAAGAAGAAAAGAACGAGTCAAACCACCACATGGTTGGCATCCGTTTATCCAGGAAATTGTTGATGCTAATATTCCAAAAACAATGTTTAGTAAAAAGACCACTCGTGACGACATTACAACAGAAATGAAACAACGTCAACAAAGACAGTTTCCTGAAGGATGGGAAAATTTTTAACATGGCTGAAAGAGCTATGTTGTTGTTGCCAAGAAGATAAACCAACTATTCCTGTGAAAATAAGATGTACAAGCGCGTGTTGTGAAGGAGAAATAAAAGACCATGTGAATGAGGATGAGATTTGGCATACTTGGTCGAATGGCGCGCGCTATCGTGAAGTATATAGACAACGTCAACGCACCTATACCATTTAGTTCCCATCCATCATGGAGTCGACAAGCTTTTACATTACTTTGCCTAGCAATGCGAGTATGACCTATTATCCCAACAACAAGGCTTCAAATTATCAAATTCGTATGCCTCGAACCATCTATCTGAATGGAAAATATGAAGTGGCTTTAGCTGAAATTCAATATCCACATACATGGACAACGATGAGACAGGGCATGGACTATTCTATTCAGTATCGACAAGAACTATTCGATGATCCTATTCTTAGCACTCTCGATATTCCTTATGGGTACTATAGAACCATACAAGAACTATGTGAGGCAGTCAATGAAGAAGCGACTAATGCTCTGAAACTTACAGAAGCTATTCGACTAAAGTATGATAAAATTAGACGACGTGTGTTTCTATTTCTCGATTATGGTTATGAAGTGTCTTTTTCCACTGGATTGGCTGAGATTTTAGGATTTATCCCAGATCAATGGTATACTGAAACATGTACAGCTGACCATAAAGCGGATGTGAAACAGGGGTTTTATACACTGTATGTGTATTGTAGCATTTGTGAACCACAAGTTGTTGGTGATTATTATGTGCCGTTACTACGTTCTGTTGGCATACAAGGCCATGATGGTGACATTATCATGAAAACGTACGGCGAACCGCATTATGTTCCTGTAAACACGTCCAAATTTGACGTGATAGAAATGAATATTAAGGACGACACAGGCCATAATGTTCCATTTCAAACTGGAAAGGTGATCTGTAAACTTCATTTTCGACCAAAAGCAATATGAAAGCTTATACACACGATCCGTCTGCATATCGCAACCATTTTCTTCGTCAAGTGGGCGGGGAATTACCAGGATTCAAAGGAGCGCGAATCCAATATGGCGATGGTATTGGTTCCATACTGGGATCATTGGCTCGCAAAGCTATTCCACTACTTAAGGCTGGGGCTAAGATCGTTGCGCCACATCTTAAGAAGGCTGCAAAGAATGTCGCGAAAGATGTGACGGGTCGAGTAGCAGAACGTGTGTTTGGTGAACAAAAGCGTATGCAACCAACGAAACGTGCCAGAAGACGAAAAACAGCCAGACGGATAACATCAAAATATCGCAAAGATATCTTTTGAAATCATGTCTCTCATTCATAATCATTCGTGTGAATGTAGTCTTTCTCCATTGGAATGGTTTCACGTACCACCAACGCAAACTGCTGTAGAGAAAAGTTATAATGTTGACTATCAACCACTTACAAGCATTAGAGAAGGCGCTCCAATAGAATTCTACATTCCTGCGAGTACAGAAGAATATCTGGATTTAAAGAACAGCAAACTTCATATTGTATGTCGCATTCTAAAGGCTGATGGAACAGCGTGTGGCGCAGATGATAATGTCTCTTGCATCAATGATGTGTTTAATGGGTTATGGTCTAATATTGAATTGTTTCTGAATGATCGTTTGGTTTCGCATAGCAACAATACTCATGGTTATACCAGCATTATCTCTCATCTCATCCATGATTCGGAAGAAAGTCTGCATTCTGAGCGCTCTATGCGTCTCATGTACAAGGATACTGCTGGGTCAATGAATAGTCATGAGGTGAAAAGACCTAATCATGAACAATATGTATCCGGGTTTCATGTCAATGCCGACGGTGGTGACTTGGCTGAGCAAGGCAATAATGGCTTACATCATCGTTATTTGCATACTCGTCTTAGCCGTGATGTTATGCTCGCAGGTGGTTTAAGGATAGATTTGTTTGAGCAGGATCGTTATCTTCCGAATGGCATCAGTTTGAAATTGCGTTTCCATAGACAAAAAGATGACTATGTATTGATGGCTGTAAATAATACCTATAAGGTAGAAGTGAAAGAGGCATTTTTAACCATTCGCAAAGTGAGGGTGAGTCCAGGTATTCAGTTAGGACATGCAGATGCATTGATGAAAAGTCCTGCCAAGATCATCATCACTAGAAAAGAATGTAAAGTCTTGGCCATTCCAGCAGGATTTCAGTCTTTTGTGAAAGATAACATCTTTTTGGGTCAATTACCAAATCGTATTGTCATTGGTCTGGTTCATAATGAAGCTTTTGGTGGATCAGTATTGAGGAATCCATACAATTTTGATCATTTTAATCTGGACTATATGCAACTGTACACGGATGGTGAACCAGTTCTATCCAAACCTCTCAAGCTTGACATTACACAGAACAAATACCTGAACGCTTTTGAAACGCTTTACAAATCGTTTGATCGGTTGAATGGTGAGAAAAGTTCCATTATAAAACGGGAAGATTGGCCTAGAGGTTATGCTTTATTTTCGTTTGACTTAACACCGGATTATGATGGTGATGATCATTTCCCCCTGATCAAGCATGGGAATTTGCGGCTAGAAATGAACTTTGCTAGGGCTTTGCAACCTACAATCAATGTCATTGTCTATGCTGAATTTGACAACATTATTGAGATCAGTGCCAATCGCAGCATCCAATTCGACTACCAGTCATGAACACGAAGCAGATTGATGCCATATTGAGTCATGATGTCATGACCAAAGACTTGTTTCAAGGCGTGTTTGCCATGGACCAGTTACCGTCTTTACAACGCGGCGCCTATGTGATCAACACAGACGATCAAGATGAACCAGGAGAACATTGGGTGGCAGTGTATTATGACAAAGACCCTGCAGAATATTTTGACTCTTATGGACTGTTCCCTCTCGATGATCGTTTAGATATGTTTTTAAGAAATGACTATATGTATAATTCTATATCATTACAAACGCCAATATCATCGTCATGTGGTTTTTATTGTGTCTATTATATATTACATAGAGCTCGAGGTCAGAGTATGTTTGATATTGTGAATATATTAAAAAGAAAGGATGGTGATTTTATTGTAAAGGATTTTGTATATAGACATTATAAACCATTGTTTTATTAATGTTGTTGTTGTTGTTATATTAGTTAAGTTGTTGTTGTTATATTAGTTAAGTTGTTGTTGTTGTTATATTAGTTAAGTTGTTGTTGTTGTTAAATAAAACAAATCAAGTTTCAAACAACTGTCTTGTTTATTGTGTTGTACATACGTTTATTTACAAATTCTTAACTACAAACACTATTTACAAAGTTTACAAACACTATTTACAAAGTTTACAAACACTATTTACAAACTCTTAACTACAAACGCTATTTACACTATTTACAAATTCTTAACTACAAATTCTATTTACACTATTTACAAACTTTTATTTACACTATTTACACTATTTACAAAATTCTTAACTACAAACTCTTAACTACAAAGTCTATTTACACTATTTACAAACTTTTTATTTACAAACACATTCATTTTTCAATACATTCATCAATGAATACCATTCATTAGAATCTAAATTGATATAGGTATCATAGACATTACATTCATGTTTGTAAATGCTATGAAAGCTCACATAATACACATCACCAAACTTTATCACTTTAACAGTTACATGTTCAGACAGTTTCAGTTCATATCCTTCTTCTAAGTCAATGTCCATCACACGCATAGGTTGTGTCAGCTCAATGGATTTGATGCCTCGTGTAAGCCATATTTCTGTTTCTTTGAATTCAAGCGTTAGGTTCTTTCCAATCCAATGCTTGTAACAACGCGTTCCATTCCACTGTGTTGAGGGTGATGTAGTCATAGTTTTCTGTAAGCTCGTCATATTGGCGAAATTGTATAAACACGTCTAAGCAGTTCTCAGTCACACGCACTTCTAATTCATTTGAGACTGCCAGGAGAAAGCCAGGTATCCTGAACTTCTCTAGATGGTCTTTCAACACGGATTGGTCATCAAGTGATAGGACGAGATACTGTCCAAAATGTCTTAGCACAATGTCATCATATTCGTTTCTCAGATATGAGAACCCATGCGTAATTGGTTTATATTCCGTTAAAAAGTCTTCCATCTCGTTCAACAGTCAGATGAACTATGAGCTGTCTCCTTGTCTGCAAAGACGTTTTTTTTTATGCTCGCAAGATGGTGAAGAGTGGATGTTGTATCACTTCTAGGAATCGTAAGACTGCGCGCCAGTTCTTGATATCAAAGATGATCAAATCTGTATATGGTGTATCTGGTACAACTCCCTTATAATCCTTTGGATAATCCTGTAAAAGATTTCTACAGATTTCTACACGTATGTTAGAATCATATTCAGCCACTGTCACTTCCACTTTATTTTCAAGTCTACGTTTAAACCCAGCTTCAAGTGGTATGTTTTTAAAGTCTTTCCACACTTCAGGTTTAAACCGATGATAACTTGTCTTAGAATCTAGTATCACTTCATTCCTCTCATTGACAGTAAGGTAAACACCACCGTTCAGCATGAGTGCATTCATGATTGTTACCTTGTTATGACTTGTCGTCTTGTCTGCGAAGCCTTTTATCCACTTCTTTCACCTGCTTCTTCATCATTTTCCATTCAGGTATTGTCAGCAAGATACCCTTTTTCGTTGGACGGTTTTTTCCAGTCCCCTCATCTCTGAGGTATTTGCGAATGTTTACCACACCTTCATTACTTTGTTTCATAATCTTGATATACTTTCCATTGCCTAGAGAAAGCATTCCATCCCACGACTGTGGTGTTGGTACCGTCGTCTCCACTTTTAATTTCTTAATGGTAGTATCAGGATGTTTCACTTTCATGTCTTTCACCGTATCTGCTAGAGTATCCATATCCGTTGGTGCAGATCTTTTCATGTTGACGCTTCAGTGTTCACACCACAACTAACTCTCAAGTTGAAGTGTCTCCCCCTTATATACTGTAATGCCCATGCGCCAAAGTGGAATAGCCATCACTCATCACATATCGCTTGTCATCAAAGGGAGAGAGAGTCACTTTCCTCAACTTCTCCGAGAAGATCTGGTGGTTATGACTTCGAATGATGTGTCCTGTAGTCATCGTTTGCGTTTGGTTGAACAAACTGTCTCTATACTGCTGATGTTTCATCCGTCTTTGACACGCGCGAGTGATGCCTTTGGCCGTACGTTTTTCTTTCCCACCATACATCATACTATACATTTTCGGCCGAAGTCCAACAAACTCTTCAATGGGAATGCCCGCCGTCTCATCTTTCATTTTCCCAAGCACTTTCTTGTTCACGTTGGAATGTAGGAAATGATCTGGCGGATAGTCACTTGTGTCGAACAAGTCAGCATCTTCCTGCATGTCTTTGTATATATCTTCCGTTTCTATGTCATAACATAGACTGTCGGTGTCGCTGAACAAGAGTTTGGCGTTGGGATACTTGGTCATGATGTAGTTGTAATGAAAGTGGAACATGAGCACTTTGCTGAGGTCGAGAATGGTGAACCCAACTTGAATGGGTTTATCCAGAAGCAGATCCACTTTGCGCAAATGTACCGCGGTCAAATCTTCGTTGAAAATTCTAAATTTGTGGAAGGAAGGTTTGGCTACAAGTTTCTTGAACCGCTTTTCCTGGTGAACAAGTTCCACATTCATGCGCTTTCTTACATTTTCCATGGTTTTGCCAAACACCGAGTTGTTCATCAGTTTGAAGAAGTCTTTCTCAAACGGGTTCTTGGCCAACTTTCTCTTTTCCGTGTTCAAGGAGATGTATTTTGCCAACCATTTGCTCTGTGCAAACATGATGGCACGATGCACCTTCGTGACTTTCAATCCCAGTGAGACATATTGCTGTAAATTTCTATAATGAAGCACATATTTCTTCTTGTCACACAAGTTGGGAATGAGCTTTTCACTAGGTTTGCCTTTCATGTTTAGATCTTTCCGTAGCTTCTGACTATGTTTTGACAATTCTCCCACTTTCACACATTTCCGTTCTGGAGCCACTGGGTAGTGATTATGATGATCATGAATTGAATATGGGTATTCCAAATCCACTTCTAAAATGTATCCAATCTCGTCATCTTCATCCACATCCATAAAGTCAATGGATTCTGGCTCGCTCACCCACATAAATCCACTTTCCGGCATGCTTTGCGACATAGCCCAGCCATACAAGTTGTTTGCATCCAGGTAAGTCAAGTAGTTGGTTGGTTTCGTGGGATCGTAATCTGGTACGTAGGGGTTATTTGCTTTCGCATACTTGTGTGTGATGACAGATATTCCTCCACGTAAACCTTGTTCAACCATTTGGTACATGTCAATGTCGTTGATCAATTCCAATTTCACCTTTGTCGCTTTCAACATGGCATCCCACGACAGTCCTGGCGCTGTATAGTAGTGAGCAGGATCCAATTCATACGTGTTGAGACATACGTGACGAAAGTTTTCAAACACGTCAGCCAGCAGCAACACATCTGATTTCAGGTACAAGTCATGGTATTCGCCAAATGTAGTACAGTGGAATGTCTCCCACACCTTCTGCGCATGCGCATAATCCTCATCGCTAATGTCTTCTTCACTGAGTAGACTGTAAAACTTGTCCTTGGACGGCAGTTGTGTTTCAGCAAACTTGGATGGCTCATCCACGTAATCATAAGGGTACACTCCCTTTCTCAACAGTAACTCTTGTTGGTCGCTATCGTGAATGTGTGACGTCATGTGATAAAAGTTGTCTTTCCCTTCTGCTGCCAGGTTGGAGACCAACTTCTGTAGAGAAGTACTCATGAACTGAAAGCTGTCTGTAAATTTCAGATTGCTCATGGTGAATGCAATATATTTCTCAACGGTGTTGGGAATGACTGTAATCCTTTCGTTTTTGAACTTTCCAATTTCTTCCATGATCAAATGACTGTCATAGCCTCGTAAATTGTGGAAAAAGACAGGAATGATGAAAGAATCTTCAACATCCTGCTGATCTTTTCGAAATCGAAATTGTAAATTGCATTCATTATGTGCAGCTCCGCGGTATTTGCCATTGATATGATCATGATCTCTCACACGATCTGCTCCTAGAGGCTCATGACAAATGTAGCAATCTGTGGCGTTCTTATAATGCTCTTCATCTTCACAAGTCATGACTATTTTCTTTTTCTGCTGTAGACCATGCACAATACGATCACGTTCATATACCATATGGTCTAAAAAGACTTTCACAGCATTATCGCCTCGATACAGGACTGGAGCACGTGTATCATACTGGCTGACAACCACGTAGGCAAAGCTGTTTGGACGATGATGTTGATACCTAACTTCTTCATGCTTTTTCGTGAAACATTCAAAGTCTGCATAAATGACAAACGGCGCTCGCTGTTGTTTGGCTACATTCTTGAACTTGATGAAGGGTTCCTTGGGAAATGATAAACGTTGTGCGCCATGCTTGCCACACACTTCACGATGCTTGTCTAACAGATCTTGTCGTATAAACCCGTGAAGACAGTTGAAACAATAAAATGCTGCAGCCTTATGCTTTGATCGATAAGCCATCAGTCTGCTGAAATTCTTGATGAGGCAATAATGTCTTGTCTTGTCATTGCTAATCAAAAGCAAGTTGATTTCTCTCGCACTGGTGTTTCGGCTGAGTTGTATGGGAACAACGACATCATGTTCATATCCAAACACGTTAATGGACACATCATTCTCCTTTTCAAACTTTGGAATGTCTGTAATCGGTGTTGGAAATGTCATGCCTTCCACCTTCAATTCGTTCTCAAATGCTTTGTATTGATGTACACGCTCTGGGTTTACATTTGTTGAAGGGTGAAGGTGAGCCAATACAGACCATAAGAAGCACTTGTTGTCTTTATTCTGAATGTTTAACACCGCCTTTGTATTCTTTACTTTCTTCGGTAGTGGGATAAAACTGCTTGCTTCCAATGGTGCTGACGTCGCTGTATGCACTTCAATGAATAATATGTTATCCAACACCCAGCCAGAACCTTGTCGCTCATGTTCATCAAACCTGGTAAATAATTC
Source organism: Protula sp. h YS-2021 (assembly GCA_949752745.1). Taxonomy (NCBI): domain Eukaryota; kingdom Metazoa; phylum Annelida; class Polychaeta; order Sabellida; family Serpulidae; genus Protula; species Protula sp. h YS-2021. Next base: position 72,492,111 of record OX457026.1, read on the forward strand.
TTTATAGGCTTCTGGCAAGTCCTTCTCAATATCTGTTGGATTGTATGCTGCATACGTTGGACTACTGATGAAGGCATTATCCACTTGTTCTACCATCACGCCTTCAACATTTGCTGTCATTTTCTTGAAGCGTGCATGCACGACAATGTACCATTTCATACCACGGTTTAACGTTTCTAGCAAATGTCTCTTAATTCGGTTCTCTTGTTGTCGCATTTCAAGTAGCAAATCTGATCCATCTTCAGGCTCAAACCGTCTTTCCTGCGCGTTTTCACTAAGACTCACTCTTCTGCCTCTGCCTACTTGCACTGTCTCTTTCTTTCTTTGTTCTTCATGAGACACATTTTCCATCTCAGCACATGCATGTGTCTCAAATGCATCCAAAGATGAAAATATCTTGACGCATTTACAGCAGAGGACTGGATCAGGTCTGTCAACACCATCTTGTACGGTCTTTCGTCTCTTGGCTTCAATCTGCTCAACAAGCTCTTCATGAGCACGTTTCATCCTAGCTGGTTTGCATGTATGTGTCACGAACACTTCCAGAGATGGAAATGTCACATCACAATCATGACAGTAGACTGGTGCCATCGTTGTTGCTTCTTCAACTGCTGGAACTGAAATGAAGTAAAATATACGTTTCACTCTTCCTTTTATACCACTTCAATGGTGTGTTGACTCAGCAGAATGTATCACTAGTTGACTAGTTGACATGTTTCACTCATGCTTTTATGCTACTTCCATGTAATCAAAATATGGTGTGTAACTTTTCAAACTTGTTCCAAAATGTTAAAATTGCTGACTCAGCAGAATTTTACTTGTGTATATGAATGTCTTACTTACAGTTGTGAAGTTGTACAGCTGCACTGCTACACAGCAGAGACATCTAGCGGTGAAGTTAACTGACGGTGAAGTTAAATGGTCTGTCAAATGGTATTCATCCGCCAACTAGACCTGAAATGTGATAAAATGTATTCTCACACACACACACACAAACATGTTTTGCTTCATTTCATAATATAGGATGGCCCTTAAAAGGGCCCGAAATATTTTAGTATATATCAGCAGCAGTTATGGGGTTGTCCCTCATATTCCAACCACACTTGACACTTGCAGTATCGTTGAGTCAGTGTTACTATGCGGTTGTTCCACATAAATGTAATTACTACGTCAGGCTTCACTGCAGTGATCTGAGTTGGAAATTGTAGCACCTCCTCCAAAGCATATGTAATATCAGCTGCTTCAGCTTCATCACGCATATTTACCCAGATGCAAACAGATTCATTCGCTTGAAACGCTGTTAAGTCATCAATGATGATAGCTGGTGTGTTATCCATGATGTGTCTGACAATGTCTCTAAGCCTTGAGACACCACACTTATATAGGATTTTATCATGCTGATTCGACAAAAATTTTTTGGTGCTCTCCTGGGGGGGGGGGGGTCGGTACATAGTATGTCCTGGGGGGGGGGGGGGGGGGGGTCGGTACATAGTATGTCCTAGGGGGGGGGGTCGGTACATAGTATGTCCTAGGGGGGGGGTCGGTACATAGTATGTCCTGGGGGGGGGGGGGGTCGAAAAAATGAAAAATGTTCAGAATCGTCTGAAACGGATAAATATGCAAAAATCACAATTTCGAGGGGGGGGGGGTCGAAAAAATGAAAAATGTTCAGAATCGTCTGAAACGGATAAATATGCAAAAATCACAATTTCGAGGGGGGGGGGTCTGTTGCCATGGTTACACTGATTGACAGGTCGGGTTCATTGGCTTCATGTTGATTGACTCGGCCAAACCACTTTCGCTCCAGACAGCATCATCTCAGTATGACGTCATGATGACGTCACACATGGTCGCGCCTATCCTAACGCTTATCATGACTTCCGGTCCAGACATGATGACGTCACTTCCGGTCCAGACATCATGATGTCACTTCCGGTCCAGACATGATGACGTCACTTCCACTCCAGACAGCACTTCCGGTCTAGACAGCACTTCCGGTCTAGACAGCACTTCCGGTCCAGACATGATGACGTCACTTCCAGACAGTATGACGTCACAAAGTGCAGTAGAACCCCCATTTATACCCTACTTTACCCTCTATGTCTCTGCCAAATGCAGTCTTTCTACTACAAACCGTGTAGGAGTTTTCTGGAAACCAATTTGAGGTAAAAAAACTTTGACCTCAATCTGACCTTGACCTTCAAGGTCAAGGTAAAAAAAATTGCAGATTTCACGACATCTCATCACCCTCTATCTCTGTGTCAAATTTCATCGTCCTACGTCAAATAGCGTAGGAGGAGTTATCTGGAAACCTCCGAGACGAAAAAAAAACAAAAAGGAAGGAACAAACAGCCAGAATTCTTAGCAAAGCATACCCATTTGTAAACTATGTTTGCAAGTGGGAACTAAAAAACTGCTTCAATCAACAAATATATATGTATTTGTAAGTACAGCAAAATGTAACTATTTAGAAGGCTTTTCGCGTAACAAGTGAACGATATGGTAAAAGCCTGCCGATGCTGCGCACTTCTGATCTTCACACTTTTGGGCCTTGTGCTGTTGAAACCCTAACCTATGGTTTGTGTTTCTTGAAGCTAGGAAGCTGCGAGGGGAACGAGTACAAATGGTTGCAGTAGATCAAAACTGGGGAGATTAAAAACAACATCTATAGTGCTTGAAAACGGTATCGTAAAATAAGGATACTCGTGCTTGAGCCTAAAGGGTTCAAAATTTGCATCAAGTTTGTTATCTGGGCGCAGAATGCAACATTTTGTTTGTCACCAGTTATGGTCTGCACTTACCAATTCTATCTTTTCGTCCTTCGCAGATCCAAATTGGTGAAAAGAATTTCTTCCGTTGCTGAAAACATTTTTTTGCTATAAGACTCGCAATAAAGTAAACCCTACGCTGCCGTTTGGTCAAGCGTTTGCTTTGACCCTTTTTTGCTACAGTAAAACCTGAGAACCGAACACCCTTGATATACCGGACAACTCCTCAAACCGGACAGATTTGCCGGTCCCGATTTTCTCCCATAAACTCCCATTATAACAATCCTATGTAAATCGAATAACTCCTTATTCGGGACACCGGACACCAATCCTGGTCCCAAACTGAATTTTTTTCCTTTCATTGGATTCATTTAACTGTTGGAATATTAAATTTTGGATTTTAAAAATTATAACAAAGCCTGTATAACTAAAATAGCTGTGTTCGGTGCCAATTTATAGCCAGGAAAAGATGGTAGAAAAGAAGAAACCGGTTATCCGTTTGGATCACTACAGTCAAAAATCGATCATGGTCACGACGAGGAGAGACGGCACCAAAGTCACCACTAAGGCCAAAGGTAATACAGTGCGCTTCATAAATCTGGAATATTTTGAAGGAGGGGGATTTGGACAGGAGCAAAATGTTCGATAATGTTTTCCATTACCTTCGTAAAAGTTTTGTTTTTAGTTACAGTTTGAGGCCATAAAATGAATTTCACTGTGAGGCAATCTTGACTCACCTGCCCAAACATGAGGGCGGTCAGAAAAAAATCTCGCAAAATGATGGCATTGCTCAAGTGTTTAGCTTTACCTGAAATGTTACTTTAGTGAAAGCATTGTCACATTGTCACATGTGACATATACATATATACATATAAAATGTCACATGTACATTTTCTACTTATTTTACGTCGCTAAAATTCTGTTTTAGACATTGTGTCTCACTATCAAAAAAGAAACAAAGAAACGGCATATGAAAAGAAAATCATTGAAATAATGCGCTCGTAGGCAAAATATACGGGCTTGCCCGTAGAAAAGGCATTTTCTACGCAAAAACAACCTGTCATTACAGAAATAAAAGTAGACATGCATTTCTGACGCACAGGATATTTTACTCCACTAATCCGGAAAAAAGTCCTTTTTTATCTTTTAGCTATCATGTTCAAGATAATATACTTGTAAATGGATTTGTAAGTTGAAATGGCAATTTTACACCTTAAATAGAAAATTCTTTTCAAAAATAAAATTAGACATGAATTTCTTAGGACTTTTCTACGCCACCGTCCATAAAAAATCCCTTTTTTAAAATATCAAGCCTTAAAGCAAGATATAGGCTTAAAGGGTGTAATAAAAGTCATTTTAACCACAAACCTAGACAAGAATTTCTGACGCACAGGCCGTTTTTATGGTCCTTTCCTTAAAAAAATCCTTTTTTCCTTTTAATTATCAACTTCCAAACTAATATACCTGAAAATGGATATTTAAGTTGAAATAATGTATTTACGCCTCATGACGTAGAAAAGTCATTTCAATAATAAAATTAGATATGAATTTTTTACGCACAGGACTTTTCTACGCCACTATCCGTAGAAAAGTCTTTTTTTACTTTTAACTATCAATCTTCAAAGTATGAACCTGAAAATGTAATTTTAAATTTAAATGACTTATTTATGTCTCAGAACGTAGAAAATTCATTTCGACAATAAAACTAGACATTTCGTTTTACCCTGAGTGCTTTGCCCTTCCCCGCATCCCTCCTAATAACTGTCTTTTATTTATTCCCCACAGGTAGAACCTGTGGGGAATATATGCGATCGACCACGTGTCGGTCTGTCGGTCTGTCGGTTGGTCGGTCCGTCGGTCTATCGGTCGGTCGGTCTGTCGGTCTGTCATCAAGAGCTTGTTAACACGACAACTTAAAAACTGCTGCAAGGATTTTAATGAAACGTGGTACGTAGCTTCTATGGGAACAAACACAGATCGGTATTGTAAATGGGCCAGGTTCGCCGAAGGAAAATGCACCAACTGGACTTGGAAAATTTCAGCTCTGATTGACTATTGATGCCCGTGTTTAACTGATTAGGGGCCTGTGGGGAATATGTGGGCTATGCACACTGCTCTAGTTTCAATAAATTACATCCTGGGGGTGACTTGGCAACATATGTGTTTCCATGCGTATCCAAAAGCAAAATGCGGAGAAAGTGGACAGTTCTGAGGCCAGACGCGATCCTCGCGGAGTACCAATTTCGTTTTAAAAAATAAGTGTCATTCCGCCTTTTCCACAAAAGGTGTTATTTCGCAGCAACATTCAGCTTTTGATTAAAAAGGGGTTTTATTTTAAAATTAGCAATCCGTGTTAAGTCATAGACACGCAGGGTAACCATTCTGGACGTGAGTGCCCCCCACCACTCTCTCCTGATAAATTCATTGCAGAATATATTTGAATTCTAGAACATTAATTCTAGAACTTTATGTGTGTGTGTATGGGTGTGTTTTGGCTTTTTTCGGGGGGGGGGGGTTGAGTGCCAATAAATAAATGGAGAGGGTCTGTTACTCTGTTATCTCCCCTCCCCCAAGACGTTTTGTCAAAGCACAGATTACTCTTCTGTATGGTATGTTGAAAAGTAATTTGCGGATAATCCGACCAGTTAATATTTATGACGAAACACACTCTCACGGCGTTCGATATATCGTCATAGAATATTGAAATCATTTTTTCGGGAGGGGGAGTTGGGACGACGGTATGAGGGGTGACGTTTAGGCAATAAGCAAGATAAACGAGTTTGCTAAAATAAAATTCAATTAACCAGTTTCTTTTTCAGTACCACAAAAGTGCAACAGGATCACCAAAGCGCATCTGTGATGATACTGAGTCTCGCCGGTGGAAAACTCAGTGGTACGGACTTTTGAAGAGATGTACGCAGTTTTATGGGGAGAAACAATGTAGATTCAACAAGCATATTACAAAAAAGCTGTCATTCAATACACAGGGAAAATTTACGCACAGGGCAAAGTTATGCAACTGTGAGCGTAAGTTTTTCCTGCGCATAGAAAAGGCCTTTTTTACGAAGTGCAAATCTTACGACAGGGAAAACTTACACCGTAGCACCGTTAATTGAGTTTGCAGAAATCACGCCCCTCTACTCACTTCAATTTTTACAAGATGATTTTTAATCACGTGGATAGACTATAACTGAAGTTTTACTAGGACAGTTAGTTCAGCGGAAGATTGAGCACGGCGAGAAAGTCTTCTATGATATTTTATTTCCCTCAGGTTTATCCATAGCAAATTTAGTAGTTCGATTGTACTTAATGTTTAATCGTTATCACGTCGCTTGTGTTGGTTAGTAGACTATTGGTTGTGTGAATCATTTGAAAGGTGTAACAGAGACATGATGATATATTAATTCGTTTCTTAAACAACGAAGTCAGAAAAACCGTTTCAAACACATTGTTTAATTGTTTTTAGGGGGTGGATTTAAAATTAAATTAAATTACTTGTTTGGTGCCTTCGGGGACCACATTTTTATGATGGCAGAACAATTAATATGGTTAACTGCACCTCGCATAAAAGAATGTCATCGTAAATAATGAAAGATCATATAATTCATTGTAATTTCTCGGCGATGTGAAAAATAACATGGGTATTATTTTGTTTTTGGACCTTAATGAACTTTGATTTCTGCCCCTGCCTTTACTTTTTTCATGCCAATCAAATTTGGTGATTCTATTACAGTGTACGCTTTCCAGTTATGTTCCATTTTAGTATCATGGTGAAAATTTGACATATTAAGGAACTTAAATAGCTCACATAAAATTACTTTATATAAGTCCTTATTGTTCTATGTGAAGTCAGTTTTAAAATGCCTTTGTTGTTTTTATAGCGGATTAGATTAAAACAGGGGCACAATAAATATTCTGATATGAGTTTGGGTCTGTCACATAGTCCAGGTGCAGAGTTAAGGCCGGGTAAAAGTTCGCCAACTTATTAAATCACAAGGAAGTCAATGATTCGGATATATGAAATTACGAGTGAAAACAGAAGCACAAAAAAAGACAGAAACCGCATGGGCAAAAGCTATACATACAGAAGAAAAAGTGCTGGCATTGTCTTGGAAAACAATAATTTTAGCAGAGCCCTGGCAACATGTAAGAGAACGTTCAGCCCTGGAAGCGTACATGTGGGCTGAGTTAGATGCCCTAAAAAACCGGATGAGAAACAAGGCTGTTTTTATTATTTGCCTAAGTGTAAACTGCAGTCTTGGGTGTTTAACAGGGGGCGTTATTGAGCAACAACACTACACGTGTGGTTACTTTCACAGGTGCACTTGTGCTGTAGAGCGCCGTAACGGCACGTCTTACCCCAGGGCCAAAACCTCGGCCATAGCTAGCTTAAGTAAACGCTATACCAAGCGTGACTCTTTAGAGGGTGGGCGTGACAGAGTTTATTGCGTTTTAGGGCTTTTTTAAGGCGTCGAGTGAGATAACCTGTTAGAAGAATGAATTGATAAACTTGTTTTCGTTGTTTCTCATAATCGGGCTTCCGTTTTTAGGGGGGGGTTATAGGGTGGAACGGAATATATATGTGGTATGAGGTTATATGTAAGCGATTTGCTCGTTAGTACAATGTATTCATACGCAGATGTAATGACAAGTGTTACAAATACAACATGACAGTGCGAAAAAAATGAAACAGACTGTGGAGGAATATGCTTTGTGGAAGAATAAAAGCTCTCATGACAAATTAATACTTCTACAGCTGTGGCTAAAATACAATGGCTGGTGCGTTTCTTTGTGTTAAGTGTTACTGTGATGTTGAATATTAAATCTTGGCGAGTTGAAGACTTGCAAAGAGTATACTGAAATAGTATGAGGCCAATGTTTCGGACCTTTTTTCTCTTTACTGGTCCGTCCTTTTTCCTTCAGTTCCCCCCTGGCCATACCAACCCGTGGATTACCAAATTTCGCATGTATGTCGTGTTTGATCTGAAGTTGTGCAGCTCACTTTTTGTCTTCGCCTTTGTTTTCATTTTTATTATCAAAACGCAAAGCAAAAAACTGATTTTCAGTTTTTTTCACTAAAACACGCGTGTACGAACGGCAGCAGCTTTTGATTTGCATAAACCTGTACCAACAGTCACACTGTGAATTACATAAATGATGCTTGCTTCATTTACATACGCTAAATGCGCTGAGTCTGGTGACGTGGTTGTGTTGGTTTTGTAAGAACGACGCGTGGATGTAGAATCTTACCTGGTCATTTTAAATGCACTGAATGCTCACATAGATTACTGGCTTCATTAGAAGGAAGGAGAGGGAGGGAGAGATGCCGTCCCATAGAGTACGTAACGAAAGATTTCGAACTGGCAAAATGATTCTTAAAAACAACACAGCAAAAGCAAACCAAAATCAGGCTCAGGAATTTTTTAAATTCTACTCGAAGGGTGAAAGTGATTTTAAAGATATTTTTTTGTGATGGAATGTTCAATATTTCGCTCTTGAGAAATAGGTTCTAGTTTGCAGTTGCTGTACGAAAGTTAGCCATCAAAATGACAGGATTTAATTGCTTTTTGTTGTTGTATTGGTGTATTCCGGAAAACTATCGAGCTTTATATTGCTGGCAAAGATATTTAAGAATTTTAAATTGAAAAAAAAAGAACTGGTGACAGTTTATAATTAGTCTTTTTTGTAAAATCAACTCCTCGAGGCTTTTCGTCGAATAGCTTTTAAATTTGCTGTGAATGTCCCTATCACTATCAGCTATCAGAGTATTATTTTTGTTTTGTGGTCTGACATAAATATGAATTAAACCTCAACCGTGGATATATTGTGCATTTTTATTTATAAAAACGTTGCATCTTTTAACTGGTGTGGTTCAAACGCTTTCAGAATTGAAAAATAAGGTGCATCATAAATAAAGCATCGATTTTTAAAGCTGATATAACAGATGTGAATTTAAAATACGAGTGTGTCTCTTGTATAACTGAAGTTTGAAAATTCACAGACTTGTTTCCTATGTAAATTGGAAAGATTGTAAATTTTTTATCGAAATTATCAGTATTTTAAATTTTCGATATTTGGTTATAAAGATAAAAAATTAAAAATTGCTGTGATTTTAAAGATGCTAACGCTTTCGAGTTTCGGCGGTTCGTTTCCGCGCGCTGTAGAAGGTTGGCACATTGAGTCCTGAATCTGGCACGTCTTTCTTTTAGATAGTCTCAAATATCAATATTGTATCTCAAAAGTAAATTAAAGACTTCAAATGTATATGCCCCTTCAGCCGTCATAAGTGGTATGTGAAAAATGTAGCAAAAAGGAATATTTACTTATTCAGTTTTTCCGCCGCTTCTTACCGCAATAGAAAGCTGGCCAAAGTGGCCTTTAACCTTGTGTCATTTTCGAGAGTCACATAAATATGTGTTTCCTTTGTTGACAACTTTTAGTAAATGGTGTGACACAGTAAATCTGAAACCTCAAAATTCATCTACCCCTACAAATTGTTATTGAATCAGTTTCAAACTTCACAGATATTTTACTACGCACACAAGATTTGGAGTTGTGCATTGTATCAAAATTCCTCAATTGACGATATTTGATAGTAGGAGGATAATGACAGTTCTGGATCCGTGTTTGACGTCATAATGACGTCATAGGTTGATCCAAAACAGTTTTGGATCAGTTTTTGGATAAAGCGCGCCTGTTCTAATGACGTCATAATGAGGTAATAATGACATCATAATGACGTTATGATGACGCTGCTGAACTTGTTGAGCAACTTGCTAAACAATTGGTTGCACAATTGTTAAACAACTCGTTGAAAAAACTTGTTGAACAATACCATGACGTAATATGTTCCAATAATAATTCGAACACGTCTTTGAATGGGCTTGCCATTCGAACATATGTTTGAATGGGGGCTTGCCATTCGAACACATCTTTGAATGGCGTGCTCTTCTCACCCACAAAGTGCTTACAGCCACATGAGGAAATAGCCTGTGACTACTTTATGCCAAAAATAGAAATAAAACTGGATCAAACGGTAAAATTGTCATTCAAATCGGTTGAAAATGGTGAAAGTTATTTACTTTTTTGAAAGTTTCTAAAAATACATTATGCTTACAGCCACCTGTGCAAATAGCCTGTTACTACTTTATGCCAAAACTAGAAATAAAACTGGATCAAACGGTAAAATTTTCATTCAAATCGGTTGAACATGGTGAAAGTTATCTACTTTTTATAAAAGTTACTAAAATATACGTTATGCTTATAGCCACATGTGCAAATAGCCTGTGACTACTTTATGTTAAAACTAGAAATAAAACTGGATCAAACGGTAAAATTTTTATTCAAATCGGTTGAACATGGTGAAAGCTATCTGCTTTTTTAAGTTATTAAAATAAACATTATGCTTACAGCCACATGTGTAAATAGCCTTCATATAGTATGTCCCGGGAGGGGTCATTATGACGTTGTTCTGGAACTGTCGTTACAATTCTGGAACAGATATGAATGTGTGCATTATGACTTCATATGGCTCAGAAGGTTGGCGGTTCGAGCCCAGGTATGGGCGGCCAAACCCTAGACCATACTATGTGACTATGTGACCAAGACAGTTCTGGAGTACCTATGACGTAATAATGACGTCAGAAAGGTGGCGTAGAATTGTCATGACAGGAACAGATATGAATGCGTTATGAATATGTGTTATGAATGTGTGTTATGAATGTGTGTTATGAATGTGTGCGTTATGATCTTATATGGCATGTTTTCACAAACATTTTGGTTAAGTCCGGAATAGCTCAGTCGGTAGAGCGAAGGACTCCTGGCCGGAGGGTTGATGGTTCGAGCCCACCTATTGGCGACCTAACCCTGTGACTATGTGATCAAATCACATGACTAATCACATGACGTCATTATCACGTCATTATGATGTCATTATGACGTCATTAGAACGGGCGCGCTCTTTATCCAAAACTGATCAAAAACTGTCATAACAGTTCTGGATCACCCTATGACGTCAGTATGACGTCACTTCCTGTTTTCGAACCGCCATAAAAGTCCGAAAACACCCTATGACGTCATTATGACGTCACTTCCTGTTTTCGGACTGTCGTTTTCCTACTATTTTTGATTTTAAACTCTTGTTGATAGTCCGTTTCAAAAGTGGAAAGAAAGTTGACCCCCATTGTTTCGGTTGTTCATGCTATCCTTGGACATTCTTGTTTTTTGTTTTTTTTTTGTATTGCAAGAATGTATAGGTTTTGCTTGTGTTAAACGTAACAACCTAAGTTTGACCTGATAACTTACACCTGGGAGAAAGTGACTGTTATCTTCTCGAACAGTTGCTGTTATCTACTTCGTGTTTGTAGGGTAATGTCTGTGCACACAGTTCCACGCCTCGCTGAAAGCGGAGCACATCATCCTCCACTCATTTTGCCAGGAACACATAGAAAGCTGATGCTATTTTTGGTTTAACTGTAAAAGGGTTGCGAACGCCAGAGAATGCAGTTAAATTTCGCTAACAGTTAAGAGTCCAGTGCTGAGAAATGCCTTATTCTATGTCATCAAGCTGCAGGCAATAGGAAACAAAGTGTGAAAATACGGTGACATCATGCACGTCATCATAGGTTCAAGACAATGCCAAAACAGAAATTTATTTTTCATTGGCAGATCTATGTTGACAGAATGAAGTGATCAATTTTTTGCACTCGTTTCTCCGTATACGTTTTCTTGAATATATATATATGTAAATTCAGGGGATCATCTATTTTTTTCGATATTTTCCAGACTTTGCTGTATAATACAGATATTAACATGCTGTAATTGGGGCAATTCAGATATATTCGGTGTAATAATCTAAGTCATTTCACAATTTAAACAGAAACATGATATTTAACCATTTAATGAAAACATCAGCAATGACATGGAATGTGAAGGAATCGAATAAAGAAACCAATAAAAATACAAGATAAATATTGAAATAGTAATGAGTAAGGCAGGTTGTGTTGGTACTCTTGTCCAGCACTGAATGTACAAGGCTGGACCTCTCGGTACATATTAGCACACACAGTGACGTCTGCACAGCCGTGGGTGACCAGTAGAAGAAGCACAGGCGTTCTGGTTCCCATGCATTCAAATGTTTGTCTCTATAGTCCAGTGAGGGATTACCAGCAAAAACATTTCATAACAGATTTACGGCTTTTGTCTTGAGGGACATTTTACTCTTTTCGTGGAATAACTTTCAATGCTGGTTTAGTAAAAGAAGGTTTCCCACTTGGAGCACAGATTAGCTGCCTGGGCTTTAGCGGATTTACTAAAAAAAGGTCTGTATGCCTCGTGCACTATTGTTTAGAGAGCGGTCTTTTAATGAGCTCTTTGGGATTAGTATACTCATGTGTTTTCGATGGATTTAAGCTAACAAAGGGATCTCTCATTACTTATCTGTTGGGTAACTGAACACGAAGGGAAAAGACAGAATATCGAAATATCGATTTAAGATAATTTTGCGTATGTGGTTTTGTCATTGGATACGTGAAAAAAAAAATGAAATTTTAATCTTTATCTTGGGGTTTTATCTGTTTGGATATTATTGTTGAGACGCAATGGATTTTAGTTTAGCATAAATACTTTTTAATTCACAAAAAGTGACTGAATTCTTTTCGAAGTTTGATAACAGTGTGGAGAATTGTAATCCCGAGCGGGAACATTGTAAGCAAAGTGCAGTAAAATAAATTTCAGACTAAACAGAAGTTGTGATTAAAGAGAATCATACTGCCTGTATTCTAAGTGCAAAAGGTATATGATTGGTTAAAACTGATAAGAGAGATGTGATAAACCATTTCAATGTTTTTACTGTTTCAGTATTTTCATTTTGTAATTTTAAAGTGTTTTAAATTTTGCAGTACCGTATTTTATCTATTTTTAGGAGATCAGTAAATTTGCTGAAAACTTCATATCAGAGAATGACTAAAAAGACGTCTACATGAAAATGGCGGGATTATCTGTTTTTCTTACAACATTACTGGTAAGTTTATAGAATTTTACATGTCACTTATTGGATAAGTAAATCATTGGGCGTGACGAAAACGTAGACTTTTTTGGTCAGATTCCCGTAGCGAAATAATTCGCAAAAATACAATTAAAAATTTTTTTTTCTCTAAAAGAAAGGGATTGTGGCCTTAACTACGAACTTTTTAAATTTTAAGTTTTATATTTGTCTTAGTGTTGGAAGGAGCCATTATATCGTATATCCGTTATTTCAGTTAAATATAAAACACCTAAGTTTTAAAAGAAGAATATTTGAAGCAAATATGAATTTAGATATTTTTTGTCTTGGACGAAATGAGACACTATCGACTCATTCCGGAGTCTTATTCTGGAATAGAATCGCGATGCTCAGTCTCACCGATATAATAAATGGAGTAACTTAGAAGTTTTACCGCAAAACATTGTATTCTTTAATATAAGAATTGTGAAGCAAATAAGAAACCAGATAACCTATTGCCGAATAGACTACCGATAATTCAAACCTCAGACAAATCAATAATGCTTCATTGTCTTATTTCTATGGGTGAAACATATATTGAACAATGTAAATTCTTATCTTTTGGCGAAAGGAAAGTACAAATATTTGAAAATTGAACTTATATTTGGCTGTTTATTAAAATGTCGGTAGTTCAGTATTAAATAACCTATCGAAATTCTGCATTTTCTAAAAATGTAATTGTATTTTCGTTTGTTCATGTTTTTTCTGTTTCTAAAGCAAGAAAATGAGTTTTTTTTTATATAGTCTGCAACCTAAAGTGGCGAAATAGTAAAAAAATGAATTCTGAGACACATAAATTTATCGGTAGTCTATTCCGGAATAGCCTACGAAAAAAAAATTTACTTATTTGCTTCAGAATTCTTATTTTAAATAATACGGTGTTCTCCATCACTTAGTCTATTCCTGAACAGACCCACTAAGTCGAAAGTGCTTTAATTCGCCAAGAGCAGAAAAATATCTTCTTTCATATTTCTTTGATCTATTCTTATTTTAAATAAAAGAATGTTATGATGAAACAACGTTGATTGTTCACATACTTCACTTGGTAGGAAATTTACTGAAAATACTTGTGAATTTATAGCAAAAACTGACAAAAAGAGTACGCTTTTGAAATAAGCACTTGTACACAGTTACTCAGGACTGCTACTGTTGGTTTGATACAAATTCGTGAAGAAACCGGAACAATGATAAATCAGTAATGCTTCATTGTCTTAAGTCGAAAGTATATACTGGTATATATATATATATATATATATATATATATATATATATATATATATATATATATATATATATATATATATATATATATATATATATATATATATATATATATATATATATACACCAGGCGCGTACCACTGCTGAAACTGTATTCTTGATGTTACGTAACAACGTTACTACACGACAGAAAGCATTGCAGATTGTAAAAATATCTAATTTATAAGAGAATATCTGTGTACTAAAATCAGTCATGACGTTGACTCCCAGATAAGATTAATACCGTAAAAGGGAATTAAGTAAATATTAATTAAGTGAGGGAGGCAACCCGATGTGAAGTAATGGGGAGGGGGAAAGGCTCCCTGGCACCACCCCTCCTTCCCCGCCAAGAAAATCCGGTGTGAGGAACGTATCACATGCGAAACTTCCTGCAACTTTATATACGCAGTGTCTCAATAACATGAATGACCTGCTGAAGTGTCCCCTTATTTGGTTGTTAATACGTCCTGTATTTAAGGCAGGTATGCCTTTTAGTCTGGTCTACCTTTTAGTGTGGTCAAAATGATACTTGTCAACCGGCTGAGGCCTCCCTTCCTCATCCCAGTACTTCCGGAATTACAAACAGTGTTACACCTTTGTGCGATTATGAATAGGGCCATTAGGGGTAACGGGAGAACGGTAAATATAGCGTTATGCCCAGGTAGTTGATGTGGAGCCGTTGGAAGCTGATTTACTTACAAAGTTGCATTTTAATTCAGTCATTTCGTGTCTTTCGCATGTAGTTGAAAGAATTAGTTCTAAGAGCTTTAAAAATGCTTTTCAATAATAAAAGTAATAATAATAATAATAATAATAATAATAATAATAATAATAAATTCCTACTTGTATTATTTATTTTTAATTATTGTTTAATTTTTGCTTTCATCCCAAAAACTATTCTGTATTTTTTTACCGTAGATTTTATTAATTATTTAAGATATTTTCAGGGAAATCCTTGTGACCTTTCGGTGTCACACTGACTGGAAACTAAAAGCGTATAATTGCTAAACAATTACAAGGATGACACATCACGTGATTTCGTAATTGCAATAGCTGTAGATAGTCTGTGTTTGAAATAGAAAAACTGCAATAAAAATACAGCTGAATGACGCAGACAAAAGAGGATACATGGACTGTTTTCGTGTTGTCACCAATCACTTAACAGCCCTAAGTATTGCCACCCCATTTTGAAAATGAACAACAAAAAAAAAAAAAAACCTTTTTGTCCCAACAGTGTGTATGAGGAGAACTGGGAAAATCTTTTGAGTCTCTGATTTAATGACCGATTTTGAGCACTGTTCCTCATTGCCTAGTCACTGCCCAGGCTTTCCATTAACGACCATCCGACCTGCTGCAGCAGGTAAAATCTCTGGTTGGGCAGGTAGCCTTGTGACGGTGGTAGGAGGGGGGCGGAAGGATTCAGGCGGGAAGAGATGGGAGAGATTATAAAGATGCTAAGGATGTGTGCAGTATAGATCCTCGGTGGCGTTTTCGTGAAGAATAAAAGCTATTATTTATTGTGTTTTAAATAATTTCAATTTCAGGTTATTTTCCAGGTAATTAGAAACTGGGCTTGAAATAGGTGGATACGTCTGGGGCTGATAGAAATTTCTGTCCGACCTGGTTCGTGTTAAAAGGAATGAATTAAAGCGCTGAATTGCCTTGATATGTGGCCTGATTTTTCCAGGTGGTTTTGCCGTCAACGTCAGGATGGCACGATTTTACTAATCCAGATTTTCACTGCTGGTCAGACTCGGCTAGTGCCTCAAATGAAGATACTCTCGATTGTGACGGTATTTGTGTGTTTTTTCTCAATCTCAGAACATAAATACAGATACAGTACCTCGTATCATTAGTTTCAATTAAATTGGCTTGTTCAAATTTCTATGTTTATTGTACAATTTTGTGTTTTTATGTGGATCCTTATACCAGTGTAGAACACATGTAACATTCGTCAATTTCACAAATTTTATTTTAAAAAAGGCTGAGTATAGATTTTAAGGTAATTTGTAGAAAGTCAATACCAGAGTGTATCCGTTAGTAATCTGATCTGCATGTGTGTCCGTGGTTAAAATCGGTTTTCATTAGGATGTAGACAGAGTAAAATTAGAAACCTTCAGATGTTCAAAGAATCTTTTACAAACGGAATACGGCTTTCTTTTGTGTGGAAAAAATGAAGAACTCCCAGTTAATGGAGATTTGACGTTCAACATTTCGTGTTTACAAGCCTTCAGGAAGTTTTCCCATTTCATTTATCCAAATATTGGAATTGCCTCGTGATATTGAAAGAAATGTTAAGTAAGTGTTATTGTCTGGAATTTAAGCCAGGTCATTGATCCCGGTGATGAAGCATCGACAAAATCATTCGTCAGTTCTCCCCATTTTATCCTTGCGTAATAAAAATAACCAGAAGTGTTATTTATTTATTTTGTCAGTTTTTACTCCCATTCAAAACATGCTTGAAATTTGTCAAGAGAAATTATAAAATAGGCAGAAATGTGTAGAAGTGCCTAGTTAACACTTGAGAAGCCTTTGGCTTGCAAGAGTTATATGAATTTGTGCGAGCAAAATTCGTCCTTTTTTTCTTCTTGACACTTTTTCCGATTTTTGGTGTCTTCTTCTCTGACACTATGGGCCCTAGGACCATGAAACTTGGGACTTATGAAGAGCTTGATCTGAACGTGTGCATGTCACTTTTTTATTTTCGTCTTCGCTTTCGTTTTCTTTGTTAAAACGCCATGTGAAAAGAGTGCATTTTTTGCAAGTAAATGCGTAGCATTTAATGCACAGCACAGAACATCACACAGTTGCTAAGCTTTGTGCGAGCTCTCACTGCGTAAATAGATAACACGGCGTATGCCTGATCAGTCAATAAAACCTTAAGCCAACAAAAATCAAACGCTACTCTGCTTATAAGACGTATTCAAGCTGTGTTGTTTGCAATATATTATTCAAGAAATAATCCACTGAAGGAAGTATTTTTGCGTTTTAATTTTTGTCAAGTGTTTAACATCTCGCTAATGGAATGAGCTTCTAGTTGAAGCATGACTTTCAATAAATGCTATGCTAAATAGGTTTAGAGACTGTTGGAAAGATTTTTCAGAATTAACACAAAAAATGAAAGACTTCGAAGTTCTGTTTCGAAATAAAAATAAAAATTCTTCACATTTTGCTTTTCAGACCGCCAATAAACCGAGGCTTTATTTACATTGATTAGTTTCCGATGGGTACATTTTTATGTGTTCGATTACTCAACTTAAATATGGTATTTTTCTTTCTCAGCTTTGTGTGGTTGAATATTGATGTTCTTTAAGTCTATTAAAAAAATTAAATCATAACAATTTAACCTTACCTTGGGGTGTATTTTAAACTTTTTAAATAACATAGAGAAACATCCAATAAGTGAGAAAGGTCCCAAGTACAAATGGAAGAGAAATAAATTGTCAAGGTTCACTTGTTCATGAGTGGCTTTGTGGAAAGTAATTAACTCATTTGTGTGTTAAATAGTAATGGCCTCGATCTGTTGACAACAAATACGGTGTGAATGGTATATTATGATCTATGCTTTTATAGAACATGTGTTTACCAAATGCCCTTCTATTTCACGGAGGAATTTTATAAATTTTATCTTATTTCTGTAATAAATTCACATGAATTCATAAAAACAAATAAGTTCTTCGTAACCTATTGCGAGGCGTATTAATTAATTTTAATTAATAATAATAATAATAATAATAATAATAATAATAATAATAATAATAATAATAATAATATATCAATATTAGTACTAATAATTTTTAATATTATCTTAGTGTTGCTACGGCTAGCAGATCGTCATAACTTTTCCACTTTTAAGTTTAAGCTGGCTCTATTTTCCCGTCATTTTTATCTGATCCTCTAGGCATTTGAAGGTACTATTTCGTGAAGCTTCCTCAGTTGCGCGCGGAGCGGGGGACTTATAAAACGCTCGTTGTCCGTCCGTCCGTCCGCCCGTCTGTCCCCCACCAGTGCACCCGCTTTTGTACGCGTGATTACTCACTGATGTTTCACCGCAGGCTTTTGATTTTTTTGTGGGAAGTAATAGGATTGTTGGAGTTGTGCGACCTGGGGTTATTTTTGAATTTGACCAAAAATTGAAGAAACTGTGAAACTTCACACTTGACCAACTTTTTTGTTTGTGGGGGGGGGGGGGGGTACTGTGGGGGCACTTTTTGTACGCGCAATTTCTCAGTTATTCTGCACGGCAGCCTTTTGAGTTTTTATGGAGCGAAGGAATATATATTGCGATTGTGAGACGTTGGATTGTTTTTGGATTTCACTAAAAATTGACGAAACTATGAAACTTCCAACATGACCAAAATTTTTATTTTTGGAGGCACGATGCTTCCACTTTTGTTCGCTGACCAAAATTCCGCCCACCACCCTCACGATGTGATCCAGCCGTTCTAAAAAATCCGTTATACGGCTCCCCATTCAGATATCTTTCGGCGGGGGACTATGATCAGTTTCACTGATATTCTTTAGTTTGTTTTGAGTGGCATATTTACAAGCTGAACCTACGAAGTTTCATTGAAACCATATCTGTGTGGGCATTACTATATTCAGTTGTATCATCAGGCAGGGCGGGGGGGATGATCTTTTTCGTCGGCAAAAGTACGATATACATGGCGAGTGGCGGTTGCTGTTCGAAGTTATCGCTTCCGGCTGATGTTTTTTTCAGTGACCCAGAATTCAGTGATTGTCGAATAACAAGTGATTCACAATCCAAAACCCTAAGGGGTATTGGTCTCAAGGGCTTGCTGGATGATATGGCATATGTTTGTATTTCCAGGTATATCCGTCGTCTGGCTCGTGGAGCCCCCGGATGAGGTCAAGGTTGACGAGGCGTTCTCGGTGACGTACCAGATGACGGTCGATGACGACGAGTTCTGGGACTGGGCCGTTGATGGCGCTTCTTACAACGTCTTTGAGGACATATCCTCTACGACTATCACGTCAGTCTCTAGTCTTCTTTTTTTATCTTTAATTTGTTTGCTTGTTTGTTTTTCTGTTTAAACATTTGTGCTCATTATCATGTATAGTCTATTGATTTGCCAGTTGTGCTTTGCGAATTGAAGACTATCATTAAGCCGTGGTTAAGTGTTCAAAACAACTTTTTTTTTACTTTGAAGGCATGAGATTGTGGCATATTATTTAAAATACCTGAACAGAATTATATCCTCAAACAGCTATGCACACGAAAAAAAGGGAATACACTTGTGTCTTCCTAAAACGCGCTGATATTGTACATAAATTAATAGTGCCAAAAATTAACTGCTTCTTTCCATAAGAGATCTTTGAACTTGTGTATACCCATCTAACATTGCCCAGATAACTATGACCCCTTTCTTAGCTGACATATTCATGTACAACGGGGGTGGGGGTGGGGGGGGGGGGTGGGGCGGCACATAATGATGCAATTCGTTGTGCATTGTCTAAAGAATACGACCGATTGCTATTTTTTCGTGCTGAATGTCCCAGTTAAGAATAACCTCGCTCATTTGTCCTTCACATACGTCCTTCTCGAACCTTTGAATCCTTACTTATTGACCGTCTGTATTCTTTATTTCATGAACTGGCTGCGTGCTGAATTAAGCTTGTTTCTTTTAATCATATTCTGTAGTACTTTTTCACTTCTGCTTTCATAATGGTTACATAACTTCTTGGAAATCGGCAAATTGGTCACAGAACTACAAATGTCTATGACATGTAAATAAACATGTCAAGTAGTTAAATTAAGATCTGACGTGAGTTTAATAAAAAGGGAAACGAATGTTGACTTAGAAATTTGATGTAAAGATGCTACAGTGGTGCTGGACGCACTGAGGTAGTGCCATTGAAGACACTGCGAACGTGTCATCGAGGACACCCACTCTGTTATTGAATATACCTTGAGAGTGTCACTGAGTACAATATTAGGGCCACTGAAACCGTATTATTGAGATCATGAATAGCGGGTCATTGACGACACTGAGACCGTGATATTGTGAACACTGAGACCGTGATATTGTGGGCACTGAGACCGTAATATTGTGGACACTGAGACTATCTTACTGAGTATATTTAATTGGTGTTAGTGAGGACACTATGACAATGTTGAGGACACTGCGACCGTGCCAGTAAGGACACTGAAACTGTGTTATTGAGCACACTGAGTGATGTGTTGTTGAGGGATACTGGGTCCGTGTTGAGGACACTTAAGTCCATGGTGTTGAGGGCACTGAGCCCATAGCGTTGCCGACACCGAATCCATAATAATGCGGTATCAGCCATTGACCATACAGTTCGGCTTTCAGAACGCCGGATGAGGCGAAGGACTGGTGCTACAACACGACCTGTCCGGACGCTCTGGACGACGTGGAGGAGGACAACTGCTGTGTTTGGCACGTCAATGTGCACTCCTGCCCTATCTCCAACTCTCTGACATACTGCGGCCCCTGGATCCAGCCATCTGGATCCGTCTACACGCACTCCAGCGTCCTCTGGGGACAGGTACTCTTTCTTAAGTTGATACAAACAAGTTTATTGGAAATGTGTCTTAATATTTAGAAAGAAATTAATTGCTACCATCTGTGTCATCAGCTGTATTTTTACATTGCGTATAGTAATTATATCGTATTGTAAATACCACTGCAGTTAAAATAATAATGCTCGAGTTATTCCACTGACGTTTATTCTCAGATATTCGCCACTGAGTTCAGAACGCTCTCGGTGTTCTCAAAACGACGTGAAAAACTGGTAACAAGATACTAAAACATTAAGCTTACTCTACGGGCCATATAAATACATTGTAATACTATTAAAACGCAGTAAAACGCTATTTACATAGGGCTCGAAACTTGTACATGAACGGGCGTAGGGATGGTATATAAAAGCTCTTATTTCTCCACAATTACCTACAATCTTGGCGCAAAAACCTTACATCAAAATGATCACTAAAACTTATAGGACCTAGGAATTTAGAAATATTACCTTTTCGCCTTCATTTTAGCCTTTAAACATAGAAGAATACAGCAAAATTTGTAATTGGGTCATTCAGTTTCCAAGATGGCAGCTCTAGACTCAAATCGAGGCTGTACACTTACTCGGGCGCTCGTTACAGTATAAAGAAGCACTGTATAATTTTGAGATGCAAAGAAGTCACAGAAGTGTTATTTTGATTTGAAAGTTAACTGTCATTTTATGGTGCATGTTTCAAAATGGCAGCTTCAGCAAGGAAACTGGACAAGCGAAGTGAATGGGCTACACGAGGAGGGAACAACCCAGCTCATTGCTCACTTCAAGATTGCAAGCTTCCAGGTGGCACTGAGGAAAGATATCAAAGTCAATCCGAAAACAGGTACGTGTCCGTGACCGTTGAAGCTATGGCCAAGGTCAGTCGTCACCATGATGTCATAATACGGGTTTATTCACCGGTGTAAGAATGGTCAGGAATTGTTATTGTCGATGATGCATGTTGACAATGCGTTATTCGTCCTGGGTGGGGGGGGGGGGTAATTTGCTTCAATAGAAATATACATGATGTTTTTCCAAAATACACTTTTTCTGCCAATAATTCGTCCCCGCTCCTCCAACATTAATTACATTTGATCGTAATAGATTGGAAAAGGATCAGAAAGCAAACTGAGAACAAGAAGCATCCCTGAAAATGTCGCCTGCGTGCTTTAGAGCCGTTAATGTAACTACTGCCATTCAAAGACTTGTGTAATTTATCGCCCAGTGTTGTTCAACTTTACACCAAGGGGCTGGTTTAAATCTAATCCATTGCAACATCCTGCATTTTTCCCAAGTGCTACAGAAAAGTACAAATACGTAAGATTAATTTTTCAGTGTTCAAATATAATTTCAAGCTCAAGTCAATCAGGCTGAAAACATTATGCAAACACGGCGACCTGTCTTCATTCCGCTTGTATGCCGTGGGAGATTTATTATTTTGAAACATAACATGCAAATACGACAATGAACACTAGGTATCAAGACGTCATTTTAGTTGTTGTCTCCTTTCATTGATCAGCGGTTATGGATTAATTGCACAGTTGATTGACAAATGATCATCAAGCATTTGCCCATTGATGAGGCGAGTGCTACGTTTTTTGTCAACACCCCCCCCAACCCCCCCCCCCCCCCCCGCTTTTGCAACTTAAACGGCTCATTCAGTTCATTGCTTGGTGAAAGTCCCCAAAATAAAAGCTGTGATGGGTTACCTACAGTTTCAGCTGACCATTCATTGACCATCTAAAGTACTATTTAGCAGCGACCTATTATGTGCATCCGAATGGTGAATGCGTCCGCTTACTCCGCTTTTTAACATATTTTTACCTTGCCTTCGCCAGCCACTCTTCCCCACACCATATATAATTAGCTTTTTGCCCACTCTTTATTCGTGTACCAAAAATCCAGTTGTCTATCCCTGTTTGCCTCTTTAATATAGTAATCTTTTTATCAGGAAAAGCAATAGTCTAACATTTTAAATAGGAGTGCATAAAGCAAACACATTAATTAGATTGTCATCAACCAACTAACACACAAAATACGTCCTCAGTTTTCTCCAGAATAAAAGCAATGATGTTCACTTTTTGAAATATATGAGAGAGGTTAGAATGAGAGAATCAGAACGTCGTGAGAGAGATATAAAAGTGGATATATATATATATATATATATTCTGGTAAACGGTCATGTGCCCCCTGCTATCACCCCCCCCCCCCCCAGTCATCTGCCCCCTCTCCTTTTTAGCAACCCGGTGGGCTGCCCCTACCCGGTGTACTCCTAGTACAGTGCGGGGTGGGTGGGCCCTCGTACAGTACGTTTCATAAATCTGGAACATCTGGACACACGGGATATTGAAGTTTTTAGTGATATAGGTGCTACTTCAACTAAAAAAGAGTTTCTGTAGTACTTGCCTGTAATCGTTCCATGTACAGCCTTCAAGACTCAATGTTGCTAGAACAAAGCACTTGAGCAGTCCTATCACTTTGAGGGATTCATTTCTGACCCCCTTCATGTTTAGACAGGTGAGACAAGCCTGTTGCACAGTAGAATTAACTGTTTATAGTCTTAAACTGTAGCCCCCCAAAAAACCAAAAAAAAAACAGGAACTTTGACGCATGTAATGGAAGACATTATCTCAAGTTTTCCAGCTCAAATTCCCTCTCCCAAAATATTTCAGATTCCGAAACATGACGCATGTAACGGAAAAAAATATCGAACATTTTTTCCTGCCCAAATCCGCCTCCCCAAAAATATTACAGATTTATGAAACCTATTGTCCATTGGAAGGGGGCAGGTTCCGGGTTGCATAAAGGGGGGGGGGGGGGAGCTGCTCACCGGGGACTGATGACGGGGAGGGGGCAGTGGATCGGCATTTTTAAATTCTGATTCCAGCAGAACATCTTTACAAGGACAAAGTATATCATATATAACGACACAGAGCCTATTACAACAAATTTATCTTGATCCACTAAAACTGTTGCTGTTTAAAATTATTGGTTACAAAGCTAGGTTGGACATAACGACATATTAACGACATAAAGGGTCACAGCCTGTCGTTATAATGACATTATATTGTAGCTTAATATACTCCTACTCAATAATTTGTCTGAGTGAAATGACCATGGCCTGTACGTGTGTTGTTACTGATTCTTCTAAACGAGTGCACCCTTATGCACGGACCGGTGTAACAGGCTATCTTACCCCCCCCCCCCCTCCCCTTGTACAGCTCTCCCCCCTCGAAACTTTTTGCGTGTAAATATATTTGATCATATATGTTCATGAGAATAAATGGACTCAATTAAACTGTATAAACCTATTTTGAACTACTTTATTGATTAAATTCAACATAATTCAAACAAAATATCAAAAGGCATTCTTGATCAGACAGTGCTTTATTTTCCTCTCAATATCCTTTTTAGCATTTTTGAGAGTCCAGATGGAAACTGCTGATCGCTAAGATTATCATAAATAACATCTTCATTATCCAAGAAGCGCTTGTATGTTCAGCTTCATCTTCCTTTCAGAAAGTGATACCAATAGGGGGCAAAAAATATCAGGTGGGAGGGGGGGGGGCAGCCCAGTCTATCTCCCCCCGGGGGAAGGAGGGCTCTACAGGGGAAAGATATACTGTTACACCGCAAAGTCATTATACCAGATGCCGTTATGCAGAGGTTCTACTGTATATAGACGGGTATTCTTGTGCATTTGTTTTATGACAGTAAAAACGCCTTTGCGGAACACCTCATGACGGTCGATTGGTGTTTGCCATTGTTTTTAGAATTTCTATGTTCAATTGCATTAGACCTAATTTGCTTCCTAAACTTAATGCTTGAGTTGATTGCAGTGGAAGGTGAACAAAGAGACTGGTTCTCGTTGTTTGATGTTGTACAAGAAAGTTTGCCACGATAATGGAAAATATAAACAAGGGCGCTAATTTTTTTCTCGATTTACAGTGTAAGTAATGACGGGTGTGGGGACAATTAATGAATCCATTAGCTGTACATGTGATCAACAACCCAAAATAGGTATTGGGAGTTTCTTTTTAGCCCCAGGTTTTCACAGGGACTATAGCATGTGACAGCATGTGGGTGTTACGTATGTGCGCATGTACGCTTTTAAGTTGAAAAATCGTATTTTCCCCTAGGTTTTAAGCCTGAATGTCTTGAGATTTTGTTTGATGATAGTACCTTCCTGGCTATTACTGTTTTTGGCGACTGTCTTGAAACTTTACGTAAGAGGAGCAGGAATTATTGCGTAACTGTCCATTAGTTTTTTGGTAATTGGCCAAAAGTGGAGAAAATATTGGCGAAAATCTTAACTTACACTTACACTTACTGTCTTGAAATTTTGGTTCAAGATAATGGTCATTGATACTAACCTGGCTGTTCTTGCGTACTGCTAAAATCGCTTCTAGCACTAGGGATATAATCTTACCTTCTTATAATTTAGAAATTTGGAAGCGGAAATTAGTAACTATCTGACTGTAACTCTTTTGGTGATTCGTTACCGTTATCATTGTTATTTGATTAGGCGATTCGAAAAAGAATGGCCGAAATACGTGGCTATTACTTTTTTTGGCGATTCGTCCAAAATTGGAGGACGCCAGCCTTTCTGTCTTGAAATTTGGGTTACTTATATGTCACAAATCTACACATCAGCATTAGTGAGCTGGGGCATTGTCCATGGACAGTCTTATTATGTAATGTTTCAGCGACAAAATTTTATGAAGTCGTACCTGTTACCAATTTTCACCTCTTTTTGATGGCTGAGACAATTTCCTGAGCAGGTTAGTTATTGTAACACATTGACCCTATTGAAACTCTTCATTGTTACATTTACAGTCTTTATGTTTCAGTATGCGGCGATAATAAGTGCGAGAAGAAAGAGGGGGAAGACTGTGCCCGGTGCCCGGCGGACTGCGGCAGGTGCCCTCTAGAAGGCTGGGCTATCGGGCTCATAGCCGCCGTAGCCGCTCTCATTGTACTCAGCATCGCTGGGGTCGTACTGGTAAGTTTGTGGTTGTCTCTGGTCCTATAGCGCCAAGTAAATGCATCAAGCCTCGTGGCCCAAGGGGAGAAGAGAAGGTACCCTTGCCTGGCTTTTGAGAAAATTTTGTCTCTTGAATGCAAATGGGTTGTTAACTATATCGGCCAATCAACTTCCACCTTCACCTGCATATTTCTTTTCTTTATTTTTAATTTATTTAGCTAGTTACTTATTTTAGGTGTTATTTATTTATGTACTGATTTATTTATTTACAGATGGTAAGTTTTTACCACCCACAAGTATCTATTGGCGATTTTTTTATGTAACTGGAATGGTGCTTAGGATGATAATTATATCTTAAATGTAAAAGGAGTTTCTAGCGTGATTATCACTCCAAGCCGTGAAGTATCATCTACTTGCGTGATCTGTTCATCAAGGAAGCTAATCTCTTCTTTGCATTTTATAACCGAGACACATCTTTAACGCAAAAATTACTTTGCTTCGTCTGCCACAAAAATTGAGTAAATTAATAGTGCCTGTTCACAGAAGGGTGTAATCTATGTATTTGACTCCACAGTCACCTATAGCTATTATGATAACGGAATGAATACGACGCTTTGCATAATAATAATTGTTGAATAATAAGGGATGTGGTTGGTCATTTATGAGTAGTGTAAAAGTGGGGGTTTAAAAACAGGAAGTGACGTCATAATGACGTCACGTGGTGTTTTGAAAGCCCCATGGGGTTTTTAAAACAGTGACGTCATATTGACGTCATATTAACGTCATATTGACGTCATATTGTTACCATATGGTTATCATATGGTTACCATATGGTTATCATATGGACGTCATAATGACGTCACGTGGTGTTTTGATAGCCCCATGGGGTTTTTAAAACAGTGACGCCATTTTGACGTGATCTAGACGTGTTATGGAGGTGATATGGAGGTGATATGGAGGTGATATGGAGGTCATATGAACGTCATATGAACGTCATATGAACGTCATATGAACGTCATAATGACGTAATAGGGATAGTGGGCGGCCATTCAAACGGGCGGCCATTCAAACGACCATTCAAACGGGCGGCCATTCAAACGGGCAGCCGGGTGTTCTGGAACAGGAAGTGACGTCATAATGACGTCAGGAGGTGTTTTGATAGCCCCATGGGGCTTTTAAAACAGTGACGTCATAATGACGTCACTGTGGGGAAAACCCGATCGATAAATTTCAGAGTGCACTCGTACAGAGTGTGGGGGAAAACCGATCGATAAATTTCAGAGTGCACTCGTACAGAGTGTGGGGGAAAACCCGATCGATAAATTTTAGAGTGCACTCGTTCAGAGCGTGGGAACGATCAATAAATTTGAGAAGGAATGAGATTTTCAGCAGGATAAAGGTGTGGCTCCGAAAACAGGAAGTGACGTCATAATGACGTCACGAGGTGTTTTCGGAGCCCCATGGGGCTCCGAAAACAGTGACGTCATTGTTTTCGAATTTGCATGGGTGTTCTGAAACAGGTAATCGAAAGAGCGCGCGCCCGTTCAATAACGTCATGATGACGTCATGATGACGTTATAATGACGTCATCATGATGACGTTATAATGACGTCATCATGACGTTATAATGACGTCATCATCATGACGTTATAATGACGTCATCATCATGACGTTATAATGACGTCATCATGACGTTATAATGACGTCATCATCATGACGTTATAATGACGTCATCATCATGACGTTATAATGACGTCATAATGACGTCATCATGACGTTATAATGACGTCATCATCATGACGTTATAATGACGTCATCATGACGTTATCATGACGTCATCATGATGTTATGGCATATTAAGACAGTTCTAAGCAGGATAACCCTAAGTCGCCTGTCAATCATCATGACGTCATTAGTCACGTGACCTGTCAATCATCATTGGTCACATGACCTGTCAATCATGTGTGATGTGATTCCAACCGCATATGAGGAATATTTTCCTGCTGATTAACCTTCTGGCCTGAATGGCTCAGTTGGTAGAGCAGAGGACCCGTAAGCGGACCCATGATCTGAAGGTCGGTGGATCGAACCCACCCTCGGGCATCACTTTCATATCATGGGTCCTCAATCTTAGAACACCCCCCCCGGGTCCTCAATCTTAGAACACCCCCCGGGTCCTCAATCTTAGAAGACCCCCCCCCCCCAGGATCAAGACATGACATGAATCGAACCCCCCCCCCTCCCCCAGGACCAGGACATGACATGAATCGGACCCCCCCCCCCAGGACAAAGACATGACATGAATCGGACCCCCCCCCCAGGACCAAGACATGGCATGTATCGGACCCCCCCCCCCCCCCGGACCAAGACATGGCATGTATCGGACATAGTCATATAGCTATATGACTATGTAATTGCTATGTGAACATAATTAGTTTCAAGTATGTATGTCATTATCAGATCGTTGAACAGTCAAGCCGCGATAGCTCACTTGGCAGAGCAAGCGGCTAGCAACCTGAGAGTCCCGGGATCGATGCCACATCGGGGCAAACTTTTTTTTGGTTTTTTGTTCACTTTTATGACTCTGTGACATTATGTGATAACATGTGACTGTGACATCATGTGACTCTGTCACATTATGTGACTGTGACTGTTTTTTTTTTTTTAACATAATGGTTATATTTCTATGTCTATTTTCACTATTATTATGATAATATTTAATTAGTAATATTTCAATGGTTCTAACCACACAGCATAGGAATAAGTACATGTGTACAGAGTGTGGGGAAACCGATCAATAAATTTTAGAGTGCACTCGTTCAGAGTGTGGAGGAAACCGATCGATAAAACTTCAGAGTGCACTCGTTCAGACCGTGGGAACGATCGATAAATTTGAAAACATCAAAGGCCTAGACCGTGGGAACGATCAATAAATTTCAGAGTGCACTAATTCAGACCGTGGGAACGATCGATAAATTTGAAAACATCAAAGGTCTAGACCGTGGGAACGATCAATAAATTTGAGAAGGAATGGGATTTTCCCTACGTTAAGTCCAATGTTATGTTTTAAGTTATAGTAGTTGGAAAATGACACTTCTAAAACACATTTAACAAATGTAGTTTTTTGATAACATATAATATATAAAATAAGTTTGAACATTTTAGCATGCTACTTATTTGAATGTTCTAAAGTTATAGTAGTGGAAAAATGGTGGTTCTGGACAAACTTTAACAAATTTAGTTTTTAACACCATATGATATATAAAATAAGTTTGAACATTTTAGCATGCTACTTATTTGAATATTGTAAAGTCATAGTAGTTGTAAAATGGTGGTTCTAGACCAACTTGAACAAATGTTGTTTTTTGACAAAATATGATGCATAAAATAAGTTTGAACATTTTACCATGGTGTAGTAGGGTAAAAATAAGGGTTCTAAACCAACTTGAACAAATTTTGTTTTTTTTTGACAACATATGATGTATAAAATAAGTTTGAACATTTTACCATGGTGTAGTAAGGTAAAAATCAGGGTTCTAAACCAACTTTAACAAATTTAGTTTTTTACACGTTTCAGACGATTCTACCACTTGGTTGATTGGTTGATTGTTGGAAAATGGGAAGTGAAAATGTGGATAGTTATGTAGGAAAACTGCGCCCATTCAAAAGACGTGTTCGAATGGCAAGCCCATTTTAAAGACGTGTTCGAATGGCAAGCCCATTCAAAACACGTGTTCGAATGGCAAGCCCATTCAAAACACGTGTTCGAATAATTTTTGAAAGATATTACGTCGTGGTATTGTTCAACAAATTGTTCAACATGTTCAACACGTTCAACATGTTCAACATGTTCAACATGTTCAACAAGTTCAACATGTTCAACTTGTTCAACATGCTCAACTTGTTCAACATGTTCAACATGTTCAACATGTTCAACAAGTTGTTCAACATGTTCAACATGTTGTTGTTCAACATGTTGTTCAACATGTTGAACAAGTTGTATATAAAGCTATGTTTAAAGACTTTCTCATCATTTGAATAGTGTAGGTTGAACCGAAAGGATGTATAAATGCAACATTTGTTCGAAATCTTACAATTGGCTGCAAAGTCGCATATGGTAAAGTTATTTCTAAACATTTTAGGACATAGTGTGTCCAACCTCGAGTGTGACAGCTCCCTATAGAGCATAAAAGGTACCTACCCTCAGACATAACGCACTGAAGAGTGAACATGTCTGCAGTGAGTGAACAACAACTACCATCTATGGCAATGCCTGCAGAAAATTTTATAGCAAAGCCTGAGACAATACCTACAGCAAAGTCTAAGGCAATGCCCATGGTAAAGTCTAAGGCGAAGTCACGTCAGCAGCGTCAAAAGCGACCACATCTTAGAAAGATAAAAAGAGATGAGTTACCAGCTATGACGCCGCCGTGTAAAATGCGAAAAAATACGACAGAGCCTAATGTGAAGCGAGAACCGGAGCGTAAAGCTGATACCACTATGAAGAAGATGCGTGTAGACGATTCACCGGTTATGATACCCATTAATGGAGAAACATATATTAAATTGGTGAATTATCAACAGAAAGTGATGGTTAACATTCGTAAATATATTACGAATCATGCATCTGGGAGGTTATATCCTACCAAGAAGGGAATTTTGTTGTCATTGAAAGACTGGCACATGTTGAAGAAGCAAATGACGTCAGTGGATCTCATGCTTCAGAAAATGGATCTGTATCAATGCAGTGACTGTCAGAAGATGGTTGAGTAGACAGCGAGATGACTGTATACAGTTTTAACAGCATGACGAGCTTAGTGGATGCTGTGATTTCATCACAGTGCAGAAGATTGAACCGACGGTTTTGAAGCTCGACAAGAACTTAGCTTTGACTCATATGGACATGTACATTTGATATGTAGTTCAAATTAAATTGTCTTCATATGTAGACTATGAAATTAACTTTATCTATGTTCATGTGAAGTCAGTTGTTATAAAATTTTAAGTTTAGTTCTTCTGCACATGTATTAACATAATATGTATTTGAAATAGTTTTGTTTTTATCATAATTGTACATATTTGTAATGTTCAATAAAAACACATGTGATGCTTTTCAACTTTTTATTTTTCTCATATAATACTTGGATATAATACATAATAAAACAATACTTGGATATAATACATAATAAAACAATACTTGAATATAATACATAATAATACAATTCTTGAATATGATACATAATAATACAAAATTAACTATAATACCCAATATATGATATATGGTTTACGGGTCAATTAAAACCGTGTCAGGAACCTTACGACTTTATATTTTGTAAAGCAAGACATATATTACACAAGGCTTAAGTTAATAAAATATTACAACATTTATAAAGTCTTTATTATAAAGTTTAGTCAAATAAATCTATTTTTCTGCATCTGTTTCACTCTGTTCACTGTCCATGCCACTTTTGTTGTCACTGCTACCATCCTCCTCCTCCTCCATATCTAGTAGCTCTTCAAAGAATGCATTGTTTTTCCTTATAGCCGCCTTTAATGCCTTTGAAAACTTATAATGTTTTTCATCAACAAAGTAATTAAAGTCCTCTAAAATCTTTTGATAATGTTTGCTTTGTTGTAGACGCTGGGTATAGTTGAACAGTCTCATAAACAGTTGTTTTAGTCCATGCTTATAAATGGGTCGAAGGTCATAACTTGCTATTTCACGCGCATCTTCAAGTCCTTGTTCTTCATATTCTGAAACCTTTTCTTGAAATATGTTATCATAGTCATCGTAGACGTCTTGAACCATATCATGCCAAACAGAGTCTATTTCTGACTCACTTTCAGAGTCTGTTTCTGACTCACTTTCAGAACTCCTGTCATCAGCATCCGCACCACACTGCTCCATATGTTTGAGCAAAGCTTCTTCGCTGTTGTACAATGCACCACATTCTGTACAAGCATGTGCATTCTTTTCAGCTATGTTGACGCTTTGACTTTCCATAGAAGACTCATCTAAAGTTTCCGTGAAAGGTAGTTTTACAGGGTTTTCCATATCCGATTCTTCATCCACTTCTGAAGCGTGAGCAACCTTTAAGTGTCTTTTAAGACTTTGCGACCAATTGTAAGATTTCGAACAAATGTTGCATTTATACATCCTTTCGGTTCAACCTACACTATTCAAATGATGAGAAAGTCTTTAAACATAGCTTTATATACAACTTGTTCAACATGTTGAACAACATGCCATTCGAACACGTGTTTTGAATGGGCTTGCCATTCGAACACGTCTTTAAAATGGGCTTGCCATTCGAACACGTCTTTTGAATGGGCGCAGTTTTCCTACATAACTATCCACATTTTCACTTCCCATTTTCCAACAATCAACCAATCAACCAAGTGGTAGAATCGTCTGAAACGTGTAAAAAACTAAATTTGTTAAAGTTGGTTTAGAACCCTGATTTTTACCTTACTACACCATGGTAAAATGTTCAAACTTATTTTATACATCATATGTTGTCCAAAAAATACAAAATTTGTTCAAGTTGGTTTAGAACCCTTATTTTTACCCTACTACACCATGGTAAAATGTTCAAACTTATTTTATGCATCATATTTTGTCAAAAAACAACATTTGTTCAAGTTGGTCTAGAACCACCATTTTTCAACTACTATGACTTTACAATATTCAAATAAGTAGCATGCTAAAATGTTCAAACTTATTTTATATATCATATGGTGTTAAAAACTAAATTTGTTAAAGTTTGTCCAGAACCACCATTTTTCCACTACTATAACTTTAGAACATTCAAATAAGTAGCATGCTAAAATGTTCAAACTTATTTTATATATTATATGTTATCAAAAAACTACATTTGTTAAATGTGTTTTAGAAGTGTCATTTTCCAACTACTATAACTTAAAACATAACATTGGACTTAACGTAGGGAAAATCCCATTCCTTCTCAAATTTATTGATCGTTCCCACGGTCTAGACCTTTGATGTTTTCAAATTTATCGATCGTTCCCACGGTCTGAATTAGTGCACTCTGAAATTTATTGATCGTTCCCACGGTCTAGGCCTTTGATGTTTTCAAATTTATCGATCGTTCCCACGGTCTGAACGAGTGCACTCTGAAGTTTTATCGATCGGTTTCCTCCACACTCTGAACGAGTGCACTCTAAAATTTATTGATCGGTTTCCCCACACTCTGTACACATGCACTTATTCCTATGCTGTGTGGTTAGAACCATTGAAATATTACTAATTAAATATTATCATAATAATAGTGAAAATAGACATAGAAATATAGCCATTATGTTAAAAAAAAAAAAAACAGTCACAGTCACATAATGTGACAGAGTCACATGATGTCACAGTCACATGTTATCACATAATGTCACAGAGTCATAAAAGTGAACAAAAAACCAAAAAAAAGTTTGCCCCGATGTGGCATCGATCCCGGGACTCTCAGGTTGCTAGCCGTTTGCTCTGCCAAGTGAGCTATCGCGGCTTGACTGTTCAACGATCTGATAATGACATACATACTTGAAACTAATTATGTTCACATAGCAATTACATAGTCATATAGCTATATGACTATGTCCGATACATGCCATGTCTTAGTCCGGGGGGGGGGGGGGTCCGATACATGCCATGCCTTGGTCCTGAGGGGGGGGGGGAGGGGGTCCGATTCATGTCATGTCTTGGTCCTGGGGGGGGGGGGTCCGATTCATGTCATGTCCTGGTCCTTGGGGGGGGGGTTCGATTCATGTCATGTCTTGATCCTGGGGGGGGGGGGGTGTTCTAAGATTGAGGACCCGGGGGGGGTGTTCTAAGATTGAGGACCCATGATATGAAAGTGATGCCCGAGGGCGGGTTCGATCCACCGACCTTCAGATCATGGGTCCGCTTACGGGTCCTCTGCTCTACCACCTGAGACATTCAGGCCAGAAGGTTAATCAGCAGGAAAATATTCCTCATATGCGGTTGGAATCACATCACACATGATTGACAGGTCATGTGACCAATGATGATTGACAGGTCACGTGACTAATGACGTCATGATGATTGACAGGCGACTTAGGGTTATCCTGCTTAGGACTGTCTTAATATGCCATAACATCATGATGACGTCATGATAACGTCATGATGACGTCATTATAACGTCATGATGATGACGTCATTATAACGTCATGATGACGTCATTATGACGTCATTATAACGTCATGATGATGACGTCATTATAACGTCATGATGATGACGTCATTATAACGTCATGATGACGTCATTATAACGTCATCATGATGACGTCATTATAACGTCATCATGACGTCATCATGACGTTATTGAACGGGCGCGCGCTCTTTCGATTACCTGTTTCAGAACACCCATGCAAATTCGAAAACAATGACGTCACTGTTTTCGGAGCCCCATGGGGCTCCGAAAACACCTCGTGACGTCATTATGACGTCACTTCCTGTTTTCGGAGCCACACCTTTATCCTGCTGAAAAATCTCATTCCTTCTCAAATTTATTGATCGTTCCCACGCTCTGAACGAGTGCACTCTAAAATTTATCGATCGGGTTTTCCCCCACACTCTGTACGAGTGCACTCTGTATTTATCGATCGGTTTTCCCCCACACTCTGTACGAGTGCACTCTGAAATTTATCGATCGGGTTTTCCCCACAGTGACGTCATTATGACGTCACTGTTTTAAAAGCCCCATGGGGCTATCAAAACACCTCCTGACGTCATTATGACGTCACTTCCTGTTCCAGAACACCCGGCTGCCCGTTTGAATGGCCGCCCGTTTGAATGGTCGTTTGAATGGCCGCCCGTTTGAATGGCCGCCCACTATCCCTATTACGTCATTATGACGTTCATATGACGTTCATATGACGTTCATATGACCTCCATATCACCTCCATATCACCTCCATATCACCTCCATAACACGTCTAGATCACGTCAAAATGGCGTCACTGTTTTAAAAACCCCATGGGGCTATCAAAACACCACGTGACGTCATTATGACGTCCATATGATAACCATATGGTAACCATATGATAACCATATGGTAACAATATGACGTCAATATGACGTAAATATGACGTCAATATGACGTCACTGTTTTAAAAACCCCATGGGGCTTTCAAAACACCACGTGACGTCATTATGACGTCACTTCCTGTTTTTAAACCCCCACTTTTACACTACTTTTATGGTAAACATCTCCAAAATACACTCGTGGAAGTCGTGTGAGAAAACAACATTGAGATACCCTTTTTAACAAATGTATCTCCTATAATTTCTGTTTCAGTTTTTCGTGATCAAACAAAGGCGTTTATTGTGGGACGAGAGCTGGATCATTAAATATGAGAATCTCAGCCAAGGTGAGCGGACCGTGTGCAAAACAGTCCTGTTCAATGCACAGTGTCACTTTCATGAAATTCTAAACATTCAACTAAAACAGCCGGATTAGAAGTTACAAAGAAACTGGGGGCGGGGTGGGGGAGAAGGGGGCGAGGGGGGGCGGGGGAAATCAGTGGCAGTTTTTTTAGGTTGTGCTTTTTGGCAGTTTTTGAGGTTGTGCTTTTTCTTACTACTCAAGTACTACATTCCAAAGTGGCGCATATACATAAAATGTTGTTAGCAATAATTGAAAGATTTAACATGTTTGCTACCAAGCATCAGTCTTTCCTCGATATGTTCGTGGACAAGAACATGTACATGAATAGGCAGGGAATTCTATAGCTGGCTGCCCCAGTTCAATTGCAGCTCCAAGAGGTTTAGAAACATTGAAAGTGCTATCCCTTTCTCCTGGCTTTGTTGTATTGAAAACGGGGAAAGTTGATTTCTTTGTAGTATTTTTGAAGTTTGTTTTGTTTTGCTCCTGTTTTTTACGGCGTTCAGTTGGAAACACAATCAAGAACAGTATGCTGCTTAGTACAATAATAAGCAGAAATTCCCTTGTCAAGTCTCGAGGTAAACGAACCCATACCCTTCCCATCAGTCGCTGTCGTCAAAAGTGCTGTAAATCGTTGTTGTTTTGTTGTTGTTGTTGTTGTTGTTGTTGTTGTTTATTTTTTCTATTCATTTTGCTTAAAATGTTTTGACCAAGAAATATGACGTTATTGAGTGTAGCCATATGATATTGGGAGAAGCCATGTGTTATTAAGGGAAGCCATGTTGTTGAGGGAAACCATATGCTATGAAGGGAAGCCACATGTTATTGAGGGAAACCATATGTTCTTGAGGGTAACCATATGTTCCTGAGGGAAGCCACATGTTATTGAAGGAAACCATGTGTTCTTGAGCGAAACCATATGTTCCTGAGGGAAACCATATGTTCCTGGGGGAGACCATGTGTTATTTGGGTGAGCCATATGTTCTTGAAGGAAGCCACATGTTATTGAGGGAAGCCATATGTTATTGAGGGAAGCCATATGTTATTGTTGTTGCTTGTTTGGAAATTCTGACGTGATTCTGCCAGACTAAGCAATGAAGAAATATTTGAGAAGTTTCTGAACCATGATGACTATGTAGATCTCTTTAAAACATTGCGTCGGGCTCTTTATGTCACCCATAACAAAAGTAAAGCACTGTTTGGAAAAAAAAACGTCAACCACCTTGGCTTCATGACGTAGTTGGCACGACCGCATGTCAGATGTATTGTTTTCGAAAGAACATCGGCTTGTGGATAACTCCTATTTTTGTTCAAAACCCTAATCAAATGAATCCAGGAAGTTAATTGACATAGCAGTGCTGTTAAACCTGGGGCCGCCGATGGCCGGGTATAAATAAGAGCAAGACGCACTAAGTTAACTTTCTTTTTCGGTAATGGGTGAAGTTTAGATGAGAGAAGGTCCTACTTTATGAGCATGATTTGCTTAGTGCATCGAAAAGGAAATAAACAACGGCTCAAATAGCCTGCTTTATTAACAATGAATAAAAAGCACGTAAAGCCAGCACACCAAAAACAGATGAATACGGTCAAAAACTAGTACGGTACGTCACACAATAACAAAAAAACAGCGGATAAAGTAAAAAAACTAGGACAGTACATAACAGAGTTACACAAGAGACAACACCAAGAAACACGTTGAGTAATGCTCCGCTATGGACCTCTACCCTGACAGTAAAAGGCTCTCGAAACGACACCGTTATCTGTCAAGCTGACGACAGACGCACTATCACTTCCAGCGATTCTCAAACTGTGCTTGCACTGCTCTTTTCTTAATCTTCTTCACGTCACTGTTATTCCTGCATGGCCTCTTCTAATGCTTACTGACCAGCAGTAAAGAATATTTAATCGCTTAACCTAAATACCTAAGGGAATCATGTGACATAAAAAACACCGCAACGCGATTGGTCAACTTTCGCTTCTTTTTTTCAGAAAACTATATTTGTATGTCGTAAAGCTTGCTTACAAACACGTTTGTTTGCCAACAATGGGTTCCAAGACCGACAAGAGTACCAGGCCCAGCCCATCTTTGGCAAACAAAAACATAGCGACAGTCACTCTGGGCCGCTCTGCGATGATGAACTTATATCCGTTTATTATTACTTCCAAACTCGCCTTCTTATTGGCTAGATTATTAAATATTTCGCTCCTTTGAGGAAATTTCACTCCCTTTGATATTTCTAGTTATTGTAGGCATTTTAGTATTATATATTATCTTAGTGTTGTAAAACCTTGATAACTAGCTGTATACATATTGTTTGTAAAGCACTTGTGTAAAGAATAAGTGCTATATAAATTGGTTTTTATAATAATAATCATGGTCGATATTTATGACAGTTTGATAGAACGACATTGTTGTCGAATTTCGCACTTCCTAGTTGTGTAACCTGCGCTTACCTTGCGTTAAATCACAGTTTCGTGTTCATTCAAAGAACTGTGATGTTTGGCGACAAGAACTGGGATATCTTTTTATACCACTTTCTAAG
Organism: Protula sp. h YS-2021; assembly: GCA_949752745.1. Lineage (NCBI taxonomy): Eukaryota > Metazoa > Annelida > Polychaeta > Sabellida > Serpulidae > Protula > Protula sp. h YS-2021. Next base: position 72,529,653 of record OX457026.1, read on the forward strand.
AAAGTGCTTAATTGGATCACTTGCATTGTATCGACCACACAGCACAAATTCGTGCTTTTATGAACGTGAACTCTGCCTTTTTCTCTTGGAGTGTTTTGTATTTATATTTTGGCCGGTTTTCTAACTAGGATTCATTAATTCAAAATAAGTATTATCCCAAACGACTGAAATCGCAAAAGTCGAGACTCTTATTTGAGATTAAGTTAAGATAACGAATTGATCTCACATTGAGGAGTCTTAAAAATTCACATTCTGTTCTCTTAATTTGAGATCAAATTTGTGGTTAATTTGAGACTGCTCAGGAATGTCAAATATTTGATAATTTAAGGTTAATTTGAGATTGTCCTCTGAAATTGCACAATCAGTTAAAAAAATTGGCAACTCATTCGAATCCATAATATTTGGGCCATAGATATTTGGACCAGCGACATTTGGGTCAGTGACATTTGGGTCAGAGCCACTTCGGCCAGAAGTAAAAGTGATACATGGGCCAGATGGTTCTTAAGCATCATTTTTTAAATTTTCGTTTTTTATTGCTACAGTTAATGAGCAGGGCCAATGAATATTTGAATTTTATATTTTTATATTATTGTTCTTTGACCCACTGAAAAGCGCACGAAGTAAGGACATCCCCTTTATTTAGCGAACTCTAAAAGAAATTCCTTCAGTGTCATTATGTGCTAAACACTGTGACAATATACAGAAGATCATCCCCTGCTACAGAAAACCCTTTAGTGTCATTATGTGGCGGGAACTGTCCATTGTTCTAATTGCAATTGCCAATTAATACACCGGTCATTCTCCAGGTTAGCAAAACATATAAAAGGGCAGAGTTTAAACTACTATATTTTCACCAAAGTGGCCGAAATGTCACACTTTACACATCTGGCCCGAATGTCTCTGACCCAAATGTCTCTGGCCCAAATGTCTGGATACCAAGTGATTCAGTTAATGTACACCGATTTCACATCAGCTTGAATGTTGGTGCAGTGCACCCTTTCTGTCCATTTTAATGAAAAAGAATTTTACGAAATATATGTACTGAATAATCCAAACCCGGTTGCTCAAAATTGGGCGACCGGTAATTGTTATTGTTACATCATTATGTATTGGAATTATCCTGAATCATCTTAAACAATAAATACAAACTGATTATTTTTAAATGTTTATTGTGTGGGAAATGTTTATTGTTTCAGAAATCGGCTGGAAGCCAGTTTCAATTGATATATCGTTTGGCGTGCCATTTTCGGATCTCTCTTGTTAATGCCACGATGCAAGCTGTTGACAGTTAACATGTGTTGTTGCTATCACTAGGTTAACACAAGCAACTTTTATGTTATAGTTTGCGTTCGTTGTAGCTGGAAACAGGAGGGCCTTAATGGGGAGTGCCGTAAGCATTGCGTGCAGTTCCATGGGGTCCGCTGCAGGCCAGAAAGGCGGTATGACCAACATGACAGCACAAGCCTTTGCCAAACAAATATTTTGCAAAACTGCCCTCTAGTGAGTAACTACTACTGTTATGTTTTGTAAATATTTACAGGTCACACTCTTTGCTCATGCTTGTTACTCTTGACATGAGATCAACTTACGACATGCATAAGGATAATGTGGTTTCCTATCGCGTTAGTTAAAATATATACGGCAGCAATCCGGTCTTTAGGCATAAGGCATAAGAAATTCATGAAATATAACTGCCCCTCAAATGAAAAAAGATAGATCTAGTAGATACCTTGTTAAAATAGTACAGCATTCAGCAAGATAACTGCATGTTTATCAAGAATGACCGTGGACGTTGTGCCCAGACGTAAAAGCGAAGACGTTACAAAAGTGAAACCTGCCAATTTAGTTTGGTAGAAGACCTTATGGGCAACATGACTATCAAGAGCAATTGGTCTGGATTTGTTGGACCAACAGCATCGCTGGTGGTTCTAAAGCTATCCGTTTTTGCCAATATTTGTGTAGTTTTGTCGACCCGATAAAAGAAATACTACAGAAAGTCCGCTGGGCTAAAACGTAGTTAAATTAATTATACATGATAAAACAATTTCAGTGAAGGAAAAACATTGGCCATAAAAGACATCCCAAAGAAGACGTGTCCACTAACGAAACAAATGAGGCTAGAGGTCAGAGAAGTCAGGTAAATAGTCATAAAGCCTCTTACAGGGTACTAATACATTAAATTGCTGGTTTTTCATGGCTTATGTTGGCGAGTAACAAGGAGGATTGGCGAGTCCATGTTTGCTGAATCACTGTTATATGCGTTATGTAAATCAGGCTGAGTGTACTATTACAGTTAAGTATTAATGAAGGATGCTTTAGTAACCTCTCATTCATTGCTTTTTTCTGTGTTCCGTATAAACACACAGATGGGATCTAAAAATGTGGACGCATTAAAGGTGCAAATGCCCTTTCCATCTGGTACCATTCTTCGTTGGTGACGCAATGTGAAACAGGCTACAAGTGCCCCTGGACTGTGTTATTGTGATTTGAATAATAAAGCAAAAAATATCAATCTAGTTTTACCAAATACATATTGAAAGCAGTAAATTGATCACAGCTCGGTTTAAATGACATTTTTATGCGTTTTGGTTCTTCCAGATCACTTGAGCATCAGAATTTGGTTCGATTTGTTGGAGCATGTTTAGAGGTACCTCATGTATGTATTGCTACCGAGTATTGTCCAAAGGGGAGCTTAACTGATGTATTACAAAACGAAGATATTCCACTGAACTGGGGATTCAGGTAACTAAACATCAGAGATACATCCAACGAACTGTGTGAATGTGAAAGACCAAAAAAACCCTGCCCGCCCTTCTTCTTATCGAACAATAAATATAATTTGTTAAATTTCCTACATCAGTACTAGACCATGACAAAACCAGACTATCAATCGTTAACCTGAAATACCTATGGATGGCCTATCGCGATATCCTAAAATGGTCAAGCTATCTATTGTTAATCTGGTTTTAAAGCTTGGAAATTACCCTTTGTAAAGTTGGCCTGAAATACTGCGATTATAGTTTTTGTACTGCTTATTTATTGTAACTAAGCTCTTCGGTTTTTTGCTGAGGTAGTGTCTGAATGTTTTTATTATGTAAATTACATTAAAATGTCAACACCTTATGCATTGAAAAAATCCAGCAATAAAACTTAATTGTCTTTTTCGATCGGGAAAGGATATAACAGGAACAAGTTTTCATCAGCGATTTGTATATCTTTTCAGCCTTTAGGGCACTAACGTAGTCAATTATGTCGATGTTATGTCGTTATGCAGATAAAAAATATGTTCCATTGCTTAATAACGGCTAATTAAGTCACAATATTTTGCTATCTAATCATACACTATGTATTTAAGGTTTGGTGTATTTGTTGGGTGTATTTATCACCAGTGTAACGAGGGGATATATGTTCCAGCTTGTCCGTCTGTCTGTCCGCTTTCGTGCGCCCTCGTGTCCGGGCTATATCTCCGAAAGTATTTGCCGTATAACTTTTTCGTTTGACATACGGTTAGAACGTATAGTGAAGGTGTGCAAAGTCGTATTATTTTTGAAATCGGCCAAAAATTCTCAAAAATATGTCAGACTTGACTGTTTTCAGGAACTTTGTTAGCAAGGAGATAGCTTTTGTCCAGACGAGTTCTCCAAAGCTATTCGATCCAGCATTCTGAAATTTTATGCAGTGAAAATATATATATTGTACATGTGCAACGTCGCATTATCTTTGGAATCGGCTAAAATTGTTAAAAATACGACTTGTCAAAAATGTTTATGCGTTTGCACGGAGATAGATTTTGTCCAGGCGAGTTTTCCGAAATTATTCGATCCAGCGCTCTGAAATTTTATGCTGTGAAAATATATATCTATTGTAGATGTGCAACGTCGTATTATTTTTGAAATTGGCCAAAAATTGTCAAAAATACGACTTTTCAAAAAATATATTTTTTATGTAAACCTGTTTGCACGGAGATAAATTTTGTCCAGATGCGTTCTACGGAACTATTCGATCCAGCGTTCTGAAATTTTCTGCAGTGAAAATATATATAAATTTTAGGTGTGCAACGTCGTCTTCTTTTTTTTTAATTTAAAGAAGTAGCCGATGCCCTAATAGCGAGCCGCATCTTTCAGTTAGTTATCACCTAATATGAACCCTGGTTAAGGTGTGTTTAGGGAACCATTTAATTATCTAGCTACATTATTATCTGGGTAAACTGAGCATCTTAGATCTTACTGTTATTGGTCTTGTAATAGTAAACCAGTTTTGACACCTACATCATAGGTCATCCATGTTACACGGGGGATCGTGTCTCTCTGGGCTCTAGTTTAACAAATACACATCACTTCCATACTGCCAGTTCTTCAAACGAGGATATAATAATTATCCGCTATGTCTCTATCGGGATCACCCCTCCGCCCCCCCCCCCCACCCCAGCCCCCCCCCCCCCCACCCCACCCAAAACTTTGTTCAAACGAGAAAATAAATACATTTTTTGTTGTGCCTGAGGTTTTTTGTCAGCAACCTCAGAATACAAAACGCGATCGAATGAAACAGGCACAAAATATCTCTGCAAGGCGAAGCTAAAACTGTATTCCTTTCATTATGGAATGTACAATTAACTCTGCATGCGATGGTTGCGTTTCCAGCCTGTGACATCAGTTCTTTTAATGGTGCACGCAATTAACTGTCATAACAAAGTCCGGAGCTCGTAACAGTTACGATTTATTTCATAGAAAATGACATTGAGATGATAGAAAATGAGATGCTTGGAAGAAATTGAATGAGGCACGTTATATAAATTACCATCGTGATGAATTAAGCGAGGGTTTGTTGTCCGGTTCGACCTTAATCTCTTACCTATAACATCTGCACGTTTTGCTCTGGCCTTGGGTTTGCCATTCTGGTGGTTAATTAAATAAGATAATTTGTTTTGATTTGTGGAGTATTCTATGGCAATACAACCTGGTTAATGTTTGATAAGGAAAGAGACATAGAACTCCGGCATGTATAGAAGCCATTATTATTTATTATATGGAAGGGTACGTGCTCTTGTTGTCTCAAAAGAACGTTTTGTTTTTTCTTTATTGTGTTGTTGTTATTGTCACGATTCTGCCCGCTTAAGACAACGCCCTCGCTCTAAGAGAGAGAGAAAAAAACATCAGTTGGGGGGGGGGGGGGGGAAGGGGTATTTTTAGCCCAAAGAAATCGAACTTTCTAATTATTGCTCAGATCACTGCTTCAAAAATACTTACACTTGAGTAAGAGCACTTACACACGACAGGAAACGTTGCGCTGTTACAGACAATCTGTAGCATTATTTAAAATTGAAAAAAGAAGAAGACCACCGAAATTATGGTGATTCTGTAACTGGACTAATTAGGGGACACACCTATGTAGATAATGTTGTGGAAAACACAATTATACAAAGCTTTTAGATCGGTGAAAATAATGGCCAGCTTCAGAAAATGTCCTTTTTTTATCCAGAAATAGATCTTCAGTTCTATTGTGCGTCAGTCTTAAACGGGCCGGTGAAACGATATATCTTGCCCCCTGTACAGCTCCGCCCCCTCCCCCGGGAGTTTTTCGACGTTTAACCAGGGGTATTTCTTCGTGGATTAGATACAGACTTCTCTTGGAAAGTCGGTTGTGCACCTAAATACGCCTTCAATATGCTGTGGGGGGGGGGGGGGCGGGCAAGAATGCTAACGTTCTCTATTGATGGAATAAAGAAATATGCGGCAAGCGCATACACAATAAGACATAGCTTTGTTCAAACTTTACATTGAAGTTGAACGATATCTCTTTATTTTTAATACACCTGACCTGAATCTTTCATTGATTTCTCTCTTTCTCTGTCTTTCTCCGTCTCTCTCTCTCTCTCTCTCTCTCTCCTTTCTTTTTTTCTCTCTCTCTCTCGTTCTTTCTTTCTTTCTTTCTTTCTCTTTCTTTCTCTCTCTCTCTTTGTTGTGTCTGTGTTTTTTAATTTGATATTTTTGTGTCGAAAACAAAATTGGAAAGATCATACACAAGCATTATGTCATTGATTGATGTATTTCATCGAAGCAATATGCTTAGAATAATTATTTCACTGCCCTTCAATTTCACGGCCCGTTTTAGTTTAAGATAAGTATACAAGAATCCTTGAAATAGGACCAACTGTGGGACCAGTGAACAGTGGTCTTATTCCGGGGTGGTCTTAATTACAAAAAGGCCATGAATGGGAACAGAAATGAATAAAATAGTCTCTTTTTCAAGCTGATCTTGTCCCGAAGTTTTGGCGTATCGATGTAGTCTTTAGAAACGCACTGACGTCATTGGCAGGTTTTCTATGGCAACTGATGTAGCGCGTGGAATGGCGCATCTACACTCAAAGAAGATCTACCACGGAACCCTCAAGTCCAACAACTGCATTATCGATGATCGCTGGACTGTCAAAATTACAGGTAAACCCTCAAGTGATACATTAATTATTTCCTAGCCTGGAATTGATGCCTTTTCTATATCGACATCGCAGACCGTAAAATAGTCTTTTATGTTATTCACTCTCTAGTCTAACGATTAAGCTTGGGGCTGCTCATTTAGACACGTTTGGATGAAGGTGTCCGCGCATTAAATAAGTTATCTCTTCATGAATACCATCAAACAGTGGCTCATAAATGTCGCCTTCTTAGTGGGGTAGGTATTAAAGCCCGTGCCTGCTTGCTTTAACGCATCACGTTGTTCTGGAGGCAATTGCGCTATGTCATGCAACTGGAAGACACGTTTACATTACGCCAATTATCTGGCGGATATGCCCTTAACGATGCGTCCGCCGCTGGACTGACATATAGACTTGAAATGAACGTGTGATGTGAACGGAACATACACTGCGTTGGTGTCGTTTCTGGTGTGCTGAAATGCTTGAAGGATTAAAGTGTGAAAACTATATACTGTGCCACTGAAATCCGAAAAGAAGAAATGCGTCCTAGATCTTGCTCAAGTATTGGGTAGACTTTTAATGAAGTAAGTATTCGGAGCACTTGCTTTGTTTTGGCTGATCCACCGTTGCAACGCAAAATGAGGCCTGCTCTTTATGGTAACCCCTGGCAAACGACTTCTAATATAACATAGGTGCTCTTGGAACGTGTCCTTTTAGGTCATACTATAATATTTTATGTATCTTTTCCCCTGAAAATTCTGCCGTTCAGATTTTGCCTTGCCGGCGTTGCGTACCCCTGTCTTCGGAGAAGGAGAAGAAGAACTCGAAGATGATTATAATTTTAAGCAGAGAAGGAGCAAAGTGTACACAGCGCCTGAATTCCTCAACGAGAAGAGCTTTGAGCCCACAGCTGCTGGAGATGTGTACGCTTACGCCATCATTCTGGTCGAAATCGGCACCAGGGAGGATCCCTATGGCGTGAGTGCTTCCAAACTCTCCTCAGCTATGGCTTATCTAAAACGGCTTATAGAATACTATGGAAATCTATAGCACCTTATACATTGGCTTTTTAGAAAAAGAGAAAAATCTTTGAAACTGTATGCTACTAGTTTTAAATAAAAAATTGCTCCCCACTTAATAAAAATAAAGAAGGAAATAAAAAGTCTTGGTTTATGCCAAATAATCGATCTAATCGTGTCGGTTTCCTATGGGATGGAAAATCTTCGGTATCACGTGAAGCAATAAGGCGACGCCGGTGTTTGCTGGAGACGGATAATGGATTTTTTATGGAACAAACCCCCCACTCCCCCCCCCCCCCCGGAAAAAAGAAACCTTGATTATATATTATGCAAATTGTGGTATTATCGCAATGTTATATTTCAAATAAAATGCATAAAAAGATACCGCTGTGGTGACTGCAGGATGAAGGAGGCCCCGACGCGGTAGAGGACAACTGGAAACCGCCAGTCCCGGACTTCAGCGACGAGACTTTTGATGATAAGTGCCCTTCCAAATTTGACTATTTACAGGTGTTTACTTTATTACTTTAAAAAAATAACTGGAAATGTGTACGTTACAGGCAAACTGCTAGCTTAGGAAGTCTGTGAGCTTTCTGACTCAGGAAAAACATTGTAAAGTGCCTGAAATGTTTTAGGAACTTCATACACTTCCTGCTTTGGGGGTTGAAAATTTGCCTGAAATTATTAATCGTTCATTATAATAGCCATAAACAAAATTTGTTCTCGTTTCTCATCACTTTATTTGCCACAGCACATAATCTTTTTTCATTGCATTTCATAATAGGTTCAGTTGAGTTTATGAATGTACTCGGATTGCAATTCACATTAATGTCTCTTTCATTGCCATATGAAGACAGGTGGGAGTCGTATTTTGTGTATTTGAGAAAAAAAACCCTAATTGCAATTACTGTCTTCGTTCCATTGATTGTAATTGTAAATATGTGGCTAGAATCATGCAGATTACAGTGTACTGGGATGTTTGTAACCCTGGTTACAGACTGTCACGATGAAAGGATTGTCTCAAGTAGCTTTCACAAGGGTGCGATTGAAATCTTGTATTCACAACTCTAGGCGGAAGTGTACCGGTAGTTATCACGTTGAATGATGAAAATTTTGGGCAGAAATGGGAGCAGTTTTTGCTTGTATTTGTTTCAAATAAATCAAAATAGCATTCTTATATAAAAAAAAAACATATGTACCTACAAGTCTGTAAAAGATCGCCCCATATTTCAAGAAGATCCGCCACAAATGGCAATGCGAAGTCGAATAAGTACCCAAAACATTCGTAATAACACGATCATGCTTTCTAACATTTTAATCTCCGCTGGTAACTATTGTCAACAATTTTATGGGGTGGATTCCATACATAACATTTGTGCCAAAGCTGCAGAATGGTCACCATGTTTAACGATCAATATTTTGCTCACGACTCTCATAATGCATAATTAGTAATTTCAGACAAACTCAAATCTTCAAGCCCCCAAAATCAGGAAGCTTATAAAGTTCCTGAAATATTTCAGGCATTTTACAAAGTTGCTGACTAAGTCAGGAAGTTTCTAAAGTTCCTGAAATTTTAAGGAAGTTTGTAATCTTCCTAAGTGAACAGTTGGCCTGTAACATATGTAAAAGATAGTAGTACGTTTGGACGTATGAGTATATGTCGGTCGGAAGTGTACTGCTTGTGATGTCAGTTTGGCTAATGACATAACTAGGAAAAAGATCTCATCCGAAAATACCAAATTAGCAAACAGTTGCACAGAAATATTAAGGAAAGTGAATGTTATCGTGTTGAGTATTACAGAAATATGGGTACTCTTAAGCAAAGTGCTCTGTTGTTTTAGTTGATCCGGAATTGTTGGATGGATAATCCGGTGGCCAGACCAACCTTCAGTGAAGTGAAGAAAGCCCTGCATAAAATGAACCCCAGCAAACTGAGCCCCGTTGATATCATGATGGCCATGGTAAGGGCAGGAGTAAATGCACAAAAAATGCACCTAATCGTGTTTGGCCTGAAAGATGCATCGTGACAAGTTGGGCCAAGCTATTGCAAAAAATTCTTTTTATTGCTCATAAATTTTCTGTTGTTTTAATGCTCTCTTTAAATGCAGTAGATTTTATGAAATCGGAAAATTAAGGTTCAACCAAAAATAGTTTGCAGGGAAGAAATTTGGTCTTGACTACGTTATGGGGACAGGGTAATAAAAATAATATATCCCTGCACAGGTAGAATCCGATCTTAGAACGAACGCGTAGATTTGGGGTGAACTAACTACCCAATTCCGTTTCTTATTTAAAAAAAAGCACTACGTTTATGTATACTTTTTCTGTGCAGATGGAGAAATATTCAAAGCATTTAGAAACCATTGTAGCGGAGAGAACGCAAGAAATGATAGCGGAGAAAGAAAAGGCGGACAAGCTGCTATACAGTAAACCCTTAAAAATATTTTATTTAAATACTTTGTGAAATTAGCACGAACATGCTGAATCTTAATTGGCTTCAAAAAATCAGGTTGTAATTTGAATGCATGAACTGAATGAAATCTTATTGCAAGGTTACTTAAATTACAGTGAATACAATAGATTTGAGATTTTAAGTTACGTGAACATATCCACAATATTTTACCTTTTGAAAAAAAACTTTGGTAATGTTGGAAATTTTGTGATTATATTTTTTGTTACAAATTGCATTTCCTTTGCTTAAAAAACAAACAAACAAACAAATGTGTGCTTATTTCAGGCATGATTCCAAAGGCTGTTGCGGATGAACTGAAAAAGGGTAAACCGATCCAGGCGGAAGAATATTCTAGCTGCACTATTTATTTCTCAGATATTGTGGGATTCACAAACTTATCCGGCGGTAGTACAGCTGTACAGGTACAGTACATGTTTATATTGTGCAATTTGGGTTAATGTTTTGGCGGTGGGAACGGGCTTTTTGATCAGAACTTCTACCTGAACACAAGTTGCATAAAACCTGAAACATGTTTCGTCGTTGTTTCTGTGTTTTTAGTATTGTGTTTTACAGTACCAAGTTAAATTCCTTTCTCCTTTACGTCTTACACAGGTCATAGCATTACTGAACAAACTCTACGTGTGCTTTGATTCCATCATCGACAATTATGACGTTTACAAGGTGGAGACCATCGGCGATGCCTGTAAGTATCGCCCCGAGTATCGTACAGGCTTCAGTGCTGAACGTAATGGTCCAACTTTTCAGTTATTTTTCATTATCTAAATTATATATATATATATATATATATATATATATATATATATATATATATATATATATATATATATATATATATATATATATATAGTTTTCAATAAATAGTCATAGATATGAGTTTGATCTGTGTAATAAATAAATTCTTGAGGCGTCGTTTCACTTTGCTTTTTTGTCTTTTTGAGACGTCGTTTCACTTTACTTTGTTGTCTCACAGATATGGTGGTGTCTGGGATTCCCAAGCCAAACGGTATTCGTCACGCGCGTGAAGTTTGCAACATGTCCATAGATTTGCTCAGTGCTTGTAAAACATTTGTCATACCTCATAAGCCAGGGGAAGAACTGAAAATCAGGATCGGCTGTCATTCAGGTAAAGATTATAGAATCAACATTCATATAAGTGCTGTAGCATTTACTTAGATGTTGCAATATTTACTGAAGTGCTGTACGTATAGTATTTACTTAAATACGTACTGCAGTATATTAACTTCAACAACCTGATGAGCTTGGCTTAAAATCGATCTTTAATTATGAGTTTAGTCACAATGTATCAGCTGCATCTTTGAAGTAAAAAAAAAAATATGATGGCTCACTATAATGAATTCTATAATAAAAAGTTGGCTGGGCTATCGATTCTCATGAAGAGGCACATATTGTAAAAAAACTTCTCATTTTCCAATTTCCCATCTTGTATCCAAATCTTTGACTTTAAATTTCAAAATTCGACCAGCAATTTTGCGTAAGTCTGTTTAAAAAAAGGGCTCAATATTGGCAAGCAGCAAGTAGTCTTGAGTCCCCTTTGCCTTGCTTCAACAAATATTGTCAACAGTAACTGTCTGTATGCAAATGTTCTCATTTGAACACTCTTATTAAAAAAAAAAGAACACAGCAAGCCAATAAGAATTTATATTTTTTCTAAAGTAAGGACCTAGAGATTAAACTTGTCTCTTCCAAAGGTAGACTAAAGACAATTTAACATGCATGATACACATATATTTGAATAAGACAGCATCGGACTAACTTTATCTAAAGAGTATTTCGCCCACGACAAAAATATATGCGTTGTTATTTGCTTGAAATATCTTTATTTGAGTCTTAAGAATATTTAAATTTCGTCTTTTTTCTCATTGTCTTATTCATCATATTGCCATCTTACAGGGCCTGCTTGCGCCGGAGTGGTAGGGCTGAAAATGCCGAGATATTGCTTATTCGGCGATACGGTCAACACAGCTTCCCGAATGGAATCCAATGGTGAAGGTAAACAACAGTCTACATCTTCAAACTAAACTGTATTTAAACTGTGTATGTGAAGGACAGCCAGCCTAAAAACCATGTGCTTTTAAATCAAAAAAAATAAATGGTTAAAATGAGAAAAATGAGACGAGATCCCTATTTATAATTTTTGAATCAGCATAGAGTCGGCAAGGCGCGTGTTAGATTTTCGACCTCAAACACAGCAACAGGACGAGGATTTCGTTAACTGTGAAATCAAACCTTCATTGCCGTCTTCTAATACACAGATTTTATTTTAACTGATTATTCTTTTGCCATTCTTCTAATGTTTGTGGTAGTTAGTTTATTCAGCACTTTAAGACGATTAATGTTTGTTGATGCAGCGTACAAAATTCACATCAGCAGCTTTACCTACGACTTACTGCAGCAGCTAGGCGGATTTATCTTTGAAAAACGAGGGACCATTCCAGTCAAAGTATGTCTTATTGCAATAGATTCAAAGAATTTAATTAAATAGGATTTTAAACTTTTACTGGGCGGTTGTAACACAATTGTATTCTTTAGACAAAACTGTTCTAATGGCTGATTCAGGCAAGTTAGACTAGAACTTCATTTCGCTGGCGAAATGTTAAACACTTGACAAAAATTAAAATGCAAAAATACTTCCTTCAATGGGTTTTTTCTTAAATAATATATTGCAAACAACACAGCTTGAATACGTCTTATAACCCGAGTAGTGTCTGGTTTTTGTTGACTAAAGGTTTTATTGACTGATCAGGCATACGCCGTGTTATCTATTTACGCAGTGAGAGCTCGCACAAAGCTAAGCAACTGTGTGTTCTGTGCTGTGCGATAAATGCTCCACATTTACTCGCAAAAAATACACTCTTTTCATATGGCGTTTTAAACAAGAAAACGAAATCGAAGGAGAAAATAAAAAGTGTCATGCACACGTTTATATCAAGTTCTACCTAAGTCCCAAGTTTCATGGCCCTAGGGCCCGTAATGTCGGCTGAGTAGATGACAAAAAAACTGTTCACTGTCAAGAAAAAAAGATACCAACGGCTGCTCGCACAAATTCATTAACACATTGCAAGCCAAAGGCTTGTCAAGTGTTAAATAGCATTAAACATCAAGCTGATTTAATTTTGATTCAAATCAACCGTCTACTGAGCCGCAAATTGTATTTTGTATTCAAATGTTTCAAAATAGGTTTTCATGTATTTGTTTAATTCACTTGACAGGAAAATATAACATTTTTTCACCTGAAAACGGTTTGAAATATTTAGGGTAAAGGTGAAATGACAACTTACTGGATAATGGGCAGAGATGCAGTGGGAAAGAAAATGGCGGATGAAATTCAAGGTGAGTTTTGAGTGCCAAGGCGTTGTGCATCTATTCCATAGCTTCAACATTTGAATGCGTTGAAACCTTTACAAACTTACGCACCTCATTTATGTTACTTAAAATCCCTATGATTGGGTATGTCATTAATTCCCTATTGAAACAGGATAATGATAGAAAAGTACATGAAAATAGCCTTATGCTCATTACGAAGGAGAAGTTACGATTCTTCCATTGGTACTCCAGTATCTGATCGAGAACAGTGTGGAAAAGCTATTTTTCATATTTACATTATTCCTAAGTTTTATTCTCTCTCTCTCTCTCTCTCTCTCTCTCTCTCTCTCTCTCTCTCTCTCTCTCTCTCTCTCTCTCTCTCTCTCTCTCTCTCTCTCACTCTCTCTCTCTCTTTACCATTTCATTCAGGGCATTTGGAGGCTGAATGGGATTTCAAATTTTTGATTTATTTTTCTCAATCATTTCATGTATATCTTAGGCAGCGCCTGTAGGACCAGCAAAAAAGTTTGTGTTCCAACAACACGTGTGCTGTGAAAAATTGAAAATGAGAGCGAAAATTATGTTTCACAAAATTAGAGATTGTTCCTTAACGAGAGGTGTTCTCTAATGACGGTTTTACTGCATGATACTTCTGTGGATTCCAAGATGTCAATTGAAGGCTCGTTGCGACGAACTTCTTTTTTTAGGCAAAGAAATTCAACCTGTAGACAACAACCGTGGTTTCTAAGTATGGTATAGTTTAAGCATGCCGAAAAGTGTTTGCATAGCATAAACTTCATGTGTTTTCTTTGATCTCTTTTTCTTTCTCTGGAATCAATCGAACATAGAGCATGCCTGTCTGTGTAAATGTGTTAGCACCAAACCTCGCGACTGATCGTTAGGCATCGACTTCAGCATCAATATAGCGTTCATTATTTACATCAAAACGATTTCTGGCTTAAAATCTCCAAAAGTTGGATGACCAAGATTTAAAAAAAAAAAAACGTTGTGCGATGCTCCTGTGGTACAGGAAGAAATTCCGTTTTGCTGCAGTGTTGTGTTTCGTTGTTCTCCATTCTTTGTGAATATATGTCATATAGTTAATTCCATGTTTGTTTTGTGTTGCCAGTGATAAAACAATGATTATGTCCTATCTGGTTGGATCACCGAAGCTAAATGGCGACGGTGGGGGAAAACATGAGCGTAAAATTAATAAATAATGTATTTTGTAATTTTAACGAAAACATGTAGTATGTAGCAGAATGCAATTACAACTGGTAAAGCTGGAGCAAGACCTACGATCGTAAAAGTGCTTTAAAGGTACTTTGTTATATTCCTGATAAAGCTTTTCTTCTGAATTGAATTTATCATCCTTTTCCAGAGAGAAAAATATCAAAGACTTCTTCAGATTCCGGTTACACCGAAGTCACAAAAACAACTAGAGAAGACAAAAAGGGAGAAATCAGGGAGTCATCAACATCTCCAAAAAGTAAATCGAGTAACACGGCCAATGGCAGGCCACTTCCCGTGAGCAGAGATAGAAGTAAAAGCATAACGTCAACAAGGGAAAAATCTGCAAAAAGAAGGTCGGCCACTAGTACTGAGCCGCCTCAGCTTAAACAAGTATGGGGCGACTCTAACTCGGGACTGACATCTATAGATTAATTCCGTGACGAAGTTTGAGTTATTTATTGGATAGTGCACTTTAATGAAACGTTCTGTGCAAATGACAGGTATCTTCTTGCCACATAAATTGGTGTAGTCGTTTTTGTTTGTCGTCTGAAGTTTTGTTGTTGTTTCAGTGTGTACAGTGACATACTGAAGTTTTGAAACCTGAATATTCCCGACAAAATATTGTATTGTGGTTGAATTACTGTAGTGCTCTTGTAAATAATTTTCCTGTTTTGTTTTTATTTATTATTTCAGTTTAATATTGTTGTCTGTGATAAAGTTTTCGCAATATATTCGTTTTACCTTAAAGACTTAATCTGCATAGATTCTACACATCAGTACAGGTACATAATATCACCAATTACCCGATTCCATTCACCTGTAAACGAGTAATTTGAAGCTAATTTTTTTAATCACACCGGCAAAACAATTCACAGACAGCCCTGCTTTGGTATTAAAAACGAAGCATTTTAACTTAAGTTCAAATATCAACCCTCAGGTATCAGTTTCTTATCTTAGAATCATTCTAAGAAAATTAAATATTCCGTATTCATGGAATAAAGGCTGTGTTTTCAGAAATCGAAATTCGTTAACTAGGAAAAATATCTGCGGTCACAAGACGGATAACGATGTGCATTTTTTCGTTCAGTTACTCCATTATTTGATAAGTTCGCCATTTTCAGAAGGCGCGACAGGGTTAGGGTATAGAATACTTTGTATGACTAAACAAGTCTGCTGTGTTTATAGACTTCTGTTCAGTATTTCGTAATATCTCTTAATAAAACGTTGATTTATGGAAAGGTCAAAAATCGATATCTGAGTTGAGTTTTGAGTTTGATTAAATTTAGTAGTTAACAAGGAAATGCCGTTGATCTAGAAATTGCAAGACGGCAGCAGAAGCTACAATAAGCGTTTCCAATACGGGAAGGCATCTTACGTAAGTTTGCTTCCTCCTGCCCAAAGCAATGATTTGCTGATTGCTTTGCTGATTTCAAGAAGTGTTCACAAAGTATCAAAAATAACAGATTATTGCTTCAGCACAACAAAACGAATACTCGATCATTGAATTGTACTGATCTTTTATTAACTTCATGACTATTGCTAATATCAGTATTATATCCTGATTTCATCCTGCATTCTTTCAATCCACCTTGTCGTTTACATGTTTTAAGTTCTCAGCTTGTAATCTTTATGTTGTTATTACTTTTCGAAGTTTTGCATATTGTGGAATTGCGTGTATCAGGCATGCCACATACCACCACACATGTGTCAGTTCTATATATTTTAGTTAATGTTGATTAGGAAGTCAGTGATACGTCCACTCATAGCAGAGGCTGAGCAATCGTACTCCATGCATACACATGGTGGGGCCCTCATAATGGTCAATCGATCGTTGTGGAAACGGAAAATCCGAGAATATGGTACAGTATAGAGCGGAAAGTATTACACTCATTAACTAACATATTGATGTAGTATGCGTGGCAGCCATATACTGGTCACCTGCCGTATACTGATCACCCGGCGTATACTGGTCACCTGCCCTATACTGGTCACCAGCCCTATACTGGTCACCCGCCGTATACTGGTCACCCGCCGTATACTGCTCACCCATCATATACTGGTCACTCGCAGCATATTGGTTAACCAGCCGTGCACTGGTCATCTGACAGCGGTATACTGATTAACGATAACAGCATATTTGAGAACTGCCATCTGCTTTGTACAGCAACCATTAACTTGATATTCGGAACTCCAAAGGTATTATTTATGCATAATGCTGGCGCTCGGCTTGACTGCTAATATATAGCTGTTTCAATACTTTTTATGCGTAATATTTATTTGAAGGCAATATCCGTTGTTAATATCTAATATTCAATGATAAAACCCAACGAACGGGTAAGACTAGTCCGAATAACCCTCCCGCAGCCTGTAGCACTGGTAGTGCGAGTCTGCAAACGTGGTGTCATTTTTGTTTTGTGATAACTGTACATGAATAATCTATTTTTGCACATCTGTGCGTCTCTTAGTTACGTTATTATGGTGATGAGAAGTGCACACGATCGTGGTGCATAGCGTGACGTTTTTGATACTGAAAAAAACGGGGCAATACGACTGTGCGTTTTACTTGTCATGTGCACAGGAAAAATACTACAGTGTCCTTTGTACGCGCAATGACAATCACGAAACAGGGCGTATTTCGTGTAGCGTAAAACACAACCAGTGGAAGATTTCGCTCTCGCACAAGTCGAAGTTACAGGCGATCTACCCAGGCGATTTACGCGGCATTTCGAATAATCGCAGAAAATCGGTTGTCAACGCAGGCCTTTCACGCCTCTATATAAATTAACACCACTACATTTTGGGATCCTATACATTTGCTTAATGCATCAAGCACATCATTGCATGTGACGGCTCGGTGTATGTCATTCCCATAATCTGGCTTCGTTAGACTTCATGGTTGATAATTCACATACTCGAATGTAAAGATTCCAATGTTGCAATGCATTTTAGTTTAAAAAAATTTATACGGTATTAATGTACTGGGTATCTTCAGCAGATTTTTTTTAATCATGAAACATGTCATTTTTAAGTATCTAAAAGCGATGCGTTTGTTTTTTTTTCCGAGTGGAAGACACAGATCATTGGAATCTCCAGTAAAACAGCAACAGGCTGTGACTGCACGGGTTTATCTTTGTATCAGAAAAGTATACCATCTGTTCATGTGTTAAAAAAAGCAATAAAATATTAAAATGTACAAGAGTGGTACGTTTCTAATTTCACCGTATCGCATACACAGAACTGTTGAAAAGAAACGGGGAATTCTCCGACTGAAACACTAGACTCGTAAATCAACCAAACTTTTCAGATTATGTGTTTAACAGCACAACTGTTTACCGTAACTCAGCAGACAAACTGGCAATTGATATCTAGAACACTAGAAATTATAGGAATCCCGTAAGGATAAACCTCTGTTTTTTTTTGTTTTTTTTTTTTGTTTTGTTTTTTTTTTTGACAGGTGATCTAAAAGCTCGCCGGTACTTCACGTAGCTTAGAAACATCGTGAAACCATCGACTGTTTTACAGAGGAAAAAAAATGGCCGAGAACTCGAGTTTATAATAAACCGTATCTTTTCCACAGCTGACTTGGTCAACTGCAGACAAAAGCTCACAGAAACAAACTGCATGTATTAAAAAGACAACTTTATCGATATATCACAAGGCTTATATGCTCACTACATTAAGAATAAACTCGCTTATTTTGCCCGCTTAGACACCACTTTATGTTGTGCTTGAACAAACATGTAGCAATACTGTACTACCTTGCGCAAAAAAGATGAGAAGATTGTAAATTTTTCCCCAGAAATCTCGCGTACATTCACGGGAACTAAAGAAGGAAACGGTTAATCCCAAATTATAATAAAACAGTTGAATTTTCCCCCAACCCTTTCAATGTGTTATCCATTCAAGAAAAAAAAAGAAATGCAGTTCAACGTCATTACAACAACATCAGTTGTAACGACACAGAGCCTAAAATGGGGCTTCCTGCTGGTATTTCATTTTCCCTGTATCTGCCGTTATGGCACATGCGTTAAAACGTCATAATTTCTCTGCCCTGGAAATGATGTAAACAGAGGTAATACTGTACACAAAAGGCGGTACATCTATTAGGAACGAACGTGTAACTGAAACCAATGCACAGAAAAAAAATCAAAGAAAACAAAATAAAAAGTTGAAACAGAAACAAACCAGTAAAATAAAAACAATATATAATGAAAAGTGTCGTTTTACTCTACTTCAATCTGTTTTTATGTAAATAGGAATTTAAGCGCCACCACAAAAATATCTGAAGGGATTTTACGATTGACCGGTAAGTACACAACTGAACTCAGTCCCTTTTACATGAAAGTTGAATCATGAACGCACCGAAGAGATATGAAGAACGTAACGTTCCAGAATCTTCATTCCGAGCTTTCCATTAATAATAATTCTGAAAATTCAGCCAACCATGGGCTACGAAAGTTCTCAGCGCAGCCCACCGAGTTGTACAATTTCTGGAGCATTTCGTGTAGTTATGGACTACTTCTATCCCGGTTTTAGTTTAATTTCATCCCCTCCCTTTCCTTCCATTTCAAGCCTGAAGCTATTTAATCGAAAAGCAGCCATCTGATTGGCAACAGCATATCACGAAGAGGTGGGGGGGGGGGGGGGGAGGGGGAGGGGCAAACAGGTGGTAAGGAAAAGGGGCACGTGGTGTCAATTTAGAATTAATTTTAAAACGCTTTGTTGTGATGTACAACGGAAACAGGCTTACGGTTCTAAAATATCCTTTTTCAAAATATCCTTTTCTTTTTGCATACTGACAAACTCAGGAACGACAGACAAAACATGACTGAACTCCGTACACAAATCAAAACAGATATAGTTTTAAAAAATTATACATCAGCTAAACAAATTTCATGAAGAATTTTGAATTTTTTGTAATCATTTTTAGGAGGAAACTAACGTTACAAATCAAAGTAAAATTAACATGTGTTTCATTTTTCAGGAGCAACAATTCCTCATTTAAACCGTGTTGACAAGTCGGAAAGGCATCTAAGCGAATTTCGCCTCACTGCTTAATATTGGCCGAGGTTTGAATCGCGGGTGAAAATGGAAAGTCCTATGAAGCTACAACTTTATGTTATTGGCCTCCGGGGTTCTCTTTGTCTGAAAATTAGAAAGAAAGTACCAGGTTACCCAAATGTAAACGATGATCGAAAAGAAAAACAGACAGAGCCTTGGAACAAATTCAATGCATTAACCTCGCAAAATCCAACCCTTAAATCATAAATATGAGTTGACAGAATTAAAACACCTTAGGCAAACTTTAATACCCATGCAAAGATAAAGGCAATTGCGCTACGACAGTACGTCATTTGGTAAACAATTTTACCTTTCAAATAAGAGGAAAAAGAACACTCTAAAATATATAATAACGGTGTTGGAAGCACGAAACATTAAAAGTACTTTGATCTACAGCAAAAATACAGTCCAGCTTTAAGTGGTTACACGCCATTTGCCAGTACGATCGGTTCGGGATTTATCCGAATGGCCTGTTATTTGTTGGGGATTTAAAGAGATCTTTGCTGGACTCACCGTTGCTGTCGGGATTCTGTTCAGGATTTCCCTCCTGGGGTCTTCCTGCTTGGCCCATGCTCTGTCGTAACTGGTCCACTAGTTCCGGATTTTGTTCACTCATCTGTTGTGCAAATTGTTGTCCCCTGAAATGTACACAGCATATTCTTTGATAACGCCCGGAGACACAAGGAAAGCAACAAATTGTCCGACTTTTCTACCCCCTTCCTTATGTACGAAAATATTTATCACACCACCCATTAACCATAATATAGCGCACACAAAGTCTCACCCCCCCCCCCCCCCTCCGTTCGTTGCGTACGTACTTGAAGATTCGCCCCTTGATACTCAAGCGGTGTGAAAGACAGCAATCCCTTTAAACCTTATCAGAACAATGTTTGAAAATGTGAAAGTATTTCACTACACTGTAAACTTTCAAAGAGCACTTGATAAAAAAAAACGATGCTATTTAATTCCGTTATCCTTTACAACATAGAACGAATGGAAGTGAATCAACCTGAACATATGATTACACGCGATTAAGAACACTCACACATGTAATAAATTGCCTATATCTGGCGCACTTCCTTCCTCTCCTTGCATACCACTCATAAGATTAGACATCCTGAAATTGGCGCCACCAAATATAGCTATAAGCAATCTTGTAAACATTATGGCTTCACAGAGTAACATCTATTCCAATGCATTACCTTCTACCGTGTCAATGACAATTTCCTTGCAATGCGCCATTTCATTTGTAATTTTTTTTTCGATTTATTGTTAGTAGATTTATTAATTTTGATATTATCTGTTTACTTATTTATTTGCACATTTACAAAATTCCACATTTAACAGGTGTAGTTATTTCTTAAATGTTGAGAAGTGCCACCGAAGACAATGTATTCATTCAAAGTCACAATCTCAATTTCTTCGAAACATAGTTACAGATCATTGTCACAAAAAAAAATAAAAATATTCACTAAAATATTACTCTGAACTGTGCTAAATTTTGACACGTCATTTCATTGAAAAAAAAAAAAACAACAAATGAATAAGAAAAATGGATTCTAGTAAAAACTTACATTTGTTGCATTTGTGGATTCTGCATCATTTGCGTAGCCTGCAAGAAAAAGGATCCTTAATCCTTGACGTTTTAGTTCCAACATTTTCACATCCAAATTTTCAAATTGCCTTTACATCAGTATCATAATCCAACAGATTCTAGCTTATTGATAAATTGATTTCAACATTCAGAGAAGCTAACACACAATGGCGAATTCTTTTGGAAAACATGCTTATTCAAACAGGTAGGCATTGATTTTGTTATTAGAAATATCGATTTGCACCTGACATGATTGAAAGTAAACCATTGTATCTACAGAGGGAGAGAGGAAGAGGGACTGACCGGTATAATTAATGTATCACAAGTTGTTCACAATTATAGCTTCAGTATGCCAAAACGAGATGCCTGGAATATAACTTTCTTTGAGGAACATGTAACATTTAGAAAGCACCCCTAACAGCGGAACCCGTCCACAGTCACGTACGTCCATATCGTTCAAAGTATTGCACTTCGGAGCATTTATAAGCAAAGAAAAAAACATTTCCACTGTCATTTCATAGAAATCAGTCAATTTTTTCTTCTAGACGAGTCGCTGAAGCGTCTGTGAGAAAAACACCCTCATGCTAAAATAATGTGATGGGCACACCACCGGGGCTTTTAAAATAAGTCAAGATGGCAAAACTTAAAAAAAAGGTCAGTTGGGTTTAAGAAATGGGAATGAAACCACTTACCATATTCAGGAGAGCCGGATTATTTAGCATTTGCGCAAAATTCATTCCTCCTAAGCCGGCACCGGCACCAAACCCTGGCATTGACGGTAAGTCGCCCGGCAGCCCACTCTACAAATAAATCGCCTCAACAGTCACGATCGGAATGCTTGACCTTTGCGCATTTTAGCCACAGTTGCTTCTTTTATTCTAGTATTGTGCGTACGATATGGTATCTTCAGACCAAACGGACCGTGCTGCGATCATATCCTGTATGAGTCAAGATCAGTCTTTCTGCAAGAGGAGCACTTCTCACAAAAATCATAACGCGCGCTGTTTTTTTTTTTTTTGTGGATTTTTTTTAACATTATTATTCTTTTCTATTTCTTTTCTGGTGTTGGGTGGGGAGGGGGGGGGGGGGGAGGTCGATAAAAAGGATGCTTTCATCATTCTTCCGACCCAAGTCTCGCTAGCGAGACTTCTCTAAGTATCACATACCCCTTGTTCAGCCAATTTTTGTTCGGCTACTTCTAAATTCTTTTTATAGCTCTCATTGCTGGGATCCAGTTCTAAGGCACGCTCAAAACTCTGCTTGGCATCGCCATATTGACTAAGGGCGGAGTGCGCCAGCCTACATAAGCCACAAAACACGCACTTAGTCATCGGCGCATATGCTGTTGTTTTCTCTCTGTCTTAAACTTAATCAATAGTTTAAAAGTATAATGGATATGGAAATCGATACCTATTAAATTTAATGAGATGACATTCCATGTTCAGAAAGCTCGGAAAATAGTTTTGTAAATGAAAGAACTGGTTTCTTGAAAACTACAATAATCATCTTAAAATGTCACAGGCTTATGAAATTAGCTTTGTTTACAAAGAGATAAATTGTATGTGCACTTCACCCCTTTCTTCCGTAAGCTTTGCTGTATTTTGGATCTATCGTTAGAGCCTCCAGGCAGTCTTCTAACGCCCTCTCGTGATTGTTCATTTTACTGTAAGCCGCCGCTCTTAAACAATATGTTCACACAGTTCAGCCATACTGCATTTAAAACACCTGTTGCACTAACAGTTTTTACTGAAATAAGGTGGGCGCAACTTCACTAAAGCGATCACACACCTTCATAATGAAGATAATCTGAGTGCTAACTGGGGTTCTTACAAGTTTATTTCACTATACTTTTATGTAAAAGTACAATTTTTACACCTAGCGTTCCTTTTACTACCTTTTTCCACAAAACCCAAATAGTAAATGTCAAGAATCAAAGATCACTCGAAAGTGGTTCTAACTCCGGGTGTGGTGTTATTTCTGAGGTTCCAGTTTACAAAGCTCCCAATGGAAAAGCTCAGACCATGTCCACGGACGTTTTTTTTTCTTTCTTTGGTTATACAGTTCGGTTCTATAGATTACTACAACAGCGTACGGTGTCACCTCTCGATTACCTGTTGCAGTAATATACAGCATTTGTGTGATCTATTTCTATAGCTTTTGTGTACTGTTCAATCGCCCCGGAAAAATTCTCATATTTCATCAAATCGTTACCTACAACAGCAACAGTAAGAGATGGCATAACGCGTTGGAAGCATCGTTTCGTTTTACCTCACTTTCTCCCATATCTCGACCTGATGTGCTTCCGAATGTTCTTCCCACATAAAGTGTGCAAAACATTTGAGGCACTTCAAACAACGCAACATATACAGGGATCTTTAAGATATGAATACACCATAATGATTTTTATCTTAAAAAAAATTCATGGTCAAGAAAACAATGTTGAAATGCATTGAAGTATTATGAGCCAGTTCAAGTCCTTATACACTGCTGTCGTGAATATATGTTACAGTTGCTCTAGGATGTCACTGCAAATTTCAATGATTGTGAAGTTACTGGTTGATTCAGTGACACTGAAAAGCCACTAAAAACTTTAGCGACTTTTAAAGTCACTGATTTTAAACTTTCAAACATTTGACAGATTCACTGAAATGAGCTTGACTTTATCGTTCAGTTGATCATTGTTTACTGTGTGTAAAACGATTGTGTGTAAACAATTCAAACTCAGTAAATTACTCTGGGGTGAGATCTGAGAACTGCAACTCGCGACTGCAATTGTATCAAGCTGCTCTAGGAAGTGTCGTTATTACTTTTAAATCAAAGAAACGTAATTCTCCTCAAACTCATTTCAATGAATCTGTCAAATTTTGGAGGCTTAAAATCAGTGACTTTATAAATAAATGCGCCCCTGGAACTACTTTCCGCTCACCGTCCGCCTTGTGTTTGTCGGCTTTTGCCTTTTCTTCCGCACTTACTTCTTTAGGTTTATTTTCTTGTAACTGAAACACGGCAAATGACATCTTATTTATATTTTAAATATTGTCTTAATTGTTCACTATTAGTTTCAGTAATATATTTAAAATCAGAATTTTTCATAGAACAATTGTAGATGTTGCTTTGAGACGTAACACAAAATGTGAACGAAGCTTTTGTGTGGAATCTCTGCCTTCAGTTCCACGCCAGCAACTCTCGTGTTTACAAACAGAAAAACACCGTTTTAAAAGCAGTAAAAGCAAGATAATAACTCCAGCAACAACCTTTGACCTATCCTTGGCACATTAATCCCTAAGAAATGGAATTGACTAATAAATGACGATGGACAAAATAAGCGAATGAATATTACTACAGTAGTGGACACTCAACAGTCAACAAACCCACCCTGCACTTAATATGTATGCAATACCTGCAGCGAATGTCGTGCTTACCTTTATTTCCAGACCAGTTTTGAATATTTCTGGCAGAGTGGCTGGCATAGGATATTTAGCTTTAACCATAGGATCACTTGAAAATATACCATAGACATTTTCCAAACACTGAACGCCAACTGTAAAGAAACATAGATTAATGAAAACAAATGACTTGCATAAACGGAATTCTTTTAAATTGTATCTATTCTCAGTGACTGAAGAGAAATCGTACATCCATGACACATTACAACAAGCGATGAAACAAAGACAACAGTAGAATGTACTATCATTTAAAGCGTTAAAGACTAAGAATAGTTACGAGCTAAATCGTCACGCAGTCTTTTGTCCTGTTGTGTGTACGTTGACTCACAAGATAAACTTAGTGTCCACTGGTGCGCTTTTGTTCTTAGGTACAGTAGAGCTAATTTGGGGAAAATGTATTTGCTGTATGAACAATTTACATGCTTTTTACCAACATTTACAAATCTACATTTAAGGTTACGTTCGCCGTCTTAAGGCTATAGTCTTAAACCGAACAGCTTAATTTAACTTAAGCTGGTATCAGTCTTGATCCAAACCTGTATCACACTTGTATAAAACTGACCTTCTAAAGACTCTTTGGCATCTGGTGTCATATCACTTCTCAAGAGTTCTTGTTCAAGAAACCGCATCATAGCAAAGACGAGATGGTTATTATCGTCACCCATCCTGTGCTGATCTATGACAACAAAAGTTGCACGCTTCAAACATTTGAAAATTTTGACCCTTTTTTAAGAAGGTTCCATTTGCTTAATTGTTCAATTTTAAAAGTACTACAACGTTGTACATTTCAATACACGAGCAATCAGTGACTGCAAGACTCCCTCGGTCAAATTTCGGACCCGTGAAATAGCACTGATGCTAATACGAGTATCTGACGTTAATTTTAGGTATTAAATCGACCTTCAAAGCATAACGAAGTGAGATTAATGCTGCTGAAAAATTCAATAAAATTCAGAAATACTCTTCACGATAAAATAGAAATAACATGAAAAGCAAAAAAAATACAATAAAAAAATTTTAAAAAAAATAACACGAAAAGCAAAAACGCCCAAGCGAGACATTTAGCCGTGTCCAGTGTATGTTTTTCTCAATAAATTGCAGTCAACCTACAGCCCCGAATCTTGACCTTAACTCCTATGTAACATCTTTAATATTGAAGCCAGACTCGGTCTAGCAGAAAGGACCTGCTTCTTGAAGCTACCTTGCAAAGCACAGAGCCATTCGCACTGACATGAATGGTTTCAAATTCGTACCACCACTGTTATCTTTGTAACACTCCCTCTCCCCATCACACCCACAAAAAAAAAAACTCTTCGCACTGTAGGAAATTTAATGCAGTGATCACAAACACACAAAACGAACCCCTACAAAAGCAACTAAAGCATGCCAAATTTGATACGATATTACATGCACTAGTTTGCTGATGTGCTAATGTTGGAATGGGTATCCAGACAGAAGGGCCTTGGACAAAAGGGCCTTGGACATAAGGGCCTTTCCCAAAACGGCCTTTCCCAAAAAGGCCTTTCCCAAAACGGCCCTAAATGAAAAGTTGGACAAAAGGGCCTTGAGAATTTTTTCTAGGATCTTGAGTTTTA
Source organism: Protula sp. h YS-2021 (assembly GCA_949752745.1). Taxonomy (NCBI): domain Eukaryota; kingdom Metazoa; phylum Annelida; class Polychaeta; order Sabellida; family Serpulidae; genus Protula; species Protula sp. h YS-2021. Next base: position 72,555,810 of record OX457026.1, read on the forward strand.
ATTATTTAATAAAATATGCAATAAAATAAAAAATAAAAAACAGGCTTCATTGTGTTTTTAAAGATAACTGCCTTGATGTTTTGTTTCAATTACTCCCCATCACTGAAATTTCCGAAGCACAGTGCCACAGGTTAATCCCTGTTTGTACCAATCAGTGCCTTGATGTTTTACTCATTGTATAGACTGTTTTAATTACTTCGCATCACTGTGCCAGATTTCGGAGTCATTTTGCCACAAAAGATAATCTCTGTCCTTTGTTTTGTTTCTCTGCACTGTGCTGTTTAAACACACGCGCTAAGCCAGATGATGTTGGCGTGTCAGTGTCTTGCCGATATATGAGTTCTGAATTTGAAGTCTTTATTTGAACTGTGACCAACAGCAATGGACACAAGACAAAGTAATAAATGACAGCCAAAAATTTATCTGAATCAGGCAAAAAATCAATAAACTTTGTTTTTGGAGTTGTTATTTTATCACACAAAAAATAAAAATAATTTTGAGAACCATATCCAAAAAAAATTCTCAAGGCCCTTTTGTCTAACTTTTCATTTCGGGCCATTTTGGGAAAGGCCCTTTTGGAAAAGGCCGTTTTGGGAAAGGCCCTTATGTCCAAGGCCCTTTTGTCCAGGGCCCTTCTGTCCCGGATTCGTTGGAATGAGTATGCTTTGGTATGCAAAAGTATGCTTTTCTTTGCATTTTGTACGACTTGATGATTGTCTTGGTTTATGCGTCTTTCTCGAAACGTGCTTTTGTATGCTTTCGTACGTTTTATAGGCTTTTGAACGAACTAGAGTAAAACATTCAAAATTTGTCAGACACTGGCAATGTACGTGAAACGTACAATAGCATAAAGCAAGCCAATGGGCCATCAATTAACAAAACAGCACTCCGGAAGTGTTTAAGTCGAAAGAACAAACAACTGGATAGACGGTGCGAGGACTTTCGCGAATGTGTAGCGCAGACAGCAACCTACCACACAGAGCTGGAAAAAATTAGATTTAAAAAAAAATCATGATTTTTTTTAATTTAAATATGATTTTTAAAATTTTGTTATTTAAATCAATCCTACAACCCCCCAAAAAAAACACAAAATATAAAAAAAACACATTTTTAACAGTTTATTTAAGACTCATTACACTCTCTTGTAAGACATTTCTAAACACATTTACAGTTCACAAAATAGGTGTTATTGAGTGATCGGTAGCAAAACGCCAGTTTTCCAGGATTTCCGCGCCGAGGCTTTCCACTCAGCCTTTTCCGCTCGACGCGTAACACTAATCCTTTGTTTTCAAGCACACGCGGTTGAGACGAAAGACCGAAGAACGTTTCAGATATCGATGCTACCGGCAGTTTCTGAAGATTAGTTGCGCGATTACATACGAACTCCAGGGTACTTGCACAAACGGTTTTAATAGTACAAAGCGCAAGGCCTTCGTTTCAAACACTACCGCCACTGGCCTGCTTGAAGCGTGCTGTCTGTCGCTAACCCCCCACCCCACCCCCTCGGAGGTTCATGTGCACTAATAAGCGTACGGTATGAGACCCCTTGTTTGAACAAAAGGCGTCTTCAAGTGCCTTCACTGCACACAACCTGCACACATGACACACCTTTAAAAAAAAAAGAAAATACAATGTGTAGAAAAAATCTAAAATCGTGATTTTTTATGCTGATTTAAATCGCGATTTAAATCATGATTTAAATCAACTGATTTAAATCATACCAGCCCTGCTACCAGAGCTTTCGCCTATGGTTGAATCAGACGCAGAATCAACTATCGATGAAATAAGCAGAGCGCCCTATTGGTTGTCAAGTGGTAAAACGACAGGAAAGGATGGTAGTGCAGCGGAGTAGCTAAAATGCTGCAAAGCAACTCTACTGTCAATCCTCCACCATCCGCTACTCAGTGTGGAAGTGTAAGTACGGTGCCGCAGGATATGTCAATGTACAGACCTTGTGATTACTTTTCAATATTGCGGCATATATTCTTTCCCAAGTATATGTTGCTAAGAATGTACAACAGAAAAACTAGAACCGCCAGCGCACGCAAAACATCAATACACAGCCATATATTGTATACTTTCAATTGAGACCTATTTAGTTTCTTGTTTTTGTAAGCGAAAACATACGTCTCCGTGGCCAAATCTTTGGTTATGTATCTTCTAGTATATCTATAAGTACGAGAAAAGGAACAGTCACATTGAAAAATACAACATAATTGGTTAAATTACAAATTGGCTTGTAAGCGGTTTCGCATTGAGACTTTCGGCGAAAAGTTTTTGTTTTTCGACTGAATTCGGTTGGGGTAAAGGTATAAAGAAATGATAGAAAACAAAACTGGAAAAAATTTTGCCACAAACATTCACATGTTGGCTATTAAAGAGGCTGCGTAACATGTAAAATTCAAAAGTCTGCATCTTAGAATTAGAATTTTGATGTTTTCCCTTATCACTTCCTTATACAGGGGCCCCGCGTTAATTCGTACTCTTCGGGACCAAGGAAAAAAGTACGAATTAATCGAGGGTACCAATTAAGCGGGAGTCGAATTTTCGAACGCACAAAAACAGCAACAGGCTCAAATTTGCTGGTTTCAGCAACATTGATTATTTTATCCATATTTTTATCCATGATTCAAGAGTATTTTTGGGGTATACCGAACTCCGTAATGATCTGCGTTCTGGTTTTTGACTCATTGGTTATTTGCTTCAGCAATTTTAACTTAGTCCATGGTGTAGTCATGGTGTTTTCGTTTTGTTGCCATTTTGCAAATTGAATTGTTGAATTGAAAAGTGTTCACAATTTATATTCTCACTCCGGAGCTCGTAGTGTCTAAACTGTCTGTAATAACCAAAATGCATGTTAAGTTTTAGCACAGTACGCGAAGAAACAATGCTCCGGAGTGGTGATGCTATGAAAAGACTGTGTACACTAAGACAGGCAGTGCACGAAGTTGACCGTGTCAGTCACAACACTTGCAACCGAGCATTTATGCCCCACAATGCGTGTTTATTAATCCCTTTTATCTTGCAACGCACGACGCCTGAGCTCCGTTTTGTTTAAACTAAGTGCAAAGTGCCATGTGTTCTACTCTACATTGTTACTAGGCCTGAATAATGGGTGTCACTTTTAGGAGAATTATTCGAGTCCTCGTTAATTCGTATCTTTACACAGGAGTGAACGGGTCCCAAAATCGGGACCAGCGAAACCGGTACGAATTAGCCGGGGGACCGAATTAACCGAGGACGAATTAACGTGGGGCCCCTGTAACTTAACCCAAAAATGCAGTCGCAACGACACCTCCATCGGAAATATCCGAAAATACGAACTGGCTTATCAGCTGCAGAAGATTGTCAATTCTTTTGAAAAGAATGTCACAGTGAATTGCTTCTAATTTGCATACGACTATAAACTTGGAATTACCACTACAAACGCTGTTTTCCTGTTTTCACATCAAAACAACGCATTTTAGTTCTGCCAATATCGATCGATGTGCTTATCAATTTCATTTTTTTTTCTCGCTTGTTCGAATACAGGGGTGGCTGCCACTTACCGGCCAGCTCCAAGAAGCAGCACGCTACAGGGTTTCCACGCATCGCTTCAAGTCCTCGCTATATAACGATATGCAACTCAACTGCAGTCGCTTTGAGGCATCTATGTGGCTACTTTGTGCGAAATTTAACGACCCACAATGACCATATAGGGTTCGGTTATGTATATTCTATAATATATTGCGTAGTGTTAAAATGCCCAGTATCAATTGCATGCATGGTTTGTCTAATAATAATGATTGGTTTAATACGTAGTATATTTGGACATTGTAAACTCTGGGCTAATGAATTATGTGAAGCGCTTCGGAATAAAGGGCTATATAAGAACCAGCTAGTATTATTATTATTATTTTATTGGCATTTGCTAAAGGCCCCCAAAGTACAACGGCAATGAAATACAATTTCTGTGTTACGCTTTCTTTAAAAGAATATAATACGGAAATAACCACAAATTTCCCGCAATAACTGACATCTGTTTGCATACAGTGAGCACAGTTTATAACGTGAAAAAAAGTAAATAATTTTTGCAATTATCCACCAAAAAACTTTCGATCCGATATTTCAAAAAGGGAAGAAATTAAAAGCTAAATATTGCGGGTTTACAAAGTAAATTTAAACCTACCGCTGCATCTACCAACTACTTCGGTATATACTCTACAGATAGTCTATAACCCCTTTATTTAAACTTTTGGTCACTTGACTTTGGTCACATGACATTTAAAGGCGGTAATGTAAATAAACATTTGGCAGGTGAGTGCGGAAGCTAACTTTTCTGTACGTTTAAGAAGAAATAAAAGATATAGAGCTCATGGGCATGAACTTTCTGTAAATGTTTGAATGACGACTGGTGTGCAGGATTCGTGCCTCAGAACATGTGAAGTTGACCCCTATTAGCGGGACAATGGAAGGTTTCGTAGGTTTGATAGAAAAATATACGAAGTTATAAGCCTAATCACATTTTTGGGTGTTTCGAATAAAACGCACAAGAATTTGGAATTTCGAATGCAAGGGAACCGGGCAAAAATGAAAGAAATGACAAAAGACATACAAGTACAGCAAAATCAGCTCTTACTCAGAACAGTTAAGAAATTGAAACTGAAAACTAGTTAAAACTTTTGATAAAATTTAAAATGACATACGGGTTGATTAAACACGATTACTCCTTGACATTTGAGCGAAATGTCCTTATCACTTCTTTCATTTTTACCCGGTTAGTTTGTATTTGAAACGTAGGATATTTGCGCATTTTATTGGGAACGCCTAAAGTGTGATTAGGCTTACAGAAGTCTCAGGTGACTCGAAGCTCTCTACCGGTGAGACCACCCCACCGAAAAATCAAATCTAGGTCTCCATGACATTTGAACACGAATGCGCCTGTATCGTAGAATTCTCGAAGGTATTACACCCATCAGTTATTCAATATGTAAAGAGAACTTTCTCATCCCATCACCTAGTCCCAGCGGACCCTTTCTATCTTCGTAGGACATAGGTAGACCGCAAGAGTCATCTAGGACTACCCATCACCAAGTGTGAAAGGAAAATGCCAGTGATTTTACCAGCAGGTTGTACAGCATTTGTACATCGCACATAAAATGTGATAATAAATTTTTCACACATTTTTTATTTGTTTCCTCAAATGACCATTGTGCACGCGAAACCGTGAACCGGCTTATTTGCTGACACAGGCTGCATGAACCTGGTTTTCTTTTACCAGTAGTAAGTGGAAAATCGTTTGGATCTGCGTACTTATTCTATTTCAGTGCTATACAACGCTTGGATGATGGGCTTATTGCAGCGGCGTTTGGGGTAGAGGCAAGTAAGTAATTATTCAGCGATATGCAATTTCATAACTCACATTTCCCAATTCTTGTTCCACCTGTTTCACTTTTACTTAACCCTGGCTATAAAGCGAGCGGCCTCACTAATAATTTTATTTAGCCGGTCAGAAGACTTTTCACACTCATATCAAAACTTATACAGAGAAAAAAACGAGCGGTTTAATTAAAAGTATGCAAAAAAGAAAGGTGATATCATTTTCCATATAAAATGAGTTACCATAGAAAGTTGCTTTAAACACAAGCCAAAATCTTTGTCAGCGCAGGGAGTCGAAAGAATTTCTGGAGGTATGCTATTTTATTCCGTTTTTGTTCAATAGCCAACCTCTTTGGAAGTTCGGTCTGTTATGCATACCATCTCTTTACTTTGACTATAAATAATTAGATTAACAAAGCAATATTGAATACAGAAGCTCAAACGATTTAATATTTAAATTAACGTAAATATAATCTATCAATTTCATAGTTGATAACCAGTAAAATACCATCGAAGTGATCATTCATTCTTTCGCTGTTTCCTTCATCACCATCACATTTCCCCTTTTATACCACAAATTTAGAGAGAAACATTCTACATATTTCATCACATAAAAACAGCACATATTCAAACTTCCTTGAAAGAAAAAAGTTTGATTTTTACAACAGTCTTTCATAATTATAACAACGTTTTAACCAAGTTAAAAAGTTAACAATCCTTTGTTAATTCAAAGCACTCAGTATCAAATAAACCGACCAGTTATTCTTGTCTAGCCTAAAAATATTAAGTTTTAAATTTAATGATGATTTTATTGTTAGGTTATGAGCCTCAGTACACGTATTAATAACACATATTCAAACTTCCTTGAAAGAAAAAAGTTTTATTTTTACAACAGTTTTCCATAATTATAACAACGTTTTAACCAAGTTAAAAAGTTAACAATCCTTTGTTAATTCAAAGCACTCATTGTCAAATAGACCGACCAGTTGTTCTTGTCTAGCCTAAAATATTAAGTTTTAAATTTAATAATGATTTTATTGTTAGGTAATGAGCCTCATTACACGTATTGATAGTGTAACTTTCATTCTGCACATTTTAATGAACCTCTACAGTTTGTTAAAAAGTCCTTAGCATTCTTGAAAATATTGTCTCTTCTTGCAACTCAAAAACATTCTGAAAAACACTTTTCATTGACCCAACAGTTTTCCATAATTATAACAACGTTTTAACCAAGTTAAAAAGTTAACAATCCTTTGTTAATTCAAAGCACTCATTGTCAAATAGACCGACCAGTTGTTCTTGTCTAGCCTAAAATATTAAGTTTTAAATTTATTAATGATTTTATTGTTAGGTAATGAGCCTCATTACACGTATTGATAGTGTAACTTTCATTCTGCACATTTTAATGAACCTCTACAGTTTGTTAAAAAGTCCTTAGCATTCTTGAAAATATTGTCTCTTCTTGCAACTCAAAAACATTCTGAAAAACACTTTTCATTGACCCATACAAGTCGTTGATGTAAAAAAGCTGTTCTCTGATGAGATCTATCTGTTATGTATAAATACTGAGCGGATGATATTTCTATCTATCTATCCGTACTGTGCATCATCAGTGTTGAGTATTCTCGCATAATGGTGAAAAAGGTCAACATGAGTGTCCAAGTCACTTAAATCTATATTTTAGTGACTTTTAAAAGTGATTCCTTTTCTTTATGAGCACTATTTTGCCCTGAATCTCCAGTTTGTCAGGGGAGTAAAAAGGTGTTATACACAACACAGCGAACCGCCACAAAGGTCGGCTGTTAGACAACAACAGTAGTATGATAATGAGAGTTCTACCACACTTTGTGACGTCATACTGTCTGGAAGTGACGTCATCATGTCTGGAAGTGACGTCATCATGTCTGGACCGGAAGTGACGTCATCATGTCTGGACCGGAAGTGACGTCATCATGTCTGGACCGGAAGTGACGTCATCATGTCTGGACCGGAAGTCATGATAAGCGTTAGGATAGGCGCGACCATCTGTGACGTCATCATGACGTCATACTGAGATGATGCTGTCTGGAGCGAAAGTGGTTTGGCCGAGTCAATCAACATGAAGCCAATGAACTCGACCTGTCAATCAGTGTAACCATGGCAACAGACCCTAAAAAGCCACGACCCCCCCCCCCTCGAAATTGTGATTTTTGCATATTTATCCGTTTCAGACGATTCTGAACATTTTTCATTTTTTCGACCCCCCCCCCCCCTCGAAATTGTGATTTTTGCATATTTATCCGTTTCAGACGATTCTGAACATTTTTCATTTTTTCGACCCCCCCCCCCCCCTCGAAATTGTGATTTTTGCATATTTATCCGTTTCAGACGATTCTGAACATTTTTCATTTTTTCGACCCCCCCCCCCCCTCGAAATTGTGATTTTTGCATATTTATCCGTTTCAGACGATTCTGAACATTTTTCATTTTTTCGACCCCCCCCCCCTCCTCGAAATTGTGATTTTTGCATATTTATCCGTTTCAGACGATTCTGAACATTTTTTCATTTTTTCGACCCCCCCCCCCCCCTAGGCGAGCAACATTCTGTCAAGTCAGCTTCAGTTCCATCAGAGGGGTATATAAGGGATGAGCATACAGCAGTGACAGTCATTTCGGTGAGTGGAGCAAGGAAGTACAAGTTGTAGAACTACAATTGGATCACATCAGATCAAGGGATGGCATCCAGTGACAACTATTTCGGTAAGTGTTTATTGAAACTTTATAAATAAAAAGTGAACTTTGTAAACAAACTTTAGTTATTTGCATAATTGAAACTTTGCAAACAAACTGTGTAAACAAACTTTATAAACAAACTTTATAAATAAACTTTGTAAACAAACTTTGTAAACAAACTTTGTAAACAAACTTTGTAAATAAACTTTATAAACAAAATTTGTAAACAAACTTTGTAAGCAAACTTTGTAAACAAACTTTGTAAACAAACTTTATAAATAAAATTTGTAAACAAACTTTATAAACAAACTTTATAAACAAAATTTGTAAACAAACTTTATAAACAAAATTTGTAAACAAACTTTGTAAACAAACTTTGGTTATTTGCTTAATTGAAACTTTGTAAAACAATACCTTTCGTTATACTTGGTCGATTTATATGAAAATTTCACCATTTGATTCAGTTTTATGTAAAGTTTTGTTATAAAGTAGTCATAGGCTATTTGCGCAGCTGGCTGTATGCATTTTTACCGCCATTACAGTGCTTCTTCGCGGATGAATACCATTTGGCAGACCATTTAACTTCACCGTCAGTTAACTTCACCGCTAGATGTCTCTGCTGTGTAGCAGTGCAGCTGTACAACTCGACAACTGTAAGTGAGACATTCATATACACAAGTAAAATTCTGCTGAGTCAGCAATTTTTTAACAAAGTTACACACCATATTTTGATTACATGGAAGTAGTATAAAAGCATGAGTGAAACATGTCAACTAGTCAACTAGTAATACATTCTGTCAACAAGTCAACAAGTGGATATTGTGTGACGAGAAAAGACTTGACAATGTCGGCCTTACTTTTTCACAGATGTGTAGAGACCATGGATGACGTCTTCAAAGTGAATTATGCTGACTATGTGTTTTCAAAGCTTCCTGCTTTTGAATCGGATTGGATGCTGCAAGTGAAGAATTTACATCAGCATTGGGAAGCTGTTGGAAAGACCATTCCAAGAGATCGTTTCGTCCGCTCGTTTCTACGTGAATGTGAAGATCTACATTTACCGTTAACTTACGACATTGATTCAGCGTTTATCAACGTGAATACAATTTGGGCAGTTGAGCTCATGTTAGTTGTAGCTGCAAGAATCATTTTACATTATGATGATGATGTTCCATTGAAGACGAATGTATCAGAGCTTGTCCGATTCAACCATGGACGAGTTGAAGTGAATTCAAAACTTTGCAAGTTCTTTGCTGACTCAGCAGATAGTTGGGTATAAAAGGGAGTGAACTCAGCAGAGTGAAGTCATTTCTCAGCAGACAGTTGGAGGGAGTGCATCATCAGTACATTGTAGCAGCCATGGAGAACAAGACAAGCAACGCAACGCAGCGCAGCAGCAGCTTTAAAATTAGTGCTAACTTAACCATTACTGTGGAGCATGGAGAATATGGGCCATTTCTACGCATCACACGTGGAGAGAGATGGTGTGCTTATTCACCATCTTTGTGGAAGATTGTATGCCAAAGCTTGAAAAATTTACGCGACATTGGCTTCAAACTATACTTAACGCAAACGAAGTGGCTTGAAGTCATTTCATACTTGGATATGCGCTATGTGAGTTTTGTGCGCACGTCACGGTTTGAAGGGAAAGAATACACACATCACATCAACATGAATGATGGTGAATGGGAGACACTGCTTCAGGAGATGGACAACATCAACTCAGCCCTATCACCATGTGAGGAATGTCATGACAAGAAAACGATCATCAAGCTGCAAAAGGATGGCCGGATGAAGTTGTCAAAGCTATCCAAGAAAAGGCTGGCTGAAGTTCAGTTGGAGAACATGAACGTACAAAATCAACTTGGACTTACCTGTGACTATTGCGGTGCTTGTGGATATGTGGAGGATTATCATTGCCACTGCCACAAGTATAATTGCAAGTTGTGTGAACCAAGCAACTTCTGCGGCAAGTGTGGAGTACTTAAAGTCAGTGAAGCAAAGTAAAAGCCCACAAGACACTGAAACAAGATGGACGCATGTTTTAAAAATGCTTATATTGACTTGATGATTGCTAAACTTGCTTGCTGTGGCACTCCAGACTATCAACTTTATCATTTGGATGCTTTTTGGGATGTTGTACATCATAGTCTTGATGTGATTGAACTGCATTCAAGATTTCTTGGAGAATGTCATAAAACTGGAATAGAAGAAGATCCTGACTTTGACTTTGATGCTGCACTTTATTCTACTCGCACTGATGTGGAAGTATATTTCACCGTGGTTGATCATTTGAGAGATTGTTGTAAAGAAGAAGAGGAAACCGAGCAGCTTTATCAGGTAAGTTATATAAAACCTTTTTTAATCATGTTTATGACAACATAGTGAATTGTTTCTCAAAGACATAACCATGTTTTTCTTACTAGCAAATTTAGTTTTATGTGAGTGGTTTCAACGTAAACAAAGAAAGAATATGATAGAAGAGGCAGCAAATATATTAAAAGATATTTTATTACAGGAAGAAACCGACATGTCAGAATAAAGAAGCAAAGTCAACATGGAGAATCTTGTACTATTCAGCGGTCATAAGGACGTTCTTTCAAATATGTTTCCAACACGACTTGAAAAGTATGGACATGTGTTCAACTCAAGTGAAGCTTTGTATCAATATGAGAAAGCAGTGTTTCATCACCGTCCAGATATTGCTTCAGCCATTGTGTCATCCAGAAATGGATATGAAGCGAAACGTATTGCTAAAGGGATAAAACCATGTCCTTTATGGCATACAGTGAAGAGAAGCAAAATGCAAGATGTTTTACAAGTCAAACTGGATCAGTGTGTATTGTTTCGCAATAAGTTGAAAGAATGTAAAGACAAAACTTTAGTTGAAGCAACGTATGATCATTGGTGGGGAGCTGGTGTGAAACATGTGTCATCTGAATATCCTGGTCAGAATATTATGGGAAAGTTGTTAGAAATGTTGTGTGAGGGTTAGAGACTTTTTCATTTGCTTGCCAACCGTCATGGTGTGCAGACGTGTGGACATGTAAATTTGAAGTATGTTTAACTTGTGTTGCATTGATTCAAGACTGCACAATGGCGGACATGACACTGAGACAATATATTGTGCAAAAAGCTTATTGTGAAGAAATGTTATCCGCTGTAAAAAAGTTTGCCTATTTAGTCTGTCCTGCTTGTCAACATGAAGAGTGTCAAGAACATACTTGTCATGCTGCATCTGTTTATACATATTGGAATGAAGCTAAATATTACATGCATTTAGATAAAGTGTTAGAGAATGCAAATCAACGTTGTGAGAAATATGGTGTAGATGCTATTACATTGGATGAACTCAGTCATTGGTTAGTGTTCATTGAAGACCAATGGTCTCCAGTGATTCATACCATTGTATCTATACTTGATTTGTAAAAAACTTGTTAGTTAAGTTATAAATGCATGTTAGTTAAGTGATGTTGGTTGAGTTATAAAATAAAAGCTGTTCTGTTGAGAAGGTGGTTTTCATTCGGTGTGACCATGTCGACGTGGAAAGACTACTTGACTGATATTTACTTCAAACCTGGACAGCCTGGAGCATTTGCTGGTCCTTACAAACTGTATCACATCTTACGAAAACATAATCAACCAGTCACACAGTCACAAGTGAAGAAATGGTTGCAGGATCAAGATGCTTTCAGTTTACTCCAACCTGTCAAATACAGGTTCAAAAGACAACGTGTCATTACACGTGGTATTGATGACATGTGGGATATTGATTTGGCTGATATGGGAAACATAGCTCCCTATAATGATGACATACGCTTTTTACTCATTGTCATTGATGTGTTTTCCAAATATGTCTGGGTACAGCCAATACCTAATAAATCACATACCAGCGTCATACAAGCTTTCCAAAAGATTTTTCATGACACACGACGAAGACCGCGAACTCTAAGGTCTGATAAAGGAACAGAATTTAAAAACAGATGGGTAAAAGCATTTTTGAAGAAAGAAGGCATTCATGCTTATACCACAAAGAATGAAACCAAAGCCAACTTTGCTGAAAGAGTCATTCGTACTCTGAAGGGAATGATGTATCGGTATTTTCTACATAATCAAACTTACCGTTACTTAGACATTCTTCCAGACTTGGTGTACAATTACAACCATAGACCTCATGGTTCTCTTCCTAATAAATATGCTCCAGCCGAGATTCGTAAAGACAACGAATCAAAAGTGTGGAAGTATATGTATGTTGACAAACTGAAATTGAAACCGAAGAAGAAGAAGAAGTACAAATTTAACATTGGTGATCATGTTCGCATTTCTCACATTAAATATGTGTTTCAACGGGATTATCACATCAAATGGACGCAAGAAGTCTTCATTGTCACACATCGTTGTAAGAAGCAAGGAATACATTTATATCGTGTGAAAGACTTTTTAGACGAAGATATTGATGGTCATTTCTATGAAGAAGAACTGCAGAAAGTGACCAAAGATATTGAATCTATTTATAGAATTGAAAAAGTCTTGAAAACACGTAAAAGACGAGGAGGAGGTGTGAAAGAATTATTTGTCAAGTGGTTAGGTTGGCCAAACAAGTTTAACAGTTGGGTGAAAGAAACAGACATTCAACAATGAAGCATCCATTTACATGTTTAGTCTCTGGACCTACAGGCAGTGGCAAAACGTCTCTGGTGAAGGAAATTCTAGAACAAAAGTTGATTCAACCCTCTCCAAAAAGCATTTTATGGCTCTATGCAGCAGATCAGCCTTTGTACAAGGGAATGAAAGGCGTGGAATTTTACCAAGGCATTCCAGATGACATTGAAGAGCGTTTTAACCCGAAGAAACCAAACTTACTTATCATTGATGACTTAATGACGAAATGCCATAGTGATGAGCGTATGACACGTCTCTTTAGTGTTGGCAGCAGTCATCAAAATCTAAGCATTATTTTTATTGTGCATAATTTATTCCATCATGGGAAAGAGATGCGAAATATTAGTTTGAATACACATTATATCATTCTGTTTAAAAATCCGAGAGACAGTCAACAAATTAGTACATTGGCGCGGCAAATGTATCCTAGAAGATCTCAATTTCTCATAGAAGCCTATCAAGATGCTACTAGCAAACCTCATGGTTATTTATTCATTGATTTAAAACCAAAGACAAATGATCAACTACGTATTCGTACAGGCATTTTACCAAAAGATACACATTATGTCTATATTGATAAAGCAGTGTATGAACAAGAACCAAGTCATTTGACCATTCGCAGTCAAGATGTCTAAACGTATTCGAGCGAACCAGCCGTTTCTTCATTTGCTTGCACGCAGTGGGCCTAAACGACGTAAATCCTTGCTACAGCAAGCTACAAAGGAGGAATTAACAAGCTTGTTTGAAATTTGTTTGAATATATTGCAAGGACATTTACCCTTAAGCTCAAAACGGTTTAAGGAATTTAAACGTGAACGTCATACGCTTCGTACTCTAGCAGATAAGAAGATATCCCTTCGACGAAAAAAGAAGTTGATTAATCAGAAAGGAGGATTCATTGGAGTTATTGCTAGATTGGCATTGCCCTTGTTAGCCAAACTGCTGTTAAAATGAAACATACGATGAAAATGGTCCTCATTCCTGAATATGAATATAAAATGTTGCTAGAAAAGAAGGGAAAACATGGTGAAATCAAAACGAAAGTGAATAAACTTTTACGTGGGAAACGAACACGTGAAAAGGCTATAGAAATGTCTCAACTTCTTGGCCGTCATTTACGAACAAGTCAGTCTAGACAGCAAAAGCCCTCATCATCATCATCACCACCTGAAAAGCCAGAAAAGTTATTTTTAAGTCATTTTCAACCTATCTATCATGGAAAAATAACACAACTTTTAGCCGAACTGAAGAAATATGGTACAACATGGTCAGAGAAGAATGAACTTGTGTTGAAAACGGGCGATATTATAGCAAATTCCAACATGGTTGATTTGATGAAAGAAGCATTGGTGGCGACAAGAAGAAAAGAACGAGTCAAACCACATGGTTGGCATCCATTTATCCAGGAAATTGTAGATGCGAATATTCCAAAAACAATGTTTAGTAAAAAGACCACTCGTGACGACATTACAACAGAAATGAAACAACGTCAACAAAGACAGTTTCCTGAAGGATGGGAAAATTTTTAACATGGCTGAAAGAGCTATGTTGTTGTTGCCAAGAAGATAAACCAACTATTCCTGTGAAAATAAGATGTACAAGCGCGTGTTGTGAAGGAGAAATAAAAGACCATGTGAATGAGGATGAGATTTGGCATACTTGGTCGAATGGCGCGCGCTATCGTGAAGTATATAGACAACGTCAACGCACCTATACCATTTAGTTCCCATCCATCATGGAGTCGACAAGCTTTTACATTACTTTGCCTAGCAATGCGAGTATGACCTATTATCCCAACAACAAGGCTTCGAATTATCAAATTCGTATGCCTCGAACCATCTATCTGAATGGAAAATATGAAGTGGCTTTAGCTGAAATTCAATATCCACATACATGGACAACGATGAGACAGGGCATGGACTATTCTATTCAGTATCGACAAGAACTATTCGATGATCCTATTCTTAGCACTCTCAATATTCCTTATGGGTACTATAGAACCATACAAGAACTATGTGAGGCAGTCAATGAAGAAGCGACTAATGCTCTGAAACTTACAGAAGCTATTCGACTAAAGTATGATAAAATTAGACGACGTGTGTTTCTATTTCTCGATTATGGCTATGAAGTGTCTTTTTCCACTGGATTAGCTGAGATTTTAGGATTTATCCCAGATCAATGGTATACTGAAACATGTACAGCTGAACATAAAGCGGATGTGAAACAGGGGTTTTATACACTGTATGTGTATTGTAGCATTTGTGAACCACAAGTTGTTGGTGATTATTATGTGCCTTTGCTACGTTCTGTTGGCATACAAGGCCATGATGGTGACATTATCATGAAAACGTACGGCGAACCGCATTATGTTCCTGTAAACACGTCCAAATTTGACGTGATAGAAATGAATATTAAGGACGACACAGGCTATAATGTTCCATTTCAAACTGGAAAGGTGATCTGTAAACTTCATTTTCGACCAAAAGCAATATGAAAGCTTATACACACGATCCGTCTGCATATCGCAACCATTTTCTTCGTCAAGTGGGCGGGGAATTACCAGGATTCAAAGGAGCGCGAATCCAGTATGGCGATGGTATTGGTTCCATACTGGGATCATTGGCTCGCAAAGCTATTCCACTACTTAAGGCTGGGGCTAAGATCGTTGCGCCACATCTTAAGAAGGCTGCAAAGAATGTCGCGAAAGATGTGACGGGTCGAGTAGCAGAACGTGTGTTTGGTGAACAAAAGCGTATGCAACCGACGAAACGTGCCAGAAGACGAAAAACAGCCAGACGGATAACATCAAAATATCGCAAAGATATCTTTTGAAATCATGTCTCTCATTCATAATCATTCGTGTGAATGTAGTCTTTCTCCATTGGAATGGTTTCACGTACCACCAACGCAAACTGCTGTAGAGAAAAGTTATAATGTTGACTATCAACCACTTACAAGCATTAGAGAAGGCGCTCCAATAGAATTCTACATTCCTGCGAGTACAGAAGAATATCTGGATTTAAAGAACAGCAAACTTCATATTGTATGTCGCATTCTAAAGGCTGATGGAACAGCGTGTGGCGCAGATGATAATGTCTCTTGCATCAATGATGTGTTTAATGGGTTATGGTCTAATATTGAATTGTTTCTGAATGATCGTTTGGTTTCGCATAGCAACAATACTCATGGTTATACCAGCATTATCTCTCATCTCATCCATGATTCGGAAGAAAGTCTGCATTCTGAGCGCTCTATGCGTCTCATGTACAAGGATACTGCTGGGTCAATGAATAGTCATGAGGTGAAAAGACCTAATCATGAACAATATGTATCCGGGTTTCATGTCAATGCCGACGGTGGTGACTTGGCTGAGCAAGGCAATAATGGCTTACATCATCGTTATTTGCATACTCGTCTTAGCCGTGATGTTATGCTCGCAGGTGGTTTAAGGATAGATTTGTTTGAGCAGGATCGTTATCTTCCGAATGGCATCAGTTTGAAATTGCGTTTCCATAGACAAAAAGATGACTATGTATTGATGGCTGTAAATAATACCTATAAGGTAGAAGTGAAAGAGGCATTTTTAACCATTCGCAAAGTGAGGGTGAGTCCAGGTATTCAGTTAGGACATGCAGATGCATTGATGAAAAGTCCTGCCAAGATCATCATCACTAGAAAAGAATGTAAAGTCTTGGCCATTCCAGCAGGATTTCAGTCTTTTGTGAAAGATAACATCTTTTTGGGTCAATTACCAAATCGTATTGTCATTGGTCTGGTTCATAATGAAGCTTTTGGTGGATCAGTATTGAGGAATCCATACAATTTTGATCATTTTAATCTGGACTATATGCAACTGTACACGGATGGTGAACCAGTTCTATCCAAACCTCTCAAGCTTGACATTACACAGAACAAATACCTGAACGCTTTTGAAACGCTTTACAAATCGTTTGATCGGTTGAATGGTGAGAAAAGTTCCATTATAAAACGGGAAGATTGGCCTAGAGGTTATGCTTTATTTTCGTTTGACTTAACACCGGATTATGATGGTGATGATCATTTCCCCCTGATCAAGCATGGGAATTTGCGGCTAGAAATGAACTTTGCTAGGGCTTTGCAACCTACAATAAATGTCATTGTCTATGCTGAATTTGACAACATTATTGAGATCAGTGCCAATCGCAGCATCCAATTCGACTACCAGTCATGAACACGAAGCAGATTGATGCCATATTGAGTCATGATGTCATGACCAAAGACTTGTTTCAAGGCGTGTTTGCCATGGACCAGTTACCGTCTTTACAACGCGGCGCCTATGTGATCAACACAGACGATCAAGATGAACCAGGAGAACATTGGGTGGCAGTGTATTATGATAAAGACCCTGTGGAATATTTTGACTCTTATGGACTGTTCCCTCTCGATGATCGTTTAGACATGTTTTTAAGAAATGACTATATGTATAATTCTATCTCATTACAAACGCCAATATCATCGTCATGTGGTTTTTATTGTGTATATTATATATTGCATAGAGCTCGAGGTCAGAGTATGTTTGATATTGTGAATATATTAAAAAGAAAGGATGGTGATTTTATTGTAAAGGATTTTGTATATAGACATTATAAACCATTGTTTTATTAATGTTGTTGTTGTTATATTAGTTAAGTTGTTGTTGTTATATTAGTTAAGTTGTTGTTGTTGTTATATTAGTTAAGTTGTTGTTGTTGTTATATTAGTTAAGTTGTTGTTGTTAAATAAAACAAACCAAGTTTTCAAACAACTGTCTTGTTTATTGTGTTCTATTTACAAATTCTTAACTACAAACACTATTTACAAAGTTTACAAACACTATTTACAAAGTTTACAAACACTATTTACAAACTCTTAACTACAAACGCTATTTACACTATTTACAAATTCTTAACTACAAATTCTATTTACACTATTTACAAACTTTTATTTACACTATTTACACTATTTACAAAATTCTTAACTACAAACTCTTAACTACAAAGTCTATTTACACTATTTACAAACTTTTTATTTACAAACACATTCATTTTTCAATACATTCATCAATGAATACCATTCATTAGAATCTAAATTGATATAGGTATCGTAGACATTACATCCATGTTTGTAAATGCTATGAAAGCTCACATAACACACATCACCAAACTTTATCACTTTCACAGTTACATGTTCAGACAGTTTCAGTTCATATCCTTCTTCTAAGTCCATCACACGCATAGGTTGTGTCAGCTCAATGGATTTGGTGCCCCGCATAAGCCATATTTCTGTTTCTTTGAATTCAAGCGTTAGGTTCTTTCCAATCCAATGCTTGCAACAACGCGTTCCATTCCACTGTGTTGAGGGTGATGTAGTCATAGTTTTCTGTAAGCTCGTCATATTGACGAAATTGTATAAACACGTCTAAGCAGTTCTCAGTCACACGCACTTCTAATTCATTTGAGACTGCTAGGAGAAAGCCAGGTATCCTGAACTTCTCTAGATGGTCTTTCAACACGGATTGGTCATCAAGTGATAGGACGAGATACTGTCCAAAATGTCTTAGCACAATGTCATCATATTCGTTTCTCAGATATGAGAATCCATGCGTAATGGGTTTATATTCCGTTAAAAAGTCTTCCATCTCGTTCAACAGTCAGATGAACTATGAGCTGTCTCCTTGTCTGCAAAGACGTTTTTTATGCTCGCAAGATGGTGAAGAGTGGATGTTGTATCACTTCTAGGAATCGTAAGACTGCGCGCCAGTTCTTGATATCAAAGATGATCAAATCTGTATATGGTGTATCTGGCACAACTCCCTTATAATCCTCTGGATAATCCTGTAAAAGATTTCTACAGATTTCTACACGTATGTTAGAATCATATTCAGCCACCGTCACTTCCACTTTATTTTCAAGTCTGCGTTTAAACCCAGCTTCAAGCGGTATGTTTTTAAAGTCTTTCCACACTTCAGGTTTAAACCGATGATAACTTGTCTTAGAATCTAGTATCACTTCATTCCTCTCATTGACAGTAAGGTAAACACCACCGTTCAGCATGAGTGCATTCATGATTGTTACCTTGTTATGACTTGTCGTCTTGTCTGCGAAGCCTTTTATCCACTTCTTTCACCTGCTTCTTCAGCATTTTCCATTCAGGTATTGTCAGCAAGATACCCTTTTTCGTTGGACGGTTTTTTCCAGTCCCCTCATCTCTGAGGTATTTGCGAATGTTTACCACGCCTTCATTACTTTGTTTCATAATCTTGATATACTTTCCATTGCCTAGAGAAAGCATTCCATCCCACGACTGTGGTGTTGGTGCTATCTCCACTTTTAATTTCTTAATGGTAGTATCAGGATGTTTCACTTTCATGTCTTTGACTGTATCAGCAAGAGTATCCATATCCGTTGTTGCAGATCTTTTCATGTTGACGCTTCAGTGTTCACACCTCAACTGACTCTAAAGTTGAAGTGTCTCCCCCTTATATACTGTAATGCCCATGCGCCAAAGTGGAATAGCCATCACTCATCACATATCGCTTGTCATCAAAGGGAGAGAGAGCCACTTTCCTCAACTTCTCCGAGAAGATCTGGTGGTCATGACTTCGAATGATGTGCCCTGTAGTCATCGTTTGCGTTTGGTTGAACAAACTGTCTCTATACTGCTGATGTTTCATCCGTCTTTGACACGCGCGAGTGATGCCTTTAGCCGTACGTTTTTCTTTCCCACCATATATCATACTATACATTTTCGGCCGAAGTCCAACAAACTCTTCAATGGGAATGCCCGCCGTCTCATCTTTCATTTTCCCAAGCACTTTCTTGTTCACGTTGGAATGCAGGAAATGATCTGGGGGATAGTCACTTGTGTCGAACAAGTCGGCATCTTCCTGCATGTCTTTGTAGATATCGTCCGTTTCTATGTCATAACATAGACTGTCGGTGTCGCTGAACAAGAGTTTGGCGTCGGGATACTTGGTCATGATGTAGTTGTAATGAAAGTGGAATATGAGCACTTTGCTGAGGTCGAGAATGGTGAACCCAACTTGAATGGGTTTATCCAGAAGCAGATCCACTTTGCGCAAATGTACCGCGGTTAAATCTTCGTTGAAAATTCTAAATTTGTGGAAGGAAGGTTTGGCCACAAGTTTCTTGAACCGCTTTTCCTGGTGAACAAGTTCCACATTGATGCGTTTTCTTACATTTTCCATGGTTTTGCCAAACACCGAGTTGTTCATCAATTTGAAGAAGTCTTTCTCAAACGGGTTCTTAGCCAACTTTCTCTTTTCTGTGTTCAAGGAGATGTATTTTGCCAACCATTTGCTCTGTGCAAACATGATGGCACGATGCACCTTCGTGACTTTCAATCCCAGTGAGACATATTGCTGTAAATTTCTATAATGAAGCACATATTTCTTCTTGTCACACAAGTTGGGAATGAGCTTTTCACTAGGCTTGCTTTTCATGTCTAGATCTTTCCGTAGCTTCTGACTATGTTTTGACAATTCTCCCACTTTCACACATTTCCGTTCTGGAGCCACTGGGTAGTGATTATGATGATCATGAATTGAATATGGGTATTCCAAATCCACTTCTAAAATGTATCCAATCTCGTCATCTTCATCCACATCCATAAAGTCAATGGATTCTGGCTCGCTCACCCACATAAATCCACTTTCCGGCATGCTTTGCGACATAGCCCAGCCATACAAGTTGTTTGCATCCAGGTACGTCAAGTAGTTGGTTGGTTTCGTGGGATCGTAATCTGCTACGTAGGGGTTATTTGCTTTCGCATACTTGTGTGTGATGACAGATATTCCTCCACGTAGACCTTGTTCAACCATTTGGTACATGTCAATGTCGTTAATCAATTCCAATTTCACCTTTGTCGCTTTCAACATGGCATCCCACGACAGTCCTGGCGCTGTATAGTAGTGAGCAGGATCTAATTCATACGTGTTGAGACATACGTGACGAAAGTTTTCAAACACGTCAGCCAGCAGCAACACATCTGATTTCAGGTACAAGTCATGGTATTCACCAAATGTAGTACAGTGGAATGTCTCCCACACCTTCTGCGCATGCGCATAATCCTCATCGCTAATGTCTTCTTCACTGAGTAGACTGTAAAACTTGTCTTTGGACGGCAGTTGTGTTTCAGCAAACTTGGATGGCTCATCCACGTAATCATAAGGGTACACTCCCTTTCTCAACAGTAAATCTTGTTGGTCACTATCGTGAATGTGTGACATCATGTGATAAAAGTTGTCTTTCCCTTCTGCTGCCAGGTTGGATACCAGCTTCTGTAGAGAAGTACTCATGAACTGAAAGCTGTCTGTAAATTTCAGATTGCTCATGGTGAATGCAATATATTTCTCAACGGTGTTGGGAATGACTGTAATGGTTTCATTTTTGAACTTTCCAATTTCTTCCATGATCAAATGGCTGTCATAGCCTCGTAAATTGTGGAAAAACACAGGAATGATGAAAGAATCTTCAACATCCTGCTGATCCTTTCGAAATCGAAATTGTAAATTGCATTCATTATGTGCAGCTCCGCGGTATTTGCCATTGATATGATCATGATCTCTCACACGATCTGCTCCTAGAGGCTCATGACAAATGTAGCAATCTGTAGCGTTCTTATAATGCTCTTCATCTTCACAAGTCATGACTATTTTCTTTTTCTGCTGTAGACCATGCACAATACGATCACGTTCATATACCATATGGTCTAAAAAGACTTTCACGGCATTATCGCCTCGATATACGACTGGAGCACGTGTCTCATACTGGCTGACAACCACATAGGCAAAGCTGTTTGGACGATGATGCTGATACTTGTCTCCTTCATGCTTTTTCGTGAAACATTCAAAGTCTGCATAAATGACAAACGGCGCTCGCTGTTGTTTGGCTACATTCTTGAACTTGATGAAGGGTTCCTTGGGAAATGATAAACGTTGTGCGCCATGCTTGCCACACACTTCACGATGCTTGTCTAAAAGATCTTGCCGTATAAACCCGTGAAGACAGTTGAAACAATAAAAAGCTACACCATTATGCTTTGATCGATAAGCCATCAGTCTGCTGAAATTCTTGATGAGGCAGTAATGTCTTGTCTTGTCATTGCTAATCAAAAGCAAGTTGATTTCTCTGGCGCTGTTGGCGCTGTTGGCGCTGGTGTTTCGACTGAGTTGTATGGGAACAACGACATCATGTTCATATCCAAACACGTTAATGGACACATCATTCTCCTTTTCAAACTTTGGAATGTCTGTAATCGGTGTTGGAAATGTCATGCCTTCTACCTTCAATTCGTTCTCAAATAGCTTGTATTGATGCACACGCTGTGGGTTATCGCTAGTTGAAGGGTGAAGGTGAGCCAATACAGACCATAAGAAACATTTGTTGTCTTTATTCTGAATGTTTAACACCGCCTTTGTACTCTTTACTTTCTTCGGTAGTGGGATAAAACTGCTTGCTTCCAGAGGCGCTGACGTAGCTGTATGTACTTCAATGAATAATATGTTATCCAACACCCAGCCAGAGCCTTGTCGCTCATGTTCATCAAACCTGGTAAACAATTCTTTATAGGCTTCTGGCAAGTCCTTCTCAATATCTGTTGGATTGTATGCTGCATACGTTGGACTACTGATGAAGGCATTATCCACTTGTTCTACCATCACGCCTTCAACATTTGGTGTCATTTTCTTGAAGCGTGCATGTACCACAATGTACCATTTCATGCCACGGTTTAACGTCTCTAGCAAATGTCTCTTGATTCTATTCTCTTGTTGTCGCATTTCGAGTAGCAAATCCGATCCATCTTCAGGCTCAAACCGTCTTTCCTGTGCGTTTTCACCAAGACTCACTCTTCTCCCTCTCCCTACTTGCACTGTCTCTTTCTTTCTTTGTTCTTCATGAGACACATTTTCCATCTCAGCACATGCATGTGTCTCAAATGCATCCAAAGATGAAAATATCTTGGCGCATTTACAGCAGAGGACTGGATCAGGTCTTTCAACACCATCTTGTACGGTTTTTCGTCTCTTGGCTTCAATCTGCTCAACAAGCTCTTCATGAGCACGTTTCATCCTAGCTGGTTTGCATGTATGTGTCACGAACACTTCCAGAGATGGAAATGTCACATCACAATCATGACAGTAGACTGGTGCCATCGTTGTTGCTTCTTCAACTGCTGGAACTGAAATGAAGTAAAATATACGTTTCACTCTTCCTTTTATACCACTTCAATGGTGTGTTGACTCAGCAGAATGTATCACTAGTTGACTAGTTGACATGTTTCACTCATACTTTTATGCTACTTCCATGTAATCAAAATATGGTGTGTAACTTTTCAAACTTGTTCCAAAATGTTAAAATTGCTGACTCAGCAGAATTTTACTTGTGTATATGAATGTCTTACTTACAGTTGTGAAGTTGTACAGCTGCACTGCTGCACAGCAGAGACATCTAGCGGTGAAGTTAAATGGTCTGTCAAATGGTATTCATCCGCCAACTAGACCTGAAATGTGATAAAATGTATTCTCTCTCTCACACACACAGACAGACATGTTTTGCTTCATTTCATAATATAGGATGGCCCTTAAAAGGGCCTGAAATATTTTAGTATATCAGCAAGTTGGATTCCTGCAGCGGCATTTGTACTTGTAGTACTCCTGCATCGTAAATGGTCTTCCCGCGCACTTGAACGGATGGCTGTCGCAATAGCTCTTCAGCTTCAGAGTCATACCACACCACCAGCAGTCATTACATATTGGTCCTGGCCCAGGTAGCGTCGTCGCAAACTTGTACCAGAGCAGACCACCGCAGGTTTTACAGCAAAAGCGCTGCGGTGCGTTGTGGTGCACCGGGCAGTTGTGTGACTGTCCTTCATATTCCAACCTCACGCAGCACTTGTAGCATTGTATGGTCACTTTCTTAGTAGCTGATGTGTTGTCCATGATGTGTCTGACGATGTCTGACGATGTCTGAGCCTCGAGTCACTACACTTATATACGATTTTATCATGCTGAATGGACGATTTCATCATGCTGATTCAGCACAATTTTTGCTCTCCTGTGGGGGGGGGGGGGGTCGGTACATAGTCTGTCCTAGGGGGGGGGGTCGGCACATAGTCTGTCCTGGGGGGGGGTCGGTACATAGTCTGTCCTAGGGGGGGGGTCGGTACATAGTCTGTCCTAGGGGGGGGGGTCGGTACATAGTCTGTCCTGGGGGGGGGGTCGGTACATAGTCTGTCCTAGGGGGGGGGTCGTGGCTTTTTAGGGTCTGTTGCCATGGTTACACTGATTGACAGGTCGAGTTCATTGGCTTCATGTTGATTGACTCGGCCAAACCACTTTCGCTCCAGACAGCATCATCTCAGTATGACGTCATGATGACGTCACAGATGATCGCGCCTATCCTAACGCTTATCATGACTTCCGGTCCAGACATGATGACGTCACTTCCGGTCCAGACATGATGACGTCACTTCCGGTCCAGACATGATGACGTCACTTCCGGTCCAGACATGATGACGTCACTTCCGGTCCAGACATGATGACGTCACTTCCAGACATGATGACGTCACTTCCAGACAGTATGACGTCACAAAGTGTGGTAGAACTCTCATTATCATACTACTAACAACGCCATACAAGTTTTAAAGATTGGTAAATAGCCGTTGCAAAATGGCGAACAGAACCGTGAAAGATGCACATTCTGTTAAAGGAACAAATCCACAATATCTCATTGAAAAAATAACCAGATCTCGCATTTATGAAAGTCGATACTGGAAGGAACAGTGCTTTGCACTTACAGGTTTGTTCAGTTTTGCACAGAATGCGAAAAATGACATGTTTACGTGAGCGATATTGTGCGGTTTTAAACAATTGAAATTTTATCAGGGCCCGAAGGGTCCGCAATAAAATGGGGATTTTATGAGGAGGTGTAGCAAGATCTTACAAAGGCATTTTCCAGTATTCCGACTCTTACTTGTCTATGTTTCAAGCCACTTCCTTTTCCGGAATTTTGGCTTGAAACGGACAAAGGGCTATTTTCACACTCACGCAAAAAAAAAAAAACACACTACAAATCCAACTCTTTGAACTTTATACGTTCACTTATCCAAGTAACAGATCTGAGAGGTATCCGAATGCACAGGGTCCGTCTCTATCCGTTAAATCACTGCTGTAGGGTCCAGAGTTGCAAACTCCTGTGTCTTGACAAACCAGAGCTTATTTTCCCCGACTAAACTGCTTTCCACTTCCTCTGTATTGTCCCCGGTACTGTCCTCGGTACTGACCCCGGTACTGCCCCTGGTAATGGCCGCGATACTGGCCCCTAAAACTGAACATGGAAATTATCTACATATTGTCTAAACTGCGATAACTAACAATAACCCTCAAAATATCTAAACATGCGACAAAAAATCATTTTTTCTTAGTGGGCGGACGAGGGTGGGATTTCTGTAAGATCTTGCTACACCTCCTCATAAAATCCCCATTTTATTGCGGGCCCTTCGGGCCCTGATAAAATGTCAATTTTATTTCGTCGGTTCCGCAAGATCTTACAAACGCATGTTCAAAGCTTTATTTTGGGGAAATGAATATGCTTTACACACTAAGTACTGACTTCGCAAATTCGTTCTTTTTACCCTCAATTGGGCGCATATAGAACCTTTTAAAGGTTCCTACATTCGTCCAGCTTGCGGAGTCCAAAATTTCTTTTACAGATACCCCTTTTTCTTATGCTTTGGAGATGCTAGCCCCTCTGGTGGAGTGTGATTTCCAAATTTCTGTGTCTACTCCCGCTTTCCACATAATAAACTTCAACCAACCCCAAATTGTACAAGGCTTTACTGGCTTGTGTGGGGTGTTTGACGCTAGAAAAAGCTGATTTCCCCCAAGGGGACGTAATTTCTTCGTCCTAGACAGATATTCGTTCAAACAAGCAACCGGGTCCAACGAAGGGTCTTCATCAAATTTCATAATCTCCACCACTGGAGGGTTAGTACCCTTTTTTTTCTGGTTTTACCAAGGGCCTTAATGTGAAAAATTATTTTATCACCTCCATCTACCATTAAACTTGTGTCTAGCAAGGTGAGATCTGACGATCTTTGGGCTGAAGACAGCGCTATCAACATAGCCAGTTCGGCCCCTAGACTTCTAAGCAATAGATTGTCGTTAACCCCCATGGACCGGATATATGTCAACACTTTGTTTACATCCCATTGAGTTGAATACTTGGACTGGGGCGGTCTTAAATTGAAAATGGCTCCCATCGCCTTTATCACTCTGGGGTGTTCGCCGACAGGTTTCTTAAGCAAGGGAGGATGTGGGGCCGAAATGGCTGACCTGTAGCCATTTATAGTACTGTAACTTAACCCTTTCCTGAACAATGCGTTCAAAAACTCCACAACATTAACTATAGTTGCCTGAAAAAGATTAATGCCCCGTTCATGAGCCCAGCTACTCCATTTCGCCCAGGAGTATTGGTAAGATGTCTTCGTGCCTGATCTCCATTTTAGGCCCCAACCCTTCGGATTGGGGCCTATAGGTTTTGGGTGTCCGTCCGTCCGTCCATCTGTCCGTCATCGCTTTATACCCCAATGAATTTGGAGGGCGGTTGGGGCCTGCTTGTGTTTCACAAATATTTACTTGTTCAGTAAGGAGTTCTGTAGTTTCTTCAGAAAATCCCTCTGCTTTTGCTTGGAGCCTGAAACCTTCCAAGCCGCTAATTTCAGTGCTTTCGCCAGTACCAATGGGTTGGGTTCCATCTCCTCCACCCACCCCCATCCCTACCGAGATGAGTCATCTGTTGTACGACTGCGGGCACCACCTCCCAGACCCGGATAAAAAGACAGGCAGTAAAACCTGTTTACAGCGACGACATTCTAGACCCTGATAAAAAAGACACAGAGTATAAGCCCAGTTTCACATTGCTACACCTGCACATCAGGGTACATGAAAATTGAAGACTAAGACACCCATAACTCAAATTATCTACCCCCCCCCCCCCCCTCCTTCCGCTTCCTCCATCCCCTGAGATGTAGAAGAAAAAGGTGTTACGTATCTCGACTTGTGGACATTTCAGATATATAAAAATTCAGATACATTTATATAAGGTAAAGGTCTTATAATTCTGAAATAATAGAAAATTGTCGAAATAAAACTTTGTGAACCGAAGGCGGGGCAAGCGGTGGAAAGGGGGGGGGGGGTTGAGGGGGGAGGCGCTGTCGGGAAAACGTTTGTAAACACATAAGAAAAGACAAAACGGCAATGGCTTGGTAATAAATATGTTTGACATGTTTGGCTGCACTGATGTTGGTGTGTACTGGCCTCTGTAGTTTTAGAAAGGGTACATCACGTAAATTGTAATGTGCACCTTAATTACAGATTATGGTGCACAATTTTTGTGGGCAGATGGCAATTTTGTGCCAACAAAACAGGTTTTACCTTTCTAGTTAGGATGTGGACACCCAATATTTTCACCCTCAACAACAGTGTACATCTACGAAACTATTCTTTACTCAAATTTTGGAGTGTCGTCGAGGCCGAAAATAATGCACCATGATATTGACCATATGCCGACAGATTCATAGCCTGGGAAGTTGACATTATATTATATAAAGCTTAAAAAATAGTTTTTAGTTGTCGCTTTTTAATGCTTTTAGTTAAAAGTGTTTAGGTAATTTTTCTATCGTTTCTTTCATATTTTGTCCGATTGGTTCGCAGTCAAAGCGCAGTATATTTAGTGTGATTTGGATGTCTTTACCAGTTTGATGTCTTCAAGGCTTTTTGCGATGGCAAGAACATGGTCTAGGCAATTTTGTATAAAAGTAGATTCGTTTGGAAAATATATTCAGTGACTGCGGGGTATGGAGTTCCCAGATAAGGCTTATAAATAGCTCCAAGAAGGATATTCTTCTAAGCGGCTTCACATCTTCAGATTTGCTGCAAAGATTTACCATTTGGACTGTCGTGGATCGCAACGTATAAGTGAGATATAACCCGGAAAAGGCATACTTTGCTGAAAATGTATTTATAAGTAGGATAATATGCTTGAAATTGCAGTGGTTGGGTTGTCACTTCAAGCCTAGCAAGGAAACCTATTGAGACACACCCTCCCCTAAACCCAGAATTTGGATACCGTTTCAGTGCGCAGTGCATTAAGTGTAAAATCAGCAATGGTCATCCCTGCCGTAGTCTCCTGGCTTTGAACCGTCTATTAAATAAATTTTTTAAGTTGGCACAGTGGATCAGTAACGAGGAGGTAGCTGGTATTGATTTTAAATGGCCTTCAACTAATGTCATACATATTTTAAACTGTTCTTTACCGACTTTTTTTTTACAAGACGGTTACTTTCCATCAGCTTGTATAAAGAGAATGTTGAAAAATATTTTACTGGACAATTGTCATTCTTTCAGCGGAACTGCTGGTGGACCGAGCAATGGAGCTTCGATATATTGGCGGAGTGTACGGAGGAAATATCAAACCAACACCTTTTCTGTGCTTGGTTTTGAAAATGTTACAGATCCAGCCAGAAAAAGACATTGTCGTGGAGTTCATATCTCAACAGGATTGCAAGTGTGTAACTTTTGTGGCGCTACACATTTTGATTTACTGATATACAGCGATTTTATTGGAGTAATTAAGTCGGTGCATTACAAATATTTTAAGATGCATCATTTCATGCTGACTACATGCATGCTGCTTATGATTATCAACTCTTTATGAGACTTAAATGGAACATTATCCTTCAAATTATTGTAATGTAATTGATCTTATTCTATGTTTTAAATGTAAGAAAGCAATCCTATGTATTTAATTTTATGAATTACCATTGTTGTATGGGTTTATTTCGGTGACAGGTACGTCAGAGCTTTGGGAGCCCTTTACATGCGATTAACGGGAACATCCATGGATTGCTATAAATATTTGGAACCACTCTATTTGGACTACAGAAAGCTACGGAAAATGAACAAAATTGGAGGTAAAAATAATGCTGTTTCTACGGCTTAGGCCAGATAGTAAAGGTTGGGTGTCGATGGAAGAATTACATCTCTTAAGGGACTGAACATTTGACTTGTTCTAACGAAAAAACAACGTATACAGTACACCCATTTGTCTGCTGCAAAACAACACCAGTACAGGGGGCAATCGACATAAGAAGACACGTTTCATCTCAGTTACGTTGGAGAAAATAGTTTAAATACTGCAGTTTCTTAGTCACATTCAAAGGCGATAAAACGGAGGAAAACGTGTACCTGCACTTCGCTTTATGTACAGAACATTTTAATTAACTTCCCTGAAGTCATGACATTTTGCATGAGAAGTTTATGTACCAAGTGAAAAATAGTGTTGCGTATGATTATTAAGAAAGAGAGAAACTTGTGAATCTTATCTCTCTGAATTTGCTGCAGGTTTTGAATTGATCCATGTGGACGAATTTATCGACGAAATACTGCGAGAGGACCGAGTCTGTGATATAATTCTTCCACGAATACAGGTACTAAAATACCTGTATTAAATATGGTAAACCAAAACCATTATATTGGTATGATTCTGCTTTAAGCCAAGGAATCTGATATAAATCTTGTTCAATCAATTAAGTATGGCGAACAGAAGTTGAAACATTTAACCTTCACCATTTCATAAAACAAAGTGCACCCAGCACTATCCTCCTAGGTTTCCGGTACCTGACAATTCCATTGCTATATTCCTCAATTTCTGTTATTCTTTTCTTTTTTTTATACGTATACATTTATTTAAAGCTCCCAAACTCGACATATGTAGATGATGTATAATTCTGTGTCTTTTCTTAATCAATAATTCGGATATTCAGTATCTCGGGTATTTAGTCCTGGTTAACAAAGTGTCTTCTCAGATTCCCACTGTATGTATTGTTGTGTACGTTACGTTATGTTGTGTATGTTATGCCATGCGGTGTATGTTAGGTCACTCTGTGTGTTTTACGTCATGTTGTGTATGTGACGTCATGTTGTGTATGTTACGTTATGTAGAAACGATACGTTCTGGAGGAGCAAAATGAGCTGGCGCCGAAGGAGAACTATTTAGAGGACGACATGGAAGACGTGGAGTCATCTTCAGACGACGAGGAGGGCGAATATAAGGTCGGTATCGGTCTATTTTTCAGCTCACAAAATACTAATGCATTTCAGATGTATGGATATGTTACAGGCAAACTGTCAAATCAGGCAGATTATAATCTGCCTGAAAATTTCAGGCAGATTGTAAAATTCCTGGTTCAACCAGGCACATTGTAAACTGCCTAAAATTTTTAGGCAGATTGTAATCTGCCTGATTTTAGAGCCTGAAAATTTGACAATTTGCCTGAAATGAAAGGAACGTTTGTAATCATGATCCCCCATGCGATTTGGTTGTTGTCTATTCAAATATGTGATCTTAGGAATAAAAGGCGATTGATATGGTCAACTGCAATTCAGTGGGCGTGAACAATGGGTCCGCTCGCGCGTTTCATGCGATTTGATTGCCGTGCATTTTCTATTGTTACTTTTATCGCATGTCTTCATTGACAACTGCAGCAATGTATTTAAATGCAATTGTATCGATCTATGGGGTTTTTGAGATTGCAATTAAACGCAAATATTTTTTTATTTATTGTACTAGCTAAAAAATAACTATGTAACACTGTAAATATATTTATCAGGTATCAATTTTTCACGCCCTATTTATACTCTGCACAAAAACCCCATCAAATACCGGAAGAGTAATAATTAGGAAGCTACATTGGCATGTTGATCTCAAAATATAATACATTATATAGGTGTAGGGGGGGGGCTGGATTGAGATTTATATCATTGCATTTTTTTATCAAGAAATTGCAATTTCCAATTGCATTCAATCACATCAATGCTATTATAAAAATGTGCTCAATCAAGACATAAAACAAAGCAATCAGCAAAAAAGTCGCGCATTGAATTAATCAAGACATTGTAATTAGAATTGCATTAAAACATATCAATAGCATTATGCAGGTGTAATAACTCAAGGCATAAAAGAAAGCAAGTGGTAAACAAATCACATGAAACGAACGAGCAAACCGACCACTCACGTGTTTTTAATTGCAATTAGACACATCAATCGCTTTTTATCCCTACGATCAGATATCAGAATAAATGACAACCAAATCCCATAAAACGCGTGAGTAGATACTAAAAAACCAGTGTTATGCATGATCATAACCGAATGTTTTGCTCTATATAATTGCAATTGATCACATCAATTGCCTTTTATTCTTACGATCACATATATTTAAATAGGTAACAACCAAATCGCATGAAACAGCCGGTTATGAATGGGATGGATCATGATTACAAACGTTCCTTTCATTTCAGGCAAATTGTCAAATTTTCAGGCTCCAAAATCAGGCAGATTACAATCTGCCTAAAAATTTTAGGCAGATTACAATGTGCCTGGTCGAACCAGGAATTTTACAATCTGCCTGAAATTTTCAGGCAGATTATAATCTGCCTGATTTGACAGTTTGCCTGTAACAGATAGACAGCAGTTAAGTCAATAGCCGCAATCTATTCCATTACGATTACTTCTTTATTTTGTTTATTTGTCTGCCATTTTGCTACCATTTATTGTTTACTTTTAGACAGTGTTATCACGAGGTTAAATATCAGTGGTGTCCATCTTGGTATCAGGAAGGAAATTCTGAAACTGGTATTTGGTGGTACATGCATGTGTTGTACTTCTTGTGTGTTTTGAAATATCGCCAAGCGAATTGGGTATGTTGTGTTGGATTTTGTGATCACGCTGACGTCATTTAGCTTAAAGAATGAGTACGAATGAAAAGCTCGCAGCTGTTTCAGTTGCTATGCTTTGTCCGGTATCATGGCGTTTTCTGGCTTGATGCATACAGGGCAGGGAAAGCGCCCGTGCGCCTACACCAGACAGAAACATGCGAGACTGGGACAGGCCGAGGAGGAGTCCCTCGCCGCGGTTCCGGAGGAGTAGGAGCAGGTCTCCAGGACGGAGGTATGTTTGTAGTTCTAATCAGCATGTTGTTTTGTGTGGTCTCTGCGAATGTGTCTGAGATTATATAAATGCAGCTGTATAGGCTAAAGGTCTCGTGTAAAGGTTTTGACTGAATAAAATGTGCTGGAGAAAGACCTTATTAATTTCGTATCATTATATCAAAGAATTGCATTCCATTAAGTACGAACTAGAAGTAAAAGATATGGAGAAATATATTTTTTGTAGGAGAGAAAGAGATGAGAGACACCGTGACAGGGAGAGAGGGGCTGAGAGAGACAGAGGAGCTGATAGGGACAGGGGAACGGAGAGGGATAGGGGAGGCGATAGAGAAAGGGCGGGAGAAAGGGAGAGGCGAGATCGAGAGCGGGATAGAGAGCGCGAGAGGAGGCACAAGGAGGGCGAGAGAGACAAAGACAGGAAGAAAGACAAGCACAAAAGTCATCGGCATGACGACGAAGAAAAGTAAGTATTATTTTTCCTCTCTCCCCTCCCCTTCCCCACATTTCAGTAGTTCCTGTCTATCCAAACTCCTCAGTTTGACAGTCACATTGAGTGTTGTTTGTAAAGGACGAGGTTCTCCAGTCGTTTCCAGGAATGTTCGACGACTGTAGTACCTGCACTTTGTCTTTCAGTGTCTAATAATTTGATGGGAGACACAGAATTGTGAATAACTTTTAAATTGATGCAGTGTTTATTCCCGAAATAAAAACTTACATTTAGTTGAAGATTTTTATTTCGTGTACAATATATGCAGTATTGGTTTTAGGAGCAGGCATCACCACAAAAGTAAGAAGAGTAAAAAGGACAAGGATGAGAAGAAAAGCAAAAGTAGCAGTGTTAATGTGGATGCTGAGATAGCCGAGGCCAATGCCTTACGAGCTCAGCTCGGCTTGCCGCCATTACGATGAGTCATAGCAACTCAAAGACTGCGTATTATTCATTGTGGAGGAAGTTCTGGGTTTGTTTCGGTTGTTTTTTCCCGAAGTGAACTGCTCTATCTTAGGCATGACGTGTGTTCGCCAAGCAGATTTTGCCAAACCTTTGTACAGGGCTTTGAACTGTAAACCCTGCGTATGCCGTACGAACGTCAACTTTCAAAGTAAAAAGTAATGCATTCATATTGGTGAGTGATCATGTTACTGTTATCATGTCGTCCGGTTCTCAGACAGGCACAAACAAGTCCCGAGCGTCAGTGCCCCGATACTGAATGACCGGAAAACCGATTGGGCTAGGGAGAGGGGCGGTTAGCTCTGCCCAGAGGGTGTTCCACGAGAACAGGGGGTATTGTCGTCGGGTACTGTCTTATAATTATACTATGCGAAATAAAAAATCGAGCATATCTTGAATAGTTTATTTTTTCTGTTCATCTGTATGTATTATTCACATGTCCTCACAATATTTAAAAGTCGAAGATTTTCAATGCAGTACAAAATTGTATTTTATTTAGGGTCCTGTTAAAAAAATCCTTAAATTCTTTCGATATATTCTTAACTGAAATTCAAAACTAAATATTCTGCAGACTTCAACACTCCACAATAAAATAGAAAATATCGAGATATATAACTGTACTTGTGTTAACTACAAACAACAACTACAACAAGTGAAGTACTTGTAAGCTATGTATTCAAATCCATTCTCATTCTGAACAAATACGAATGTGGCTGTCTTATCTGGTAAATGCATCAATGGTCCAATGTTAGTAAACAGGAGAGATTTAATTAGTTTATTTAGCTGGGATTGCAAACATAAATTGAGTGCAATTCCATTTTTCCTTTCTTCTTCTTTTTTTCAAGGTGTATTAGCTACATTAAGAAGTCCTTTTTTTCTGCTCATAAAAAGAAAGCAAAGAAAAAGACAGACCAAAGTACAGAAATTTCACACAGGCTGCTTGGACAGAAAGGGAAAGGTTTAATTCCTGTGTTACATTTTTTCAACAGTTACATTATTTTTTTACTGCACACCATCCTGGCGGTTGTGTTTTTTGTGGGAAGCTTCGTAGTTTTCCTATTTTCATCTCCCATATCGGCATTATATTGTCTCGTATATGACTCAGTTAAAACAATAAATTCTCTTAGCCCTGAATACATCAAATAATTCCGTTAAAAGTACACTGAAAATAAGAATCCTTACTAAATCAGATTGCATGAGTGCTACAGTAGCATTTACAGCAACACGCAAAGCTACAAAGAAAGTTTACAATTCACACTTATTGCTAATTCATTTCTATTTTTAGCCTCAAATTTTTGGCAGTGTCATGATCGATTCGGAACACGGCAAAGTTTGTCACATCAAAGTAGGTTTCCAACTGAAAGCAACTGTTCATATCTAAAGAGAATACTTTAAGAGTTTGTCACCATGGTTTTTAATCTCTTTTCCGTAAGCGCAACTGTGGGAAACCAAACCTAGACTTCGGCTGACAAAATCAGACTGACGCAAAATAATGCAACCATTTCGAATTTACGTTGATTCGGTAAACTTTTTGCATTTACACTGTTGTGAATGACAGGCCTCGAGTAACTGGCAAGCCTCGCCCTTGTCTATTACTTATCATATAGCAGCTAACAGTACGACTTAAAGACAACAGCAAGAAAATGAAATCTGGATTATTGTTTTAAACATGCATGTACACCCTACCAACCTAAATAAATGTGTGATAATAATACGCCATTTTCTGCCACGCTGCTCCCTCCTCTTGCCGACCATGACTGTACAATTCAAATCGGTGTGCGAATCTACCCATTTTAATCGCTGCAACGGATCCAGTCTTACCTATTTGACGACATAATCCTCCAAACTCACACGCACAGCAAAATGCAAATTATCACAATCACAATATGTCATACGTTACACAAAGGCGTTTTCACTGAAAGCCTCTTTCTGGCTTCTGTTCCTGCCTGAACAACAAAGTTCTCATTAGATCCCATTCAACGCATTTGATTTATCCAAGCATTGTATTAAGTGTCTGTTACTTGCCCAGCACTCCCTCCGTCCACTACTAAAACCAAAAAAAAAAAAAGAATGTTTCAACAGTTTCAAGTATGTTTCAATTTTCGCACATTCAAAACTGCTAATTTTGTATTTGAACATAAAAATATGGTAATAACTTATGGAGACTTTCCATTGAGACGATAACAGTTGCGCTGGAAACGACGTGGGAACGACCTAGCAACAGGATACAGCTGAGTCAGATAAACCTCAACTGAACTGCAGCAAACTCCAAGACGCGCTCTGTATGATATACCAAAATGGGTCGGGCAAATGATAACATCATGCTTGGCAAAAGAACTTTTTCGCCCTTACAAAATTTTTGACAACTTATAAATTGCGTTTCATATACAGAAGGCACTGCCTTTTTTTTAACTTGTAACCATAGTTTACATCGCATACATGTACTACTGTGAATCCCGCACCATTCTGTTTTGCTACCACCTGTCGCAAGATAATTCCAAATCACAATCATAATAAACTGACCGAGCCTCCTTCCTCCCCCATCCCTTTCAAATAATAAAAAAAAAAAAAACAAAACAAAAGTGCCGCTTAAATGTCGCACGGCTTCTGGTCCTCTGCGTCACAAGTCTCGTCCATGTCCGACTCGCTGCCAGCAATGGCCTCGTCGTACTGCGGCTGCGGCTCCAGCACGACGGCGTTGTCGATGTTGGCAGCCGTCACCTTCTCACCATGAGCGCCGCCCCCAAGCACCGGCGTCTCCGACTTGCCCGGCGCAGCGCCCCCCAGCGACGATGCCACGCTGACAACACTCGCGGCGCTCGAGCTCCCGCTAGGCTCCAGCGTCACGTTCGAGCTGCTGCTATTGCCCGATAGCGCCGGGCTGCAGTTTTTCATAATGTTTTCGACGTTTGGAGAGGGCTTGAGTTTCGCCAGCTCCGTCCGTAGGTTCTCATATGCACGTTCTAGCTTGGCACTCGGGTCAGTCCGCATCCAGCTTTCCACCTCCTACCGAATACATGCACAAATACTTCAGAAATATTCCATGACAGAAACTTCAACATACAAATATTTGAAACCGATCTTTCCTTTCACAAACCAGTATTGCTTTATGGAATAATTTGACACTCTCTGTATGACAAGTATCACCTAACAGAATCATACAAAGATCCAAGGCTTGACACAACGCGTCGCATTATTGTTCCATGGATAGAGTTACATACACTGCCTTCCACGTCTGACAAAAGTGAGTATATAAACCAAGGGTTGCAGTGGGAGCTTTGATTTGAATAATCACATCGACGGAGTTAAAACATTATGCAATCTGATCGTGAATATATTTAGCTCTGAACTTACCCCTAAAATACGGTCCTTCTTCATGTAAAAATGCGTTTTGATCACATCTTCAAAACCCTGGCTGGGATTTTTCAACTGCCCTACCATGGCATATTTTATATTGTTAATTCGTACATCTGAAAAACAACGAAAAAGCCACGAGTCATTAGTTATTTTCAAGCAGGCATTTACAGCAACTCATCTTAATATTGTAACTCCAAGTAACTCAAGAAACAACAGGCTGACTATTCACTGTATATGTTATTATTCTCACCCGAAATTTTAATTCAAGGAAAGTTTAATGAAACTGACAGGATGGTAGTCTTTCAGTAAGTAAAAGTCTCTCCTTGATTCAGATGTTGACCAACAGCCTCGGTATTCACAAAAGTTAACTGCGCAGTTAACTGTACTCCTAGAAGCGAAAATCGCTTGATCTAGCTGCATCACGAGAACCATATTAGGTCGTCAATGTTTGTTAAACAGGTTAAATTTATAATTTATTCATTTATTCAGTTAGTTCTGGTTGCTAACGGAGTAGTTAACGGTATCAATTTACTGCACAATTAACTTCTTAGGATACAGCCACAGGGAGCTTAACTGCTTGTGGCTGTATTCACAAAAATTAACTGTACAGTTAACAAATTCGGTTAACTTCTCAACGTAGCAAACAGAACTTCTGAAATTTAAATAAAACATTTTTATATCCAAACAAATTCTTACAAAAATTATTCGCCTAATTAATTAAATCAGCTGATTTTCCTCGTGCGGTGTACAGTTAACTGTACAGTTAACTTTTGTGAATACCGGAACTGGCGTACCGCCACAAACCTGAGTTATACTCGGCGCTATGCCGCTTGCCCGCTGGCGTGCCGATTTCTTGCTCATACCCTGGCTCGTTGAAATACGGTTCGGACACCAGTATCAGTGACTGAATTGATACCAGTACCTGAATGCAGGAAACGAATACACAAGTGAACCCACGGTTAAGCCTAACTTATGATCATGATCGTGATCAATAGCGCTCCAATGGAGACATTTAGAAAATACTGTCACCTTTTCAACAAACAACTTAATTTCGCCAACATATCACAATCCTTTTCGCCCACATATACCCAACCAAAACACAAGCCAAATTTGACCTGTAGTATGGTAGAAGCGGCCGGGTTCCACTGCTCTCCCTGCTGGCCTTCCCACGTGCCTAGGAGGGACAGACACACCTTCCCGCAGCTAACAAAAGAAAATCATGTCGCATTACTACTAACGCGACTGAAAACCATTGATATTACTTTTCACATAAAACAGAAGTATATTTTAGATTAAAACCATTTGTCAGAAAAAAGGAATAAATAAAGAAATGTTCTATACGTGCGTCAAACAGGAGACCGGGAGTCGCACCACCTGCTGCCAATTTTTAGCTATGTCCGTGAATATTTTCTTCCGTTGTAGACGTATTTTACAGACGAATCCAATGAAACAATTTTCAAACTGCAGTATCTACTCAACAGCACTTCACTAATCCATGACTTTCAAACGCCCTTTAATAGCATAAAGAGAGTAAACCACTGTGATTTCTTTTCACAAAACCTTTAAATGACATGGCAGGACCACTCACTTGTACAGATTGGGGTTGAAGCGCACACTTCCGCCCCCTGTCGTCTGCAGGTTCACTTTTGGCGGCAGTTCAGGGTAGGTGGGAGGAAAATAAATATCAAACAGGAAACAGCCATTGCCATAAGGCGTCCCCTCAGGCCTGTTGTAAGCGGAAATTACTTCTTCAAATCCTACCTTTCGAAAACGGACTGTTTAGACGCAGTACCGTCAGAGCAACAGTTTTCAGATCAACTCAAGGTTTCATTATTTTTTTAATAATCCGAATCTTTAAGTCACCTATAATTTTTTTGTTGTTTCAGTTCTCACTCATAGTAATTATCTTTTAACGTTGTGTGTAGTTGCACTGAACAATACCAAAAACTTACATAGCTTTCTGTGAAGCCTTCGTGAACTTACCCAATAATCAGAGCCCGCATAAGTGTTAGTTTTTCATCGTCCTGGAACAAGGAAGTGACGAAACCTCAAATAGATTACCACTACAAAGATGCCTGTTTACAATCTACGACCACGAACAAAAACTCTACTTATTCAACATTCGTGTTCAGTTCATTTTCGAATTTCTGGTTTTACATATTTGCAGGACTGGATATTTTTTGTGAACCCCTGGGATGCAGACCGTTTCTCTGCATGTGATCCATTCTATATTGAAATTTACAAGAATCAACTCCTAGCAACACTTTCGAATTTGATAATACTCTTTGCCAGATTAATTCTTCGCTGCACCAACCACAGCTGACACGATGACAGCGGCCCTACCGATCTGACGAATATTGACGAGCGAAGGTTGAGCGGTAGTGACGTAGCCAGGGACGTGACCTCCTGCGCGATCCGGAACACCTTGGCTTGTGTCAGCGCCGATTGCTTCTGATAGTCTTTTGCATACTTGTGTGCACCAGATTCCGACACTGAAACGCAGCGCATTATGTGCCTACTTTTATACACCTTCTCTGTAATTTGAGTTGTAGCAGCTGCTATTTGTTTTGCTTTTTTTATTTATTTTTTATTGTTTTTTTTTTACTCTATCGACGGTATGCTGGAAGTAATTTGCATTACAGCTGTGATATGCATTAAACACATGTTAAACTTTTAAATCGCTTTGAAACTTACATTCAATATCGCTTGTGTCGAACTGCAATCCTGAGAGTGCCTTTTTATACTTCTCCTCTAAAATAGCATCCTGCGAAAACAAAACAAACTAGCGACTGCAACACTGACTACGAAAGCGCAAACTGGCGAATTAACCAAGCACAGTCAAACCGCGGCTGCAACACCTCCTATGACCTTCACACATCGGTGTATCACTTTTTTTTCCCACCAAAAATCCAGTGCTTAAAGAACTGAGCCTGAAAAATCCTGTACAGCTTCTGTGTTAACATTTCAATGAAATCACGATATTTCAAAAGCTTACTTAATTAAATTTTAAAGACTGCTGTTCAATACGCTCCAAAATAAGATGCAAACATTCTTATAAGATACAGTCGTATAAATTGAAAGTGCTTTATTTGAAATTCGGTTATTGTATTGTATCAGTCCCGAAGTCTTCAGGTTTATAATATTCTGAGAATTTGAATAAGGGCAATATGCGTCATGTTGAAGCCCGTGAGTTGATGTGAAAGCGTTGGCTACCCTGTCGGCGATGGAGAGGGGGATGGTGACCATTTCCACGGCCTCCTCCGCCTCGTCATCCGGTGGCTCCGGGTCAATATTAGCACGCTTGAATCCTTCGCTGACATCGCGGAACAAAATCTGAAATTCCCTGCAGCGAACAATAACAACAAAGTTTAGAAACCTTTTATTTATTCAAGTAGAGTTCACGAGGTTATGTGTGTGGGGGGGGGGGGGGGGGGGTGGGGGTGGGGGAAGGGTGCTGGTTCGTGACCCATGATGAAATGTGTCCAATATGGAAAGAAATTAATGCCCCTATGACCTTCAATTGAGTAGATAATGTGTGTTATTTACCACTGGTGAAGTTCTTTGCAGTTTGGCAACTTACACACAATGATAAGAATTTCGGAGAAAAAAACAATAAACCGGGCTACGTATCACTGAGGACACTTTCAAACTGTCTTTCCCCAAGAAACCCATATAATAATACACACACTGACTTAATACTTGCAGGTTACATTAGAGCGCGGCAAGAGGATTAAAACATCAACATAAAGAGCTATCACAGCTTTTCAATTTTACAGGACGTTATAACGAGAAAACAACACAGTAACGTGGAGGCATACATAAGAACAAAATGCATCCGACACCACTGCAATCCGTAAGCTTGCAAAGTCGAACCCTCAGGAAAGTCAAGTCGCACCTTTCTTTTTACCAACTCGTACCCCCGAGAAAACCTTCTCGTACTCCAACTCGTACACTGATGATTTTAATGCAGATGTATTGCAGAGTACGAAATCAACAAACACACAGCGTTCACAGTTTATTTTAGCTTCATATCAATTAACATTTAGATCCCAAAATTGTGGCTGTAAATATCTCCGACGTGTTCTCACGTGTTTTATTAATCTTGCTCACTGCACGGGTATTATCACGTTAAGGCGTGAATCAGGCTAACTGCACGCAGCAACCCGGATATCGAGCGAAACCCGGCGGTGGGGGGGGGGGGGGGGGTAGGGGGAGATATTGCACCCGCCTCATCATCCCCTTCAACCCCCCCCCCCCCTCCCACCACAACCTCGTCCTATCCCTCTCACTTTACCACTTCAGGAGCTTTTCCCATCCCGGTTTCTTTCGTAGTTAACAACATTTTAAATCATAGTTTCAGGGCTAATAATACGGTCTCTATTTTTATGCATATTTAGACATGTGTTAAAAGGGGGCACAGAATCACACGTGCGTTTAAGACGTCTGCAATCAAAAACATGTGTTAGTCTTAGGAGGACTATGAGAGACTGCAGTTTCTTTTTTCTTTTTTGGTTAAGTCACAGAGACCTATTTTTTCCCACGGTATTGCTAATCAAAATGCAGTCTCCGCTATCACTGAATGTGTTACTTGCAATGTTATAAAACTTTTGGAAATACCTTTAATTTGTCTTCTCTGGACACACATTTACTGCCAGAAAAGTAAAGCTGAATAAAAATTAAATAACGTAATAAGAGATGGAAGGGGAAAACCTCGATGGAAAAAGACCAATTGGGCCGTGTTTTTAAATAACTGCAAAGCAAAGCAGCTGTAGATGATGGTAATAACTTATAAAATCCCCTACCTAATGAAGTCGCTGCAGTTTTGAAGCTGACCTTTCGAATTTACCACACTACTGCATTATTACTACAGTAAAACTCCCAATGCGGATACCCCTGAATAAGGCACACGTTCTGTCAGTCTGTTTTAAAATGCCACTGGGACACCGTAATTGATGTCCTTATTGTGAACACAGTAAATCAACACATAAAATGCCATATTCAACAGTTCTGCCCCTGAGTACATCGAATCAGATTTCGTAAAAAAAAAAAAAAAAAAAAAGCCATGTTTTCCGAGTGCGTTGAGTTACTTTGATGGTTTTGATTGAAACCTCAATTCCAAAACGATTTCAAAACCAACAAGCCTTCTGGAGAGGTGAGTCCCCTTACTTGGCCAAACACAAAGTATTTCCTCGGATTGTTTGCATAAACGGGTCATTTTTAGCTTTCAACTCAAAGGAATATTAAGATGGTTCGTATCAAAAGGCAACGGAATCAGCACTCATTTTGAAGAGGTTAAAACGGTCAAAGCAAGGGATCCGAAAAGTGTTTGAAATTTGTTGTCATTTAATATAATTTGATTTCTGCACGTCGGCTAGTTCAGGAGTACGAGAAACAGCGAAGCAATGTATATTTTCTTGGTCCTGAACCCCACCCCATCCCCCCCCCCCCACCTGCCAGTTTGGTGTATAAAATTCTCTGCTGTAAGAACAGTCCGCTATTAGGGATACAAAAAGCCAGTCAAAGTGTCCGTAATAGACGGGTTTCACTGTACATAGTATAACTGATAAAACATGACCAAAAGGTTACGACTTGGCAGGGGTGCAAGTTGGCAAGGGTACGACTTGACAGGGGTGCGAGTTGGCAAGGGTAAGACTTGGCAGAGGTGCGAGTTGGCAAGGGTACGACTTGACTTACCCCTTCCTTTATCGGTCTGCTCATTTTGTTTCAATTCTTCTTCGCTATACATCATGCTATTTAGTCAACTTTAAACCAATCTGGATTCTATTTTATACTGTTGTCACGACATTAAAGTTATTCACAAAAAATAACGAATCAACAAACTAATGGGATTATCAGAACACTAAAAAAAGAAAAAGGGAGATTCCCCATATACTTCAAAACATGACATATACTACGGGCGAGGGATCAATTAGCTGCTAAACGTTTTTCAAAATAACAATCATCCGTATACAGCATG
This sequence comes from Protula sp. h YS-2021, assembly GCA_949752745.1. NCBI lineage: Eukaryota > Metazoa > Annelida > Polychaeta > Sabellida > Serpulidae > Protula > Protula sp. h YS-2021. The sequence continues at coordinate 72,597,870 of OX457026.1, forward strand.
CACAGAGTCTGAAAGAAAAATTCCTACAATACGTCACTAACGAATGGAACACGTACAATTAAATCAGGATATCAACCAAGCCCGAAATCTAATACTAATTAGCACACCATCCTCCAGAATAACAATTGTCATGCTTTAAATATATCAGTTACGTAACAAGGAAAGCAACGCATATCAATACCTTGCCAATTTCCAACTGTTGAAGGAAGAACAAATCAGATAATTAAACATTGTTTTCACTGATTCCTCCTAACTGATGCTTGAGAGCCATACCAAAATATCCCAAAATGAGGACACTATTGATTCACGCACGACTCTTTTTCATATACACCAAATGTAAGCCTCATAACGGTTCGCATCCGGTCACAATTTTAACTTGCTGTCGCTCGGTGGCCGTGGTTCACTGATGTTACCGAACCATAAATAACAGTTACATTTTGTCAAAAATCAAATTATAACAATTCTTGGCGAAAGTTCATTCACTGAAGTCGATCTTCTGTACAAAGATAACCCTAGCACACAATGATTTCACAAAGGGAGGAACAGTTACAAGTTGTACAGGTGAATGGGGGTGGGGGGGGGGGTGGTGGAGGGCGGCGATGACCAGTCACACAAGGGGAACGAACCTGGCCAGTTTCTCCTCCGATGACGTCGACGGCTTCTCCTCTGACGTCGACGCCACCGTGGACGCCTCGGCCGTGCACTTGGACCACTTGGACTTGGGCTTCTTCGACACGGGTGGCGGGCTCTCGGACTTGGGCGGCTTGGGCACGTGACCATTGCCCGCCTTGCAGATGTGCTGCAAGAGCACACTGGCCTACAAAGTGCAGCCACACAAAATCGTTACTGACACAACAGCACTGCCTTCTCGTGTTGAAACAGGAGGATCGGTCTGCACTTGATACAAACTACTCTTAAGTTATCCAATTCCCTTCACAAAATAAAAATTCTAATCAAATATCCTTTTGCAAAAAAAAAAAAAAAAATCATTACACTTTTCGCTTGGTCTTTTCTCTCTAGTCAAGGCAGAGTAATCCGGTTCAGATCGACTTCTTTTCCTCTACCATGATCTTCGTCTTAATTTACCGCTTTGCGCTTTAATTATGTCATCTTGTTATAATCACAGCCTCTCACCTTCCCCTCAATGACTTTAAGAAGCTCGTATATTGACTGTGACTGGTCGGGCAAACTGCCGAGCAAGGGTACTAGCTGATTCTGCAGGGCTGTAAGCAACAAGTAAACACCATGTCTGGTGAAATCAATGAGAAAAGCAGGGTTCTTAAATCATTTCTTTTCTCAGCACTTTCTCTTATGTTAACTATCTAATTACTAAATAAAATAGTTTTACTTGATATTTTCACTTTTATATATACTTACTATATGATTTACTTCGAAATTTATTTTTTATGATGTACTTTACTTTTCAAGTACTTCTCATGTGAACCTAATGGATATATCATAACACCTGGTGTGGAGTAGAAATCTATATAGCACAAAGTGACAAGTCTCACCTATTTCTCTAAGTATATCTACAATCGCTTTATAAACCTGCAAACAGAAGTTCAACATTTTTATATCATGACTGCTATAATACTTGAGTTTTTTTTTTGTTCAATCAACAACATCTGGGTTTGTTTCAAATATTATTGTATTTGCCACAGAACAGCTTTTCCAAAAGTTTGGGCAAATTTGTGTTAAAAAAAAAGCGATCCTCAGTTTTTCATAGGATGTCAATAAATTCCAATTTCAACTCATTTCTGTGGGAAAACACAGACAATCAAACGGGGAAACCGCTGGTTACAATGTGCGAAATGAAGCCGAATGTGCAGAAGGCCCACTGGCCTATCTCGATTAAAGTTGAGATGGCCCGAGTTAGTTTTAGATAGCCCTAAAAATATGAATTAATGAGTAACAAAAAAAAAAAAAAAAAAAGACAGAAAGAAAGAAAAAAACAGGTTAATGAATAACCTCAAAGACACTAAAATATAGTCCACTTAAGGGGGGCTATACACCCACATACCTTTTTTTAGCCAAATTCGCCCACATGATCAAGATAATCAGAAGACGTATTCGACAACGCAGTTAAAACTTGAAATTCAAGGCCCAGTGGTAAAAATATCACCGAACTGGGAAGTCAGTCATACAAACACTCATATCGATTTTCTTTAAAAGCCTCTGCTTAAATTGTCATTGAACCTCAGCATTGACCTCAAAAAGGCATGATAGGCCAATGAAATCTAATCAGCCGAAGGTCACATATAAATTCACCCACTTTTCTTCAAAATCACCTCACATATTTGATCGAATATTGTTCACGAGATTCACAACCAATGTACATAAGCAGGTGGAAAGTCAAAATAAAAAATTCCGGCTGCCACTTTGACAGGTCATGAGAGGTCACCAAAATCTAATCAACTCTAGAGGTCATTCTTGAGAACACGCACAATTCCATCAAAATTAGTTCACATGCTTTGGTGGACTCGTTCACAAGATGCGCATCCACACATAAAGTAGTAGTGAAAGTCAATGTCCAGCGATGACCTGGAATAACACGAGAGATCATCCAAATGAACACTCAAATCGAGTTTCATCAAAATCCGATCAGAGCTTTGCCAAAATCGTGTTCACAGTGTGACTCAAGGACCAGCGAACTTAACACAAAAATATACAGAAATGTGAAAGATGAGCTGTTAATTTATTAAATAAATAAATAAACGCCCCAAAATTTCAAGATGCCATGCCGGGCCATCTGGACTGAAGTTGACATTGCACGTTAAGTTCGCACACTGCGGTTAAGAAGTTAAATTACATTAAAACAGGACTTACTACGGTGTGCCGACAAATCTCCAGGAAAGAATCGGCTTTCATATATTGCTGCAACAAAACAAGGAAATAAACAATAGCATACTGAAATCATTGCGACTGAAACCATAAACGATTCACGGTGCCGTTATGTCCGAGAACACATAGAGTGCTTCCAGTTTATTGCGGTGCTGTTGTAGATCAAGTTCGATACAACCACGAAATCGTTCCTCGCATGAAAACAATACTTTATGCAGTACTTAAATAAAAATTATAAATTATCAGTTTGTTTCACAATGGTTCCTGTCCTGAAGCTTATGATGATATGCAAAGATTTCATCAATCAAATTACAAAATAGAGGCCTAAATACTGAAGTGCACGTCTGGCTGTCATGGGGCTTGACTCAGGGGTTTAGCGCGAATTAGTGACCAATCGGTGACCAATAAAAAGAGTCCCCAACCGAAACTATGGGTGTTCCAAACCGACAGACATTGATATATGCACTTATTTCTGTGACTGGAATAAGAGCGGATCCCTGTAGCATACTAAACATGAACTTACTTCTGTGAATGGAATAAGAGCTGATCCCTCTAGAATGTTGAACATGTCCTCCACAGGGTCGACACTTTCCGTATTTGCCCCGGAATCACTCGTGCCTGGGACATCGTTTGCATCAGAGCAACTGGCCTGTGAGCCCTCGAGCTTTGCCCTCGCCATGTTCGTAGGCTGACAGTCCACTGAATTTGAAGCCGACTGCTTAATGTCGCTTGAATGTGAATTCACAGCTTTAGACTCGGTTGCTTTTGAAGCAATAGGTTTAGGCTTCAGTTGCGGAGCGTGATTTGCATATAAGATCTTGAGTTGCTGTAGAATACTGTGTAGAACCGATTCAATCTGTAAAGGAAAAATCTTTCCTTAGAGTTGATGTGGGGCCTTTTTTTTTTCTTCAGCTGTTCGCATATTTACTCATGAACACTGAACTTGATTTGCCTCACCTAAAGAACGTTTTACCATTCAGTTTTATTGACTAAACTTGGGATTTCAACCCACTTCCACCATAAGACATGTTACCCTCAAGATGACTCAGATATAGTGACGAACGCTCAACATCTCCACTTGACATAAAATTTCGTTTTAAATAAATATGGGAAAAATATGGTACCTAAAAAGATGAGGCCAACTTGTTTCTATTGTGACCGATTCGGTCTTGAGACCCAGTTATCTCAATATCGAACTTGGTCCTCACCTGCTTATCTTTTTCTTTCTGAGCAGCGAGGTAAGCTTTGATGTCCCATTCTGTAACACAGTAAAGGCACAGTAGTGGCTTACAATGCAAATTTGTTGTTATCGACGTATGTCGCAAAAAATTACACAAGTCTGTGTATGTTACAGCAGATCTGTCAAATACACAGCTTTACAAAGCCGCTGAAATTACACAAAAATTTGACACCTGATATGCGCATGCATGAATATTAGAAAAGAGGAAAATAAGGAATGTATTCGCAAAAACTCCATATTACACCCAGGATACAAAGGTAGGTATCACCAGTTGGTACTTACCAGGCCGCCGGTTATGGCCAAACCCGGTCCCCGCGGCCCAAAATTCGTCCTTAGTTTCTTTCTTCTGAAAACGAACGCGAGCGTAACCACACAATACAGTAATCCCTCGCTGTAACAACCCCGATGAACTGACACTCCCTTACAAACTCGTATACACAATAACGTAGCTAGTAACTCTCTCTAGGACACTCCAACTGCTATGATACTATTTAATATTGGTTGACAGTTTAGCACACACCATGCAAGAAGAGAACGTAGGGCACATTTTCTTACCTCTTTATTACTCTGTGTCGCCATACGAAGCCTGAAATCAGGGGGTTTGACATAGTCTAGCTGATATTTGTGGTTAGCTCTTGGGTTGATTTCACTCACCTAAAACGTGTTATAAATGCAAATGTAAAGGCTAGAATTCACTTTCTGAACAGTTCACAATAAACTGTCAATCCCTCAAATACATACACTTCTAGAACTTCCCGTGCAACTCCCTGTCTGTATTCGTAACGCTCTGAAAGCAACTAATTACGTTAATGTTACATTCACAGACAAAAGATAATAAAAATGAATTTTAAGTACATATGACGTCACGCTAAGGATTACACGTAGCTACAACATCTAATTTTTCCTATGAGTACAACTTATGACTGAAGAAAAGCGATAGAAATTCTCATAAATGACTACAGCAAACCAAGACAAAGAATGCATAACTTACCAATGCCAATTTTAACAGGTCATGTTCGATTGGCACGTATGAACCATGGGGGAATTTCTTCCTATTATTTCTTTCACTCTGCATCTCTAGCCTGCAAAAGGCATTTCAGAAATTATAAGCTCTCGTAATGGGATAGCCCGAAGGCTGGAGTGATGTCTCTACCACTGCAGAATAACGGTTGATACAGTAGAGATAGAAGGCTGAATGGCCCAAAGATTACATCTAAGAGGCAGAGGTTACCAAATTATCAACCGCGGGCCAAATTATCTCCCGCTTTATATTCATTCATTAAGGTTGACATCGAAGCACATGCATTCATTTTCTGTATTTGAACACCCAAATCCTTCAGGGCTTCCACAAGCTATTTAGATCCCGGGGCAGTTAAACCTGCCCTTGGAAATTTACTTATAAATATTTCCTAAAGAAATTGACTTATGAATATTTCCTCACCTAGCCCACTGCTGTAAGAAATTTTTTATTTCGCACAATAAAGTCATCATGTCTTTAGTCGGATTCCAGAACGACAACTTCAGCATTTCCATGTTTGTAACTCGCTGCATCATTGAACCCTGGTGTGCAGAAAAGCGTTATTTAGTCGTTTCCTTTCTTCCGTTTTTTTATGCACCGGATGCATTCTGTTTAATCTCTCCTTTTTTGTTAAATTTCACGCTGCTTAAAAAATGAGTGCCTCAAATCCGTGGGAATCATTCAGTAATATAACTGCACGTTTTCAAATATGTTTACACAGCATCTTATTATTATATATTTATATTTTATGCCCATAATCACAGGAAAAGAATTTCTATTGAAAATACTTATGGTATAGAAACAAAAATCATTTTCTCCCAAAATACTTCACTGCATATATTAATGAACTATTAAAATGAGCAAACACCTGTAACCTTGGACGTATCACCTTGAGCAGAGGGGGGTAGAACGGATACAAATCCATTGTAAAATCCTGTAAACATTTCACAACATTACAAACTTATTTGTGGATAAAAAAGAGGCAGGGTTGGACAATTTGAAAAAAAAAAAAAAAAATTATGGCACACAGAAGCAAAATGTGAGTGTTGAGTCTAATTCTATTCAATTTAGTTCTGTCATATATTACAAATACCAAAAATTTAAGAAAACTCCCACATATCTCGTTCATGTTATACCACTAATACTGGAATGAGCGACAACGGTTGCTCTTGGCCAAGACAAAACTCACCAGTTCTAGTTCGATGTGTTTATAACCGAACAGTCTTTGCACTTCTTGTAGGTCACTGTACAACGCACTGAAACAACGCCAAAACAATGCAAGTAAACCGTTTTTTATGATCACTTTGAACTTTTTTGTTTTTTTTTCTTCTTTTTTTTAACGGTGCTGCGCCAAATTTCCACCTTTTGACACAGCTCCCATGAAAAGCTTTCATAGATTTTTTTTGGCCAAAAAATTGGCCCAAATTTCGATAATATATACAACACAAGGACGCACCTGTCGCGGTCAAAATTGTACATCTTGACACACCACTGGTAGATGTTGTCCTGCACTGGCTCCGCATTAAAACCGTTCTCCTGTGAATTAAGGATTCGAAATTATATCCGACCAGAATAACTGACGGATTTTCAGGATTCCGCATTGGTATGAAAAAAGGAACTTTCCTTTTGAAGCGCAACATTTCATAGTCTAACTGGGATAATCACACACCTTTTGATATTTTCTGTGATCTAATAAATTAAATTAAACTAAATTAAATAGGACTTCTTAATAGAACTGTTCTTAATCGTAAAATGACTGTCTATCGTGTGTGGTTTTTTTATCATCAGACATACACATTCATTGACTCACGTGCTCATATTGCATAATCTTGACGAGGTCGTTGATGAGAACTCCGGACGCGGCGTAACTCGTGAAGATATTCTTGCTGTTCACATCCCCACCAGCGGCCACTGCTGCACGCACACACAACAATGTCATGGCAACGCACTACTAGAATTTTGTTGTGGCACCGTAAACAACCACCAATGTCAAATGCGATCTTCCCCGTTTATCTCGACGCCGCCCTCCCCGACATTTCGCCTGTGTTGCTCGACATGTTTTTCCATGAAATGGTAGAAACTCCTGACAACTTTTGATTTTACCCCGAAGACAGTGACACGGATTGCCTTGTCACCGGATACAACTCTCAAGATAACAGCAAATATTCAGCCCGCGCCAATAAAAAAACTTTCTTTAACGTTTTTTTTTTTTTTTTTTTTTTTTTGCGGCATGATTTTTAGTTTCCATGTTAAACATTAAAATCGTGCTAAAGCTCAAAAGCACTGAATCTAATAAATCTATTTTATTACCCATAAGGAACGGCCAGACTTGCGCGCCATTCCTCGTTCAAACATCCGGCCATGTGCGGGAGTTCAACTGGTAAGTGTACGACTCCTGGTATTAAATCGGGCAGAGGGTGGAGCGTAGGAGACTGGTGAGTTGAGGACTCCCGGTACTTGAACGGGGAGGGGAGGGGCTTAGGGCTAGGAGACTGGTGAGTGGAGGACTCCTGGTACTTAATCGGGGAGGGGAGGGGCTTAGGGCTAGGAGACTGGTGAGTGGAGGACTCCTGGTACTTGATCGGGGAGGGGAGGGGCTTAGGGCTAGGAGACTGGTGAGTGGAGGACTCCTGGTACTTAATCGGGGAGGGGAGGGGCTTGTGGCTAGGAGACTGGTGAGTGGAGGACTCCTGGTACTTAATCGGGGAGGGGAGTGGGTTGGGGCTAGGAGACTTGTGAGTGGAGGACTCCTAGCGCTTAATCGGGAAGGAGGGGTGGGGACTGGTGAGTGGAGGACTCCTGTCGCTTAATCGGGGAGGAGCGGTGGGGACTGGCGAGTGGAGGAATCCTGGCGCTTAATCGGGAAGGAGGGGTGGGGATTGGTGAGTGGAAGATGTCCGCCACTTACGTTCTTCGTCAGTAGGAGCGAGACGTTTGTGCATCCTGGATGTGAGCGGGTGGTACTCTGACGTCAACGCGCATTCTATCTTGGCCTTCTTCATCTCTTCTCGTAACTCCTGCTCCTTCTGACACCATCGTTTCTTAAAATTGAAATTTAAACAACTTTATGCATGTCACAAGTTTAATTGGCCATGTATTGCACAAACCACGCAGACAGCATCTTGACATTTCTTACTTAACAACAAATCCCGAGCTTTATCTGGGTGAATTATGTTGTTCTTAGAATTAAAATACACAACAAAAGACTTACCTTTTTCCTGGCAATGTTTAACTCCCACTCCGTAGTGAAGACACTTTCGTCGTCCGATAAACCCAAACTCTACAAAACATCAAAACATACATCACTGGTATATCACAGAAAACTTTTTGGGCAATGACACTTATAGAGGCAAAAGGATGAGCCAATCGCCAAAAAAAAGTAACTTTTCAAGAGCGAACCATGCAGGGAATACTCGTAACAATTTGAAAGGAATCCGATGAAAATTGCGGGAGAAGCATTATCAAAATTGATTACCAATTTTTTTTTTAAATCCCTCTCCTCATTTAACCAATTTTTGGTGGTCTCCAAAAAAAAAGTTATTTTTCAAGCTAGTATCGCCTAGCGAATATTATGCAAAATTTGAAGGCAATCCGATTAAAATTTTGGTAGAACAAGCATTCTGAAAAGTTGCTATCAAGCAATTATAAATGCCCCTCCCCTTTTTTCTCCAATTTATGGCGGATTGCCGAAAGTAATTTTTCTACAACAAAAAAAAAAAAAAAACATTTAGGGAACAATCACACAAAACCCGACAGCAATCCGATCAAAACCGTTGAAGAAGCATTTTGAAAATTGGCTACCGAAAAGAAAAAATGCCGTCAATTTGGTCAATTTTTGTTGCATCGCCAAAAACCAACTTTTCACAAGAGGCCTTCCTTGTCCCTCACCTTACGCAAAATTTGATGACAATCTGCTCAAAATTGTGGGAGACGCATTATGAAAATGGGCAGACGAAAATATAAATGCCCCCAAATCGGTCACATTTTGGTGGATTGCCATAAAAGTGAACATTGGTTCAAAATATGAAAGGAATCCCATCAAAACTGGGGAAGAAGAAGCATTAAAAGTAAAAGTTTACACACTGATGTGATAAGACCAGTCGACGAAGTAGCTGGTCTAAAAAAACAAAAACCAGAAGTGGAGTAAAGTGGAAGAAAAGTGCTGGAACAAGGCAAAGTGAAGCAGAAAGGCACGTCATAAACTTACATGCTCCTGTTGGTCTTCGTCGTCTTCGGCTTCCATTTCTGATTCAGTCTGTTTAATTTTAAAAATGGGAATTATTCAAAGTAATTCTTCGTGTATACTAGGGCAAAAGCGATTCCAAAGAAACTGAATTACACTGCAATTTAACCCGACGGACGCGCCTTCTGTACATTAGTTGTTAACCCTTTACAGGTTAAACCGAATTAGTCAACCCAAAAGAAACTGGGCGGCCAATGCGAGTTCTAATGAAAGAGTATAAACTGCATACTGACGAAAGAACTTTTCTAAGGTTAGATTCAAGATTCTGCTCTCAGGTACCCTTACCTCGGTTTCGTAGGTGCCCTTACCTCGGTTTAGGGGGTACCCTTACCTCGGTTTGGGAGGTGCCCTTACCTCGGTTTCGGAGGTACCCTTACCTCGGTTTGGGAGGTGCCCTTACCTCGGTTTAGGGGGTACCCTTACCTCGGTTTGGGAGGTACCCTTGCCTCGGTTTGGGAGGTACCCTTACCTCGGTTTGGGAGGTACCCTTACCTCGGTTTGGGCAGTACCCTTACCTCTGGGTTGTACCCTTACCTCGGTTTGGAAGGCACTCTTACCTCGGTTTCAGAGCCTTTCGTCTTGCATCTCTTTGTATTAGACGTGTGCAGCTTTTCCGCCCTACAGAAAAAGTGGAAATGAAAGACCAAAGCAGATACATCCTCCAAAACAGAAGCGACAGCAGCTAACTAAAAGATCACACCGTCACACCGTAAGCACAGGACGTGCAATTATCGTAAACTTTGAAAACATAAAAGCAAACCTTCAATGTTCAAAATAACCTTGAATGTTTCATACAGGAGCCTCTTTGGAGCTGCATAATGTTTTACATTAGGGTTTTAGCTGGAAGAAAACGACTCCCCCACAGCAATCCTTTTGACCTTTGTGACGGCAAAGACCGGGGTAACTGAACCAAAAAAATGCACTCACATGCTAAGGATATCACCAAGCCTTGCTGTGATCGACTCATCTTGCATGTACTGTAAAGAAAGAATACAGCTGCATAGCTCTACCACGTCAAAACTTACCGGGTTGTTGATGGGGTATATCCACGTTTGTAAGTACTTGGAACATTTTACCAATGTTGACGCTGTGAAAGTTTGCACTCAGTCTCAAAACCCTAAGGTCACTCGCACTCTCTCATACTAGTACATCAGGTTAACAACTTACCAAGTGTATTTTAAATTTCATCATTTCCATCTGTGCTTTTGTAAAATTCACGAAACGAATACAAAAAGAAGACGTCCGACTTATACACAATACACAAAAAGTATCACCTTATTTAGTTCTTCTGCCCACACCTTTAATGCCGGCTCATTTGTCAGAACGGTGAACTTTTCAGACGTATGTGGATAATCTGAAATATAACAATATCTCCGACTCCAGTTAGCTTTTTAATGACAATCACATGTTGTATATACTCTAATGCAAAAAGATATTATTTCACTGCATTCATTGATCTCAACATGGATGTGTTATGAAACCTCTTCAAATTCAATTGCTGAAACTTACTAACAAAAAAGCGAAAATCTTAAAAACGTACGCAAATCACTGCCCATTTAGACAGACTTTTAGACTAATTTCCATTATTATTAAGACATCAAAGGCGTTAGTATTCACAATAACGTAGTAAAGCCGCTTTTTCATGTAACGTTTTTGAAAAGAAGCAAGCTTACAGAACCTTTGCGCCCCCGTGACAGCTCTAATATGGAGATAAAAGAATTTCAAAGAGAGAATATAAAATTTGGATGGGTCAGTTTTCGTGGTTCTAATTCCGCATTATAATCATAAGAAAAATAAGCATCATCCTCAGACCTTACTGCATAGAAACAGGGCATTCTATTTCGGATTTTCTTTAAGGGTTAACTTCATTCAGTTTAACTATATTTCCCAATAAAATTCCAATTTACCAATTGGGCATTTCAGTTCGAATTCATACTCGCCAGCAAGCAGCATCAACAATTTAATTCCTTTTTCCTCACTATCTTCGTTCTGTAATGAAAGACACACGTCTATAAAAATTTTAAACACGCAACAGCAACTTTCAAGATTGTTTGAAAAAAAAATCCGCACATGACCTAGAACATTGATACTGTGTTTCAAGCCACCGGTTTAGATGGCTTTAAATAGCAAGTTCGTGGACATTGTCCTCGGCTGTAAAAGCGAAGAGAAAACAAGGTTAAAGGAGACACAGACCAAATTGTTACGATATTTAGATTAAGCAGAAGGCCTAATGGCCAACATTCTGTCAAAAGTAATTAGACTAGACCTTTGGGACGAACAGCACCGTTTTGTTTCTCTTAAAGTTATCCATTTATGTAACCAGTTTTTCCGAACTGATAACAACAATAGGGAAGGGGACGGAGATAGGGAAGGGGAAGGAAAGAAAGTTTCTATGTACTGATGTTTTCATATAATTTTGCTAGGGATGAACTAGGCTCGTGATTATAAGTCCAACGCGTTAACGCTTTGGCCAAAACGGCCTTCATACCCTGTGACTGGACGAGAAACATCAAGTAGGAGTACACTGCAATTTGACTGTTCTTTTTTGCCAGTTTTAGTCAGGTTGCAAAAAAAATAAAGAAATAAAAACAAGCTGTGTAAAGGACTGCACAGGGAACAATCCGGTTAAATTTCAAAACAATCGGACAAGAACTGTAGGGAGATTGGCATTTTGAAAATCTGTTGAAAATTAAACCTAAAAATTTGTTCTCCTTGACAACAGGGCCACGATCACAGGCTTGAAAATACATTAATACGTGTTGCTCGCCATTCTGTCTTCTTTTTTCACACTCGTAGGATACCAGGTTGTTAGCAAGCACCTTTTGCTTACTGTAGCTGTAGTCTTCAACAAGTGGGTCAGTGAAACTGAAACTGACTATGTCCCCCGCCGGCGTACAATCCCTGTATTTGATTTTGTTAGGTTGGACTACAACCCTTAAGCAATTCGTATCATATTCGTGAATTTTAAAATTCCAGCTGGGCCAACGTCCTTGGGCCGACCTGGCTCATTTACAATACCAATTCCTGTTACCACCCATACTACCTAAGTGTATAACATTTTGCCAATCGATAGAAAAATGTAGACTTGAGTGTGTTAAAGTTCAGCTGGGCCAATGTCCTTGGGCCAATAGGGCTCATTTACAAAACCGACCTTTGTTGGTTCCAATACTTCCTATGTATAAAAGATTACAAAAATCGATCCAGAAATGCAGGCTTGAGTGTGTTAACAAACTCATTCAACTGAGTAAGGATTGGGAAAATTTGCGAAGTTCAGTTGGGCCAATGTCCTAGGGCCGACATGGCTCATTTACAATACCGATCCTTGTTCGTTCCAGTACTATCCATATATAGAATATCTTAACAATCGGTCGAAAAATGTAGGCTTGAGTGTGTTAACAAAAAAAGGTGTCGACAGACGGATAGACAAACGGACCCGAAAACTATAGTCCCCCGGCGAGGGACTACATAGTATTTTCTGACCGCCGCGAGAACTTGTTAAGAATTCCATGTTGAATTCATTTGTGCAGAATTTGGAGAAGACCAGGCGGTTTATATACGGTACTATAACAAAGATCCTAGAGCAATTGCAATTAAATGAGATGCAATCAAGTAATTCCTGTAACCCAGGTTATACATTGATAAATAACTTTTCAAGACTGTGATCGTAGAGATGAAATCCCGTTTATTCCTGAGTTGCAATCAAGTAAAACCACTCTCTGCTGTTACCAATTTCCTTTCAAGTTTGTGGTTGTAGAGTTGCATTAGAGATTGCAATTACCTGAGCTGCAATCAAGTAAAACCACTCACTGCTGCCATCAATTGATAAATTCATTTTCAACCTGTGATCGTAGAGTTGAATTAGAGATTGCAATTAACTGAGTTGCACTCAGGTAATATCTGTGACTGCCATTTAAAATTGACGAATTTCTTTTCAAGCCTGTGATCGTAAATTTGCGATTGCAATAAGGTTATGTTTTAAAATACACTCACTGTTGTTGTAAATTGACAACTACCCTTTGAAGTCTATGATCGTAGAGATGAAAAAGCAATTCTATTACACTCAGTTGAAATAAAATAAGTGGGTGGGGGGAATTGGGGAGTTGGAGGGGGGTTAAAGGCCTGGGGGGGGGGATTAGGGCACTCGGGGAATAAAGGCCGGGGGGGGGGGGGTAAAGACCTAGACTCGAATCAAACACGAGGTTGCATATCGGACTATTCTACGAAGACCCCCGCAATGGGCTGAATTCTCCGGTCTAACCCAAAAACGCAGAAACTAAATCAAATATTACACACTGGATTATTCAAAGGTTGCTTTAAATGTTCCGAAACTGAACATTTAGATGAAGCATTTTCAGACAGAACGTGGTCAGGATCAATTTAATGACAAAAAGCTGACGGTAGCGATAGAAACCATAACAGCAAATCACTTTTTAATTGATCTTATTATTGTTTATTTTTGGATTTATTTAACCCAGCACAGTTAAACTTAGCTTTATTTTTAACGGTTTGCAGGATAGCTCTTATTTTTTGTGCATGTGACATTGACCATTGATCAGGTCATATTTTATGCTCCTACATTTTATATAAACCAAAAACTTACAGAAGAGGGGATGGAGCTCGAAAACGAGATCAAATCGCTCTGTCTCTAGGTTTAAGTTCAGATCACTAAGTTAGCCTAATGTGAATCTGTACAGAGGGCGGAGTCCGGAAATGAGGTCAAAATCTAACAGTTACCCACCTCTCACGCAACCTCGAAAATGTAGGTCAAAGTTCAGATCACGACGTTAACCTTGATGTAAAATAAGAACGCTCAACGTAATAACATGGTTGATCCCCAAATGACTTCAAAATCGTTTTATCTCTAACACTTTCCGAGATAACACAGGTTGCGTGACCTTGAAAATCTAGGTCAGCATTAAGAACATGAAGTTAACTCTTATGTGGCTACACCAGGGCGGAAGGGGCTGTGTAGTCCCAAAATTAGGTCAAAATCGTTCTTTCTCATATCATTATTACGACTGGATCGGGTTCTAAAAATAAACTTGCACTTTTGCGCCTCTCGGATGTCTACAAATACCTTTTCAAGCTTTGCCATTGCTATCTACGACAAGTTTTCCAATATCTCAGGGCTGTGTAAAGAGGCCCCAAGGAGTGATTAAGCGGCACTGATTACTTACGTTATCCTGGCAAAAATGCGGAGATTGCAGACATCCGGCAGAAAATTTGCGCAATGAAACTTTTGCATTTAAGTATGCATTTCTGTTGAGAGTTTCAAACGAAAATTCAATTCTCTCAGTTAACGAATTCTTATTTGATCTTTAAATCGTGTGCAATACTTTCTTTTCAATGGTGTTATTTTGGGGCACATAACAACATTATAACAATACAGCCCATTAAAATTGTGCCGGATTTACATCAAGGGTATATTGTGCATGAACTTTCTATAAACGTTTGAATAACTGGGACTGGTAGACAGGATTCGTACCTCTGAACATATAAAGTTGACCCCTATTAGCGGAACAACGAGTTGACCCCGAGCTAATGCATTTATGTGACATTTTTTAAAATACTGCCACTGGCTAGAGTTGCGCGGCGAGAATGGCAAAATTTACATTCATGACAAGTTCTCCTTATAGCTCGCAATTCAACCCTCGTGGTTGCGAGTTTCGAAACAAAATATTTTACCTATAGGGGCTATTACTCTTGCTGACTTAGAAAGACCGCAAGATTTCCTTTAGGACTAACCATCGTGGATAGGTTTACCGAGAGATAGTCTCAGACCCTTTCTGTCTCCCTAGGTCAAACAGGGTCACAGTTCCTGTAATAGAAATGGCCAACGATTTACCTTTCGAGGAGATGGGTCTTTCGGCGCACGTTCCAGAACATCGAGGTTCGAACTAACAGGCTTTTTTTTCTAAAAAAGCACACTAAGAAGTATCCTGTCGCATTATTTTCGACCTCGGCCAAACTACCAAACTTGAGTAAAGAATGGTTTTGCAACTGTAGATTCACTGTTGCTGTAGGCGTTAATGGGGGATTCTATAACCTTATCTAAAGAAAACATCTATTCTCAGTACAAAATTGTTATTTGACCATAACAACTGTGCGCCATAATATATAGTTTGACCATTTATGTGATGTACTCTTTTTAAAATATCACCATTGGCCCCAGTCATGTGCCGAGATTGGCAAAATTGTGATCAATGACATGTTGTATTATAGGAACTATAGACTCTTGGACTAACCGAGAGATATACGGGGTAAAAGTGACGAAGAGCTGTCTCGGAGCTGCCTCCCAGATAGCTCCGAGTAGTTCAGACTTGTATAATATCGTATATCTCTCTGTCAGAGCTACGAATCCTTCCATTGTTCCACTAATAGGTGTCAAGTTCGTATCTTGTGTGGCACGAATCCTGCATACCAGCCCCTGTTATTCAAACATCTACAGAAAGTTCATGCCCAATATGCCCTTTTTGTAAAACAGGCACAGTTTTTAGTGAGCTGTATATCTTTTATTTGTTCATAAAAGTGCAGAAAGGTTAGCTTCGCGTCCACCTGTCAAATGTTTGTTTACATTCTGGCCTTTAAATGTCACGTGACCAAAGTCTAGGGACCGAAAATTTAAATAAAGGGGTTATAGTTTATTTGGAAAATGTATATTAAACAGTTGATAGATGCAGAATTACGTATAAATTTATTTGGTAACCCACAATATTTGACTTTTTATGCTTACGTTCTTTTTGAAATATCAATTTAAAAGTTTTTTTGTGGATAATTGCAAAAAATTATTGTTACTATTTCACGTAATAAAGAATGCTCCCTGTATACAAACAAATGTCATGTATTGCGGGAGATCTGGGGTTATTTATATATTACTTTCTTTTAAAGAAAGCGTAACACAGAAGTTGTATATGATTACCGTTGTACTTTGAGTGCCTTTAGCAAATGTCAATAAAAACTTATGGGTCGTTGAATCTCGCACAAAGTAGCCACAGGGGGGCCTCAAAGCGAGCGCAGTGGACTTGCTTATCGTTATATAGCGAGGCTTTAAAGCGGTGTCTGCATCTATCAACTATTTAATATATATTGTTCAAATAAACTATTACCCCTTTATTTAAATTTTCGGTCCCTTGACTTTGGTCACGTGACATTTGAAGGCCAGAATATAAACAAACATTTGACAGGTGGATGCGGAAGCTAATTTTCTGCATTTTTATGAACAAATAAAAGATATACAGCTCACTAAAAACTTTGCCTGTTTTACAAAAAGGGCATATACGCCAAATCACACTTTGGGTGTTTTGAATAAAATGCTCAAGAATTTGAATTTCGACTGCGTGGGAACCGGGTAAAGAATTGAAAGAAATGATAGAAAAATATGGAAGAAATATCGCAAAAACAGCTCATACTCGGAACATAAAAGAAAATGAAACTTGAAACCATTTGTTAAAACTTTTAATAAGTTTTTAAAATATCAGACGGGTTGTTAGAAACCCGATTGCTCTTTGGTGCAAGAGAAATTTGACATTTAGGCGAAATCTCTCTATCATTTCTTTCATTTTTTACCCGGTTATTTTTTTCGAAATGCAGGAATTTTCGCGCATTTTTATTGGGAACACCCAAAGTGTGATTTGGCTTATTGGGCATGAACTTTCTGTAGATGTTTGAATAATAGGGGCTGGTATGCAGGATTCGTGCCTCAGAACATATGAAATTGACCCCTATTAGTGGAACAATGGAAGGCTTCGTAGCTCTGACACAGAGATATACGATGTTATACAAGTCAGAGCTACTCGGAGGTAAAAACTGATTAGCTCCAAGAAGCCATCCGCCACTGAGGTTCGCGGAGGGCTTCAAATCCTCGCTATATAACTATATGCAAGTCAACTACGCTCGCTTTGAGGCACCTCTGTGGCGACATTGCAGTATATTAAGATACATACCTAGATTTATGAAGTGTTGTGGAGTGCCCTCAAAGAAAATGTGTTGTTGAAGACTGCACATATCTTGATATTTCCATAAAAGAACAAATTCTAGCAATAACCACAGGCAGACATCTTTTGTTTTCCTCTCATGCGCATGCGTAAATTTATGCGGAAACAATACAGAGTTGCTATAAAACAGATGACCTCTGAGGAGATCTACGTGTTATGTATAAATACAGAGCAAATATATATTACAAAAAATAGCTCCCTCTTACTGATATTATTTTCACGTAATCTCCAATGGGCCTGCAGTGTAAACGGGTATATACAGAATCGACAGATCCCTACAGAGGTCAGCTATTTTATAACTACGGTCGAATGGCATGCTGGGTAGAACAAACCCGGAAGATCAAAAAAACATTTGACAGCTGGCCGATGCCTGTTTTTTTTTTACCTTTAATGTATAATTTTAAGAAACACAAGGCATAAAAAATGTGGCCTTGGGTGCACAAAGGGTACATACTGCATGAACTATACATATATGCCAACATAATATGGATTACTGTGCCGACAAAGTGCCTCAGAGCAACTAAAGTTGACCCCTATGAGCAATACAATGTAACGCGTTGTAGCTCTGATAAAGAAATATATCAAGTATAAATAATGAAGAGCTGACTTGGAGCTAAAAACTGATTAGCTCCAAGAAGCGGTACTCTACAAAGTTTCCGGGCACCGCTTCAAAGCCTCGCTATATAACGATAAGCAAGTCCACTGCCCTCGCTCTGAGGCGCCCCTGTGGCTACTTTATGCGTGAATCAACGACCCATAAGTTTTTATTGGAATTTACTAAAGGCCCTCAAAGTACAACGGTAATGATATACAACTTCTGTGTTACGCTTTCTTTAAAAGAAAATAACACGGAAATAACTACAATTCTCCCGCAATAATTGACATTTGTTTGTATACAGGGAGCATACTTTATTACGTGAAAGAGAAACAATAATTTTTGCAATTATCCACCAATAAACTTTTGAATTCATATTTCAAAAGAATGTAAAAAATAAAACGTCAAATATTGTGGGTATACAAAATAAATTTATACCTAACTTTGCATTTATCAAGTGTTTTAGTATATATTTTACAAATAAACTATGACCCCTTTATTTAAATTTTTGGTCATCTGACTTTGGTCATGTGACATTTAAAGGCCAGAATGTAAACAAACATTTGACAGGTGGGTGCGGAAGCTAATTTTTCTGCACTTTTATGAACAAATAAAAAATATACAGCTCACTAAAAATTGTGCCTGTTTTGCAAAAAGGGCATTTTATGCATCAACTTTCAGTAAATGTTTGAATTATTGGGACTGGTATGCAGGATGCGTGCATCAGAACACATGAAGTTGACTCCTATTAGTGGAACAATGGAAGGCTTCGTAGCTCTGACACAGAGATATACGATGTTATACAAGTCAGAGCTACTCGGAGCTAAAAACTGATGAGCAGTTACTTGGAACTTTGGATTTGTGTGTTGCCAGTTATATCTCATACCTATAAGCTAACCATGTGGACATATTAAAATTAATAAGTCACCTCCAGAAGATAAATAGCCTCGCTCCCAGTCTCTCCAAGCCAAGTTTCAAATTCTTCAGAAAGGATCTGCGGAACCTTACTTCCGCTAGTCGCCATGTCGAAATGATAACTAGCCGTAAATCAACTCTACATTTGACCATCACCCAATAAACATCAATGATGAAAAAAACCAGCTTCGTTTCACGCGTAAGATACATTTTCTTCTATTTATCTTGAAACACTCCTGTCACTGGACTAAATTGCATTGCTTAAAAAGTGATATTTAATAAATTATCTAAAACTCAGAACCCCGGGGAATAATATAATTGTAATAAAGATTAATGTGGCGACACAAAACCTTTTCCCTGATTTATTTCTTCATAAATCATATATTTTCCATGTTGCATTCTAAATCTCACTGCTAATGCTTTTTAGAAAAAGAAGGATAAACAAGGAAAAGAGTAAAAATATGACTCCTTCATACATTAATTAGTTGAAAAATATGATGTAATTTCAAATTGAAGGCCATGATACAGTCTGTTCATTTAAATATATTTGTGCTAAAATTTCCCTACGCGAAAGTTAGATTTACAGGTTAACCAATAACTTAATTCAAAAACGTAGGCCAGTAGTTTTGCTGCAATACATCTAGCAAAAAGCTAAGCCAGCGGTTTTCTAAATGTAATCCAACGGGTTAACTAATGCACAAAAGTTAACGAAGGTTTAACCTTTTGGTTTAAACGAAAAAAGTAAGCCGTACTATTGAGGTTGACTAACCAAAGCTTAAACTACAAAATAGCGACCACTAGATATAACTGAACATAAGAAAGACTCAAGGCTAGAGATATTTTCCGTGCAAGAACCTTTAAAAAGCGAGTGGCTCCATTTGCCATGCATACACGGCATGAAATTATTAGTCTGAGGATGCAGCATATATTTTTTTACTCTAAATAATTAAAGATGACATTAGGGTTTCAACTTTTTGATTCGTTCTAGAAAAATTTAATTTTCGGTAACTTTACAGTTTCTTGCAAAGGGACTCATTTCAAATTGCATTAGCCGATAACCTGGTAAAATCCCAGTCTCCCGTCAACCGAATGAATGGCAAGTTTGATCAATCGTTTGCATTAAAGTCCCACAGTGTATCAGATATTCAATGACTCAAAATCAACAAAATAAAAAAATAGTTTCACGACATAGCCGGTTACATGGACTAATTGACTGTACTCAAATAATGGCACAGCGTTTCATGAACAATGAAGTCTCTTTAGTCAGAAAAGGATATCATCGCACTAGTGTGTAGGCGACTGCTGTACGAAACTACGAGTGTGCTTCAGTTTATGCACAACGTACAGGCGGAAAACACCACAGCGCTATTTTACATTATACGATGCCCATCAGAAAGGAAATTTAGGAGGAATGTTATTAGAAAGCCAGTGACCAGATGACAAGAGTTCGATTGGGAAATCAGACACTGATGCTTCTATGAAATCAAGCAAGCGAAAACTCAGTCCGTAGCTGGTAACTTGCTGCGGTAAGATTGTTGTCTCCAGGGTTGTACCTCGTTGATCCCTATCAGGTGGATGTCACATCGGCGATGAGGGCACAAACTGTGAGAGTAACACCAACTGTGCATGCGCCTCTTCAATATGTGATATCGCTGTTGTATTCTATTGCAGGTGTGTATTCCTTATTTAGTGTCTTAACAAGGGAAATAAACTAGGATGTACAGGTAATGAGTACTCCAGATGTCAATATTCCTTCCAGCACGCAGCCCTAAATCGTATTAGCAGAGCAACAAAGTTTTGCAGAAACAGAAGAGGTTCGTAATGCAAAGAAGAAATAAAGGTACTTGGTAGTCTGCGTCAAAGACGGGGTTGGCAGTTTCAGCCACATTGATCGTTAGCGACTGGAACATGGAACCGGAGGCTCCAACTGCGACCCAACCGCCTCCTCCAAGGTTATTTGCACATACAAAACCATTGAAGAAGAAACAGTAATCCTAAGATTCGCCCTCTTGCGAAGAGGAACAGGAAAAGTTGAACGAATCCGAGCTTCTCCCACATCCGTTTCTTCCTGAACATTAATTGTCGAAGCCGACCCCTTGGCAGGTTACTACATAAGCACCATCTCCGTCACCTGCTCCGCATTTGCGGTCAACCGCGGCAGCATGACAGTAGCTGATCAGGCTTCGCTATGCTTCATATCACCTAAAAATTACAGACCACTTCTATCGGTAAGCAAGGGCACAAGGGCCCAACGATTGATACTTTGCAGGATGAGTGGAATGATGGCCTTCAACGAACTATCCGTTTAGAGGTATCATTGGGTTCAAAGAGGAGAATTCGTCTGCGTTATTGACGGTGTCTAATCCGCAAATGATGAGGCCGTCTCTGTATCTTGCTGCTTAGTCACAGCTGCAAACCGAGAGAGGATTTTGTGGGTCTATCCACAAAATGTTGTGTAGTGAATGCATTCCGGGCAAGGTTCAAAGACTTGCAGTTAATTTAGCTTCAAAACTACGCCATTGTTAGTCTCTTGCCTACTCAATATCGACCCTGTATTATCCAATATCAATCTGGAGTCGAGTTTGCTGCTAGTAGGAAGAGACTCAGGTTTCTCAAAGAAATTACGCTCGAGAGCCTACGCACATTCTCGTTCCAGACGTTGCACAAGTCTGTTGCGCCATACATTTATTCACTGTTTTATCGTCATTTCGAGTCCATCTTTGCAGAATCTGAACGCTAACTGACTGTCGAAAGTAAACTGCCGCACACAAATATGAGCACAGAGGACACCCGCCTCCAAGAAGTGATCAGTGTCTTACATGGTATCAACATCGCAGGTCAAGAAGCCCAAGTTGGAGACAAGAGAGTAGGTTGCAAGCAATTAAGGTATCCGTCAGAAATCGTGCTGCGATTTCGTCCAAATATTTTAAATTCTTATGAACAGCCGGTTTCTCAATTACGCAAAGCAATAGCTAATGTGCCGTGAAGAAAGGTTAAAGAATATTTGGCAACCTTAGCAATTATTCGGGATCTCAAGCCGGTACTCCGCTGACTGCGATGAGAGTACCCTTTATCGTTGCCAAATGACCTGTCTTGCCAGCAAACTCTTCCTTCGATTACCAAGCTTCCAGATCCTTCTTTAATCACGTCGTACCAGGACCAGGCATGCAAGCAACTGGTTCAAATACGATTATGGAAGAACAGCTAGACAAAAAAAGCCATAGATACGATGCCTAAGAGCACTCATGGTTTTTAAATTGCGTCTTTATTGTGCAGTTGGTCTCTAGTCCTAGGCTGGGCACAACGCATTCCGTTCTTATACCTCAAGTCGTTCAAAACGGACACTCAACATTTCTTCAAAGTCAGATCATATGGGCCATCTCAGTGACTCTTTCTAATGCTTATCTTCTCAAATGCACAAGTTCACTCGCCGGTATCTATGCATCAAGAGAGGGGGTGTAGGTTATTGGTTTCTCGCCTTCCCATTCGGTTGTCGACTGTGACATTTGTGTTCACTCAAGTTAAAAAGGTCATCAAACGCCAGGGCGGAGAGATGGAGTTGCTCATTTTCCGATATTTCGACGATTCGCTGTTGATAAGTAGTTACAATGACGACCTGCTATGCCCTCGGCCTGTTGGCCTACAGTGGTGTTGTTCACATTTCTGCTCTCATCGATAACGCCGAAGGTTCTCACGAAAATTTGCAGAGAGGCCAGAATACCGGTTAATGGTGGGTTAATCGTGGGTCCGGGTCTACCAAAACTGCCTTTGTTTCTTTACTGCTGCGGTTACTGTGCGTCAGGATTCTCCGAAATTCCATGGAGTGTGGCAGTCTGAGGTAACCTCACTGGGAAATTTGCACCCAAATTGTCGGTTGTGTCGGTTCAGTCTTTGTTGCACAAGTTTTCCTTCATGAGAAACAACGGTTTTTCTCAGAGAGTTTTTTACATAATGGAATGAGCTCTTAAGGGCCCTATTTTCGCGCTGGTGACTTTTGGGTCCTGTTGCGTAGACAAAGGCATGGCTGTGGCGGCCACGGTGGTTGCAGTCACCGATTTCTTTGTTCACTTCTTTGAGGTATGGAAGGTCGATCATGATGTAAAGAGCTCTGATGTTTATCCTGAATATGTTTTGTCTGCATATGATGTGTTGTCAGATTTGCTCAGATCCTTTGATACTAGCCGAAAGAACAGTGGTTTCTTGGAAATTGTCCCTGTTATGAAATATCTCACTTCTCTTAAATATTGCAGAACACAGTTAGTCAGGTTAATGATTTATGGGAGGCGTTGATCTCAAAACCATTACCTTCTTTTCTGGGCAAGACGCATATTGCGACCAGAGTTTCGGTACAAAGCTGCCAGTTTGTGTAAAAGTAGTAGAATCGATACCGTGTCGCTATGCCCCGTCTCCCTCCTGCACCCGAAGTAATTATCATAGCACGTTGCACTTTATTTCATTCATGTGTATCATTACAGCAGACCTTTCTAAAGCATATATTAAGGTGTTTCTTTTAAGCAGCTGTCACTCTCACTGTCACAATGTCAATGACAGGATGTTTATTTTGCTAAATCTGTCAACTTACCACGTGTTTATTACGTGTATGCAAATTAGCTTGTGTAGACAGTTTTGTTTCTGTTTAGATCAAACCTTCACCTTGTTTATAACCGCGAACATGGCACAAAGGTAATATGGCAAAGTCAAAACTTCAGCAGTAAATGTTATTTTTCAATGTTTCTAAGACTGATATATTGTGTTGACCAAGATTGTATATACAATCAGTGATTACAAGTTCGAAAATTTTCCTGCAAGTATGTAAAAACATTTATCACCTCATTTCGCCCATCAGCATGGTTGAAATTCTTGATGTTCAACTTACGAACAATTAATTTGAAATATCAAGACGGATGTCTTGTAGAGGCTATCCTTGCGAAGCCGAATATAACATTTTGGAACAAGGGTCAGAGGAAGGTATAAGAAAGCTCTCAATTACACAACACCCGTCTGCGACAGTTCATTCAACTAGTTAAGCTTAGTTTCAAGATGTGTTTGATAATGTTATTATTATGTTGTTGTTCTTGATTTGCTTTAAGTCATGTTGTTCTTGCATTATTTTTTTTTCTAATCCAGTTCCTTAGTTTTTCATTAGTCGGTGTGGTAGAGTAACACACCCCCAAAAGGCGTCAAAATATACAGCGTACAGATGATAAATTAATTTGTGAAGCCTAATCCATGTAACAGCTACAGTTCTGGTGACGTCATATTAAGCTTTAACATATAATTTTTCCACATGTAGATGAATTTGTGAAGATACAATATGGCCAGAAAATTTTTTGTTTTCTTCTCTTCAACCAAAGCAGAACTCATGGCCAGGCATCCGATGTGATGCGAATTCCAGGTAAATTAATTTTTTCATAAAGCAGCATGTCGGTACAGGCAGTGACAGGAGAGAAGCTTAATCATTGAAACATTTTTAACATCGACAGTCTAGTTCTTAAAGGTGTCATGCAACTTCAGTTTGTAAAATTTGACATTTCAAAAATTTATAAGTCTATTTAAAATGTTCTGTGCAGGAACTGAAAAAGGATTGAGCTCGGCGTCAAGCACCTCAACAGAACTTCAACAGGAGGAAGAAGGAGAAGTCGGATATAAAGGTGCTTACACTGAAAAGTGCAAATTTCGGTGTTAAATTGGCAAAATTTTTAGAAGTTCAATTTCTAAAAATACGAATGTTCTACTTGTCTTAAATATAAACATTGTCGTAGCTTTAATTTATATTTATGGGCATCAAAAGTAAAATAAGTAGCAACTAGTATTGCATCCATAATTTTTTAAATGTTTTGTTATGGGGAAAAAAAGATGGTCATCTACGCCAACAGACGTCCTCCTGGATCTCATGGAGGATCTGGACAACTCCTTCGTCTCAAAGGAGATCTACGTCGATATCTCACAGCACGTTTTTGGTAAAGGTTATTCTGTGACAGCGAAGGTGGTGGAGAATAAATGGGGGAACATGACTCGGCAATATAGAGCCGATTTGGCCCGAAAGGAGAAAAGCGGGGCGTAGTTCCAGCGAACTATAGTTTTCGACCAGATTAGAGAATCGCAGGCTGCCACAGGCAAGACATTAAACATGTATCAACAATGGGCTCTGGCGTGAAGAGTCATCAGGAAGCCAACACAATCACGGATATGCAACTTCTCCAAGTAGATGTCGCTCCCCGCATAGTCTAGCACCGGACTCCGACAGTAGTGGTGCAGCAAACACACGAGCATCTTTGCCAGGCCATCCGTTATAAACATTGATGAATCGAAGATCCTCTCGCACTACACCTTGAAGTCAATAAATGTATACAAGTTTGCCATCGGGTAACATAACTGAGCTATGAAATTAAGAAATTCTTACTGCGAATGCCATCATGTCATTTAATGTAAAATTTTTAAACGTTTATTATTTTAAAATGTAAACAAAGAATCAAAATACAAATATGTCGACCGTGGTTTGCGAAATTACTGTCATTAAACAGGTAAACAGGAAACATTTCACTTTATTTCTTCTTTCAGTGGCATCATACATACCCAGCAACTGGAACGAGTAGAATCCTTACGATTGTAGTATTCCTGGCATCGCTCACTGTGGGCCCCATCTATAAAGCCTACGTCTCCAGGAAATCCATGAAGCTGTGAAACGTTTAAGGTATTATGGCTATTAATAAGAAATTTTAAAAGCAATCTCCATTATTAAATTAGAACTACAATTTAATGTGTGATATAGTTCTATTAAAATATAAATAGTGTACTTGTTAAAACATGTTTGACATTTGCCTTGCTTCATCTTCCGTCGGCCACACTACAACTGTGTCCAAAAGATGTTCATATGTCAGTTTTAGCAATGTTTGAACCCTGTGAAGAGTTGTTGTCTCGTTGACACCAAATAAAGTAGCTATTTGCAGAGAGTAGATGAGGATGCCATATACCAGAGCATTACTGATACTTTGGTTTCCGGGGAAACCTGAATAAAGCTGGTGAGGACACATCTTATGAGTGATGTGGTCAAACATGCAAAAACTAAGCCAAATTTATTTCTGGTGAAGTGCAGCTGATATCATTCTTTACCGCGCAACATGGAAAGTTTTGGAGTAGCCATAATTAAACGGCAGTTCCATGCTTACATTTTCTTATATTTCTGAATGTATCCAATTGACTTCTATATGTATTCTATATTAGAGGGGAAAAATTCAGGACTTACACAGAAAATAGCACCGCGAATTAATGTCACAAAACTGATATATTTCTCATCTTCCTCCAGGACAAGTTCTTTGCGTTAAGTAACGGATTTCATTCTCAGTCGCCACTCGTCTGACCTGAGATACATATTCTTCCGCTAGGTTCTAATTTTTAACCTATCGCTCATTGCGCTGTGAATTCATTAAATTTCTTCAGAAAGTACCATGTATATCATTTAGGAGCATAGAAGGAAGTATCTCATCATTTCGAATCGTTACGGTACAACATTTAAATGATTCTTCGGCAAAGCAATACCTCATTGATGTGTCTGAGATATGTCTGTCCTGTGGGCAACTTGTGACTGACATCTTTTCTTTATTTATTCAAGTTGAGAGTCGCCATCCCGTAATCTCAAAGGTGTGAATATTTCATGCAATACGAAAATCACCACTTGCTGTAAGTTACGAGGCAAGAAAACGAACACAGTACATTTACTATTGAGGTAAGTCACAAATTTTTTGTATGCTTTTTGCACATGCATGCAATGTCAATGCTCATCAAGCAAGGAAAACATCGCAAACGCCTCCATTTCAATAGGAAACCCTGTGAAAGAAAGCTTTGGGAGATAAGACTAGTGAGTGTTACTTGACATGCAGTTTCATTTGCCTTACACGTCATAAACAAACCCCGGAGGTTGGTCTTGTTTATGACAGAAATCTACCTAAAACACAAGGTATATCTAACTATGTCTTTGTGCGTTTGTTGCTGTAGAGTAAATGATCATTAATAGTCATACATCTTGCACCGCTTCTCAGCAATCAAGCCAAAATAAGGCCTTCAAGAAGAAGGTGACCAAGTAAACTATGTCTCTCCTGTCGTAATTAAAAGGCAGTTTGTTGTAAAACCTCAGTTGCTGTTATGGAATAGGTAGTTCGCACCTCGCTCATCCAATTGATTTCATTGAATTTATTTCTTTTATTTCTGCCTTTCCAGCCGAGAACATTTTTCTAACAATAATTATAGGTCACAATTCTTCAAAATTGTAGAACATTGTTTTGTGGGTTAAATAAAGATATTGATTGGAAACAATATTGATAGTAAAATTAGAGGAGTTTTGAAGAACCAGACCAACACGCCTGAAAAGAAATTGTATAGTATTTGTGTACGCACGAACCTCCATGAGAAGTTCTTTGAGCTTCCTTGTTTCGTTTTTACTGTAACTTCCCAACTAGTAGGAGACTTCTTGATGGATTGTCCAGAAATCTCCTTTCCCATTGATTCGTCTAGACGTCCAATGAAATTCCTAGCCGGTCTAGAAGTTCCATGTGAACATTTTTTATTTTCTGATCCCCAACCCTTCCCCAACAACCTTCCCCTGTCATTGATGACGTTTTATCCGAATTCCAAACGAGCAGAGCTGCTGTCATTTCCATCATTTACTATCAAGACAGTGAAGTGATAACATCATAAAAATGAATATTCCAAGAAGAAGTGAAATGTGAATGACGTTAAGCAATGCTGCCAAACTTAGATGAATCCGAGAGACATTTATGTGAAAACTGATTGCCCTTCGTAAAGAAAGAGGACTTATTACTTGCTGCATTTGCCTCCATGTCTTGAACAATACTGAACAGTATGCGGACCATACATGTGATGATACATATATTCATGCAGCACCAATATAAAGCATAGGTATAAAAAGATTAGATGATGAGTCAGATCAACCTCCTGCAAAGAACCATAGATGGAAACAAACTAAGACGCAAACAAAGAAGGATGTAATGCAAGTGGGTAAAGGTAGAAGAATAACACATACACTTCAAGAATTGTTTAAGCCTGCTTTGCACTGGAAATGCGACAGAAAGATTAGACAATGGAATAAATGGTACATTTTCTTTTTAGCTCAATTCAAGAAAATAACAACAAATGAAGAGGGAGTGTTAGTAGAACGCGTGGATAACACTCCTCTGAGCACTCAGATTTTTAGACCATTCAATGAAACAGATATTGATAACGATTTGTCAAATGCATTCAAGGATTTGTTCAGCAAGTTTGATGAGCATGAACTTCAAGGATCTGGATGGGTGCTGGATAAGATTCTCCAGACTGAAGTTCGTACAGCTCCATTAGAACCCTTACAAGCTTCCCGCTACATTGAGTTGTCAAAGAAAATAAAGAATACCAAAGGTGTTATGCACATCAAGAACACAGAAAAAGTGCTTCCTATGGTCTATATTAGCATATTTACATCCAACACATGATCATGTAAGTTCGATGCATAAGTATCGACCGTTTGAACATGCTGGGCAATGGAATGTGGAAGATGTAACATTTCCAAACCAATTCATCAAATTCCTAAATTTGAGAAGATGACCAACATTACCATCAATGTTTTTGGTTGGGAAAACCAAGCTGTGGTACCCATTCACGTAAGTCGCATGAGTCAACATGAGAGTGACACTGAAGTCAACTTACTGTTCATCAGTGACAATAATAAGAGACATTAGTGCTTGATTCAGAATTTTAGTTGACTCATGAAGTATCGTACTAAAAATCATGGCAAAACGTTATACTGCTTCAATGGGTTTGCATGGGTTTTGGTGACAAGACTTTTGGACAAATATCGTAAAGTTTGTGGGAAGCAACGAGCACAGAGATTGTCATTTCAAAAGAATGCAATCATTGGATTCAAGAGCACTGAAAAAGAATAAAGGTATCCTTTGTTATTTATGCTGAGTTTAAATATTGTACAGAGAAACAGGAGGGTAATCGTTACCAACATCACGAGGTCAACAGTTTTGCCTGTGTTGTCGTCAGCGAATATCAGAAATGTGATCCTGGGCCTTACCATGGAGAGAGTGCTGTCCACAAATTTCTACAGTATATGTTGGATGAACGTGATCACATTGTGAATCGATTGAGCAACCCATAACCCATTGAAATGGCCGCCGAGGATAAGAAACAGTTCGTTCAAGCTACTCATTGTGACATTTGCCATGAGTTGATGGGATTGGATCGTGTACGAGATCATGATCACATCAACCCATAGTGAATGAACCTACAGTTTTGCTTAAGAAAGGATCAGCAAGGAAAGTGGGATTCATTCGTCACTCCTGTCCTATTCCACAATCTACGAGGATATGGCGGTCATCTCCTTATGAAGAGTATAGGAAAATTCAAACACTTGACGATGTCAGTCATTCTCAACACTGTCTAAAAGTACATTGCAATTACCATGGGCAATTTAAAATCCATCGACTCCTACCAATTCAAGGGAGCATCCTTGCAAGCATTAGTAGCCAACTTAGCGGCTGAAGTCAAAGATAAGTTTCAGAAGACTTCTCATGTGCTTGACCGTCAACAGCAAGAGTTACTTTTGAGAAAAGGAGTGAAACCAAACTTCCACCACAAGAAGACTTTTACAGTCAACTGACTGAAGAAGGAAATAGTGATGACTATGCTAATGCAGAAAGGGTCTGGAATGTATTCCACTGCAACAACTTTGGACAATTGTTGGTAGATGTGTTTGAAGATTTTAGAAATATGTGTCTCAGCACCTATGAATGGGATCCTGCTCATTACTATACAGCACCAGTTATTGTTATTGGACGCTATGCAAAAACCTACCATGATTCAATTGGAATTGACAGACGATATTGACATGTATCAAATGGTGGAGGCAGGTCTGCGAGGAGATATTTCAGTCATTACACGCAAGTATGCAAAAGCCAACATCCGTACAAACCAGACTATGATGTGATGAAGTCAACAAACTACATCATGTACTTTGATGCCAACAATCTCTACAGGTGAAGTATGTCACAGAGTTTGACAGAATGTGGATTTGCACGTGTGGAAGATCCACAATCTCTGGACTACATGAAGTGAGTGAAGATGCCGAGACAGGATATATTTTAGAGGTAGATTTCGCATACCCGAATGAAATCCATGATCAGCATAGTGACTATCCAGTGGCTGCTGAGAAGAAAACTGTTTGAATCAGTGAATTATCCGAATACAGTAAGAACCGCAGAAAGCTGTTGGGATTGAAATGTAAACCTACGGAAAAGTTGATTCTCAGTCTTGGTAACAAGGAACAGTATATGGTACATTATTAAAATTTGCAGCAATACGGATTGAAAGTGAGAAAGGTGCATTATATTCCAGCAGAGTAAATGGCTAGCTAAGTACATAGATGTTAATACAGAGAAGAAAAAAGTGATAAAAAAATCCCATTTGAAAAATACTTTGACAAATTGATGAATAATGCCATATTTGGTAAAACTATGGAACATTTGAGGAAACGAACCAATGTAGAATTGGTTCACGATGAGAAACTATTTAAAAAGCTGGTGGCCAAGCCTATGTTCACAAATTCCACATTTTCAATGAGGATTTGAGAGCAATACATTGCCTAAAATCAGATTAAACTTTGAACAAGCCCACTCAGATTGGGTTTGCTATTCTGGATCTGAGCACAACAGAAATGATTCAAAAAGCTGTTCATTCACTGCTGTTCAGTGACACAGACAGTTTGTGCTATGACAAAGGGTCATTTCCTACATTCCACTGTGAACAAGGAAGTGTTGGGGAAAATGAAAGATTAAACTGCTGGAGCACCCATTGAGGAATCTGTAGGGCTTCGACCAAAGATGTACATTTTGCTATATGGTGGCCAAGATAAACATACTGCTAAGGGGATTACGCACGCCTGACACATGCTCAGTACAAGAATGAAAAGGGCCCGCTCTCAGACATAATAATCATTCTGTATCAAACTGTTGAAGTGTGAACATGTCTGCATGACTGAACAACAACTGACATCTACAACAATGCCTTCAGAAAAGTCTGAGACAATACCTACAGCAAAGTCTAAGACACTATGAAAAGTCTGAGTTGAAGTCACAACCACTACCATAGGCGGCTACAGTTTAGAAAGATGAAAAGAGATGAGTGTTCGCCTAAAGCTAACATGCCACCGTGCAAGAAGCAAAAATGGAGTTTAAAGCAGAGCTTTAAGTCAAGTGAGAACCTGAGCGTAAAGCTGTTGCCATTACAAAGTCTATAAAGGAGGAGATGAGTGTAGATGATTTACCAGTTATGATATCCATTAATGGAGAAAATTTTTAATACTGATGAAATGTTTAAATTCGTAAATGTATCACTGATCATGCTTCTGGAAGGCTATATCCTACAAAGAAGGGAATTTGGTGATGTTGAAAGAATGCCAAACGCTGAAGAAGCAAGCAACGTCAGTGGAGCCGTGCTTCAACATATCGATGCGTAGAAAAACTGTGACAATCATCAACAAAGGAATCAGTTGTCGTCATGAACTCATACGTGCAACTCTCTCTGAATCCGATCTATTACAGTAGAACTTTCATTATCCCATCTCCTGAAGATCGAGCCATGGTGAAGCATTATTTTGAATCTTTATCAAAGCCAGGATTTCGCCTACAAGTGTCAGAAGATCTTTGTGCAAAAGTCATGGAACGTGACGGTGATGAAGGATTATTTTGAATTTTTACCAATGCCAGGATTTCCTCTACAGGTGTCATACAACAGTATGATACAGCTTACGGCTTACCGAACAACGATTTCATCACGCTCAGTCAGAACATTGGTGTCAAGTGTATGATGCTTGGCAAGAACTTGAAACTTAGCTTTGAAGCAAATGGACATGTACAATTGATACGTGGTTCAAGAAGTAGTGACTTTACGCCTAATATGCGGACTATGATAAAGAGTATGAAAGGTTTAAATGAATCAAACCATGTCAATGTGAAAGTGATTGGGTTGGATCAATGTTATGTGAGTTTTCATAGCATTTACAAACGGGGTGATACGGAGTTGTTGTGAGTGGGCTAATATGCTACATGTACTAGCACAATATGTATTTGAAATATTTTTGTTCTTAACAATGCATTGTAAATATGTTAAATTGTTGTTCTCAATAACTGTAAATATTTGTGATTTATTATGTGAAAAAAAAATAAAACACAGGATGCTTTTAAACCTTTTTATTTTTTTTCAAATAATACTTCACTGTAATACAGGAGAATATATGATATATCACATACATGGTTTACGGATGAGTTAGCCCACGCCAGAGACCCTCTTTAAGAATGAAAAAAGGGTTTGTGGGCTAGTTAACACCTCGCCATTGACCCTGCATTTGAATGAAATGAGATTCACTTGTGAATTAAAAAAAAGCCAGTGGTCTCAGTGACCTCAGTGACCTCCGAATGATATGGCACCAGTATGATATTAGTAGGGCAATGTAGCAGTAATCAATTACAAATATACACTGAGATAAATCACTGAACCTTAACTACAAATAAAAACTTAACTATAAATTTAAAAAATTTAACAAGTCTAATAGAACAATAGTCCTTCACTACAAAATCTCCATCACTTCTTTTTAATATATCTATAATGTCAAACATGTTATAATCTCGAGTTCTACGCAATGTATCATACACATAATAAAAACCACAGGTGTTAGAAAGGAGTTGTGCAATGGTATTGAATTATACACATACTCATTATTTATAAAGATTATCTATAGGCGCAAGTCCATAAGAGTCAAAACATTCCACAACTTTGTCAAAGTATGAGGCAACCCAATGTTCTCCAGGTTCATCATGGTTGTCTGTGTCGATGACAAAGGTCACTTGCTGTAATGCTGGCATTTGATCCATAGAAACACTCCATGGAAGTCTTTTGTCATGACGTCATCCACCAATATGGCGTCTATCTGCTTCGTGTTCAAGATTGATAATAAAACTAAATACTGTGATTTGCCCTTATTTCAATGATGTTGTCAAATTCAGCATAGACTACGACATTGTGTTTTGCAAGGCATTGGCAAAATTCATTTCCAGCCCCAGATTTCCATGCCTGATAAGGGCGAAATGGTCATCACCATCATAATCAGGTTTTAAGTCGAAAGAAAATAAAACATAACCTCTAGGCCAAACTCCCTGTTTTATGATGGAGCTTTTCTCACTATTGAATTTATCAAAACATTTGTAAAGAATTTCAAAAGCGTCAAGATATTTTCCTTCATTAATGTTAAGCTTGAGACGTTTGAAGGGGACTGGTTCACCATCAGTGTAAAGTTGCATGTAGTTAAGATGAAAATGTAAGGATTTCTTGTCGTTGTTCCAGTAAAGGTTTCATTGTGAACCATTTCAATTTGGTAATTGACCCAAAAGATGCTGTCTTTTACAAATCATTGAAATCGATCGGAAATGGCTAAAATTTTAAAATCTTTACTGGTAATAGGAAATTTGGCAGGAGTTGGAAATCACAATTCAATCACAACAACAAAAGTCTGCTGCTGTAGCAGCTGCAGACTTTTCTTGTTGTAATTAAATTTTGTAAATGGTGGCCAAGAATTTGAGATATTTCCGTTACTGTTTCACGATTTCGTTTGTTTTTAACAGTTTATTTACTTTAATTTTAATATATCATTTGAAGGTTGACGATCATAATATTCTATGTTCTGATTCAAGAATAAGAGCCATTTTCAATGCAATCTTCATTCTTTAAATAATAACTGAGCCAATAATGGAAGCAGAATTCCTGCAATTTTTCCAATAAATCCACCTTTCTGATTAATCAACTTCTTTTTATGCTTGCGAGAAATTTTCTTATCAGCCAGTTGTCGAGTGGTATCTGGCTTACGCTTTAATTTTTGATACAAGTGTGGCTTCAGTAGTAAGTATCCATGCAATATATTCAAACATATTTCAAACAAACTGACCAATTCATCTTTTGTAGCTTGCTTCAATAAGGATTTACGTCGTTTAATTCGCTTGAATTCGTCTAGACATCTTGACGTTCAATAGCAAACTGCTTTAATTCTTATTCATACGCTATTTTATTCACATAAATGTAATGGGTATCACTTGGTAGAATTCCTGAGCGAATACGTAATTTATCTTCTGTCTTTGGTTTCAAATCAATGAATAAATAGACATGAGGTTTGATCGTGGCATCTTCATATGCTTTAATGAGAAACTGATTTTTTCCTGGATACATTTTCTGAGTTAATGCACTGATCCGTTAACTATTCCGTTAACGATTTTTAAAGAGAATAATGTCATGCGTATTTAACCTAATCTTACGCATTTCGTTTTCTTGGTGAAACAGATTGTCTAGCATGAAAATAATTTTTAGATTTTTATGGCTACTTCCAACACTAAACAATCTGGTCATGCGTTCATCTCTGTGACGTTTGGTCAAGAGATCATCAATAATGAGTAAGTTATTCTGTTTTGGATTGAAACGTCTTTCTTGGATTGCCCTGATGAAATGTCACTCCTCTCATGCCGTTGCACAACAGCTGTTCCGCAGCACAGAGCCATAAAATATTTTTAGAAAATGGTTGAATAACTTTTTGTTCAATGAGCGCTTTCACCAGAGATGTTAGAAACCAGACATGTAAACGGATGCTTCATAGCGCTTGAATATGAGATTGCTTTACCCAACTATTTAATTCTTTTGGCCAGCCCAAAAACTTGATAAATAATTCCCTCACACCTCGTCTTTTTCGTGTCTTCAAAACTTTTTCAATTTTCAATCACCTTGTAATTCTTTCTTATAGAAGTGACCATCAATGTCTTGGTCTAAAAAGTATTTGACACGATACAATATATTTCTTGCTTCTTACAACGATGTGTGACAATGAACACTTCATGTGTCCATTTTATATATAAATACATATTTTATGAGTGAAATGCGAACATCTTTACTAATGTTAAACTTGTATGATTTTGGTGTTTTCGTTGATTCCAATTTCATTTTCTCAATTTACATTTTCTTCCACATTTAGATTCAATCTTCTTGGTAATGTCTACAGGTGATAATGCACTTGGTAAGGATTTATGAGGCCTATGATTATGATTGTAGACTAAGTCTTGTAAAATAGCTGTACACCAATATAGAAAATATCTGTATACCTATGTAGAAAAAAGCAAAACAGCACTCCTTTGAGAGTACGTATGACTCTTTCGGCAAAGATGGCTTCAGTCTCATTCTTTGAAATATATGCATGAATATCTTCTTTCTTTAGAAATTTCTTTAGCGTCTGTTCTTAAATTCTGTTCCATTATGTGATTTCAATGCTCTAGGTCTTCTTGTTTTTTGTTGGAAAGAAGGCTTGAATGACACTCATATGTGTTTTATTTGGGAGAGGTTGTACCCACAAGTGTTTGGAAAAGAGGTCTATAACGATTAGTAGAAAGTGATTTCCTTTATTATGTGCTGCACTATTGGCTACATCTGTGAAATCTACATCCCACATATCGTCAATATAACGATTAATGATGCGTTGCCTTTTAAATTTGTATTTCACAAGTTGAACTAAACTAAAAATATCTTGATCTTGCAACCAAGTTTTCACTTTGAAATATGTCACATGATGTTTGCTTTGTTTCAGTATTTTGTACAATTTATTAGGTAGTGCAAATGCTCCAGGGATTCTATGTTTAAAGTAAATATTGGCTAATTAGTCTTTATACGTTGTCATCTTAATTCGAAATGAAACCAATCATTCACATAATAAAACTTTTGTTGACATGCAGATATAAATAACTTCATTAATATTATAATAATTCAGAGAAAACAGTCAAATGATTATGTTGTGCACTACTGTACATACATACATACAAACTTTAATGTTCTTCAAGTTCAGTTCGTTCTTGTGTTCATTTGATATACACTTTAATGTACCCCTCTAATTAAACATACATAGCTAGCTTTTTTACGGCTTTTCCATTACATTCTTTCCATGATATGATGGAGATAATATTTGTTTGACACCACCTCCCCACCACTTGCTATGAGTTGCTTCAACTAAGGTCTTATCTCTTCATTCATTTAACTTTTTACGAAATAGCACACACTGATTTAATTTTATATACAAAACGTAACGCATCTTGCTTGCCTTCACTGTGTGCCATAAGGAACAAGGCTTTATTGCTTAAGCTATGCGTTTTGCTTCATATTCATTTTCACATGAAAGATTAGCTAAACAATCTTTTGACGGTTATGAGAAACTGCTTTCGCATATTGACTTAAAGCTTCACTCGAATTGAATGCACGTCCATGTTTTTTTAGCTTAGTTGGAAATATGTTTGAAAGAACATCCTCATAACAACTAAATACTAAGACATTCTCCATGTTGTCTGGTCGCATTACTTGTAGCATGCCAGATCAATTTTCTGGTTTAAATATTTCCTGTTCTGCATGTCCACCAAGACTTATTCTTCTGCCGCTACCAACTTGCGCTGCATCTGACTTGCTATGTTTGTTTGCTGGCATGGTTCCCTTTCCTGTGATATAATGACGGTATCACTTGAATTTTTCAAAGCAACTTCATGTACGGATTCTGTTATAGTTTCTGTCACCTTTTATATTATTTTCTTCCTTTGTTGACTTTGAAACAACTCACATAAGATTAAATTATTTAGAAAGAAAAACATCGTCGCTATGCCTTCAACATTTAAATGACTAGGTTTTTAAACAATGTTAAAAGGTTTTATATCTTACCTTTGAAGCAAAACTGTTGACTTTATGTATTTTCAGTTTCTTCTTCTGTACATAAAATTCTGATAGATGTCATCCTGTGATCGTACATTTAATATCCTAAATCGAATGTGATGAAGTTGTAGCCTTCAATAAGCTTATCATACTGTTGACACTCTGTATAGCGTTCACCATCAGGTTCAATAACTTTTATACTAAGATCTTGTAGCTGAAATCCTTGTATTGATGAAGCCCTGATTAATACTATGGTAAAAAATGGTTGAAATCGGTCCAGTCGTTTTGACGGTATGCGCTGTTTAAGTTATCATGTCTGTCTTTATATACTAATGAAAAATGTTCAGAATGCTTGAAAAATGTACCAAATTTTAAATTCACGCCCAAAATTCGGTTTATTGAACATATATGTTGAAATAAATGAATGGTCTAGAAATCGGAAAAAGTTCCTGCCCGTGACTTCGGTGTGAGAATAAAACTATACATTTTTCTCATGCGAAAAGAAGATGTGTTTACAGTCACATGACAAGTATTGAACTTAGAGTGCAGCGCTACGGTCTCATTTTCCATATACAGCTTGCAGTCATGGATGTGACAATAAACACGTTTTTAAAGCTTACGATTGGAAGAAAGATCAGCTACTGAAAAAAAACTCGGTCCTTTTTTCAGAACCACCAACTTGTGTGAAATAAGCGCAAAATATTGACTGCTGATGTATGGATTATAAAAAATGTATTGTTGAGAAGTACAAAACAAAATTTTTATGGTTAGATATAGAACGAAAAAGTATTCGATGTTCAGAGCAATGCCATTCATAATGCATTTTTAAACAGCAGAGCCCAATGCTGACTTGCATCTCAATATATGCAATGTTTAACGGAGGACAACCAGTGAATTAAAATGCGAATCATTTTCGGTATTCACAATTTTT
Source organism: Protula sp. h YS-2021 (assembly GCA_949752745.1). Lineage (NCBI taxonomy): Eukaryota > Metazoa > Annelida > Polychaeta > Sabellida > Serpulidae > Protula > Protula sp. h YS-2021. The sequence continues at coordinate 72,635,419 of OX457026.1, forward strand.
TTACCCGGACAATCCAGAAGTCTCCTTTCCCCTACTACAACGTCCTAAATCTTGTATTTCGTTTATGCGGTAGTCAGGAGAATGAACGTGATTTTAATATTTCAATATTTACCACGCCTGCCTTAACCACAAAATGCAACCACAGCCAGTTCTGCAAATGCACAGTGTCGATTTGTTTACTTCCGTGAAAAAATTTTAGGAGTGATGGCAGCGTTAAGCAAAGTTGCAAGTGTTGCAACGCCAAGGAATTCAGCAATTTTTGCGACGGGAGTATCTATATTATGGTTGCTAGCAAAGCGGAGACAGCAAAAAGCAAAGAAGTAATTGCCAAAGATATCACACATTTATATCATGTTGTCCGCTCCAGTTTTTGACCCGGTGACCGGTCAGATAGGAGGGGAGCGATATAACAAGGGTCCTCACTCACTTTTGAAAATGGGGGTTTTTGTACCCCCACTTATTGAAAACTGTGCGTGAATGCGAGAAAATGGGGGTTCGGTCACTTCACAAGTTAAATGTATAAAACATTCACCGAACATCCCAGGACCATAAGCCAATTCGCACTTTCGGATTTTTCCGTTGGAGGTGTTGTTTCGACTGAAAATGTTGAGTGATAAATTATAAAGAAATGATAAGGGAAAAACATCAAAATTCTAATTTTCTTTCAACATGCACACTTTCGAATTTATAAAGCCATCATATGATCTTTTAAAAACTATTTTACATACATGGCAAAATGGGATTTTGTTGATTTTTGCCGTTTTTTCCCTATCATTTCTTTATATCCTTATCCCACCTGAATTCAGCCGAAACGCGAAAACTTTTCGGCAAAAGTCAAAAGTGCGAATTGGCTTACTAGTAGTGGTCAACATTTACGCAAGTACCAGGTAAATGAGAAAAAAATACAAATAAATCGATCATTTCGTGTTTATTTTAACGCTTTGTAATAGAAGGCAAACGAAACGGAAAACACTGCCATCACAATAATAAATGAAATCAAGTATACCAGTGAACTGGTTAAGTCCCCCGCCGCACCTTATTATTTTTGTTTTATTTTTGAAATAAAACAGTTCGAGTGATCTGGAAATTTTTCAATTTTCGACAAAAATAAAAAAACAACCACACGTTTCACACCTCCAATATACGCTTTCTCTCTGTGGAAGAAAAAAATAAAACCCCTTTAATAGTGGCTGAGATCTAGCGCATACAAACTTACCACTATACATAGGGGCAATTGCACATTTTCACAACATTTAACAAAATGTGGCAATTTTCAATTCTTTAGAAAAATAAAAATAACCAGGCGTTGCACACCTCCAATATATGTACCGTGCTCTCTCTGTGCAAGAAAGAAACGAAATAACTGTATTAGTTACAGGGTTCGCGTTGGCGGGGTTTTTGTCCACTTTTTGTGCATTTTTTACGAAATGACTCACTTTTTCGGAACCCACCGGGTCTTTCTGGACCCAAATGAGTCACACTTTCCTTTTTTGACTCACTTTCCTGAAAACCCAGCGCGAACCTTGAGTTACTGAGATATGGCGCGTACAAACTTACCACTATAGATGGGGCCAGACGAACGGACGGACACGGCCAAGCGCGGAGGCGATGGACTAAATAATAGTACTGCGTTACAGTAACAGTTTTGAATCCACTGAACTAAACACCTTGCAATGGTTGCAGTAAGATTACTAACTGAAAAATTTTAAATTCAGTCAGTCGCCGTGTAGTAACATCTTAACTAAAGAGAAATAAATTTCACAAATTTTGTGTGAAAGCTAGAATTTTTTTTCGGTACCGTACACATTTTACTTAAACTTACTTCTGCCGGTTCGCATAAATACTTCTTGCGAACGAGAAAGTAAAGACTGTTCGTCAAACGTTTTTGACGACGTAACACTTCTTATCAACATCTTGTTTGAAACCGACTGGGAGGACAATTTGTTTGTTAATTTACCATAAATAATATGTTGAGAAATCCCCCGTTCACTGCAAGACAGTTCTGTAAGATTTGGAAAAATTTCCTGATAGTCTGTCATTATCTGCCGGGAACCGGACGGATATAGTTTTCATTCTGTCCGTCTGTCTGTCCGTCCGTCTGTCCGTTTGTGCAATTTCAGTCTCACGCGCCTACAGCCCGCATTAGTGGGTGGATTGATTTCAGATTTTACCCAGGGCTGCTCCTAAGCATCCCGCAGTGCAGTGACCAGGATTCGACCGGATCCGAGCAAAATTGCCAAAATGGCAAAATTTTAAAAAATTGCAGACACTGAATAAGGACTTTGCATAACACACATCAGTCTCACGCGCCTTCAGCCCGCATTAGTGGGTGGATTGATTTCAGATTTTACCCAGGGCTGCTCCTAAGCATCCCGCAGTGCAGTGACCAGGATTCGACCGGATCCGAGCAAAATTGTCAAAATGGCAAAACTTTAAAAAATTGCAGACACTGAATAAGGACTTTGCATAACACACATCAGTCTCACGCGCCTACAGCCCGCATTAGTGGATGGATTGATTTCAGATTTTACCCAGGGCTGCTCCTAAGCATCCCGCAGTGCAGTGACCAGGATTCGACCGGATCCGAGCAAAATTGCCAAAATGGCAAAACTTTAAAAAATTGCAGACACTGAATAAGGACTTTGCATAACACACATCAGTCTCACGCGCCTACAGCCCGCATTAGTGGGTGGATTGATTTCAGATTTTACCCAGGGCTGCTCCTAAGCATCCCGCAGTGCAGTGACCAGGATTCGACCGGATCCGAGCAAAATTGTCAAAATGGCAAAACTTTAAAAAATTGCAGACACTGAATAAGGACTTTGCATAACACACATCAGTCTCACGCGCCTACAGCCCGCATTAGTGGGTGGATTGATTATCTTCACACCAAATCAACCATGTACCACTGGCTCTACAAACCTCTACTTCACTGACCACAAAACTGTATGGTGTTCTTTGGAACAGTTGTTCACAGGAACATCATAATCAGGTATACAATTTGCGCGAACCCGGCGGATTCATGCTTCTCGAGCATCTAGGTACTTTTAAGTAAAACGCTGTTAGTTGGTCATTTCTACTGTTCGTTACCAGATATTTGAAGTTAAGAAAAGAATTTCTGGTTTCCTCACCGCTGGATATTGCATTTTCGTTCTGTGCAAAAGCCTTCAAAATCTCTTCCACTGCGTCGTTTCCGTGATTTCTAATACCATCACTATCGACTGGCAGAAGCTTTGGATTCAAAATTAAATTGAGATTCTTACAATTTTCATGTCTTCTGATGAAAATCTTTTATCAAATTCGTCTAACAAATTTGATATGAACTCATCTTTAACTTAGACAACAATATTATCCCCTCGCCCAACTTTGTTGGCGAAGGGGATATAGGATTTGGTTAGTTCGTCCGTCTATCTGTCCGTCCGACCGTCCGTCACGCTTTTGGGTAGTGGTCTTGTGTGCACAACTCCTCCGAGGAGGCATATTTTTCGACTATAAAGGCTATATGATCAGAGTCTTGTATGCACAACTGCTCCGAACGGTTAAGCACACACATTTCGAATCCCATACAGATTGTAGTTGTGCACCTCGTATTCAGTTTGTCCGATTTTTCATTTATTTAGCCAAAATTGAGGTCGAAACTTAGCATGTTTTTCGCACAAACGCACGAAAATGTGAACCCTGATAACCCAAATCACACTTTGTGTGTTCCGAATAAAATGCGCAAAAATTTTGGGTTCTGAGGACAAACTAACCGGGTAAAAAGTGACAGAAACGGTGGAGAGCTTTCTCCTAAATGCTCAAGTTCTCTTGCAGCATAGAGCAATCGTGTTTTTAACAAACCGCGTGCTATTTTAAAAGTTTTAACAAGTAGTTTTACGTTTCAGTTTCTTTTATGTTCCGAGTATGAGCTGTCTTTGCTGCATTTCTTCTATCTTTTTTTTCATTTCATTTTTACCCGGTTCCCTCGCAGTCGAAATCCCAAATTCTCGTATATTTGATTCGAAACACCCAAAGTGTGTTTTGGCTGATACCAGTTAGGTACGGGACGCAAAGAATCGGGTGAACTTTGTAATAGATAAACAGCCCCAGCTGGTAAGATTTATCGGGGTATACGAATAGATATGATAGCATGACAGTATAAGCGGACTCTTACTTAGAATATTGCCGATAAGTTTTGGCGTTTCGATCGTAGTGTTTAAGATAGACACATAACGAAATGATAGAGAAAACCCATGAAAGATGAGCTCAATCCTATTTTGTCAGAAACATTCAAAAAGAGGCATATGCGGTAATTTGGTTTTTAAAAGCCAAGATGATGGCTTAGTTAATGATAAATTTGATTAAATTGTAAGGTTCGTATGTTGATCGAAAATAAAACTTTTGGTCCATTTTCCTTACCATTTCTTTATAATATATCCAAATAAATTTGCAGTTGAAACAATATATCTGTTGGATAGGTCCGAAAGTACGAATTGGCTTTTAGCGTTTCTAAACTGAATTTATTCCCATCGGAAACTTTCTTTCTTCCTAGGACAGAAAAGGGTCCCAGGTGCAATGTATGAAATGGCTATAGATGTCAAATCTACAGGCTATGCATCTTTCAGTGCACGGTTTGGGGCACCCAGGTTCATACTAACAGAGTGTTTTTTAAAGAGCACACTTATAAGAATCATGATGCATTATTTTCAAGTAAACAAACTCTCGAACTTCATTAAAGAGTGCTTTTGCAATAACAAAATTGCTGTTTGGTTGTAAAAATTGTGCACCATAATTATTCCCTGTGTATCGGACAATGAAAACCGCAAGAGTTATCTAGGGCTAAACTAAATTTAGTAGAACATAACAGTAGTGGGCAAAAGCGCTTTAAAATTTAAAAACCAGTTGTACATTGAAAACATTTTAACAAACATGTACTTTGCTATTTACAAACAGGCTTCCTGATGATAAAATACGGTAACATTGACCTTAAAGTCACTTTCGAGTCAAAAACCGGAAGTTGCCCTTTATCTCGAAAACAGTAAGAGAAGAGCCATTTCGACCTCATTTCGACTTCCACCCTCTCCTCATGGGTACATAAAATATACTTTTCGGTGACCTTGCTCTCAAGGTCACTTTCGAGCCCAAAACCGGAAGCTGTACTTTATTTCGAAAAAGGTAAGAGATAGAGTAATTCTGAGCTCACGATCTTGACTGTATATTTATTTGGTAACAAGTAGTGAAAAACGAGAGTTCGAGTATGGCATCTTCCAGCTTCCCTTGATTTGCTATGAAAGAATATTAAAAAAGAAAGTTATAAAACTCGTGATAGATTTTCTCTTTGGAAATAACATCTGTGGACCCGAAATCATGTGACGTGATAAATAGTGAAAGAACATAGCCTGAACATGGTTGAAGCGATAGCTTGAATCAATCGGTAAATCGCACAATGTAGATAACACCTCTGATATAAACTATCAAGTAAACCTTTGAGACTGTTATAGAGTGTTTTCAAACGTTTATTTCGTCACTCGGTGGCGAGATCGGTCTAGTTGAAATATTGAATTTTTTGTTGATTACAAGTTCGAAATGAAAAAAAAATGCAAGTGCGAATATTAAGAACAATTGAAGGGGTCCATGCATAAACTTGATAACTGCAGTTATCAGCAGTGGAGAAAAACGCTTTTAAAGTTTGAAATTTTAGTAACAAACATAGGTTTTTCCCATCGCATTTTCCTAAAAAATACCCACTTCTAATCGGTTTTGAGGTGTAAGACTTACATGCGTGATAGAACAGAGGCCAAGAAATACCGTGGTGGTAATAGTGCATTTTCCTGATAAGTGGAGTTATCAAGTTTATGCATGGACCCCTTCAATTGCTATATTTGTTTTACAAATTTATGAATTAAAGCAAATCTGCGTTCTAATAGTAGAGATACTCAAGCTACCGGGAGTTTCCGAAAAGAAGCTCCCCCCATATAAAAGCCCCGGGGCTCTTATTAGGAAACTGTTTCCCAATAGAAGCCCCGGGGCTTCTATTTGGAGTTAAAATAAAGAGCTGAAAAAATCGTTTCCTAATAAAAGCCCCCCTCCTTCCCTGCAAGTGTTTTTAAAACTCGTGTTTACTCGCAATGCAGACACGGTGCCCTTAATCCTTTGATATGAGGCACCCCTAGACATGTTCTGCATCGTTGCTTAATCCTGTGCGTTGCACAAGGCGAACACACCCCCTCCCCACTGCCACCTTTACTCCGGAGTATTACTGGAAATATAACCGGCTGAGTACTGAAACGGGCGGCGTGATGTTGCCCCTCCTTCCCTGCAAGTCTTTTTAGAACTTATGTTTACTAGCAATGCAGACACTCTGCACTTAATCCTTTGATGTGAGGCAAACCCGTAGACACGTTCTGCGTCGTTGCTTAATCCTGTGCTTCGCACAAGGCAGCCCCCCCCCCCCCCAATTTTACCAGGCTTTTTTAATTACTGTTGTTTTTGTGTGTTTTGTTATTTTTTGTGCCGATATCCTCAGCATGTAGCGCTTTAATAAGAGATTGATGGCAAATTTTCTTCAATAAAAACTTATCGACAATTCCCCCCCCCCCCCCAACTATCTAAAAAAATAGAAGCCCCGGGGCTCTAATTAGGAAACTGTTTCCTGATAGAAGCTCCGGGGCTTCTATTTGGTTTCTAAATGAGCGCCTGAAATTGGCCAGTTTCCAAATAGAAGCCCTGGGCTTTTTTTCGGAAACCCCCGGTAATATTTATTTTCTTAAGTGCAAAAACCGAGTCAAATATCAATGCTCCCTGACCGCAGTACCGATTCCGCGTCACCCCAGCTGAGCATACTGAGTGCAAAAATAGTGCGTAGTAAAATTTTGAAGAACGACATGAAAATAGCAAAAGTAGGCATATAATAAAAGTAATACATCATTCTGAGTGCGAACGATATTGTTTTTTGCCTTCAGCCTACGGGCGTGTACGGACCTTCCCCTTCGGGGTCGGTCCGTACGGCCCTACGGCTTAGCGGCTTCAGGCAAAAATCAATATCGTACGCACTCAGAATGAAGTATTACTATTATATAACTAAGCTCTCTGCATATTGTGTATCAAAATCCCGCCTTAAAACCGACCAGGAAAACGAAACGGAAATGGCGTCATTATGACGTCATGCGTTAAAAAATAACGTTACGACGATGTGCTTTGTCAAAAAGTAGTCTCATAACGTATTTTGCTCGAAATCTCCAGGTCCAGCCGTTTTCGAGATATTCAGCTTTGAAATATCCATGACGTCACAAGACGTTGATGACATCATAGGTCAATAAAAAATTATTTGGCACCAGTTCACATAGTCGACTTTAAGTGTGCCAAATTTCATTCGCCTAGCGTAAGCCGTTTCTTTCAGGGATGTCTGGAAACCGACTCAAAAAATTCGGCTGAAAAAAAAAACCAACTAAAAAGAAGGGGAAAAAAGAAGAGATACTTTAGGTACTTTAAGCCCACATTTTCCACATCGAGTAAAAGCAAATGCGTTTGAAAAGTTTACTTTTCAAGCTTTAATAATACAAACTCGCGCAGCCCTGTTAATAATGAAAAAGACAAATTCCTTTAATTACTCGTGTATTTTGTAGGCGAGGAGCGCAAGAAGTCAAGTATGTGATCGGAGAAGTAAGTACATTGCGCAGTACGACGTTCCTGCTACATGTTTTCGTACAGATGTACAGTTTTGTAATTGGTATATTTTCGGTTTAAACTGTATTATAACTGTATTGACAGTGTTGTGTAGCAGTGTGTATTTCTACACTTGGTCGTTTAGCACATATATGTTACATAGTTGAGACCATTTGTTTTTTAAATCCCCATTCTATGTACTTCTGATAACCGTAGAAGTTTGGAAAAACATAGATCTATAGAAACCGTGGAAAAATCATTAAATTTTTCATTTATTTTTATTATTGTTAATATAATAATGATGTTCTTTTGCGTCAAAATTACTGTTGTAGTTTGATGTAATAAGGTGTAATTTTCGTTGTAAATAACTGCAAGCAGTAGTTTTTCCCGTGGATGTTGAACAACTTCTGCACAGTAATTCTACCGTTCAAACGAACATCCACAGATGTTCATAATATTTCAGCTATAAGTAGAACCTTGGACTTTCGGTTTCGTACCTGGAAATATAATGAAACCTTTCCCAGAATTATATATCTATGTTATTTTATCAAGAATAAGATTATGAGATTGTGTGTAGCACACACGTTTAAGGTGACATTTTAAAAACATATTTGTTCAAAAGATCTTTTGATATTGAAACTTCTTAGTTCTAGTTGGATCTCAAATGCACTTAAAGTTTAATGTTAGGTATATTTAAAGTAGGTGTATTTAAACGAAATTTATAAATTTATATAGTAAAAGTGCATAGTTGTAGATGTGTTGGCAAAGTTTCGTTTCGTATTCTGTTACAAAGGATAGTATTTTCACATGTGACTGGCCTGTTTTCGGATCGTAGTTGGGCTTGGGCCGCAGACATGCGATCCGAACTCGATTTCCACGAAACAATCCTTCGGAACACACTTCCTGCAGATTGCTTGATGCACTCCGGTTAGGGATGGATCGCAGGAGTTCCTTCTTGTTGAGCCCTGGATCGGCATGGGGTCACGCAAACTGTCACATTGCAGACAGCTCATGTGAAACCTTTTGGTTTCAGTATATGTATATAACTATTTTTACATTTATATATTTATGTCTTTTCCAGAGCAAAGGGAAGAAAGAAAGAGCAGCTGTTGACGCTGTCTTCTTTGCTCGGATGAAGAAAATATTAGGCGTGCTCATTCCGGGCTTTTTCACTGCCGAGGTATGTTGCTGACACGAAAAAGAAAGATAAAAAGAAGCATTGGAAATCGAGTTTCATTTTTTTTACCTGACATTCCACAGTATACGATTATTACTGTTCATCTGTGCCAATGATTTTGTGATGGAACAGATACCGGTAAAAAGAAGTGCTGTAGAGTTACAAGAGAATGTTGAAGTTAAATTTTACGTCAGTTAGAGGTTTATGATATTTAGCTGTAGTTCAGCTGGAAACCTTTGTTGTGTTTAACTTTAGATGTGGCACATTATCGTGATTGCTTTAGCGTTGGCGGCGCGTACATATTGCGACGTGTGGATGATTGAAAACGGAACGTCAATAGAAAGGTTGTGTTACTGCCTTTTTGTTTCAAAATTTTCACGTGTGTATTGAAAACAAACTCTACTGTTGTTATATAAATACTCAATAGTTCCCAACTGAGTCAATGCTATTTGCATTTCTATATTAGAATATTTCTATATTAGAATATATTGGATTAAACCAATACCATGAACCGCCAAACCGTTCTCGTATGTGACTGAGTGTTTGGCCTCACACCGAGCATGGGTCGCTTCTGTAGATGCAGACCAATCTTCTTAAAAAATGTTGATGGTCTTAACAAGAAGAGTAACTTTTGAGCGATTAGAAACTTGTGTTTCCCATGAACGCAGTTTGACTTACGCAGTGACATTTCGTTAATTTCCAGCTCTATCATTGGAAGAAATATTGAGCTGTTTAAGAAGCACTTATTCCGTCTTATCTATGCCATGCCTGCTGTAAGTCTGCTTCTTTTCCTCACTTAACATCTTCACGTGCATACTCGAGGAATAACATGGTATTTAGATTAAAATTAAAATTAGATGTTAATGTAATGAAGATTAAAAACTTAATGGCTGCAATTTTGTGAAGATGGGAAATCAAAGATGTTTAAGGGACGTCGTTACTGAGGTGTATTTGAGTTAGTTTAAATTATCTAAAATAAGAGTGATCTGAAGTAACCCTTAAAAATTCTGAGCGTATACAGTGGTTGTAATAGAGAATTGCCTTCACTTGTTCCAGATTTCTTTGGTGAACAATGTTTTAAAGGTAAAACTTAGCAACTTTTAGCGGAAGATCTGTGGAATTTAATTTCACGCTTGTCTTTCTTTCTTTTTAACATTTTTTGTAATGTTTGATCCATGTTTTTGACATATATTTTGAATCAGTTTGTTTATTTATTTTTTTATTTAAGCAGAAAAAGTTCCTATAACATTTAATTTTTGAAAACCATATTGTGTTGATGTAATTGCGCAATAATACAGAATTTTTTGTTTTGTTTACAGTACAGTCTAAATGAACTGAAGTTAAAGTTCAGAGTAAGACTGAGCAAGTACTTGTATGAAAAGTATCTCAGGTTGGTTGATTTATTTCCATAGACATATTTTAAATGCAGGAATTTTTAACTGAAGTACAGCTTGGCATCACGTCAGCATATTAAGATTAAATTTCACTGTATTAACATTAAATTACTAGAAAGCGGATACATAGCAGTTGTTTGCCAAAACAAAAACTGCTAAAAGGAAAAGTATGAATTAAAATAAACCACTTGAATAAAATTTATAGTTTATAGAAAAAAAGAAACAAGTACGAAGAAAGCAATGAAAACAACAAAGATAATAAAAAATATGCTGTTTGTGATAAATACTTCTGTCACAATTTCTGTCAAAATAAGACAAAAGTATTTGAGATATTACTTAGTCCAAAACAATTTTGATGTTTTAAATTTTAAGAGCATATTCTTCATCAGCTACAGAATTTGCAAATGTGTTAACAAAATAAGGCGCTTCACTTCCATTTGTGTGTCTAATTGAGAATCGTACTGAAATATTTGTTTATGTTTTAGAACATTCACATACTATAAGATGAGTAATTTAGACAATAGAATAGCCAACGCTGATCAGCTTCTAACACAAGATGTAGATAAATTATGTACTAGTGTGGGCGAGCTGTACTCCAACCTCAGCAAAGTAAGTTCTTCCAGCCGCTTTAAACCAATCGTAAAGCTTCAGTTGTTATTAATACAGGTGAAAATAAGGAAGGTAATATGTACTAGTGCATGCGACTCATTTTGAATTGAGGCAAGGCTTGTGAAGATTATGGTTTGTTTTCGAAATAATGTTTCATAGCAGGTTTTTAACTGAAGAGCAATAAGACGCAATAATTATTATTGTTTTTTTTTGAGGGGGTGGTGGGGGCGGGGAGGAGTTCAGCTGTAGGAACGGATACGGTCCGTCCGTCTGGGTAGTCTGTTCCGGGCTAGATCTGGGAAACCAGGAGTGGGGAGGCGGGTGGATGGGAGATTCGATTCAGACCTTTAATATTTGAAGATATATGGTGTAGTTGAGCATTTCGCCAAAAATTGTAAATTTTCTGAAAAAATGTTTGTCTATGAATTAGATATTCCGCGCTAGATTTATGAAAGTCGGGGGGGGGGGGGGGGGGTTGCATTGAACCCGCCAATATTTGAAGAATATATATTGTAGTTGTGCCTTGGTGGTGCGCTAGGAAGTGCACCATTGGTACTTATATATTCAGCGCTATTTCTCGGTAACCGCTGGAGCTGATATCCAATTAATACCTTCAGCACTTTACAGCTTTAAAGGATATAGTTGTACCCGGTGTTTGGTGGGGCACAAAATCGCACGCTGTGCTGTCAAAGTAAGATCTAATTCTCGTGTTTTTATTTTTTTTATTTTTTAAACTTTCGATATCAGTAATTACTTGTTTATTGCAGACTTAATTTTTGTTTAATGATTTTTTTCAGCCGGTCCTTGATATCGTGATTTACGCCACTAGACTTAGCAATGCCATTGGTATTCAGGTAAGTACTTTCCGTACCAGTTTCGTCTCCATCTACTTTTGTCAGACAAAATAACTAGCAAAGAGAATTATTTTTACAGAGTGTTTGGGACTTTTCAGCAAACTCTATGATGAAAAGAGAAGATGCACATTTCCAGAAAATGCATATAATAATAATAATAATAATAATAATAATAATAATAATAATAATAATAATAATAATAACTGCTTCATTGAATTGCATTGATTATTTTTCTGTAATTAGGGACCTGCGACAATGCTTGGCTATTTGGTAGTGTCCGGTGCCATATTGACAAGGTACAACTTTTCAGTTTTCATAATAGATTTTTTAACCTGGACCGCCGGCCTTTCAGTTCGTTTTATTCATCAGAGTGTAGCCTTATTTGTAAGGAGTCTGTAAGACAACTGTTAGAAAGCCCTTGACAAATTGTTTGTTTTAGGCTGAGGCGGCCTATAGGACGAATGACCGTCTTAGAACAGAAGCTAGAGGGCGAGTTTAGATACGTGAATTCCAGGCTCATAACAAACAGTGAAGAAATTGCATTTTACCAAGGTAACAGAAAGGAAAAGAAGATTATTCTAGCTGCATTTGAAAAGCTGGTAAGACTTTTTCTCTTTATTTATGTATATTGATTCTCAGTAGAAACATACTTTTACATGCACAGCACGGTGCAATTAAAGAGGGTAGTTAATTATTACACTTGGGTAGTTAATTGTTACACCTGGGTAGTTAGTTATTACACATATCTTGTTTACTTTGTACATGGATTGTTGATTGTTACACATCGTGTCAAATGAGTCGAAGTTGCGTATATTGCTAAAGTTACATTTTACTGAAGTGACCATTATTCAGATATAGATTCTTTGGTGCTGGCATGTGACGAGCACTTTTTGCCTCGTACATGTAAAAAATATTTAAAAGCCTCCGTTTCCGGCAGATTTGCTTCGATGATTATGACATTTTACAGTGACGTTCCTTTTTTCATGGTGTAACGGCAGTTTATTTGGATTTCAGATTTGATAATAAAAAACTGAAGAAGGAAAACAAAAAAAAAAACAAATAAAAGTTGTTTGTGTGTTAACAAAACTTCGAAAAATCATAGCGTCGGCGCTTTTAATCGATTTTCTGAGAAGACGTTTTACAGTTAGTGTTGTATTGTGATAAACCAATTCCAATATAATCAAGTGGTTAAGTTAGCTAGCTGTACACCTGTAGACATGGTGTCCAGTGGGATGTATGTGCGAATATGCTTGTCTTGGTACTGTAGTATTCGTTGTTTTGACAGCACGTAAATCCACGATTGTAGTCACTACACAGTATGTTGCCATCAGCTGCCATTATCCTGAAAGGCTAAGAGCACTATTGCTGTTGTTTCATAGAGTTTGTCTTTAAAGCTGGTCGAGATGTCTTGGGGTTTCCTTCTTTATTTATTCCCCACAGGGAATATATGCGATGGACCGAGTGTCTGTCGGTCGGTCTGTTATCAAGAGCTTGTTAACACGATAACTTAAGAACTCCTGCAAGGATTTTAATGAAACTTGGTGTGTAGCTTCTATGGGAACAAAGACAGATTGGTATTGTAAATGGGTCAGGTTCGTCCAATGAAAATGGACCAGCTGGACTTGGAAAATTTCAGCTCTTGATTAACTATTGATGGCGGTGTTTAACTGATGGGGGGGGGGGAGGGCTGTGGGGAATATGTGGGCTTGCACACTGCTCTAGTTTTAAGTAGTTGACAAAAAAATGAAGGAAAAACACTTATGGTGCGAAATAAATAAGTTCAGTGTAGCAACTGTTTGTAGCAGCATGTCATGAAAAAAAATTCTCTTTGAAGCATCAAGTTGTTCTACGAATATATGTTCTGCAGAAAATGTCGCCGTTTGCTTGAGACTGGAGGCAATTGGCAGTTATTGGTGTTTTATGGTGGAAATTTGTTGTGATTTTCAGGTTGATCATCTCAGAAATTTCATATTCTTCCGTTTATCAATGGGTTTGGTTGACAACATAATTGCAAAATGTAAGTATTGCAATAAATTTTACAGTGCTTTATCTCCTTGTATGACATAAGAAAAAAAAAACACAAAAAAATGGCAATAGAAAAAAGTACAAGAGCAAGTTATGACAGAGTTTTCGTGGTTTTATGTTTTTCACGTTTTGTGTATGACAAGTAGGGTCTTACAAGTTGTGACTATTCATTGTGAACTTACAGCTGTTGCTAGAGGAGTGTAAGAAAACTGTGTTAAAAGGTTTCTGTCGTGGGAGGAAAAATTAAAGGAGTGTTTCGGTGTTCAAATTTTGCTGGTCTGTGAAACGAACATTCCTTGAAAGTACAATTACGTATATCCGTTTAAGGAAAAATGCAAAAATAACTCTAAAGAGTGGTTAAGTGGAATTTTTTTCCCTATATTTGTGTATGTTTTTTTTACCTTGGATGCTTTGAAAGACTGAAATCTTAACATCTCGTTTCTCGGAAGGTTCAGTTATTATTGTAGAAAGGCTCTATGTCTCTGACAGTTTGCTTATTCTAAATACCTGTGTGATGGCTTCCCGTGGATCAAGTAGACGATATAACATATAGATAAAGAAATCGTGTATCTAAAGGTTAGACGGCAAACAATAATGTGGCGGCATTTTCAACACCAGCAAAATTTCTTCACAGAGTTAGGGAAACTCTTTGGGGGAGAAAACGGAAAACAAAATACAATAATATTTCAAAGAAATTTAAAGGCAGTTCCAGTTCTTGAGTTGATTGTGGTTTTGGATAGATTTCTCGTTCATTGTGGGCTATATGGTAGTGTCGCGTCCGTTCATGAACCTGGCCGATGCTAGGATGAATGTAATGTCACCAGAGGAAAGAATGGAGGTAACAACCCGCACTGGCTAAATGTCAAATGAACCGGTCCTTCCACCAAACCTATGCTTGCTGAGCTTACTTAGCCATGTTCAAAAGTACCAAATAAAAGGAAATAGAATTAAAAGAAGGTTGATGCGCTTGAAAATTTCCGCTTTATTACCCAAAACCAATAGTTGATTTCCAGACAATCTGAATTTGGTAGATTTTGTATTTAAGACAGATCAACTGCATCAGTGATTGTACATTTTACAACCTTATAATCAGTGCCTAGGCGAACCGATCCAAAACTGATTTTTATAGATCATTACATAGATGATGTTAATACAGAGAGCATGTAAAAATGGTGGGATGTATTTCACAGCCAGCAAAATTAACCAATCAGTACACTCTCGTTATACCGTTGACTTGTTGTTCAGGTTGTCTGTAAACAATACCACTCCAAAAAATGACAAGAAATGATATAGCAAATAATCGAAATAACGGCTTTATGAGATGGCGAGGTGTGCCATAATTATGACTTTCTTGTGCTGATGTCAGAAGTATTTCTTTAACATCTGATTAATGGCAGATCTGGCTACTGTTTGCGGGTTTTTGGTGGTTAGCCGGCCGTTTCTAAACCTCTCTAGTACACGTTTTGAGGGTATGAGCCAAAGCGAACGCATGCAGGTACATCTAAGTGAATTTTCGGTGTAAAAAATCGTTTAGACTATTTGTTATAATAAATGCTTGCAACTGGCCGACACCGATTGCACTTTCCCCAGCCCTAGAGCCTTTGCATCCTGGTTGATTTTGTAAATCATTGATGATTTCTTGATCTTACTTCCAAATTTGTCTGTGAATAGAACTGTAGTAAATCGCAAAAATCGCGTAACCAAAGGTCTCACAAATGTTAAAAGCGTTCTTTTCAAAGCGAATGGAAGACTTTTCATCGAACCACTTCTACGTTTGCAGTGTGTATTCTCTAGATAATCTTGCACTGGCAAAAAGTCATAAATTACCTGAATGGATTTTCTTCCTTTTTTAAGCTCTGAGACTTTTGGTCAAGTCACTTTCATTGACTACATCTCGATTGGTCACAGCGTCCTTTAACATTGTTATGTTATTTCTTAAGAAGTTAAGCTTGCATGGATCATTTTACTCCGTAAAGGTTGAAAAAATGAGATTATTTCCTCAAAGAAAAGTGTTAAATTCCGGTACGGGATATTACTGGATAATAAAATCCCAAGTGAAGTGCAGTGCGGCCGATTTGTGGCACAACTGTCGCAAAAACCAGTAATGACTGATGTGAACGTGTCTGACTGTGTGATTCATTTTACAGGACTACTATCA
This sequence comes from Protula sp. h YS-2021, assembly GCA_949752745.1. Taxonomy (NCBI): domain Eukaryota; kingdom Metazoa; phylum Annelida; class Polychaeta; order Sabellida; family Serpulidae; genus Protula; species Protula sp. h YS-2021. The sequence continues at coordinate 72,651,280 of OX457026.1, forward strand.
GAGTGGGCGCATGTTGGTGAAGATGGCGGAAGCCATAGGGCGTGTGGTGCTGGCCGGCAGAGAAATGACCAGGCTCGCAGGGTAAACTCGCCTTGATATCGTGCCATAATGGCTATGAAACATATTGATTAGAGTTCTAGAAGAAAGTCTAAGGATGAAGTGCTAAGCTGTACTCATCTTATAGTATGCAATAAATCTGGGGCGTGTTGTTAACAGCAGCTGAAGTACACGAATATTATAAATACATGCACTTGGTTCGAAACTTACGTGTAAAGTATTGTGGTAAAAAAATTCTGTGCTGTGAATGGTTGCTGCTATAATCTGAAGTATCTTTGAAAGTTTTGATTGAGGAGAAAATGCGAGACTTTGAGAGTGACTTTCTGAAATAACGACTGAACTGTTGTGCTTATGTATAAATATAGAGACCCATGTCAATCGAGACAACAGTTGTGTTACAACCCCCCTCCACCCGAAGTCTAATAATACGCCTTTTTAATTAGATTATATGTTAATGTTATCCCTGATTCATTACCAGAAATTGTTAAACAAAAGTCTTGATTGGTCCCATCTGCATCAGAAGTCAACTCATGTGCGACACGCGATGTTATTCAGGTTTGCAGCACGTGTGACAGAATTCAGTCAAGTGTTGGATGAGTTAAATGCGGGGAAGTACGAGCGGACTATGGTTGTCACAGAAAACAGTGGCTCACAGAGTACGTATACGCCATACCCATGGGCAGGTCTTAATTTTTAGATTTATGTATCTTATGCTTATATTTTTAAAAATTGCGTAACATTTTCAAAAAATGCTTCATACGGTGTTTTAAATTTCATTTCAATACTAACAACGGAATTAACAAATAAACAGAGTATGACCAACAAAAACGGCTAAGCACAGTGAAGTACGCCTTATCTGTTTCACAAAAAAGGTTCGATAAATTCTTGTATTTGATTTTTTTTCAGATCACCTAGAAACAGATGTTTTCAAACCAGGCACTGGCACCATTGTCAAGAAGGACCACGTCATCAGGTTATTTATGTTATTGTTGTGGCTTAACAATGTGCTTGTTTCGGTGACATTTTTTCACGAATTAATTTAGGCCTACATTTCTCACAGATCTGACGTGTAAACACGGTGGAAACTTAGATGTATTAAATAGAGTTTTCCGAATTAATTAGAAATAGTAACTGTTCGTATCTACGTTTCTAAGCATTTTTCCAGCTCGTTTATTGCGTGAAGTATAATTCCTTTTCTTTTCTACGATGAATTGATCGGTAGCAGTAAGGAGTTGCCATGAATTTCTTGACAAAATTTGTATAATTTCAGATTTGAAAAGGTACCGCTGGTCACACCAAATGGAGATGTACTGGTGAAAGAGCTCAATTTTGAGGTAAAACAGTGAGAACTTAAATGCACCTTTTTTTAAGCTTTATCTTGTATTTGTAACCTGGTCTGATTGTAAAAAGTTTCTCATCTGTTCTCTCATCAGCATAGAAGTCATGTTACCGAGAGAAATATGCTGAAAAGTGTGAAATAAATAGTGTTCTGTTGTATGCGGTTATAGAAACCTGTCTAAACAAAGTATACTGTCAGTGATCCTGTTGTTCTTTTTTTTGTGTGTGTAATTTAAATTTGTTTCGGCTTCCAAATGACTGTGGCATATATCGTGATATTTTAGGTGAAGTCAGGCCAGAACGTGTTGGTGTGCGGCCCGAATGGCTGCGGTAAGAGCTCGCTGTTCAGGATTCTTGGTGAGGTGAGAACCTATCTGCTCCCTGGGCTTCTTATTCCACACCATGTGCAGTGTCATGTTTTTAATCATTCCCTTTCATTCTTTTTATTTATATATTTATTTATTTATTTATTTATTTTTTTTTTTTGTTCTTTGTTTAATTATTTTTCAAGTATTTGTTCACCGCTTACTTTAAGATTAGTGCCAATCACTGTAAAACCACATGGTGTAATCTGTCGTGAGATAATTAACTGCTTTAGAACCAGCTATTCCTTGTACCAAAAAAAACTTATTTTTTAACAGCTGTGGCCATTGTTCGGAGGGACCTTGACCAAACCTGACGGAAAGTACTTGTTCTACGTACCACAGGTGAGTGTAATTACGCCCAAAAACCATTACTAATTTTGTCTGGTGAAGTTTTCGGGTTTGTTCTAATTATATAATATAGCCATAGATGTTTTAGGGAAGAATAGTGTTTTCTTGTGGGTTGGTTTCCATGTAGAAGGTTAAGGGCCACAGAAGTATTCTAGTAGAGTAGATTGTGTCACGACTAGGTGTACTGATCACTGTTTGATACCGGTATTTCTGACTGCGTAACTCTCCAAGTACTGTCCTCCTTAGACTGTTTTGAAATTATTCAGAGGGAGAAATGTTTATTTTTGTACAGAGACCTTACATGACCCTGGGCACACTTCGAGACCAGGTGATTTACCCGGACGAGAAGAACGAGATGTTGAAGAAAGGGGTGACGGACCGCGATCTCGAGAGTACCCTGGCTAAGGTGCAGCTCTCCTACATCTTGGAGCGCGAGGGAGGCTGGGATGCTGTTCAGGACTGGATGGACGTACTCAGCGGCGGTGAAAAGCAGAGAATTGCGGTACGTATATATATACCAACTGCAGAATTTGGCGGAGAAAAGAGAAAATAGGGCATAATATTAATTTATTTTGAGTACCATGTCAGAAAAAATCATGTGAGATAAATGTTGGGGTGTGCTTGATTTTTCGTAATGAGGGGTGACTTCTACGCGCTCAGTTTATTTATGCGATCGACCGTGTGTCGGTCCGTCATCAACAACTTGTTAACACGATAACTTAAAAACTGCTGCAAGGATTTTAATGAAACTTGGTATATCACTTCTATGGGAACAAACACAGATCGGTATTGTAAATGGGCCAGGTTCGTCCAAGGAAAATGCACCAACTGGATTTGGAAAATTTCAGCTCTTGATTGACTATTGATGGCCGTGTTTAACTGATGGGGAGCCTGTGGGGTATATGTGGGCTATGCACACTGCTCTAGTTGAGATTATTTTCTATAAAAATCAAGTTATCTGTATCTTTGAAGTGAGTGTGACTGGAATGGGATTTATACCAATCCAGGAACAGGATATGCTATAAGCGAGGAACCCTGAAAAACAGTAAGCATTTAGCAACTAAAAAAAAAGTGCTGTCGTTCGCAACCATTGTTTTGTGATTTTCTGTTACCTTGTATTGGAAAATAGTTTCCACAGAGCATGAGATATTAAGCCATTGGCGCGTAAACCGCGTCGATCTTGTTTGTAGATGGCGCGATTGTTTTATCACAAGCCACAGTTCGCTATCCTGGACGAGTGCACGAGCGCCGTGAGCGTCGATGTCGAGGGCTTCATGTATCAACACTGCCGCGAGGTGAGCACCGGCTCCCTCCCCCTCTGCATATGACCCGCTGTCATAAACATATCTCTATTTAAATCTACCGCTGTTGTAACTGATTTAGTTGCAGCTGCTTTCATTTCGACTACTTTGATAAGTTTTGAAAGGTTGTTTCTATTTTATGATGAATTGGATCTATTGTGCGATATGTTATCAAGATTTACTTGTCTTGAAACTGATATGAGTGTGGTCTTTATTAAAAATATGACATATATTTCAGGTGGGAATTACACTGTTCACAGTTTCACACAGGAAGTCACTATGGAAACACCACGAGGTAAAATTTGTCACAGTATTACACTTTCCTATTTACGTTATAACATGGAAATACCAAATATTGAAAGCCCTTCAAAATATTGAAAGCATTTAAATCGAGATAAAAAAATGTTTGCCTTTTCATTCGATATGGTTTCAATTTGTAAAATTGTAAATTCCCCCCCCCCACCATCCCCTGGTTCGAAATTTTAAAAATCTCAGGAATAAAAACGCGGTAGTCAGACAAGCAACTCCCCCCCCCCTCCTTCCCTTACTTCAGAACTGAGACCACCTTCAGGCAAATGTTTTCGTTTTCAGTATTACCTGCACATGGATGGGCGCGGCTCGTTTGTGTTCAGGGAGATCACTGAGGACACGCAGGAGTTTGGATCCTAGGACGTCGTAAGTTGACTTCTGTGATGCCGTCATGCCAGGGATGTCAATTAATGGTTCTAAAGAACTTGTGTGGAGGGTGAAGGCCGTTTTTTGGTGTTGGCTACATCCCCGTTGTTCAAATTGATTTGATTATTTTGGGTTGTTTTTGAAATCAAAGCTAAGTTTGCATATATGTAATATGTATGCGTAAAGAAATATATGTAAAATTTGAAACATTAGATATAAAATAAAATCTTTACAGTTCAAGACAAGATAGTGTATAGAAAATAATATGCTCATATATTAAGAATTGCAAATAATTTTTTTCCCGTTTTAATTGCTGTTCCTTGGTCTGAGGTCAATGGATTTCATGTATAAGGTTGAGTTGTTTGTAAATCGATCTCGGGGATGTATGCCTTTAGTGAGAAAAAAAGCATATTGGCTGTACGGCGTACAATAAACGGAAGAGCCTACATGATTATTCCGTAACAGGGCATAAACTGTGATAGAATTTGATTTGCTCTTCTTTCTGCTGGCAGATTTTAAACACTTTCAACTTCTTGAATAAGATCCTTAAAAGTTTTCAATGATTTTTTTTATTATTGTTTAACACAAACACAAAATAGACAATCCGTAAAATTTTCTACTTTTCTAAAATACTTTCTGAGGTTTTTAAATGTTTATGGTTTTATTACCGCGTTAGATAAGTACTGTAAATATTAACCTCCAAAGATCTGTACAGCAGCAATATGTATGTTAATTTTAATTAAGTGAAACAACAACAAAGTCGAACATTTGGCCTCATTGTAAAGCGATATTTTGCAAGTAAGATTTAATGAACTTCTCAACTGATTCGCAAACATTTTTAGTTCAGTTGCTACTGAACTGAAAATGTGTGGCCGAGGTCAATACGATTTGGAGTTATTTTAGTGTAGGAACAACTGATTGTGAATAATGTAGTCAAGAAATCACAGAAAGAGCTTAAGATGATTTACACGATATCGCGAGTACTGCAGATGTCTTCCATGCTATTAAACTTCAAAGAGTGAACGGAAGAGTGAACTTGTCCCTAATTACGAGGTGCTTCGCACCATTGCTATTTTTCTGTGATGGCTGTATTAAAATGTGTATTATGATTTGTAAAATATTTGTCTTATGGTAGAATTGGTGTAACGTAAAACATGCATATAAACCACGCCATTTCATGATTTTTACGAATTTTTATGAGCACTAAAATGTTTTGCAGGTGGGTTTAAACTTCAGACTTTGACAGATAGTTAATCCTGTTTGTATTTTTATACCCACTCTACCAAAAGTTTTAATTGTGTTCACTTTTAAATATTAGCTATATAATTACATAATGATATGAAAATGATATGTATGTTACTTGTGTTTAAATATTGTAAATAATTTAAATGTTATTGAAGTGGTTTTGTAACTTAAACAATTAAGTTTTGAACGATTGTTGATCGCTGACTTGCGCAAGTTGCGTCCCTTGTTTGATTTAGGAAATACCATAATTTTCTTGTGATCGGCTGGAAAGTTAGTGTTACGTGGTGTTGACACCGTTCATTCATTCAGTTTAGAAATGGCTTTGAATTGAGAAATCATATATTATTTTCATCAACATAACACTCCAAAAATAAATAGAAGAAAATTTCGTTATCACTTGCATTTTTATTCACGTTGATATTTTATTTGCCGCCGCCCCCCCCCCCCCCTCCCCGCCTGTAATGTTGCGTTTGTGTGTGACATATGTCAAGTATTGACGCGTACAAAGTATTTAAGGGATTTGGTTTCTTTCTTGCACGAATTAAAACCATCTATTGGAGACGTGCGGTTATTCTTCGTTCTGAAAAATTGTGAAAACAATGAAAAAATGTCATTTCGGCTGCGGTTTGTGGGATATTTTCTGGGCGCCTTATTTCAGTAGGTGCTCAAGCAATTCGGTTTCTCTTTTTCACCTTCGTGCTTGTTTACATTGATTCCGTGATATTATTAAATTGACCCGAGCTTCAAAGTAAAATAACTAATAAATGTGAAATATTAAAACTGTATTGCAAAACTGGAGATGCGAATATAACCAATGTTCAAATCCCCATCATATAAAATTATACTCGAAGACATTAGTGCACTCCATTTTTCCTTCTCCCACCCCAACCCCTCAACATTCCTCGTATCTTAGGCACGATCTCAGGACCACCACAGTTGTTTCTAAAGACTAATTGTCAAGTAAATGAGCCGCTTCTTTTTCTATGCCTTGGCCTAACTGGTCCAGGAAAGGGTAATGTTTTTTACTTGACCTGCCGTGCGTAACGTTTTCATTGTGAGTACTATGGTCGGATGTTGATGAAACTAGGTATCAGTATCTTGTTCTGATCAGGTTTTCCTGCACTTGGTCAGTCTTTTAAGGTAGACGGACTTAAGATCTTTACCTTCGGCACTGCAAGCAGGGGGTGGCTCTTGCGCATGTAATTCTGCCAAAAGCGTTTGAACGAATTTTGATGAAACTCGGTGTACGGATAACCTTCCCGGACGGTTTAAGTTGGGTGACCTCGAGTTCTTATTCAAGGTCACTGCTGAGCCTCAATTCTTTATGTTCAACACTGTTGTTGGGACAGGTCGTGTGAACGCGATACAGCCAGTCCTGTGAACATTTTTCGCTGAAAGAGTCATACAAGGTTGTATTGGACTTTAATTTTTCACGCTTAGCTCTGGAACGGAACTTCATGTGAGCAGTCAATATGAATGACTTCATGTGAATATCTAATTTTAATGACATTGAGCTGTCGCAAAAGGTCAATACTAAACTTTGAACTTCAAAATTGTAACATTGTCATTTATCTTCTAGAGTTGAGTTGGCATTTCACTTCAAAATTGTAACATTGTTATATTTATCTTCTTGAGCTGAGTTGGCATTTCATTGGTTTATTTCACTGACATTTCACTCAGCCATTCGTGCTTCTACGGCCACTTTTCTACGGCCACATTCCCAAAGGCCACATCCCTACACGTTCAGTTGAGGAGGGCATCATGTTTTTGACTTGACCGTTTGTCCATCCGTGCATAACGCTTTTCTTGTTAACTCGTTTCATAAACGTTCTTAATAGACAGACTTTTGCGTTTAATTATATTGCTAGAAAAAAAATATGGCGAAGTAAAAGAGCGCGAATAAATAGTAGCTAAAATGTTTAAAATGTATATGTTGCGCGTCCATAAAAATTATCGCGAGGTCATTTTAATGATCGCGAGAAAAAAAAATAAAATTTACTTCCTGTAGGTTTTGTATTGTGGTATATTTGCACAAAAATTGAAAACGTGTAGCTATATATTTTATTTTTTTCTCGCGTTCATTTGAATGGCCTCGCGGCAGTTTTCTTTAGCCACACAACATTTACATTTCGTGTATTATTTAACTGTATATTTTGCGCTCTTTAATTTCTCCGTAACTTTTTCGCGCACATAATTAAACGTCTTTATGTTTTACCGAACGTTGTCTGAACATGGGTTTTATCACGAATTTGTAAAACCTCCTCTGGTCGGTCGCTTCTATGTAACATGTGTTAGAATGTAATTCGTAATTTTAGAACGCGAAAAGTTAATTATAGGGTACGATAATTTTTATTCATGCTACATTTTATTATTATTATTTTTTTTTTTTTTTTTTTCTGAAAATAAAACCACGTGCAGAAATTAATAGTGACTTGGATAACACAGAGCGTGGTTCGGGAAATAATTAAATATTTTCCCGTATAATTGTACATTAATACCATAGCGATCAAAAATAAATGTAGGAGCGCGAACGCCATGAAATTTTTGTACAAATATACCGCCATAGTTTTGAGTTTTGGGACAAATATACCACTACATGCGAACGCCACGCGTGCAGTAATGGCATTGTAATAGATGCAACAGTTACTATTATTTTAAAACCAGTTTGAAACCTTGTGTTATTTGAAGATTGAAAAACATTATACCGTTCCTCATGTCCGGCGATGCCCAATAAAGTCACTCGGAAATACAGGTATTCTATGAAAACGTTAAAGCCAATGGTACCATGATAAATCGTGCCATAAAATTGCATCGAAAAATGCATAAAAACTGGATTCTGGGAATGTTGCTGATTTAAAAATTATAAAGAAAAGGTACCGAAGTAACATTTTCCGCGCAGCAAATAATTAGAACCATTTGCAATAGTGAAAAAATACCGCTTCTGAGAAAAAAAAAGCGTTTTGTCCTGTTTTGTTCAGCCTCTTAGCTGATGACGGCCAGTTAGAGTCTCAGACAGTCTATCGACCAGAGTTTGACACAGAGTGCGGAAGCTCGAGCAAATTTTGCTACCATATGAAAATAACGGAGTTTTTTGTGAAGATGGATGGTGTGGGGGAGGGGGGGAGGATAGGGGGTTGCTAGGTCATCTGTTCCGAACCAGGTAATTTATTTCATAATACTATAGTCCTATTCTTTAAAAAAATGTATTTTAAACCAGACTTTTATACAACGACCTCAGTTTATATTTAAATAGAAAAATGCAATAGTGAAAGGAAGAATGCAGAGCGGTGCATTACTTCCAAGATCGCTATCTATAGCCCTCCACCCTACCCCAATAAAAAATAATAAAATAACAAGAAATAAACAAAACAAAAATTCCAGTATGTCTTCCCCAATAAGTGAGAACGAAGACTTTTTTGCACAGAATGTCACACAGTATATATACTGGCACTTTGACACAGCTGAAACCGCCCCCACCCCTACATGCGAATAAATATTACACTATTAAACTTCGTGTTTTCAAAAAAGAAAAAAAGGCAGAAGAAGGAGAAAAGTTTGACCGGGAAACTCATTACTTGGAGTGATTATTTCAAGTTTTAAATCACCCATCCTAGTGTGATCCTGCCCCTCATTTGACCCTTGTGCATAGACGTAACATTAAATCGCCACAAAAAATAACAAATAATAATAATAATAATAATAATAATAATAATAATAATAATAATAATAAAAACAATTCGGCATAGGGACTTCTTGTGACGTTCAGTGCTGAATTGAAATTTCGTCACAGAAGTCATAATCTTTGCGACTGGTTGCTAGATTGCGCAAATTGCGTAATTATGGCGATGGTAAAATATTTAATTATTAGTGGGTATCCATCCCGACGGCTTCAGTCGCGAAACCATCTTTATTTATAAAAAATATTTAAAAAAATCTAATAGGAAAATTTTTTAAAGACAAGTTAAGTATAACAAACAAATTTTATTATGCACTCGAAAATGTAAGCAGTGGAAAAGGCTAACACGTCGTTTGAACGGATTCAAAGAACTGATTCATATGAAAAGATGGTTTACACGATGTTATCCGATTATCTACTTCATCAGTAAGTATATATATTGTTCAAAGCCGCTAAATTTACATGATGGAATTATTTCAGCAGTAGCTTGTCTTTCATTGCAAGGAACCACACTGTAAATAAGTGTGGAAGGCATTTCACTTTACAGCACAATTCTGTGTGTATCCCTGCGTTTACTATGAAATGTCATTCCGGTCAGCAGTTAACATGTTCATCAGTGAAATTATATATAAAACTTATTCTTTGTACCTATGCATAATATGCTAATTGGGAACTTTAGTTGATTGCAAGCACATAATTTTATAGCGTAATATTTATTTTTTTTCGCTATAACTTTGGACTGTTGAGGGGTGGGATATCAGAACAGCATAGTTTAACCAAAAAAACTACGAACTGACCGGCTCTCATTCTATTCAGAAACCTGACGCATTGTTTGTTTCCTGCACACAACAGAGTAAATTCGATTTCATTTGGAAAATTTGCAAAATCCTTCTTTCCCCCATACCTGCACACACAAGCACACATAAAAACAGCTTCTGTTGAAAGAACAAAATAGAGATAATCGCTATCATAGAAGTTATGAAAAACCATCTGACCTTTAATCTGCATCCCGGTAAAATTTAAAAAACTAAGTGAATAGAAAAACAGGATGATTACATGGAACATGATATTAACATTTTCAGACGTCATCAAATACGATTAGCAAATGGTGAAGAGGGAAGTACAGGGAAATACATCGTGAAATCAAAATGTACAACCGCCTTGAATAGACACATTTCCTCTCGAACATGTTGCATTCCTCTTAGTACATGTATATGTCTGATGCTTCTTGCTTCATTTAGACCCATTTTGAGTTTATTGAATTTAAATTCCATTATTTTTTATTGAATTGCCCAAAAGTTGTAGTTTTCCCCGTTTATACAAAGTATATTTCCACGGAAATTTAAAGAAACTCCTTCCTTCCAGTTATTTCGATTCAGATTATCTGTTTAAATAAAGACATTCAACCACCTGAATTTTAAGTATGGTGGAGGCGCCTAGACCGTTGACTCTATCAATACCACACAAAAGACTCTCTTGAAGAAAATCTTCGTTAAATTCATATGCCTTTTTTTTTAATTATAATAGGCGAAACGGATGCATTTTCCAGCATTTGAATTTGTAACTAAAGGGTGTAACATTTTGAGTTGCAAATAGCCAGACTGAGGCGGACTGTACGCTTACTCATAAAATTGGCTAAAAAAGTTGAAGCTCTTTTTGTAGATAGATTATTATACGGCACGGTAATTAAATGGATTAAACTTGCCATCGTCCCCATGGACGTCCCCAAGTAGTTTTTAAACACCATAGTCCATCCCCCTAGCTCCCGTGTCCAGAGCTGCCTCATGAAACAAGAATATATTTTTTATAAGATAGGAAAGGAATAGTTGGCAGTTTTTTAAAAGAGGTTTTTTAATGGAACTGCCAGTTTTTTGTTTGTTTGTTTGTTTGTTTGTTTTTTTTTTTTTTTGGTGGGGAGGGGGAGGGTCTACGTCTGTGCAATATCACCGGTCAGGCATGCAGTAACCATGTTCCACATTGTAGTTCTGGGACCTGCAATTACCGCAATGTGCGAGAAGTGACAGAAGCCCCCCCCCCCCCCCCCCGCCCCGGGCAGAAGACCCCTCCCTTTCCGAAGTAAGAGTAATGAATATCAACTGCAATTGTCGAATCCCGGTCATCTGCCCCCCCGGTCAACTGCCCCCCCTGTCATCTGCCCCCCCTTTTTTGCAACCCGGTCGACTGCCCCCCCCCCCCCTTCAAAGTGGAGGGATGGTCGCTTGTCCCCTCCATATACTATTTTTTCTTGGTTTCTTGGCTTACAAAGATACAATAAACAAAATTATATTTATTTTATTGGATGTTTTGCACCTCGGTAAATTGCAATTCACCAATAGGAAACTAGTTGCAATTAGAATTGCAATTAGTTTACGGATCAGTCTCTCCTAAGATCAATATTGATGAATAGATCAATGAAGATCAATCGTTTCAGATACGAAGTAGACGGGGACATCACTATTGCCTAATTTAAAAAAAAAATTTTTTTCTACTAAAAAAAGGAGGGGGAGAAGTGACGACCCCGTCAAATTGCAGGAGGGGGGGGGGGCAGTCGACCGGGTTGCAAAAAAAGGGGGGCAGTTGACTGGGGGGACAGTTGACCGGGGGGCAGAAGACCGTTTACCGCAATTGTCATTAAGACTGGTGATTGCAATTTAAATAAGTTGAAATAACACAATTGAAAAATTATTAGGTCCCAACCCTTCGGATTGGGGCCTATAGGTCTGTCCGTCATCGCTTTATACCCCTATGAATTTGGGGCCTGCTTGGGGCCTGCTTGTGTTTCACAAATACTTATTTCTTATATATAAGTCAACAAACATAACAAAAATACTTCCAAACTGCCCAATCAGTGTCTCGGTCAGGCTCTTCTCGCCAAATGCTGGGGCACGGCACAGCGTCCTTAGGCGATCTTGGAGCTGGAGCGTCACATCTTGTCGACTGCGCTTGCCTGTCAGTCAATTGTAATTACGAAATGCAATTGTGGTTCAATGAGGCACATTGCAATTACCGGAGAGCAGTCATGTGTGTGGTGACCACCATAAAAGAACATCAGAAGATACGAATGAATTAAAATGAAAAAAAAAACATAGAGAGGGAAACTCGGATTCAGGTGTGGGGGGGGGGGGGGGGTTGGCCCAGTATTACAGAGTGGATGGGCTTCTGTCCGGGGTGGGGTGGGGATGGGGTTTGCCCTAGTGTTGCAAGATGGGTGGGACTTCAGTCCGGGGGTAGGGGCTTTTGTCCAGGAGTGGGGGTGGGGGGCTTCTGTCCATTTACTGAGCAGTTGAATTTAGCATCCGCCTTGCTGTCATACTAGCTATACGTGAATCGCTTTCCGGGCCAATAGTTTTAAAATCATAATGTTTTTAAATCCGAAAGTTATTCTGTGTCGATCAATGCATGCTTCAAACGGAGACCGAAAAAATCGGGTAAAAAAACAGGCCAAGAACCACCATTTTAGACATCTTTATTTTATTTATTTTAATTTCTCAAAATACTCAATAAATAGCTACTGCGACTTTGGATCTTCATGGAAGTCACGTTAGATCCAGTTTAAAGTACGGGCTTTCACAGTTTTATGAGATAATTGCCTCAAATCGTACAGTTCAGGAGATGTGCGGAAACCAAAAAATATATAATGAAAAATTTAATCTTGTGACCACATTTAAGTTGGCAGACCAGAACATATTTGCATACCTATCTATACTGCAAACGTGATCTTTCTAGCTTTAATGGTTGCAGGAAAATATGAAATCACTTTTAGACACCTTTGTTGCTTTTATATCGGTGGAAAACAATAAAGTGGAGCGGAGTTCCGTCGTGACCGCGGAGAGATTAATAAAACCACAATAAAATACAGTAAAAATAAGCCAGCACAGCATAAAGATGAAACTAAGATACTAGTATAAATTTTTGTGTCAAGTTTCTTTCTTTCTTTGTCCTTTTTTTATTTATTTATTATTATTATTTTTGCCATCGTTGATAATGTTTTTAGATTTTAGTGCAGGTGAGATTTGAATATCAGGTTAGGACTCATGAATAGCAGGGGGGCAGCTATTTGGGGAGTAGATTTTCCTTCAAGTCATGCAAACCAACTTCCATAGAAATTGCGACTGGCTCACACTAGTTCTGTGGGCCACCTTTTACATTTTGGCTATCTTTTATGCTTAGGAGAGTGTTTTACTTGTTAACAAGGCTGTCATTGTAAGATTTATAGATATGACGTCTACTGAAGGTTATAACAGGAAGCTGGGAATATAAAAGAAAAATAATACGTCCAACGAAGCACATGTATTGTCGCGTTGTTGTTTAACAGCCAACCTCTTCAGCGGATCGTTCTGTTGCATATAACACCTTTTTACTCCGCAGACCCATTGGGGATTCTGCGAAAATAGTACTTATTAAACCATTGGTTTTAAATATATAGCGTGCCCATGCAGTCCTTGTAGCGTCTCTAGCCTTGAGAACCTTACAAATACAAACAACGGGCTGGGATAAATTGATTTTATTTCATATAAAATCGTACTCAGTTAAAACGATTTACATTACATTAGTTTGATATGTCTACACACAGCTACATGTACGGAAATACATCTATAATTATTTAGAAACAGCGAGCATATAGTTTATTTAGATACGTGAACAGCAATGGGGTGGGGTGGGGAGGGGTAAAATTTTGAAATTTGAGAGCAATATTTTTTGTGTTAACGCAAGCGCAGCTAACAAAGTTCTGAATTAATTGCTCTGAGCAGAAAGTGGGGGAGGCCGGTGCTGTTCTGTAATTGGCCAATAAGGTTTGAGGTATGTGTGTGTAGAGGAGGGGTAAGGAAGACTCCCGTCGCCGTGGAGTCTAGAATACCGGAGTAATTTTGATAGGTATCTCAAGAGCAAATATAAAAGTGACACAACTGCCGCCACTAAGTCTAAGACAGAGCACGGGGAGTAAATATTATGCAAGACTCAATGGAAAGACATCAGTTGCGATAACACCTGCTTAAACAAAATTAACAATCTTAATTTTCCATTAAACCATTGGTTTTAAATATATAGCGTGCCCATGCAGTCCTTGTAGCGTCTCTAGCCTTGAGAACCTTACAAATACAAACAACGGGTTGGGATAAATTGATTTTATTTCATATAAAATCGTACTCAGTTAAAACGATTTACATTACAATAGTTTGATATGTCCAAAGAAGTCCCAACCCGTTGAAGTAGAAGTAATCACGGTGTTGTATATGATAAAATGTCAGACAGTGAGACAGTCTTGTGTGATCCTCCGTTGCTCGGGGGTATGCCGCTCGACTATGAAGCATGAGGTTCCGGGTTCGAAACGGACCGCTGTACTAAAGAAATGTAATTGCAATTACCAAGAACACAAAGAATAAATTAACTACCCTTGAAATTTTAATAATCTCAGTTTTGTAGGATCCACTTAATACAAAAAACATAAGCCAGTCACCACAGTGTTAATATCCGGATTGGTCTAGTGGTTAACAACCTCGACCATGAAGCGGGAGATCCGGGTTCGAGCCCGGAGGTCGGCGATGATTTTTTTCTTTTTTGTGGCTTGATCGTGCGAGCCAGGAATGCCACAAAACGGGCCAGTGTGATGTGCTGAGCGGGAACTGGTTTGTATCCGAAATACGTACAGAAACTCGCTATCCAATATGGCTTCTTGCTCGATCACTCCTGCAATAGTACCTCACGCGAATGAGCAGACATATGATTGAAAAAATCAGCTAAAGGTACTCTGTGAGCTAGGTAGGTAGCCATTGGCAACATGTGAAGTCTACTAATTGAATCAGCCACCTTATTATTTCTAGAATGAATGAATTGTGCACAAATTTTGCCGTTATACAAAGCACAAGTAACTAAAATATCCCTGAATAAATCACAGCCCACGGTATTGCGAATAGATCCGTGGTTAATCGAGTGAAGTACAGTCATGTTGTCAGTGCGTAGTGTAATTACACTGTTCCGGTACAGCGGTACCCATCTTTTTATAGCTAGCGTAGCAGCAGCGAGTTCCTTAATATTAATATGCGAGTTTGCCAGCATTGGGAAGTCTTTTTTCCAGTGTGTATAAAACCAATCGCTTATGGAAGCGTTGGCGATGAGGGCGGCGCCACACCCTTGCGAGCAAGCGTCTGTGACAATATATGCAGCTTCGGGCTCAACTTTCCGCAAAAAGAAAGACGTACCGTTGAAGTGGGTGCATAAATTTGTGATAGTGCGTAACGTTTTCTGGAGATCACATGATATGCGCGTGCGATGGTGAGGACGTTTTAATGCTGACATAGCTTCGATTAAACGCCTCAGTGCAGGCCTCACAGAGTGAATCACTGAAGCTACCCAATTTAACCGTCCGACTAATACTTGTAAATCATGTTTCGACGCTTTTCGGTGCGAGAAATCCCAGGTTGTACGCGTGTCAATAATATCCGTAAGTTTTTGTTCCGGAATAGAAATCTGACCTTTCCGCGTGTCAATTTGTGTGCCCAGGAATGTTAACTTTTGTGCTGGACCGACACATTTTTCCCAGCTAATAGTGAAACCGAGGTGTTGCAACAGATCTATTAGCGTATCCATGGCTATTGTGCACTCTTGGTAGGTAGGTGCACTAACGAAAAAATCGTCAATTAGACAGATAGAGGCGGCAATACCACGACGATGTAGCATACGAACGACACTTTGGGAAATGTGGTGAAAAGTACCCACGCTTAGTGAGGCACCGAATGGCAAACGTGTGTCAATCATGTATGTATAGTGTTTGTCCCCCTCAAAGCGCCATTTTAAGCCAGTAGCCCTATGCGTATCAATACTTACTGGAGCGTGTCTGTATGCGCTCTTTAAATCAACTTTCGCCATGTACCAGTTTTTATCTACCAAGTTAACAGCTGTGTCGACGGTCACAAACTTGTGTTAGTTCGAAATCGCATAATCATTTACATTAAACCCCTCTGGTTGTGAGCAGTCATGGATTAGGCGTACAGAACCATCATCTTTAGGAACACAGGATAAAGGACTTACTATTGCTGGTTTATGTTGCACTTTTACGTAGCGTCCGAGTTCGAGTTCTTTGCGTATTTGCTTTTCTACCTCGCATCGATACGTTATTTCTGCGTTTTTAATGTTTGGACGTTCTACCTCAGCCAGTGGGGTGTTTGGGGTTATAATGTCAAAACCACATTTCAGACCGTTTACCAAGAATTCATAATCGGAGTCCGTTTCGAGTTCACAACACCATAAGTCGAGGTTATCTGTCAGTGGGCTAGAGACGCTTAATTCTCAGTGACGCCATTGTGGGTGTGGCTTATGGCATCCGGGCATAATACATACATGCGAAAATTTACAGTTTACTCTTCTGCACCCAAATTGCGTTTGGTAGCTGCGGCAAATTTCCACGCCCGTTTTGGGGTCCGCTGGGGCGTGTGCGCGGGGTTTACGTGCGTTCTCTGGTGCAGATTTGTGACTGGTTTCTCTATTTCCCCTATGCAATCTGTCGGAAGACAGATATTTAAGACCCAGGTGGAACGAATCCTCTCCCGATCTTAGCTGCCCTGCTGATTGTTGCAGTCTGTATTCCTGATCGAACAGCATTACCCGTTCGCGATCGTAGCTTTGTAGATACTCGCCGATATTAATCTGGTAGGTTAGGTAACCACTGATTGCTGCTGGAGTGCATGGCAGCTGTCCGGTCCTTAACAGTTCACCGAGAATTCTTGTTGAGCCAACCATATACTGGGGTACCGAAGTATCGGCCGGTTTGGGTTTATTTTGCCGCGGCGTTGTGATAATTTTTGCATTACCGAGTTAAATGCACTCTTCTTCTCTCGGCTGGATTATAAGCCCACAAAAATCTTGGACTAGTAAACTTATGTCCGTACCTGAGTGACGCCCGTCTAGCCAAGGGTCACGAGCAGGAGTGTCAGTTTCCACCAGTAGATTGTCAGCTTCGCGCACGGATTTTAAGAGGTCACTGATATTTGTACCTCTAATACCTCTAACAGTTATTCACTGTTGGAACAGCCGTATCGACAGGTGCGAGTTGGGGAGGAGCATTCGTCGACTGCTTTTGTAGCCCTTCAATGGCTGCAGTTAACTGTATGGATTGCCCAGGGGATAGTTTCAGTTTTGTGACTGTGTTCTCATCTACTTTTGCGAGTATGTCCAAATGGTCTATTTCGGCTGTAACTAGCTTTTCTATGGTTGCCGGTTTAACCCTGTAATCCTCAAGGTATTTCCTAAATTCTTCCAATTCAGCCATTGCACTATCCACTTTGACCACACACAAATAATCCTAACTGTCTTCTATTAATTTAAAATACTAGTTTTTAAACACGAAGAAAAAACTGTTTATGTCATATTATTCTATCCATTTTTCTTTCAAGTTTTTATAATAGGTTTTTTAACTGTAAAATTTTGAAATTTGAGAGCAATATTTTTTGTGTTAACGCAAGCGCAGCTAGCAAAGTTCTGAATTAATTGCTCTGAGCAGAAAGTGGGGGAGGCCGGTGCTGTTCTGTAATTGGCCAATAAGGTTTGAAGTATGTGTGTGTAGAGGAGGGGTAAGGAAGACTCCCGTCGCCGTGGAGTCTAGAATACCGGAGTAATTTTGATAGGTATCTCAAGAGCAAATATAAAAGTGACACAACTGCCGCCCCTAAGTCTAAGACAGAGCACGGGGAGTAAATATTATGCAAGAATCAATGGAAAGACATATGTTGCGATAACACTTGTTTAAACAAAATTAACAATCTTAATTTTCCATAAAAAAGAGGAACTTATTTTTAAAATACATTCAGCAACCAACCACTACGGCGGTTTGATCTGTTGTGTATAATTCGCGTTTTTAACCAATTAAAACGGATTTTTGTTTGTACAAATGTTGTAGCTGTTTAGTTGGATCGACCCGGCGCTTGAAAAGTATCATCCATATCTTTTCTCACCCGTAAACTCATAGAATAAGACGATCCACACTAAGTGAGAGTCTCCTATTCTTGAAATTTCCTTGACCGCCTAATGCTCTCCTCTGTAAGTAACCCCAGATGGCGCCACTAACGTCACTTTGAATCCTGACCCTGCGAAGAAGTGGGCCCCGATGTAGGATGAGGAGAGGGCTGGTTAATGTTAACGTCGGTTCGATCCGACTAAACAGCTACAACATTTGTACAAACAAAAATCCGACGCTTGAAAATCAGAATAATAAAGAGAAAGGCTACATCTGGGGCGCACGAACTGCGGGCGTCGCCGGTACTACATTAGCCAACGCAGAAAACAAACACAGACAAAGTTGATTGAAGATTTAATCTCCTAACTCAACGGAGTAAAACAAGTGAATAACTAACTCTGGAGCCCTCCGGGCAACAGGTGGGACACCACTGACAAGTCCGGCACTCGGAGGAGGGTCCCTGTTTCCTACCCTTTTTTGTGTGTATGTGTGTGTGTGTCCCGACACCCGCTGTACCTGATAGCCCCGCTGCGTGCCCCAAAAAGTTCTGGTGGGCCCCGGCCCATCTGTGCTATGGAGCCGCCGCCTGGTTTCGTGTCCCCCCAACTCGGTTATGGGCCCATCTGGTGGACCGAGAGAGGGGAGTTGGGCCCACCACGTGGCTGCGGGGCCCACATGTGTCTGAGCGCCCAGCCCAGGTTCGTCAACTGCGTCCGTGGGCCCCCGTTCTCGCCCCAACTGTCGTGGAGCCGCTGTATCGGCTTAGTGACTCAAAAAACGAAAACTAACTCCTTAACTAATGTGAGCACAAAGTCCAGGGAGTCGCCTGGTCTGGGGGTTGTTGTGGGAACTCCCTCCATCACAACGCAAGCCTACTGTGGTCTGTTCTTGTGCTTAAGAGGCTTCTCTCCTTGCTTGTGGCTCTTTTTGCTCCCCATCGATATTTACAACAGAGACACATGAGTGCTAGTCTGGTTGCAATCATAATGTTCCCATTACTTCGAGTTGATCACTGATTCGGCGGCCACAAACGGCAGCCTGAAGAGCCTGGAAACAGAGTCTCCCGTAAAGTCCTGCAAATAGAATTTCATAAGACTATTGGGAGATTGTCAACAACCCGATTTTAAAATGTCCTCCATGATGGCCCCTTTAACAGCTTTCAAGGAGCAGGCCACCTGGCGTATTTCGTGTGGGTGGGCATGAATTGAGTTGGGCCGCCCACTATCACGGCTCGCCTCTTCGTACACGGAAACTATTGCTTGATGCAGGTAATTAGATATTGTCGATTTCCCTACGTCTCTATTTATGTAAGGTAGGAGAGAGATGATGAGGCGTTTTTGCTGTGGGGCCCTTATGGCCTTGGTGGCTGCCAAATACTGCAAAAGCGTTGCCACTGGACACAGCAGATGCCGCTCACCCTCCCTTTCCCCTGTTTGTCCCTGTAACGACGGGAGTATTATTTATGAGAAAGTGCCCTTCCCATGTCTTATTATGTGGGTTTTCCCTAAGAATTCTGCCCTTGGCTTCAGTATAATTCTTTTGTGATTTTCTTCATACGAGTAATCTTTATCTAGGGCATTTATTTCACCCCGTCTCTTGTCTGAGGCTAGGACTAATAGAAACGTAACTTTAAATGTCAGTTACCTGAGTGGCGTGTTCTCACCACAGGCGAACCTTTTCCCGCTGAGATAACTCAGTACAACCCCCAGGTCCCACTGCACTATGTGTTTGGTTGGGGGAGGGCGCTGCAGTTTAAAATTACGGATTAGCTTCACTAGGCAGTCGTCTAGCCGGGATCGTAACCGGAAGCATTTTTCAGCATAGCCCCCTAAGCCAATCTATAGCCTTCTATCGTTCGTACTCCTTCTTGTCTGGATTCGAACAAGTGTATGAATAAGTCGTCCAACAAAGGGGCCGTCGCCGTGACGGGATCAATTTATTTTAGTAGGCACCACCTTTCGAAAACCCTCCACTGTGACTTGTACACAGACTTGGTAGAATTTGCGTGTACATCCTGCATGCGTTGCAGTGCTTGTTGGGAGAAGCCCTGTGCATAAAGCCCGCTGTATGCACCACAGATGGAGGTTTAGGTCCCACGGCTGCTGATGGTTGTGGGGCCAGTGCGGCTGGTGCACGTCCCCCACACTCACCGGCAGCCGTTGTGGCTGTGCCGTCGCTAATCTGGTGAGTAACGGGTACCACGGTGCCGAAGGGTTGTCTGTGGTTAGCAGTAGCATTTGGAAACGTTTTTCCCTGGCTAACCTGTCCATCAAGTGGGGGGTTATTGCGTTTGGTGGGAATGCATATAGCCCTTCCTCTGGCCATGCACAGCTGAGGGCGTCGTTGTCTACTGCTTCTGGATCCGGGCACGGAGACAAGAACCGTATTAGCTGTTTCAATAGCCTGGTCGCAAAAAGTTCCACTTGCGGTGGCCCAAGGACCGAGTGCCCTACCACCCAGCGAAAACAGCGCCGGCTTAGCATCCACTCGTTCCCCCTTGTTTCCTTATGTAACTCACCGTGGTAGAGTTGTCAATGAGGCACAGCACGGCCTGCTCCCGTAGTTTGCGCGCCAGTAACTGAAGAGTTTGTTTGACCTCGAGCATTTCCAGTACATTTATATGCGTATTTTGGAACTCTGAGGGCCAGCCGCCCTGAAACAACTTGCCTTCGAGGTGCACTACCCACCCGCTGTGGGAGGCATCGGTTTGTATCTGTGCCTCTGGATGCGGCAAACCGTTGGCCCCGCTGTGTGTTCGACCGGTTACCCCACCACATTAGGTCTGCTCTCGCTTACTCCTACAGTGTGACCAGGTTTTGGGGCCCCCACTCTCGTCGCACTGCTAGCCGTACCGCTCTTTGGAAGTGCCGGAAATTCAACCGACTGAGGGGCACTGATTTTTTTTCTGTGGCCACTAGCAACCCCATTAGGGTTTCGGCCAGCTGTAGGGGTATTGCCTCTTTGGCTAAGGCCGTTTGCATCAGCGCTTCCAGTTTTTCCAGTCTAGCGGTTGTGGGCAAGATCAAGCCTCTTACAAAATCGAACTGGTCCCCTAAGAAAACAATTGCTTGCTTGGGATCTACCTACCACTTATCTAGGTTGACCAGCAGACCCAGATCTATGCATTTGCTGATAAGATCGAGCGTCTAGTGTGCAACCTCTTCCTTCTCTACCCCTGCTATGAGCCAGTCGTCTAGATATTGGAAAAGTAACATCCGTCGTCGTCGATCCCATGCCTTCAGTGGAGGCATCGTCTTGCTGAACACCCATGGGGCCGACGCGAGGCCGAAAGGTAGGGCCCTGTACCAGTACTTTTTCTCTTCTATCTGGAAGCAGAGGTATTTGCAATGCTGGGGCCTCATAGGCAGGTGGAGATAGGATCTGATAGGTCTATCGAAGTGGCTCACATTCTCGTCTCCACCGCCTTTCATGTGGATTGTCATGTGTCCATCGTGAACGTTGGCGTGACTAGGATTTCGTTCAGGGGCTTTAGGTCTATTATCAGACGCCAACCGCCCGTCTTTTTGTTCCGAAGAAACACGCGGCTGAAGAAGCCCTTGTGGTTCTTCGGCATCTCTTCTATTGCATTTTTCTCTAGCAGTTTGGCTGCCATCTCCGGGAGTGCTACTGCTTTTTCTGAACCTTGCCTGTAGGAGGTTATTAGCTCTGGTGTCGGATTCAGTGTTAGAGACAGACTTGGTATTTGACCGTTTACCTTTTTGAACGACAGTGGGTACCCATGGTGTAGCCAGCGTACGACCTTGTACGGGGAACCCAGTAATTTCCATTGCTACCAAAAGTGTCTGAGCCTTCCTCCTACGGGCAAGTTTCCTGAGTGTAAAATCTTTTCCTTTAACTCGGACAACGTAACGCAAGTATTTAAATCGTTTGAGGTGTCCGGAGAGTTCCTGAACAAGGTCATCTCCGGACCCCCCAACTGACTGTCACCTGTTTTTGCTGTGGCCTCTCCCAGGAAAAACACCAGTCGTTGCCTGCCTCTGGCCTGGCCAGTAGCCCGCCGTCCGAGGTGGCGCCGATTGGGTGCGCAAGACCGTGGGTCCCCGGGAGTGTCCCCGGTACGACCTGTGCACTCGCCGTGGGCCCGCAGTGTATCTGTCTTGCAGCGCTCTGTTTTGCAGATCCTGAACATGCCTGCCATTCAGTTCTGCCAACAGCTCATCGGGGAATAGCTGTATTTCTTGCAGGTATGTGGCGTGGCGTAGTTGAAACAGCTTATCCTGGGTAAGGCGGCACAGTTGCAAGATGTTGTCCCTGCGTAGTTGTACCGTGTTTGATAGGAGACAGGTGTCTAACTTTAACAGATCCTTGGTGCACTTAACTAGGCAAGCGACCAGCTTGCTAACCAATCCTGTGTCTGGGCCCCCAAGCTGTTGACCAGCGTCTGGTTCACGTACTCAATGAAGGACAAGACTCGCAGGCTGGCCCTGGCTATACCCTCAAAATGTGCTATGTACTTATCCTTGACTGATACCTTGACATGCGGTCTGACCTGGGGCAACCACGGGGAGGGGCGTGTTTCAGGAACCCCAGACTTGCAAATGGGATGGGGCTTGTATGCTGTCTTGGTAACCCTCAGCTTGGACGATAGGTGCATTTTTCCAAAATCCAGTGCACGGCCATAGTTGAAGTCCTTTGCCTGGAACTGCGCTTCCTTCAGTTTGATTGCGTCGCGAATTCCTGCGGAAGTGTCCAGAGCCAAAAATTCGGGCCCCGTTTCACGCGGGCCTTCGGACTCCAGCCTGAAGCCGGATTCGGAGCGCTGTAGCGGTCTCCCCACTTTCGCACTCGAAAATTTCTGCACCAGCTTAATGACCTCCCGTAATGGAATGTCACTGAGATCCGGGACCGAGGATGATGCCGTGATGCCGTCGCTCTCTCGTGATGAGCTGCCGTCCATGCCGGATAGGTGCAAGTGCAAGTGCTTGGACACCTCACGTCCGTACGCAGCAGGTCCCCACACTCGGGATGTTTGAACGGCGATGCTTCCACGTGGCCTCTTGCCCGACTGCTCCTGCTGTCTCTATCTCGGCGGCGACTTGAGTCCCGGGACGGGCGAGTGTGGTTGTTGGAGCGGCGCCGTCTGGATCTCGCCCGCGATCGATGTCTGCGCCTGGTGGTTTTCTCCGATAGTCGGGAGGACGTGGAACTGCCTGAGCTGCTGTCCGTGCCATAATTAGACGAACTGTAGCCCTCCTTCTGCTTCGCGTGACTGTACAGTTTTTGCAGTGGAGGGGGCGTGTGTTTGCTGGGGCCCTGCGACACTGAGCTGTCCCCAGAAGATGAAGATAGTTGCCGGCGTGATTTTTTGGGAGAGTAGCCGACGTCCCGCTTTCTCTCTCGAGCTCTGCTCTCTCTTTCTGTCTCTTGCGGCTTCGCCCTGCTCTGTTCGCCACGTGCTGTGGGCCCTTCTTCTGTGCTGGGTCCTGTCGTAGGGCCCTGGCGTGCTGTGGGGCTACTGGTGGTTGTGGAGGAATTCGGTGCCAGCTATGGTGGGCCCCTCCACCAGAGTTGTGCTGTGTGTGGAGCTCGGGACAGTTATGACTGATGGTACCTCCACACCTTCCTCCGCGTCTGGTGGTCTAGAAACAGTGCAGGGCGCCGTTGAGCGTGTGTGCACCGCCTCGAGCTGTTCTTGGAAAATAAAAGCTTGTTCCTGTATTGCCTTCTTGACGACTGCCTCTATATCTAGCTGGGGGCCCGATGCCCACTGCCCCTCGGGGGCCCTCGGTGTGATGACAAATGTACTAGGCGGGGGTACTAGACTTGGGGCCTGTGTCCCGCTCGGCGTTTGAGAAGCAGAGATGTCATGAGTGGGTACACTAACTTCACTCGGATCCTGGAGGCTGAGGGGCGTGATGGTAGCCTTACTTTCCGCCAGATCCTCAATTGAGATGCGGGCGCCCCGTTTGGTGGTACTGTCCCTGCTCCTGCGCGAGGATTTGTGGGACGGAGATTTCATGCTTTCAAAGTCTGAAATGTCCATCGCTTGTGGTGACGCTAACTCATCACTTAGCGGCGTGCCTGCCTCCGGCTGTTCCGATTCCTATGCCGGGATACCTGTTGACATATTGCCCCAGAACAGTTTGACTTCGCGGTTGTGCAATTTCCTGTGCCATTGTCTATTTATACTTTTCCGCTGTTTCTTGTTGAGATGTGCGCAGATGTCACACTTCACAACAAAATCACACTCTGGCTTGCAGCACAGTCCTGACAGTAGTTGTGGGGGTCGTTTTTCAAGCCCTGGTGTCCGCAGCGTTCTTTTCTCACCATGGCAGGCCGCTCATCTCTGTAACACACGAGGAAATTGCTGTTATTTACTCTGTAGTGCTGTTACCTCTCTACGTACTCACGGCCGTAGCTGGAAGCTCGCAGGAACGAACCAAACGGCAGAAAATCTAGGTAGGTTGCTGGCGCATTCCCGCTCAAAATGCAACTGCCAGCAAAAGTAAGTAAGGGGTAGGTGCGAGGGGTGGCTGCCGACCGAGTCTACGCCACTGTAAGCCAACTCTGAGGTGTCCGCCGGTTGAACAAAAGGTGTTCTGCCTTTGAAACAACCGGTATAAGTACACCTCTGCGGTGAGAGCGTAGTCCTAGGCATTGCGTTCAAAACTGGCATTAGCTCAGACTGCGCCGTAACTCGTTACTTAAAGTTAATGATCGATACAAGTCTTCGGTTCGTGTGAAATGCTAGAAGGCGAAAGAGATATGCCACTGCATAAACAATAAGACTTATCGATCACCAATTATCGCTCCGATAAATGTCCAGATCCGCTAACATTGTGGACTGATCGGGCCATGAAAACAGCTACACGTCGTTGGTGTTCATTGGAAACTTCTGCTGCAAACCTATTCCCTTAAATCTCAGAGGATCTGGGTGTAGGTCCTAAAAACTTCAAAGCTTCCACACGCAGACTGTTTGTTTACAGGCGTAAGGATGATAAGTGACGTTAGTGGAGCCACCTGGGGGTTACTTACAGAGGAGAGCACCAGGCGGTCAAGGAAATTTCAAGAATAGGAGACTCTCACTTAGTGTGGGTCGTCCAATTCTATGAGTTTACGGGTGAGAAAAGATATGGATGATACTTTTCAAGCGTCGGGTCGATCCAACGGCAGCTGTAAGTCATTTGTATGAACAAAATACTTTTAATCCACAGACAATCAGGGGATTTCGCGAAAATAATACTCATAAAAGAGCGAAACTACTTTAAAAAAACCCTCCGCTCTGCGTTTATACATAAGGGACAGAGGTCAGCTGTTGTACCCTTTAGAGTCAGGCAAATTGAAGTCACACACAAAAAAGACAAAGGCTTCAACTATGAAGTGCACGGGAAGAATATAATTTCTGTCACATCTTTTCTATTTGAGTGTTATACAGAAAATTAAGCTTTAATCTGTTGTCTGTTATCTGACTAAACTAAAGCAAGTTTTACCAATCAAATCAGAATATGATAGAACTCATAAAAGCCACTAGGTCAGTGGGAGAATGCAAACGCTGACTTTTCAAGTTGCCCCTTACGAAGCCGGAATAAAACAAATACGTATCTATTATATACTTTTTATTGTAAATGTTTAGCATATATGTTTTACAGTTACAATATTAACATACATTATATCTGTACAATGAAAAACTGGTTACGTTATAGATATTCACGACAGTTAGCTCACACATAAAAGTCTGATTTCACGCATATTAAAATCCCCAAAAACATGCTCCACAGAACAAAAATAGAATAAAATAGAATAGAATAGAATAAAAAATAGAATAAAAATGACTGCACTGTAAATTACAGCATGCGTAAGTATTTTTATGGTATTTGAATGCCACTTAGCAATTTCCGAAATATGCAATTTTGGCAAGCTGTCGGCACAGTCCTAAAGGAATGAACTGTACCCCAAACATACAACCCGAAATAACATTACTGAAGATTTTGAAACAGCATTAAAACGGCAGATAAATAGTGTTGATTTTTTTTGGCCGTGCGTAATTTTAAATGAGTGAACATTCTTAATTGGAAAAAAATTAGGCAGTAGAAGGGAGTATAATGAATATAAATTTCCTTGCTGAGCTGGTCTTAAATCTAGCAAACTGAATCGAACCGACTAAAAAGCTAAAGTAAAAACGAGTCAATTGTGAAAATATTTATTTGAATATTAGTAACACAATCTCAATAATATTACCTAGCTTGAAGCGTTTTATGAATACTAGCTCTGTCCGTTGAAATCACATACCGAGAAAGCTCTTTTATTGCATACAAAAATTTGAAGCCCACTGAAAGGCACAGAAATTGGGTTTTAGTGCAAAAAGTACTTAGAAACTTGATGATTTCTAAGGATTTTCATTGCTTATGTCTTTGAACTAAGTAATTTAAAGTTTTAATAAATAAATAAAAATGAAATAAAGCTTTCGTTTGAAAACAATAAACTTCAGGCATCCTTTATGTTTTTACAGTTGTTAAAATTAGACTTTGAAACATATGTTACATTTGATAGGAGCTGTGCTGCTTTTTATAAATATTGTAATTTTGCTTTATTATTACACTTGGGAATTTGCCCAAATCCCTTAGTGTACTGAATTTGTACGAAATTTTTAACTGCAGTTGTGGCATGCTTTTTCGTTTTTTTTAGTTTGTCCGTGGAACTAGTCAGAGGCCGTTAGGGCTAGAAAGATGAAATTTGGATATGATAAACTCCAGTATGTTTAGTTGATCCTCTTGTATTTTTTCTTAAAATCGCTTAATTTTTCAATTAAAAACTACAAAACATATTTGGGAAACAGGCGGCAAGAAGCTGGGAGCAGTATTTAAACTGGCATGATGTCAGCCTCTGTGTATTGATCGCCCAACTCTCAATGAAAGCCATTACAGCATGCCCATTAAAAGGCAGGCAAACGCTTTGCTTTCGCAGTTAAAGGAACTGTTATGCTATCAGCATAGGCGTATTGATTGCCCGACTCTCCACAATGAGAGTGATTACAGTATGTGTGTGCAAGCTGAAGCGTTTGGATTTTTCCCAATTGCCAAAGAGTGATGAAATTTGGCTCACTGATAGAGGGTGATCAGACGCCGTAAAATCCGCATTTTTTAACCATGACCTTAGAGAGCGACTGAAATCCTCGGCCATGGTCAATGCAAAAAACTGGAAGTAGCCCATTATCTCGAAAACGGTTAGAGATATAGCTATTTTGAGCTTATTTTCGACCCTTTGGGCCTAAAAGACGATAGACAAGAGGTACCTCGGTGACCTTGACCTCCTCGGATATGGTCGAAGTCAAAAACGGAAGTTGACCATTATCTCGAAAACGGTTAGAGATATAGCGATTTTGAGCTTATTTTCGACCCTTTGGGCCGAAATAACGATGAGGAAGATGTACCTCGGTGACCTTAACCTGCTTAAACATGGTCAAAGTCAAAAACCAGAAGCGGGCCATTATCTCGAAAACGGTTAGAGATAGAACGACTTTGAGCTTATTTTGTACCCTTTTGTCCTAAAAGACGATATATAAGAGGTTTAGAGTTCAGAGTCGTATTTTTTTGACCCCCAAGTATAATTTTCGCTCTCCGTAGCGAAAACGGTCTAGTTTTCGTCTGGTTTTTTGTAGCTCATTGAAGAGAAACCAAAAGCTACGGTTTTAACACTTGAGTTTTGGTAAATTTCTTGACATACTTTTTGTTGGTTACATCAAAAGAAATGAAAAGAAAAGACGATAGCTTTAACAATAAATTTGTTATTCGTGAAGCAGAAATTCTTATAATTTATCTGATATTCCAGATATAAAAGTATTCACATTTGAAAATAGTTTTATAATATCGTAACCATTTAAATATTTCATATTAATAATAATAAAAAGAAAACAAAATTATAAAATGTATTGAAATCTTGATATTACAGTTGTTATTGCATAACATGTAAAAAAAACTTTTCTAAATAAGTATGTTAGACACGATTTGTGACTGTTAGCTTATGAGAAAATATATTAAAACCTCGGTTGAAAAATTCACTCCAAGGGGTTGAAAAACACACAGGTTTATAAAATACTTCAAAACAATAATTCATATTATCGAAATACTAATGTTTTATTATAAGAAAATTTATAAATGTTTTGTTGAATTGTATCATTTTGCAGGTTACACATACCTAGAGAAGGGCAATGCTTCAGTTATTTATCAGTCTGGTCTACAGAGGGAACTACTTGCAAAAATATCTAGCAACTTTAGTTTAATAGTCTTATTTTAAGTGTTAGACACTCCTATTGTTGACCTGTGGTGAGATCAGCAGTCACTTTACAATATTGCACTAATGTAGTGTCAAGTAAAAGTATGTCAAATTTGCTGTTACAAAAATCAAACAAGGTCTGGCCACTTAGAGGATCAACGAGACAGGAATTGCCGAGGCTTAGCCAAAATCCACTAAAATCGGTTGTGCAAAAATTTGTACCTATTGAACAGTCTTGTTTTCTCTTTTGCAAAGGGAAAAAATGCAGGTACTGTAATCCATCCGGCTTAGAAATAAACTCAGGACCACAGTGGAGCTCCAAATACGTGGCTATTCCTGGTTTATACTGCAACTGGATAACAAAAGATATACTGGCAACATCAAGACCAACCACAAAATCAATAAATTGTTTTTCAATAATTGAACATTTTAAGACCAAAGGCATAAAAAGTGTATTTAATTTGCAACAGATCGGGGAACACTCTAGCTGTGGGTTTGGAAATGAGTCCAACGGTCTGTCATATGATCCAGAAATTTTCATGAAAGATCACATAAACTATTACCATTTTCCATGGCCGGATTATGGTGCAAGCCACCCACACAGTCTTCTAGACATTATAAAAGTGCTACAATTTGCCCTAACACAAGGTAAAGTTGCTATCCACTGCCACGCCGGGCTTGGTCGCACGGGTGTGTTAATTGCTGCATATCTCATGCTAACGGAAAGAAAAACTTCAAACGAAGCAATAGATTTTGTCAGAGAGAATCGTCCGAAGGCTGTTCAAACACGCCGCCAGCTCCAGTGTCTCGTTGAATTTGAGGCATTGCTAAAACCGTTGTGGGTTGTATTTAGCTCCGTTAAAACAATTGTGCAAAGTGATTATGCAAGTTCCTTTACCCTAAGTCAGTATCTCAGAAGGCAGCGATTATTGTTACATGGCGAAGAAGCGAAAGATTTGAAAAACATACCGAAAATTCTATATACACTGTGCCAGCATCTTCTCAATTTGATAAGGACTAAAAGTAATCGAGATTGTATTTGTGAATTTATTGGTGAGATTTCAAAATCACATTATACATGCGACCAAGAAATTAAATTAATAGAACATAAGACCGCATTAAATCAAGTTGATATAATATATTCTTCCTTAGAGAAGGAAGATGATTTAGCAGTAGTAGCTGGTTTGATCTGGGATTGGTTAGATGGTCTCCTCGATCCAATCTTAACTGCACAAGATATCATAAGCATAGTTAAAATAGTCCGTATAGAAAAAGAGGGCTCTTGTAGTTCCTTTGCTGCCTTGGAACCATTAAGTAAAGACACCAAAGGTACTGTCGTATTTCTGTTTAAGTCGATCGCATCTTTTTTAAATAAGCGTTGTAATGGACTTGAGGTGATTCAGCGCGCCTTGTCTACGTTGACACACTGCAACATAAAATACACATCAGAGGAAGCAAGTTCAAGTCCCCAATTTCCGCTTACTGTCAATGTTAGGACAATAGATGAAAACAGCGGCTATTTATTATTAAGATTATTTAATCAATTAGTTGCTGAGCTTCAAAGTTTCTCAAATATTTGAAATTTTAGTAATAAAATGGTTTCGCAATTTAAATCTGCACCTTGTGTGAACATTCCCGGTTGTTGTGTAATTATATAACCATTTATATAACCATTATACTTAATGTACACTCAAACTAGTGCAAACAACGAAAGAGTACAGTCGAAGATGTTGTATAAATATAACGCTTTTACACACAACGTATTTGAATGTAATTGCGGTACTGTACATGACTACGAATCACGTAAAATTAACATAACATGTTCTGTAATGTGACATTGAATAAGATGGCCAAGTATAGAATCTAATTTTTTTTAATTTATAAATGTTACAAAAGGGGCTTTATTGAATCAATAAAAAAGCGAAGGAAGGGGTAAAATATATATCCCATTGCTACTGGGTAAAAACACCACCCTGTCGAAATATTTGTTATGATTATTTACCTGACGGACATTACAGAAAATGAAATTAGGACATCATTTTTTTCTTTTTCCTTCCTGTTATACATGTGTAAGCAACTTTAAATCAAGTTGTGTATGGCGAGCTGCAACTTATGGATATTTGTATATTTCCAGCCACCACATTGCGCATTTACAACTCATACACAAAGTTGTAAATCTTATTGTATTCTCGTGTGAAACAAAAAGTGAGAATTTCTTTTGTAAATAGAACTGTGAAAAAAGCAGCTTTACTTGTTGATAAACCATCTCGACCAGTAGCGTATGAGGGCGTCTTTTGAACTTTTTTATATAAAAAGAGCAAACTACTTTTGTTGAAATGTATTCAAACATCATTTTTATTGTTATTTACTGTGTAAGTCAAGTCATACTAATGGATTAATGTTGGCCTCAGGCTTTCCATAAATAAACACATGTAAATTTGTTCAGTTTAATCAAATTATTCAAATCCATATGAAAAACAAATAAAATTTTAAAGAATTACACAAATCTCATTTCGTGTGTATTATTAAAAGTTCTTTATGTGAGTCCTAGTGATTTATTTGCCCTGTGTCTTCAAGATAAAATGCATTTGCTATAGTAAATTACAAAATAGAATCCCGGTGGTCTATCTGAGATTCATAGTTGAAATGACTGACGGTCTCTTTGATGAAGGAGAACATGGTTAGCGACTTCAAATTTTGACAAGTGTATTCTAGCAAAATACCAATGCATTATATTTTATAGAAATTTAAAAATAAAAGTGTTTATAGCTGCACTTAGATTTTTCATTGCTGTAATTTTTCGTGGTGTAAATTGAAATTTGTTGGTGCTTAGTAACTTCCAGTATAAAAAGTATTCTCACAAGCTCCGTACTAATTGCTTCAACAAAGTAAGACAACTTGTTATATTTCACGATAGCATACTAATTGCTTCAACAAAGTAAGACAACTTCTTATATTTCACAGTAGCGTGTTAGGTGCAAGTTTTACACTAAAGATCAGATTTATTTCATTTGTAGCTGCCTTCCTTCTTGGTCAGATTTGTTAAAATTTCATAACTACATAATAGGCGCATCTCTACTTTTTGCTTTTTTAACTACTTCAGTTTTTCTGTCAAAGAATGGAGCTCTATATATTTTAGGCCAAAAGATTTTTATAAACTTTCAAGAAAAATAAACAGCACAGATCATTCTTCTAAAATTAAGGCTTCATTTAACCTTTGCTTTAAAGGGACAATTTTAAACTGCATTTTTAAATAATCAAGAACCTGAACAGAGACAGCTCAGATATTGCTGTGCAGGACTTGAGTGCTGTTACAGGTATCTATTTACAAGGTTATCCGGAACAACAATAGTTGGCAAATAAATTGTTCATATAAATGTTGCATTTGTTTCTGACATGACTGACATCACTACATCTATTTACACTTTGTATGAAACTAATTCGATCATGTTTGAGACGAAGTATAATACTGCTGCCACTGTAGCTGGAAAAAAGTAAAGCGAGAAAGAAAGGCTTTAATGTTTTCCAGTTCGATGTATCCATTTTTGAATTGCATCGCCAAATAATGACAGTATAATATATATTCCAAAGTGAGTTTTAGTCAGGTCTATTTAAATCTCGTTCTCTTATTATTCTTTAAATTTTATCTAAGAATCCTGTCAAATTAATTTGGATCGAGTAATTTGATTTCTGTCTCTGTATAATTTGAATTAACCAAATGTATCTAAACAATTGACAAATAAACATGTCTATATCTGTACAACAGCATGTCACTGCACTGTACTGTGAAAAAACTTTAGAAAAGTAATAGCAAAATTATAATTACATTTGTCTGGCTGAAGTCTTCAAACGTGTTTTTTTAAATCTTTTACAGTTCGTTTATAAGTAAACTTATAAATTCCCTTGTGGCTAAAGAGGGAGACAAATGTATTTGTGTATTTTGTATGTAAATATACCGAAGACCATGCTAGGCTTATATACTGCAAGTAAATCTCCCAATAAATAAAGTGATACCATAACGGCACAATCAGGTTTTCGTTTGAATGAGATGTTTGAAATCCCATACGACATAACATGATTGTCTAGTTATTATTTTCAACCTCAATTTTAGGTTTAAATTTCCGCAAGTAGGAACGACGTGCATACTTCTAGTCTCTTTCAAAAACCAATATAACATGCGTTATAGAATATGTGTACTCACGAATAATTAGGCCATATGTTTCTCTAAACCTCCCTAAACTTCTGAAACTCTTACAAAATTTATACAATTTTTGTGAGTTATGTATCACTGTCTCATTAAAGGAAACACTTTTTCCAAGTTTCTTGCACAAAAAAGGCATG
Source organism: Protula sp. h YS-2021 (assembly GCA_949752745.1). Taxonomy (NCBI): domain Eukaryota; kingdom Metazoa; phylum Annelida; class Polychaeta; order Sabellida; family Serpulidae; genus Protula; species Protula sp. h YS-2021. The sequence continues at coordinate 72,683,809 of OX457026.1, forward strand.
AAAACGCTATCAGGATTTCCTAAGGTAGAATTTCACAATGTTCCATATTCATCTCTTCTTAACCCTAACCGCTATGCACTTCATCATTCATCAGCTGGAAATATCAAACCAAGAGCATGCCTCTCAAGCAATGTTCCCGTAGTTCTATTGGTTAATACACTTGTTTACACAATGTATGCCTTGGGTTAAATGTATTGACAATTGAAGACGCTATTTATTGGAGTCTCATAATATCATCAAATTATTAATTTTGAAAGAATACAAACAAAGCACAGAAATTGTAATTTAGCTATGATCACAATCTCATAGTAATGTATCTATGTAATAGTTACTTGAAGAGAATTATTAAATTACACTTTATTCAAGAAGTGTAAAAATTATTATCTGACAATGGTACAAAAGCAATGCCTCCTTTATAAAAAGCGCATTATTTAGACATTGGTATCAGTAAATTAGATTATCTCATGTTCTCTTAGTGCTGAGCTATGGCTGCGAAGTATGATGATTTTAAGATCACACACTTACACAATGGGATATACAATGCATCTTGACCATCGACCTTTTTAATTTCGTAGACGCAGAAATTAGAAAAGCAAAGAATAGCAGCCTCAGATTCACTTAGTACTCCTAGTAATTGTTCTTTATTAGTACCTTACATGAGAGAAGTCGTGGATGGTGCTATGAAAAGCCCATTTTACACAACTGTGCGCATAACGACTGTTAATTAAACATTTTAACGAACATTATCATTTTAGCAACTGAATTTGTCCAATCGTCGAGAGAATAAATTATCGATAAATATGACAACATTTATTAGATTGTTACAATATTTATCAAATTGTTAATTTAAAACTATTAACGAAAATGACTAAAGATAAACGAAGTTCGCGATGTATTGATATCAAATGTATATTATGACATGGTTCATTATAATGTTTGCATTTTGATTATTGGGTGTTTCTTATCTTGAAATTTATCTCCATTTGCCTATCTTCCATTCCAAAATTTGTGTTATATATAGGCCGTGCATTTGTGACGAAGTGCTTAGCATAAGAACAGATGTTCCCCTGAGTTTATTACCCCAATAGAAGTGGGTTGTTAAAAAAAATACATATCGTAGAAATATTGTAACCATGCTCGGTATATAGCCAATCCAAAGCGAAGATGGGTGCCGGTGGTTCGAAAGAGAGGGAAGGAGTAGATATTTCTCTACTAGAAGAAATACCAGAACATATACGTGGCCGAGTTGAAAAGCAATTCAGAGAACAAATCAATGTAATAGAAGAGCTCCAAACGAAACATGAGAAATTCAAAGTAAATTCAGGTGCGAAGTTTTATTAATGGTCGATATTAAAGGAAACTGTAAACCAAAACTATTGCTAAAATATATTCCTTGTTTATTATAGTTTTCTATGTAATGATTTTTACAATATTCGGCTTTGCGAATGATCGAGCAATGCTATATAAGGAACAAGCGTGTCAGAATAAGGTGTGAATTCATTGTTCAATCTCGCACAAAGTGGCCACAGAGGTGCCTCACACGAGCGCAGATGACCAGCATACCGTTGTACAACGAAGAATTGAAGCGGTTCGTCGAAATCGTGTAGCATGCCTCGTCGTGCAGCTGCTAGGAAGAGTGTCGAATACTGTCTAAACAGAGCTGTTTATTTTCGCCCCGAATCGCACACAGTGCAAAAATCACAGCATTCTTTTTCACGTAAAGTTGCCAGTATTCTTGCGGACATGTTCATGCAATGCATTGTGGGTAACTGAGGGCACAATGAGCCAAATTTGGAGTTTATCGAACTGTTTTATACCAATGCAAAATTTTCTATATTTAAGTTAAGTAATAAAATTTTTCTAAACGGTGAAAAGAACCAACTTTCTGGCATGTGACGAGTAGGCCAAAATGTATGCAATCGGGCCAGAACAAGAAAAATACCCTTTTATATTTGGTATAAAACAGAGAGAAAATATGCGTTTTGCCCCGACGCAAGCACTGACACTTCTTGATCACGTGATGAAAATGTTGATTCTCATTAGTGGGTGTAAGGTCGTGACGTGAACTCATCCTCAAGAATTTTCACCAGAATGGGCATATGTATAAATTATAAAAAAATGAGAGTGTGCAACAATTTATCTTTATATATTTAAGATAGTTTTGATTTTACTAATGAAAAGTGGTAGTTTTCGTGCAAATACCCAATGTTGCTCAGAATTTACGGGACATTCAACAGAAATCTAAAATATCAATTTAATATGCATTGTAATAGTTTCTTTGAGACAGCATTTGCGTTCTCAATTTATTTTTTAAGATAAAACGTACAAATTGGAAAAAATTGGAGTGTTTGTGTTGGACTCACCTATTTAGAGTTAAAATATGTCATTTTTTCGTATGTTTAAAAATAATGTCAGTGCTCAGAGTTATTAAAACAATGAATACAGTTCAAGTTTACGTTGTTTTAAATCTTGTTCACTAAAACACAATACTTGTAGCAGATTTTTCGCTATTTTTATCGACGTTTTATATGCCGAATTTTACTTATGTTTATATTGGTTTTAGTGTCAGAAAAAAATGTCAACAATTTAAAAAAATTACCAGAAGTCGTGCATAGAAGCTTTTTCTCACTAAAAAGCGTTCAGATGAACGAAGTGATTTTTTTTAACCTTCGACCTAAACCTTCGGGCACATGGGCCGCCGAAACGAGTCAAAGTTTGGATGAAGTACAAAAACATTTCTTATGCCAGCCTTAAGATCTCATCGTTGCCTCTGTTTTAGCCATCATAGTCAGCTAGTTTTTGTGCCAGCTAAAATTGTGAAGCTTTTGATGTTTTTAGCATTACTTTGCATTCTGTTACAATCCGTTTAAGTTTTTTAAAACCTCATAAAACAGATTGCAGTCATGTTCTCAGACAACCCCGTTTCCGACTTTCGGCAGGTGAAAACGGTGTGTTTACCTGCTAAAAGTGATTTTTCCAAGGTGGCGATTCTCTTTCTGGGTATTTTGTGCCCTTTCCCGGAAATCAAGCCCCCATTTTGTGGGTCAAACAATAAACTCATTATTTGCATAAGCTCAAGATTTGAATTAGACTGCAGAACTTTCTCTTTTGTGTCACTAGTCTGCACCCTCTCCCCCCCCCCCCCCACCCCGCTCAGTTCAGATCAACTCTTTGATCTTCATAGGTGAAACATAAAAAAGCCAATTCCCAGCGAAACCTTCGTTTCTTTCTTCATTAGAGAGAAAGGGTAACAGACCTACCAACTTGAGTAAAGAGTGGTTTTACAATTATATATTTAGTCCCTAAGGATTGGGGCCTATAGGTTTGGGGTGTCTGTCCGTCATCGCTTTTTTGTGCACGCCATATCCCCGGTTCTATTGGTCTATTGGTTGATAGTTAGCTTAAATGGAAGGTCTCGACCTGTAAATGTGCCTTTTGGTCAGATTCGGTTCTGTTAGTCATAGAACATTGAGAATAGGCTCAAATGAAAGGACTCGACCCGTAGATGTGCCTTTTGGTACTTTTGGTCAGATTCGGTCATCTGGAAGTGGTCAAATTGATCAAAATGGACGATAATTTGGGTTTTAGGGAAATGAAGTTTGTACACACTCTATCTTCGGTTCTATTAATCGTAGAACATTGAGAATGGGCTCAACTGAAGGATCTCGACCTGTAGATGTGTCTTTTGGCACATTTGGTCAGATTCGGTAACCCGGAAGTGGTCAAATTGATCAAAATGGACGATAATTAGGGTTTTAGAGAAATATGTTTGTACATGCTATATCTCCAATCGAATCTCGTGTTTCACAAATACTTACTTGTCAATATTGTGGTCAGTAACGGATGTTTATACATCCACATGAGATAAAAAAAACCTTATGTTTCTCGGTACAAAGGCACAAAGTCGACTGTGATAGATGAAAATGAAGAAGCACATTTTTGTTTATCGTGGCTATGTCTAGTGGTCGGAATCGATTGTAAAACGGCAGTTTTAAAAATTGACTTAATACTCCTTTGAATTTGGGGGCGATTGGGACCTGCTCGTGTTTCACAAATACTTACTTGTCATTATTGTGGTCATTAACGGATGTTTATACATCCACATGAGATAAAAAAACCTTATGTTTCTCGGTACAAACTTGCTGTTTCACCATAATTTTTGATGAAGCCATTTATGTTTGCACCCTTTTTATGGGAATGCCGGTGGCGCGTGTTGTGCGCCGAGATTAGCAAAAGTGACATTGGAGGCAATTTGTGTTATCGGAATTGTGATTTTTGCTGTCATATGAAAATCGCAAGAGTGGTCTTGAACTACCAGATACCCTTCACGGCACGGACTGCAAAAATGTTCGGATCTCCTTCGGACCTACTAGTAGAACCTCGCAATCGATAGGAAGTAAAAAATTCATACGGTTCAGAACAAAACAAAGTAGTTTGCAGTACAGACTGTTAAGAATTTTGAGCTTATCCAATATCTACATGAGGTTTTAAAAATCTTCGGTAAATCAAATCGTGTGCTGTTTTCATAGATTTGGTTAAATTATCGTTTTTTTTTTATTATATACGACTTTTTTTCAATAAACCGTGTTTAAACAGAGCAAAAGTACTTTGAGCTGGAAAAGGAACTGATAGAGACACAAGGTGACTTGAACGTACAGACGGGATTGGCGTCCGAGTTGAAGGAACAGGTAGCAGATTTAGGTATGTAATTCTATGCCTTGGTAGTGAAAGCTCATTTTCTCTCAGTTTCTTTCTTTTAAGGTAAGAGAGAGAGTTAAGCTTGACCCGTCCGCATGTCCTGCATGCCTGGCCCAGCCTTGGGCTTGTCTTTCGTGTCTGGCTAAGTGCCACGGAACACAGTCCTAAGCGGTATCATGTTTTGCATTGAGTCACTAGAAATTATGTAAATTGATGTAGCCGCGACGGAGCTGAATCTCGATGGGTGTGGCGATGAGGAGTTTACGTATTATACCAGTAAGCCACATCTGAATTGAATTGCAGCAGTCTCACATTTATATTACAGAAAAGAAGTACGGTCAAACTTCTCAACAACTACGTGAGCTTCAACAACAGGAGCATGAGCACGGCAGGCAAACGGTACGCTGTTAGCTGCTGTACGGGATGGAGATTCAGTGTGCGAGAAGAATGGAAATGTGGAGATTCGGATTTTTTGACGAATAAATGGCAGAAAGAAAAGGAAGTTAAGGTTTATTCAAAATATGGAAGTTATTAGGGAGTTGTGATTACAAGGCGAATAGCTTTATTGGTAAATGAAAGTCAAAGGTGGGGATTTTTTCAGGATGAACTTTCCCGAGCCAAGCTCCTTCTGGAATCCGAGAAGAGAGATCTCTCAGATCTTGTTGACAAGAAGAATAAAGAAATCGACAGGTTACAAGGTATGTGATGCATCTCTCTCATTCGCGATCTTTCATTGTGTTGAGATGTAGTTATTTGAAGCTTTTATATTTTACAGACTCCAAAGGATGCAAAAAAAAATCTTTAGTGTAAAACAAAGTAGAAAGGCCTCTGAACGCGGAATGTTTCGGTGTTGTAGCCATGTAATGAGTGAAGTGGCTGTCATTGTTTGATGTTACAGAGGAGTGGCAGCAGATGTCACTGCGGGTAAGCGAGGCGAACAAGGAGAAGATTGAGGCGATCGCTAAAAAGGATGAAACACTCTCGGAATTTGTCAAAGTAGAGGTAAACTGCGCAGCTTTGCAAGAGTTCTGTACTTATCTATTTTGCCTTTCCGATTCAAGTAAAGTTATTTTCGTAGGGTGAAAATTTTTCTTGTGGCGTTTAGGTTTATGAATAACCGCGATATATTAAAATAGGAGTGCAGGATTGGTGGTGATGGCGTGCAGTAATAGTGAGACTGAGTCGGTCGGCTGTACATGTTATGCAGAATTTTTAAATCTGCTTAATTTATAAATGGAATGTAAAGCATTTCCAGTTTGTCTCCAGTGGTTTTGCTTGGATATCAGATAATAATACAACGTTTACTTCCTTTGTACAAAGGGACAAAATCGAATGTGATAGATGAAAATGAAGAAGCACATTTTTGTCTATCGTGGCTATGTCTAGGGATCGGAATCGTTTGTAAAACGGCAGTTGATTAATTGAAATAAAAATGAACCATAATCGATTATTGCTGAAGTATCTGCATTTAAGGTGAGGTTCACATAATTTTATGAGAACCATGGGAATGTATGCTGAAAGAAAATGTTGTCCAGTTTTCAAGTATTTGTTGTACTTTGCAAAAGTTACCACACTGTTATCGACAGATTACGTTCGTGAGCTCGATATTTGACGTGTGTAGGTAACAGCAAGTGGAAGTGCTGCCACAAACACCGCACACACAAGGCGCCTTCACTCAGTACCTGTTGGCTGTGGGGTCAGGACATCTCGCCATAAATCCAACTCGCCATATGGCGAGTTGGTATACCAACTCGCCATGTGGCGACTTGGAAACCAACTCGCCATACTTTTATACCAACTCGCCATACTTTTTTTTTTTTTGCTTAATTTTACACAACTTTTTCGTGAGAATGTTCTCTTCTACTTAAAATCTCATTATGAAACTATGAGTAATTTCATGCTTTCAGTTTCTATGCATGTTTAACTTAATGTTTTTTTTTTGTTTGTTTTTTTGTTTGTTTTTTTTTTTTTTTGTTTTTTTTGCTACAATTTTACACACCATTTTACGTTTTGCCCAGTTTAAGTTTAGCAACAATGGATCGCAATTCCTTTAATTGAAATACATAAAGTAATTCAGTAAAATCGGGAGAGAAACAATTAGTTGAAAATAAATGGAGTATAAGCGGGAGATATTGTAATCGTTCTTGAAATGAAATTGCAATCCCACTATGAGCGGCAGAGATTGTGATTACTTTGTAAAATAAATTGCAATGGAGTGTAAGTGGGATATATTGCAATTATGTTTGAAATGAAATTGCAATTGAGTGTTAATGGGAGAGATTGCAATTATTTTGAAGTTATTTTGCAATGGAGTGTTAGTGAGAGATATTGCAATTATTTCTGAAATGAAATTGCAATTGAGTGTTAATAGGAGAGATTTCAATTATTTTTTAAGTTAAAATGCAATGGAGTGTTAATGGGAGAGATTGCAATTATTCATAGTCATAGTTTCGGTAGTAAACAATTTTCTTATACACGCTCACTGTTTAGTTCTTGTATTTTACACACCATTTTTCGGTAAAAACCAATATATATATAAGGCCGAAAGGGCGTTTCATAAGTGTGGCGAGCTGGCAAGACCTATGGCGAGTTGGTAAGCATTTCGGAAATTACGGCGACTTGGTTTATGGCGAGTTGGTATAAGGGAGTATGGCGAGTTGGCATTATGGCGAGTTGTCCATACTCCGTTGGCTGTTACGTCCTCAAACTGTCATTGTAATTCTTTCAGGGTGCGCAGAAAAATAATCGATTATGCTCAATTAATAATTTAATCAGAAATTTGTGCAACCACTAGATATATTAAAAAGTTCATGTCACCAAAATGGACTGTTTTATAAAAAGCTAAAAACAAAGTTTCTATATTTTGACAAATTGTGCAGAAAGTAATATATTTTCCTTAACTAAATAAAGCTCTTCAAATATTTGGTGTTTTATCTGTCAGCACCAAACGAGTCGAATGAAGCAGGAGAAGGAGATCCTGAATCAGCAAGTGGTTTGGTTAGAAGCGCAGCTGAAAGAGAAATCAGGCGAGCTGCTCAACATCAGGAAAGAAAACGTAGGTCTTCATGCCTGTTGTGACAATGTGATGTTGTGTGAAACGCAAACGAATGTGGTCGAGAAAATTGTCGCATAAATAAGTTATGAATTTTCACCGAACCTAAAACACTTGACTGAGGGACGGGATGGCTTTGTATTAAGTCTGATAGTGCTTTGTTACTAATTTAGGAATATTACAGCACCAACATTTAACTTACTTAACAATTCAGCTGTTAATATGTTGTCATAGGCGAGTGTCTGAATGAAGGAACAAGTAAATAAACTGAAAAAACAGTAGATTTGGGACGTTATGCTCTAGAATAAGTACTAAGATAATATTAAGGAAAGGAAAGTCCCGAAATTAAGACTTAGAAAGGGTAGGGTTCATACCAGCAGTGGAGCAGGGGTGTTGGCACGTTTTCCCACCACAGTGCTTTGTAAAAACAAAACAGGTGTGAATTGCAACTCACCTATACAATTTTACCATAAGCTGTCCGTCAATTTGTTTAATCAGAAGTTTTCATTCGCTCTTTTATGCCCATTCATCTCCCCAATGCATCGATGCACTTGAGACTTAACGACCCAATCCATATAGTTTCTGGAAAAAGCACCTCACGATAATTACACCCATGGATATAGGAAGGGGGGAGTAATTGATGCGAAAATGCGGTTAATGTCGAGTCTTTCCCCTCAACGTACCCTACCCACATACTGCGTCTGCACCGTAAATGTCAGCGACCGTGTCGGCGTGGGACAAAAAAAGCGAACCCTGTGTGATGGTATTGGGAGTGCATACATAGTATTATGATGATTTCCTCGCTGTTTCAGTCCAGTCAGTTGCTTGAATTACAAGCGAACTTGGACATAAAAGAAGGCGAGCTGCAGCACACACAGGAGCAGCTTCAGCACGCGAAGGAGACAGGCGAGAAGCTGGTGGAATCAAACGAGAAGTACATCAACAAGCTGGAAGACTTGACGAACGTGCAGACGTTCAGGGAGGAGCAGTTCCGGAGCCAGCTGCAGACCCAGGAGAAGCTCATTGGTCTCTATAAGGTTTGTGTACAGCTGCTGGGCCACAGTGATTGGTGCGCGGACGTCGAGGCTGAAAGAATAGCACTGGGGCAGCTTTAAGTGATAACGCAAACGGTGCTTTAATACAGGGAGAGATCATGGGGTTGAATGCTTTGTAATGGATTCAGGCACGTGTGGAAGGATCTGAACAGCCCGCAAAACCTTCACATTAAAGGCGCTGTAGCGCGGGCTCATAAGTCTTGACTTGATAAAATGGTAAAGAATAACACCGGCTAAATTATAGATTTCATAAGACAGAGTTAAAAGGTACCGCTTGAGGCAGCATTTTTAGTAGCGGTGTCATGGTTGACATTGCTTTTACATAGAAATCGTCCAGTGAAGCAGAGGAGCGGTGCAAAGAACTGGAGACGGGAGCCGAGGAAGTGCAGAAGCTGCTTGCAGAGGCCATTAAAGGTGTGGAAAACAGTGTCTGCAGTCTGTGGGGTGGGGTGGGGGTATGGGTAGTAGGGTTGAATTTACTTGTTCTGCAAGTGGGTTTATAGGGAAGAAGGTAGTCATTTGGTTTTATCCCAAAACTTGTGGAAACCAATTTTGTGAAAATAACTTCATCTCAGAATTCAAAGGAAATCAAGTTCATCTCAAATTCGTAATATTGTAAAAATGTTCGCAAGTTACATTGTGTCAGTTTAACGTTTCCAATCAGTCTGACGACTAAATAAAATAAGGAGTCGTCGACTGCCTAAAAGCGCTTATATTTCACTTTCACCAGTCAGAGAACGTGCGATTGTATCTACGTTATTGTATTACGTAAAGATTGTTGCTTTTTTCAGCAAAAGAAGAAATAGAAGAACTAAGAAGAGACGACAGTACCCGCTTCGACAAAGTTGTACAGAATAAAGGCGAGTGACATACTACACAAGATAATAAAATTATGAATTGTTCAAATACTCCTGTGATCGAAGAACGGTCACTGACCAAAACTGTCGGTGCTCGAAACCGATATATCTGTTATTTCGCTTAGCTGAGTAATAAGAAGTATGGACAACTCGCCATACTCCCCTATACCAACTCGCCATAAACCAAGTCGCCATAATATCCGAAATGCTTACCAACTCGCCATAGGTCTTGCCAGCGCGCCATACTTTTCAAATGCCACTTATACTCCAGTGTATTTCCAACTAATTGCTTCTCTCCCGGTTTTACTGAATTACTTTCATGTATTTCAATTAAAGGAATTGCGATCCATTGTTGCTAAACTTAAAATGGTGTGTAAAACTGAAGCAAATAAAAAACACAAAACATTAAGTTAAACATGCATAAAAATGAAAGCATGAAATTAGACTTTAAGTAAAAGAGGACATTCTCACGAAAATGATGTGTAAAATGTAAACCAAAAAAAAAAAAAAAAAAAACGTATGACGAGTTGGTATAAAAGTATGGCAAGTGGATTTATGGCTAGATGTCCTGACCCCGAGTAATAAAACATATCTATGCTTAAATAAAATTTCATTTGCAGCCTGCGAATATTCCTTTAACTGTTATTAAAGTGTTTACATTGTGTATAGCATTGTGATGCATCATTTGAGAGTATTAGAAATAGATCTGTTATCACAGGGTGAACAGCAGTACACTGGCATGTATGTTTTAGTTAAGGAAGGGAAGGTCTGGAAACTAGGAGGTGGTAGGGTTGAGAGAGAAATTTAACGGGGGTGTTGCCGAATTTTGCCACGCCAGTTCTCAGTTCAAAACCAGCTTTTGCTTACAGTCCTCCTGGAAAATTAATCAGAACCTGTTTTCCCTTTAACCCCCCCCCCCCCCCCCCGCCTCCCCCTCTAAAAAAGCGGGTCTAAACTGGTTAACCACCCAACTCGATAGTTTCTGATAAAAACCCCATAAATTAGTCCATTTATGGCTGTCTTTTTCTCAGACGCAATTGCTAGAAGCGTATCAATTCCAGTAGGCTGTGCCAGTTGGGGCTGGGACGGAAAACTGGATCCCCCCACCCCCTTACTCGGTCACCGACCGAACAAAACTCCTCGATAACCGAAAACGAATTTTTTCTAAGATTTCGAACCCTAAACGGGTATTATTAATTCAGTGAGAATTATGGAAATTTACTGGAGCACTCATAGGGTTGTTCTATTCTTTGACCTTGATTGTTTCAGATAAATCGATCGGCAGACTGGAAACCGAATTGAAAAATGCCAACGAATTACTGGAAGCTGCAAAGCAGAAAGGTATGGTGGTTTTCAATACACGCTTGTTGGCGAATATGTCACATTGAATTTGGCAAATCAGCGACTTCAAAAGTAAAAAAAAAAATTTAGTGACTTTATAAAATCACTGATTTTAAGCCTTCTAAATTTAAATAAATAATATTAAAATGTAAATAATAATAAAAATCAGTAAGTTCTGGTCACAATTATAAATACCCGTTAAGAGAGTGAGTATAAACTATGTTTCAGGTATGTTGGCGCTGTCGGAAGAAAACGTGGAAGCCCTGTCGCCTGCGGCCGCCGCGGCTAGTAAACTTCTCAAGTCCGGCATGACCCTTACTCAGGTAAAGTAATACTTTTTTCAAGTGTATTTAACTTGGAGTTCGGAATTTTTCGGAATTTCGGTTACCTAGGATTTACCAGTAACCACATTGACGGAGCAGCTTCAGTATGCGCGTTTGAAGGGTGGGGTAGAAATCATAGCGTACTGTCATCGAGCCCCTCACCCCCCCCCCCCCCCCCCTCCGCTTGCAACTGCAGCAATTATTAAGAAGGAACAAAATTATCCACACATGGGTGTTTTTGTGGGTTTTCCAGAAAGTTTCTCGGTGGGAGGGCGTCACCTTTTTGGATCGCTACATTGGAGATGGGGGTGAAAGGGATAAAATAATTTAGGGTAGAAACTGCTGATAAAAGGATGTTTTCGACAAAGAATCGGAGTAGGAAAATGACTCAACATCCACGCTCTACTGCAAATTGTAAAGTTTGCTGTGCTTCTAGTTTAGGAACCTAACCACCCTCAGCTAAAACATCGTCTAACATCTGAAGTGTTGTTTATTTCATTCACTTGCCTAGATTTATCCGTTAGTGTCACGCAGATATATTTACTTCTAACGTAACATTCTTTTCGCGACTTTTTACACACTCGATGCTTGCTGCAAGTAAAACTTTTTGAACGTTATGTTTCTCAAATAACCGCAGTAACCGAGGTGTCGGTTTCGAGCACCGGTAGTTTCGGCCGATGACCATTTTTCGGTTAGCAATATTATTGTGAATCCAAATTTAAATGGTCATGGCCACACTTGGTGATGTCATTGGGCCCCTTTTAACCGGTGATCGTGTCTGGTTTTCGTTTCATCCTTTTCTTTGTTTATGATCAAAGAATGTAGTGAAAAAAGTTTCCGTTCCATGTTCAAATAGTAAGTTTGTGTGGCTGGGAGATTGAAAAGTCGTGGTCTGTGCGCAGATTTACAGTGAATACGTGCAAGCGTCAGAGAAGCTAGTGTTTGAAGAGCAGGAGAACAAGAGATTGACACAGTGCCTGGAATCGATCATGTCGGTTAGTTCGTGTTGAAGAGGTTTTACTTGTATAAATGCTCTGTGAGAGCCAGCCGAATTTATAAGCAGTTCTTTCTTGTGATAATTAAGAAGTTTTTTCCCCCTTCTAATCTTAGACCATCTCAATTTGTAGAAGTTTGTTGAAAGAGAAGTGTTCTCGTGTGATGTCACTGAATTGATAGATTTCAAAAAAAAATTGCCATACTTTTTTTCTTGTCGTTTTTAGTGTGACGGACCAACAGTATGTTCGGTTTTCATAAAAGACGATTATTTGTTTCAGGAAATTGAAGAGAAGGCTCCAATCTTAAAGAAACAGAGAGAAGATTATGAGAACGCTATGGAAACAGTTGATTTGTTGAGCAAACAGCTCGACTCCGCTGTGACGGTATGTCAGAAAAAAATCCCACAAAATTCAGCCTCAGTGAAAAAGATCAACGGGTATTTAAAAAAAGTATATCATGAAAAAAAAATACTTCGTAATTTAGTATCTCCGATGATGCGTTGCTTATCCTTGCTCTCTCAGGCAGTCACTGCTGTGCAGACAAACCACAGGCCTTTCTGGACGCGGTCACGTGGACTGCTGCCGGAAATCTGAGGAGATAGTGTTTTTAGCTGGGGTATTCCTATCGGTTTGCGGTGGCGTCCGTTAGTTAGTTAGTTAGTTGTTTATTTAGTAAACTTTGTTTCAAAATGCATCTCCTCCTACAATTTTGATCCGATGTCATTTTTTTTTTTTGGTGTGAGGCATCCCTAAGGGGTCGTGCATACGGCTTGTGCTTTTCTAGTCGATCGGGTGAATTTTTAATTTTTGGCGAATTTTTGAAGAAAAATTTTTAAAATGTATCTTCCCCTTCATTTTTGACCCGATGTCATTTATTTTTGGTATGAGGCACCCCTAAGGGGTCATGCATACGGCTTGTGCTTTTTTAGTCGATCGAACAATTTTTGTGTTTTTGGGGAATTTTTGAAGCAAAAATCTCGAAAATAATTCAAAATGCATCTTCTCCTACAATTTTGAGTCGATGTCGTTTATTTTTGGTATGAGGCATCCCTAAGCGATCATGGATACGGCTTGTGCTTTTTTAGTCGATCGGTTGATTTTTGAATTTTTGGCGAATTTTTGAAGAAAAAATTTTAAAATGTATCTCCTTCTACATTTTTTATCCAATGTCATTTATTTTTGGTGTGAGGCATCCCTAAGGGGTCATGCATACGGCTTGTGCTTTTCTAGGCGATCGGATGATTTTTGAAGTTTTGGCGAATTTTTGAAGAAAAAATTTTAAAATGTATCCCCTCTTGCATTTTTGACCCGATGTCAGGTATTTTTGGTATGAGGCACCCCTAAAGGGTCATGCATACGGTTTATGCTTTTTTAGTCGATCGAACAATTTTTGTATTTTTGGGGAATTTTTGAAGCAAAAATTTCGAAAATAATTCAAAATGCGTCAACTCCTACAGTTTTGATTCGATGTCAATTATTTTTGGTGTGATTCATCCCTAAGCGGTCGTGGATACGGCGTATGCTTTTTTAGTCAATCGGGTGATTTTTGAATTTTTGGCGAATTTTTGAAGAAAAAATTTTAAAATGTATCCCCTCTAGCATTTTTGACCCGATGTCATTTATTGTTTGTAAGAGGCACCCCTAAAGGGTCATGCATACGGCTTGTGCTTGTTTAGCCCAGTTGGCTTTTCAGCCAACAGGGCTATACAGAGAGGGACAAGTGTCGTCCGTCTGTCTTGCCGTCCGTCTGTCCGTCCCGCGACCGTTAAAAGTGGAATAACTTTATTTTTTATCCGATTCTTACCAAATTTTAAACACGAGTTCCTAACCTCTTTACTGCATTAGGTAATTTTTTTATTTTTTGGTTTAAACCATTTTTGGCGATTTTCTTGCCAATTTGGGCAAAATACGAAAAAACCTATCTAGTCCCTTATTTTTCATCGGAAGATTTCGAAATTTTTTATGAAGAAACTAGAACTAAGGAGTCAAAAAAGTACTTTTTTCGATTTTTGAATTTCGCCTTATTTTTGAATCTACTGAGCTTCAAAGTTTGCAACATCTAAAAATTTGCAAATTTCCAATTTTTTTGTAAACAAAGTAGTTAAAGTGGAATATCTTTTTTATTTCTTATCCGATTCTTACCGAATGTTAAGCACTAGTTTTTAACTTTCTACTGCATAAGGAATTTCTTTATTTTTTGGTTTTAACCATTTTTGGCGATTTTATTGCCAATTTGAGCAAAATACGAAAAAAAACCTATATAGTCCTTATTTTTCATCGGAAGATTCCGAAATTTTTTATGAAGAAACTAGAACTAAGGGGTCAAAAAAGTACTTTTTTCGATTTTTGAATTTCGACTTGTTTTTGAATCCACTGAGCTTCGAAGTTTGCAGATTTTAAAAATTGGAAAATTTCCATTTTTCTTCTTAAAAAGCAAAGTTTCAATTTGCAGAGGGGCACAATATGTTACATGCAAGTACTTCTGGTTGGTCTTTTCAGTAATTTTGTTATCAGTGGGTCAGTTCTATTTTAATTTTTAATTTTCGCTTTAAAAGTGCAGGAATTACTTCTATGACCCGAAAATATGATAAATATGATATTTTTCGGGTGGGCGATAATAGGGAACATTGGGCGATAATGCAAGAAAGTTGTAATTTTCGCATTAAAAGTGCAGGAATCAATTCTGTGATACGAAAATATGAAAAATGTGATATTTTTCGGGTGGGCGATAGTAGGGAACATTGGGCGATAATGTAAGAAAGTTGTAATTTTCGCTTTAAAAGTGCAGGAATCAATTGTATGACCCGAAAATATGACAGATATGATATTTTTCGGGTGGGCGATAATAGGCAACATTGGGCGATAATGGAAGAAAATTGTAATTTTCGCTTTAAAAGTACACTAATCAATTCTATGATCCGAAAATATGATAAATGTGATATTTTTCGGGTTGCGATAATATGGAACATTGGGCGATAATGTAAGAAAATTGTAATTTTCGCTTTTAAAGTGCAGGAATCAATTCTATGACCAGAAAATATGATAAATATGACATTTTACGGGTGGGCGATAATAGGGAACATTGGGCGATAATGCAAGAAAGTTGTAATTTTCGCTTTAAAAATACAGGGATCAATTGTCTGACCAGAAAATATGATAATTATGATATTTTTCGGGTGGGCGATAATAGGCAACATTGGGCGATAATGAAAGAAAATTGTAATTTTCGCTTTAGAAGTGCAGGAATCACTTCTATGACCCAAAAATATGATAAATATGATATTTTTCGGGTGGGCGATAATAGGCAACATTGGGCGATAATGGAAGAAAATTGTAATTTTCGCTTTAAAAGTGCAGGAACCACTTCTACGACCCGAAAATATGATAAGTATGATATTTTGCGGGTGGGCGATAATGGGGAACATTGGGCGATAATACAAGAAAATTGTAATTTTTCCTTTTAAAGTGCAGGAATCAATTGTATGGCCCGAAATTATGATAAATGTGGTATTTTTCGGGTGGGCGATAATAGGGAACATTGGATGATAATGGAAGAAAATTGTAATTTTCGCTTTAAAAGTGCAGTAATCACTTCTATGACCCGAAAATATGATAAATATGATATTTTTCGGGTGGGCGATATTAGGGAACATTGTGCGAAAATGGAAGAATATTGTAATTTTCCCTTTAAAAGTGCAGGAATCACTTCTACGACCCGAAAATATGATAAGTATGATATTTTTCGGGTGGGCGATAATGGGGACCATTGGGCAATAATACAAGAAAATTGTAATTTTCCCTTTTAAAGTGCAGGAATCAAGTGTATGGCCGGAAATTATGATAAATGTGGTATTTTTCGTGTGGGCGATAATAGCGAGCATTGGGCGATAATGGAAGAAAATTGTAATTTTCGCTTTAAAAGTGCAGCAATCAATTGTCTGACCAGAAAAAATGATAAATATGATATTTTTCGGGTGGGCGATAATAGGGAACATTGGGCGATAATGAAAGAAAATTTTAATTTTCGCTTTAAAAGTGCAGGAATTACTTCTATGACCCGAAAATATGATAAATATGTGTTTTTCGGGTGGGCGATAATAGGGAGCATTGGGCGATAATGGAAGAAAATTGTAATTTTCCCTTTAAAAGTGCAGGAATCACTTCTATGACCTGAAAATATGATAATTATGATATTTTTGGGTGGGCGGTAGTAGGGAACATTGGGCGATAATGTAAGAAAATTGTAATTTTCGCTTTAAAAGTGCAGGAATCACTTCTACGACCCGAAAATATGATAAGTATGATATTTCGCGGGTGGGCGATAATGGGGAACATTGGGCGATAATACCAGAAAATTGTAATTTTCCCTTTTAAAGTGCAGGAATCAAATGTATGGCCCGAAATTATGATAAATGTGGTATTTTTCGGGTGGGCGATAATAGGGAGCATTGGGCGATAATGGCAGAAAATTGTAATTTTCGCTTTAAAAGTGAAGGAATCAATTGTTTTATCCGAAAATATGATAAATATGATATTGTTCGGGTGGGCGATAATAGGGAACATTGGGCGATAATGCAAGAAAGTTGTAATTTTCGTTTAAAAGTGCAGGAATCAGTTATATGACCCGAAATATGATAAATATGATATATTTCGGGTGGGCGGTAATAGCGAATATTGAGCATAATGCAAGAAAGTTTTAATTTTTATTTTAAAGGTGCAGGAAGCAATTATATGACCCGAAAATATGACAGATATGATATTTTTCGGGTGGGCGATAATAGGGAACATTGCGTGATGATGCAAGAAAATTGCAGTTTTCGCTTTTAAAGTGCAGGAATCAATCCTATGACCCGAAAATATGATAAATATGATATTTTTCGGCCTGGCGATAATAGAGAACATTGATCGATAATGCGAGAAAGTTGTAATTTTCGCCTTAAAAGTGCAGTTATCATTTCTATGACCCTAAAATATGATAAATAGGGGTGATTGATAATAATTCTGTGACCCGAAAATATGATAATTATGATATTTTTAGGGTGGCCGTTTATAGGGAACATTGGGCGATAATGCAATAGAGTTGTAATTTTCGTTGTAAAAGTACAGGAATTGATTCTGTGACCCGGAAATATGATAAATATGATACTTTTCAAGAAGGTGATATTAGGGAACATTGGGCCATATAGAAAGTTGTAATTTTCGCTTCAATGTGCAGGAATCAATTCTGTGCCCCGAAAATATAATAAATATGATACTTTTCAGGTAAGCGATAATAGGGAGCATTGGGCGATAATGCATTAAAAATTGTAATTTTCGCTTGAAAACTGCAGGAATCAATTGTATGACCTGAAAATATGATAAATGTGATATTTTTCGGGTGGGCGATAATAGGGAAATTTGGGCGATAATGCAAGAAAGTTGTAATTGTCGCTTTTAAAGTGCAGGAATCAATCCTGTGATTTGGAAATATGATAAATATGATATTTTTTCTTGTAAGGAGCATTGTTCGATAATAGGGAACATAGTGCAAAACATTCCTTTTGGTAATGCAACCGGTTTGAATATTAGTTATGGGTGCCTCCGATCATTTATAAGTGGGCGATAATGCAAGAATGTTGTAATTTGTGCAGAAGTGCAGAAATCAATTCTCTGACCGTAAAATATGATATTTTTCGGGTCGGCGATAAGATGGTATCATTAATAGATGCTGAATACTAGCCACCACAGAATTTCAAAGGTCAAGAAAACACTGCCAATGTCAAAGATCAAAACCTTTCAAACTCTTAACGTTGCAGGTTCTTGTGTCATAGTTACTGTACCAAATGTTGTGATGCTACTGTAAATAATGGTGAGTACTGTCCCTGACAAAACTTCAAAGGAACAAATGACTGAGACACGATCCCGTCACTAGCCTCTTTTTCATTTTTCCCACGCAAATTAGAATTAATTAGGGTCCACATGTTTTTGACGAAACCCCCGCTTTGAAGTTTACCAGGGCATTTGGAGTACGCCTGTCAGGGTAGACTATCCAGGGTCTGGATATTCCTCACCGCTGGCCTAGTACCACCCTGGATAGGAATTTCCAGAGGGCTGTATCCACGTTTAAATAATCGTATGCAAGTATAGGCTCGAAATAAGTGTATATAAGAAAGGACGTTATTTAAATTTTGGAGTTCCACTTCTCTTTGATCTCAAAAACAAATTGGAGAAAAATTCCTGTTTTTACATATATATTTTTATTTGACAAATATCGTACCGTGTTCTGGATAGGATGTTCCAAAACTGTATGCACATTTTTGCGAACTGTGCATTAACGCAACTTAAATAACATACGCACTATTCAAAACAAGAACTACGCATCAACACAACTTAAATAAACATGTGCACTTGTCCAGAATAAGAACCGCGCATCAACTCAAGTTAAAGAAATATGCGCATTGGCCTGAAATAAGAACCGCGCATCGACGCACGTTAAATAAATATTTGCACTGGTCCAAAATAAGCACCGCGCATCAACGCAAGTTAAATAAACATGCGCACTGGTCCGAAATTCGAAGCACGCATCAACGCAAGTGAAATAAACATTCGGAATGGTCTAAAATTCGAACTGCTCATCAACGCAAGTTGAATAAACATGCGCACTGGTCCGAAATGCAAACTGCCCACCAACGCAAGTTAAATAAACATATGTACAGGTCCAGAATAAGCACCGTGCATCGACGCAAGTTAAATAAACATACAACCTGGTCCGAAATGCGAACTGCGCATCAAGGCAACCTAAGGAAACTTGTGCACTTGTCCAAAATAAGTACCGCTCATCAATGCAAGTAAAATAAACATGTGCATTTGTCTGAAGTAGGAACCGCGCATCGACGCAAGGTAAATAAACTTGCGCACTGGTCTGAAATAAGAACCGCACATCAACACAAGGTGAACAAACATGCCCACTGATCCGAAATAAGAACCGCACATCAACACAAGGTAAATAAACATGGGCACTGATCCGAAATAAGAACCGCTCATCAACAAAAGGTAGATAAACATGCGTGCTAGTCCGAAATGCGAATCGCGCATCAACACAAGTTAAATAAACATGCGCACTGTTCCAAAATGAGAGCCGCGCATCAACGTAAATTAAATAAACATGCGCACTTGTCTGAATAAGAACCGAGGCAAGTTACATAAATTTGCGCACTGGTCAGAAATGCGAGCGTTGTTCGAAGGTATCTAGGGCAGTCTACCAGAGATACAAAAATCTGTTTCCCATTTTTCTGGGAAACAAATCTTTGTATGTATTTATCGGTCCAATTATTGAGCTAGCCTTTTGCCGTCTCATCTTTTGAAGCCCAAATTTTCAGGGACATTCCCGTGCTCATGCACGCTGGAATCGGTCTTATTGCTTTTCGTAAGCTGGGACTTTGTCCTTGGACAAACTTGTTTTGTTTTTGTTTTTTGTCAGTAGTGAAATTTATAATCTTTGAGCCTTATTTCAGTTGTGCCCATGACACTTGCGTAAAATTACCTTTCAATTTAGGAGACGGACAGAAAACAAATTCAGGTTGACGAGACCAATAGACAGTTTGCCGAGGTTTCAAGAGAAAACTACAGGCTAAAACAACAATCGCTAGATTTAGGAACTCAGGTAAGATTACACTCTGTCGTTAAATATGCTTCTTGTGAGTATGTCTTTCTGTAAGTGTTCCACTGCATTTCAGTGTAGGAACGCTTTGATAAAGGCGTGTTGAGGATGTGTATGGTCTACTGTAGGTTCGCATGTTACTGAAAGAACTGGAGCAGGCCCGCGGCACGGTGGTGATGCACAGGGACGATGTGCCGGCTGAAGAGAGCCCCGCGCAGCAGGTCGTCTCGCAGAAGCTGGTCACTTTCAGGTGAGGTTCTGCTGACAATGTGAAACAATCTGTCTTAACGACTCAAGTGCGTGACAGTTATTTTGGCGTTTGATGTGTAAACAATACGACAATTTTCCTCTTCAAGGATCGTCCGCGAATTGAAAATAGACACAGTTCAGTTTTGATGTCTCTTTGAAGTAGAGGGCTTTTCATGTTTCCTTACGCCGCATGATTGACTTGGCTACAGGAGCATAGAGGAGCTGCAGGAGCAGAACCAGAAGCTGCTGGGTGTGGTGCGGGAGCTCAGCGAGCAACAAGAGCGAGACGAGCAGAGCAATGTCGATGCCAAAACCGCCGAGCTTTCCAAGTAAACACCCCCCTCCCGGTCAAACTTAAAATTCTTTTAATTTTTTTAGGCCACAAACAGAATAAGGTTGAGAATGTTTGAAGTATTGTTTAATTAGACGCTTATCTTCCGCGTCAGATTAAGGGTATGCTGGATAAGTAATGAATATCCGGAAACAGCTCATTTTGAAGTGTCATTCAACTGAAAAAAAAAGAATGCCTGGGGAAGAGTTATCCTTTCGCAGTGTTAGATCAACTTCGGAACAGTCGCGGTCAGTGAAATTTTTCAGTGCAATGAAGTTCATTATATTGACCAATGTGTTGTTGAAAAAAGGAGAAAAAGTATTCTCGATGACTAAACAAAACTCCATAGCAATGAAGTAAGTATTTGAAAAAGTTTAAAGTGGTTAACATAGTTCTCCAGAGGGCGTATCTCGGCCATGGCATATACTGGCCAGGGGTCAGGACATCTCGCCATAAATCCAACTCGCCATATGGCGAGTTTGTATACCAACTCGCCATGTGGCGACTTGGAAACCAGCTCGCCATACTTTTATACCAACTCGCCATACTTTTTTTTGCTTACATTTTACACACCATTTTCGTGAGAATGTCCTCTTTTACATAAGTCTAATTTCATGCTTTCATTTTTTATGCATGTTTAACTTAATTAATGTTTTTGGTTTTTTCTTTTTTCTTTTTTTTGCTTCAGTTTTACACACCATTTTAAGTTTAGTAACAATGGATCGCAATTCCTTTAATTGAAATGGAGTATAAGTGGGAGATATTGTGATTGTTCTTGAAATGAAATTGCAATCCCACTATAAGCCGGAGAGATTGCAATTATTTTTTTAAATGAAACTGCAATGGAGTGCTAGTGGGAGATATTGCAATTATTTTTGAAATGAAATTGCAATTGAGTGTTAATGGGAGAGATTTCAATTATTTTTTAAGTTAAATTGTAATGGAGTGTTAATGGGAGAGATTGCAATTGTTCATAGTCATGGTTAACCAATGAGACTAGCAAAATGAAGAGAGCTCTGTCACTGGGTAACCCGACAGACCAATCACACTACGACACAGTGCAATTTTCCTGTATAAAAGGAGTAAATTTTTGGTCTTGGAATCAGTTCAACCAATCTAGATAAAATTTGTTTTTCCTTCTATTGCTTACTTTTTAAAACCCCTTTTCGATAGTAAACAATTTCCTTATACACGCACACTGTGTTTAGTTCTTGTATTTTACACACCTTTTTTCGGTTGTAACCAATATATATACAAGGCCGAAAGGGCATTTGAAAACTATGGCGAGCTGGCAAGACCTATAGCGAGCTGGTAAGCATTTCGGAAATTATGGCGACTTGGTTTATGCCGAGTTGGTAAAGGGGAGTATGGCGAGTTGGCATTATGGCGAGTTGTCCATACTCCACTGGCCAATGGGCCTTGTGTGTTATAAACCGCTATTTGACATGACATCCACGAGAGCTCTGTGTGTGTGTGTTGCCTGTCACGTGATCAGACGCCTGAAGTCGGCTATGGAGGAGATGGACGAGATGCGGGCGTCACGTGAGCGACAGGTGCACCTGACTGAGGCCATTGTGCGCCAGCGTGACATGTACAAGGCCCTGCTTGCCGACAGCCAGAACGAGGCACAGGTCAGCTGCCGCCTTGTTGTCTCTAAACGAGCAATAAGTGGTTGATTTAATGCTCCCATTTTTTGGGGATTTTTGGTAAAAAAAAGTATAAAGGTTGTTTTTCTTTAAATCAAGCCCGTTGTTCGAAATGATTGTTATATTTAAATGTGAAGCTTGGTAAAATTGTAATTACAAAAGAGTGTTGGGGCTAGCTCAGATGGTTAGAGTGTTGGTCTGTTAGTCCAAAGGTTCCAGGTCGATTGCGGCGACATGTGGTAAGCAGGGAACGTATCTTCGCTCCGAATGCCTTGGATCAAATCATCTGTCACGGAATTTAAAATCACCGTCCATCGAGTCTCTGGGTCGTCCCTTTAAAAACAAACGATAATTACAAAAGTTATTTTGAATGGACTTATCAAGCAACTCCAGACTAAACAGCTGTTTTACTGCCTGACTTCTGTTGTTTCCACTTCTAGCTTTCGGCTGCTGAGCAGCAAAAGCAAGAGTCCTTACCGACTTCCGGTCTGCAGACGCCGGGGCCAGTCGCCGCTCCTGTGACACCCAAGTCGACCAGCAAGAGCCCGTCATCGTCGGCGGATAAGTCGCTGCTGCTGGAGACCAAGTCGGCGCTGAGAGACCTGCAGGAGGAATTCAACACGTATCGCAAAGAAAAAGCCGAAAATGAAAAGTAAATGTTTGTTAATTTGAGAAATAATATTTTGGAGAAATAGGAAAAGTGATCCAATAATTCAGTCTTGTGTTTGTGTTAAATCATCCAAACACTGTTTTGACCATTTTAGAAATTAAACCAATTTGAACTGTTGAATGTTCGGAACAGCCCAGTTGATGGTCGAATAACAGTTAAGCCTTGTGTTGGCGTGTTGAGTTGTTTCCCTGATCAACATCTTGCTATGAACTTCATGACATTTCTGCACAGGTTACTGAATGAGCAGATCGACAGGCTTCGAGAACAAGGGTCAGAGCACCGCGTCAACAACGCGAAGCTGACGACACAGCTCAGCTACGCCGAGGAAAGGTATGCGTGAAGGCAACTAGACCCAACCAATGTGCCTGTATATACTCCGGTATTGGAGTTAACAAATGTAGAACGAAACTGTATGTATACGCTGTGTCCAATATCCTTGACATGTTGCTTTATTCTTATTTATTATTTTTTTTTTTGGTTCACTTGGGTATGAGAACGGAGAGATTATTTTCCTTCTGTTATAATCTCCGATGATGCGTTTGCTTATCCTTGCTCTCTCAGGCAGTCACTGCTGTGCAGACAAACCACAGGCCTTTCCGGACGCGGTCACGTGGACTGCTGCCGGAAATCTGAGGAGATACACTGACAGCTTTGTTGTTTGTTCATCCAGAAGTTTAAAAAAAATATTTTTGGTCCATATTAAAATTACTGACCTTTGAGCTTTATTTCACAGCTTTAAGTAAACAAGAAAGTAAACAAAGTGAGAGACAGGCTGTTGCGTTCGTCGGGATGTAGGTTCGGTTAGAAATCAGCTGCCTTGCTTACAGATACAAGACGGTTCACTCGAACATAGAGAAGTACAAGCTGGAGATTGCGGCGCTGACTAACATGAATTCCAAATACTCCGGTTCTGTCGTCAAACATGAGCAGACTATTGCCATGCTGAGAGAAGTGAGACATTTTCTTCCTACCAAGACATACTAAATATCTTGACCATGCAAAACATCTGAATAAAGATTTTTTCAATTACATATGGACTTACACGGTGACCCTTCTGGGTTTTATATTTTGTATTTATATATTACAGGATAGGCGATGAAAATATACCAGGAGGAGGGGGGGGGGGGGCTACTTTCGATATCGTTTACGCTAAAATTTAGGTGGAACTGAATATTTTTAACGTGGAATATATTAAATAAAACATAACAGAGTGGGATGCAACTGTTTCTGTTCGGTATTTTTAACCAGGACATGATGGCGACTCAGGAGAAATTGACTCGTGCCGAGGTGCAGGTGGCGGGCTTACAGCAGCAGTGCGAGTCGCTACGTGCCATGGAGGCGAGGGTGTCGCAGGAGAAGGAGTCCGTGCTCCGTGAGCAGCGCTCCCAGAACCTGCTGCTGGCTAATATCCAGGCCATTCAGGTAATTGTTCGCGAACAGCTAGGGCATTCAGGTGACTGCTCGCAAATAAAGAAGCCATTCAGTTCACTACTTGTAAATATCCAGGCCATTCGGGTGGCTGCTTGCAAATATCCAGGCTATTCATCTGACTGCTTGCTAATAGACAGACCATTCGGGTGACTACTTGTAAATATCCAGGCCATTCAGGTGACGGCAGCGTTCATTCATTGTTGTAAGGGCAGCTGTAGATGCGTTTTTTTATTCAGAC
The DNA here is from genome assembly GCA_949752745.1 of Protula sp. h YS-2021. NCBI lineage: Eukaryota > Metazoa > Annelida > Polychaeta > Sabellida > Serpulidae > Protula > Protula sp. h YS-2021. The sequence continues at coordinate 72,708,334 of OX457026.1, forward strand.
GGAGAATAAATTTAAAGTATACAAATGAGATGGGCCAAAAATTAAACTTCGATATTTTTTCTGTATAAGGTGTGTAAGTGTGCTTATTAGATAACAAAGATAATTTTCCACTCTTATTTCAGAATAATTTGGAGCGATCAGATTTTGAAACAAAGACGATGCTAAAAAATCGTATAGAGCAGCTGGAAAAGGAGAATGTATTGGTGAAAAGAAAACTGGATCAAGCCCAGGACCAAAGGCTCTCGTACGTCCAGTCCCTAGAGGTGCGTTCGCATTAAGAAAAAAAACTCCCATGTTAATAAACTTAGGTTTTAACCAATAATTCAATATGTATTAAAGTGTAAGCCCTGAAAACCACGTGATGAGAAGAAGGCGAATCGGAGCGCTGCTAGCTTGGAAGATCTCGATGTACGAGAACCAGAGTGACCCATTGGTTGTAATCTTGGTCTGCGGTGTGGAGCCACTCACCCGGGCTGTAAGGGCAACCATAGAGAGACGTGTGTGACACCACGGGCGACGGCCTGTAGCATGTGGTCGCTGCTAAAAGAGCACACGGACAGGAGCCAAAGCTTGTGGGTGGGGGGCGAGGGACACCGGGTGCTGAAAGACACGCGGGGACACGGTCCTTCACCCGCGGCTTTGGCAATCCATTCTTTTATTGTAGCTAGCAGTGTCGTGACGATTCATGTCTTTAGTAATCTGATGGTAATATTCATAACACTGTTTAGAAGAGCTAGTGAATTTGGAATAAACGCTTTATTGCCGACGGTGGTTAACGCAAATTCCTTCATTACTTCAGACTCATGTGTCCTCTAATTTTTATCTTTAGCAAAGCGATTAGTGTGCTGTTTGATTCGTTTCAATTATGCTAAGCTGTAATTCTGGATGAATCGGAAGAAATACCTATCGAAGTTTTGGTTTCAGTTTCAGCTGCATTTTGGTTAATGAACAGTAGAGCAAAGGGTGTTTCAAGCCGATTTTGAAGGCATTGAAATATCGTGTTTACATTTCGAAGCCTCAACGTCAAATTTTGAGGCCTAGTAAATGGCAGCGGAATCGACAGAAGCAAAACAGGGTCTGAGGCCTGAAGTCTAAATGTCCTGGTCCCATTGGCGCAGTAATCGTTGATCACTTCGCTTAGAAAGGATAAAATGTCTTTCGATTACGGTTATTAAAAGGAGCACACTCCCGTAAAGAAACAAATCAAATGTAAGTGAAGATTCTTTTTCCTGCACTTTACAGAAACAGTTGACGGAAACGAGGAATTTGCTTGCTGAGGTAGAGAAATCGGACAGGCGGAAAACAACGGAACTGAAGCAGGCGTGGGAACAAGTGCAACACCTGGCCTCACAGGTATCTTGTCATGCGTTTTACTTCTTTATCAGCCGCATTCAAGACACCTGGAACCGGTTATACCGCGAGTGCCTTTCGACCTGTGTTGGACACGACGATATGGTTTTAAAAGCCGTACCTCCCACTCCCCCCCACCCCTCCCCGTTATAATATGATAATAGTGTGACAGAAAGCTTGCTACCGCTGATTGATGACTGTGACACATGCTGTCTTTTTTGTTTTGTTTTTTTTGGTTAATGTATTTGACTTGTTGTAGGTGACTACACTAGAGGCGCAGCTGACAGAAGCCAAGGCGAAGAGAGCGGAGCAAGAAGAACCGCAGCATGTGCTAAGCACGCAGGCAGCTGTCAACGCCGGCCAGCTGCGAGATCTCAAACAGCAGCTGCAGCAGGCCAAAACGCAGATCTCAGGTGGGGCAGGCTTCGTTATGGCTGTTTTGATTAATCTGGTGTAGACCGTGTATTTGTGCAAGTTTCCCCGTAGTGCGTTGTGTTTTTTTTTTCACATTTTCACAGTGACCATCTGGCCCTGTTTTGACCTCGAAAATTTTATTTGGTTGAGATATCTAAAAGTACACATTGTGACCATGAAGTCCCAAATGGCCATAATATAGTTTCTGTTCCGATTTTAAAAACTCCTGCTGCGTAGAGGGACGGGTATTCTGTATCAATGGTTCAGTCTGGGTACATTAAACATGTGATAAAATTTCACACAGGCAATTAACGCGGTGGGGTTGTTATGACCAGTGCTTTAGGGGTGTTTTTGTTACTGTGGCAGATTTGGAGGAGCAGCTGGCGAAGTCACGCAAGCATGCTGAGCAGTACAAGTCCATCGCTGATACGATTGAGAAAAATCTGGCCTACTCGACTAAAGTAACACCAACTCGAGTTTCTATTGCAGTCTGCTTTTCAAATATATATTGTCATATATATGTAATATGTTAACAAAAAAAAATCCATAAACTAATGAAACGAACTGAATGCAGCTTTGTTTGAAATCGTGGGAAAATTTCAAGAAGGAAAAAAAAAAAACCAAGAAACTAGAAGAAACTGACTTTCTGAGGTCTGTTTTATCTGTTAAGTCTCTCTTTAGTATTCAACCAAGACTGAAACCTTTCATCGTGCAAAAGAGGTTTCCGGTTGTTTTGAAATCCAAGTTCGTAATGTGTTGTTGGTTGTTTTATTAGGCAAGTAAAGAACTGCAAGAGAAACTTGAAGGACAAGTTAAAGATTCACAGGAAAGTAAGTTGTTTTTCAGTTTCCTTAACACACATGTGAAGCGTCGAAGTGATTGGTAACAGTCGATTAACAGTGGATTTCGAGGATTTGTTGATAGATAGATTTCATAGTCGTTGAATCACTTCCTGAGCCTTTCGAAAGGGGCTGTGCTGTTATGGGAAAGTTGTAATGAGATAAGGTAAAATGAGATAAAATCCAGCCTTGCCAGGATTGTTGAGCAATGTATCCCTTCAACTACTCCACCTTTTTTTTCTTTTGGTTTTGTGAACATGACGGGAAAGGGGACGGGGGGGGGGTGGGCTGGGGTAATAGAACACAGTTCCCATGTTTTACACGACCTGAGACGTTTTTCGAAACGAAATTCTATTCCACTGAGAAAAATTGTAGAACTGGAGGAGGTACAGGAACAACTAGACCGCAGCGACGCGGAGAAACAGCAGTTAATCAATGATAATATGCGTTTAGCGAGTGAAATCAAGTCTTCGGTGAGTTTTTCATATTTTTGTTCTCAATAATTGAGAATACTAGAAGTGGTGGTTTAGATAATGGATGGGTAAGATAAGGTTCACACTGAGAACTGGTGCATGGACGCGGAAGCTAATGTCTGTGCATGTTGCCACTCCTGGTAGAATCTATGCCGGTGAATAAGTGGGAGAGAGTATGTGTGCCTGTGAACAGTGCCTAAGCACTACTGCACAACGCCGTAACGCAGCCGTAAAGTTCATAAGAAAGGCATAAGCTAGAAGTTTTTGTTTGGTTGACTTCTAACAACTATTTGGTCAGTACAGTGTTATACCTGCGTTGACATGTCCAGCGCTGTCTGAAACTGATGTTAAAATCCACGTAAACAAACATACTCCAGTCATTTAGTAAACTTTGTGTAACGTCAGACAAGTCGTTCCAAGGGAATAAAATCGCGTTTTCGAAACACAAAGGTGTGTGTTTAAACTTTACGTTTAGTAAGCTAAATGGAATACTGCAAGCTGTCCCTTATTCCGTAAGCTTTTGAAAACGTGGCTTGTTTAACAGAGCACCGATCTACGCGCGAAGCTTGAAAGCCTGCAGTCGGAGTATCAAGAAGCGGTACAGCGGAGAGAAACAGCCATTCTCACGGAACAGAAAGCGATCACTGACCTAGAGGAGCAGGTGCAGCGAGCGAATGACGCGCAAGATAAGTACGTCATTTGGTTTTCTCTCATAGTACTTGCTCATGGATGTCACGTAAATTGAAGGTGGATAAAGGGGACCAAACAATGGTAGTAGGGAGAACTCTGAGGTGCTATTTAAAAAAAAAAACGTAGTTACCGATATGGCGAAGTATTTGAACACACAGACTTGCTTTTACCGCTCATAATATCACTCGGTTTTTGTCAGATACCAGAGAGAGCTAATGCTCCACGCCGCTGACGTCACATCCTTGACAAAGGTCAAGGACGAACTGGAAGGTTTCTCCACCAAGCTGACCAGGGCAGAGGAGAGCGCCAAGGAGGCCAGCGAAAAGCTAGCCATGGAGAAGGTCAGATAATATTCCGTCCTGGTTATGTGCATTGCAATACAGTAGTTATCTAATGCCCTGAAATAGGTCACAATTTTCCCCCAGCTGCAGGATTTCTTGTTTCACTGCGAGAATAGTGACGTCTTAAGAACATAGTAAAAACTTGACAATACTTCTCGTATAACGCTGATTTGTGTAGGTTGGCTGGGAAGAACAGAAGAAATTGGCAGCCGAGGAAAGGTCAAGGCTACAGGCCAGGGTTTCTGAGCTGCAGCAGCAGAACGACGTACTACATGAAAACCTAGACCAGGCTAGTTGTCTGACTTTCATAGCTTCACTTTAGAACGAGAGAGAGAGAATGAAAACATGCATTTTCCTGCTTAAGTGTTGGCCAGTATTTTATTGAGAGCCATCCCACTCCTCGCTCTCAAGCGTGTGCTTATTTCGTCAGTCATAATAATATGCGGATGGTTCTCGAATAGGGAGTTGGTAGAAAGCGAGTTGTGCACGATTTATTACTGGTCCTCAACACGTGATTTCTGCTACAGCTGTCCAAGCAGATGCTAGGCCTGCAGAACCGGAAGGGAGAAGAGGAGCGCGCCACGGCACAGCTGGCGGAGAGGGTGGCCAAGCAGCCGCAGGATAAGAGCGCCGAACAGCTGCTCGAGGTCATCAAGTTTCTACGCAGGGAGAAGGACATCGCCAGTACGAGGCAAGACCCAACCACACCAAGAATAATAAAGAGTATAAAACGCTCAGTTGAGTAGTCTATTTAAGGTTATGTACATGTGGCTGAAACTACACAGAAATTTCAAAAAGACGTTACGCGGCCGTAAGGCATGCACAAAGTACAGATCACCCACCCCCATTGGCTATGACAGTGCTAGCTGTACGCACAGACTTCATTTTCCTTTCTTCGAACCCCCCCCCCCCCCCTCCCGTGTGGACATTATGGATGACTCAGTGGATATTTAGACTACTGCTGTGTTGTGATTTGTAGACTGGAGGTCGTCCAGGCGGAGAGTACTAGGTATAAGCACCAGTCTGAGAATCTGGAGAAGCAGCTGCAAGAAGCTCGGGAAGCAATTCAATCGGAGCGCGAAAAAGCTCAGGTAAAGGCCCAGAAACATTCCAAATCATTAAGTCTTTTGTTTGTGTTTTTATGTGTTTTTTTTGTTTGTTTGTTTGTTTGTTTTTACGCTGAACATCAGAAAAGAAAGGAAAAAACAACAGTAGCTGCTTAAAACAGTAAGTTAAAATGCAGCGTGTGTCTAATATTTTAAGTGTCCGACGTAAGCATTCTGTAGGGGGCTAACAAAGACGTTGAAACTTAGATGACGAGAGACTTGCGTCCCTGTGTGTTCACATTGTAAAGAAAACCGTGTAACTCCCCAGGTGAGTGTGCAGACAGCTGCCCAGCATTCCGACTTGCTGCGGAAAGTGGAGAACTTGAACATTTTACAAGAAAGTAACCGCATGATGAGAGAGGAGAAGGACTCGCTTGGTCGCCAAGTGAGGGAGCTGGAGGCGAAGGTTAGCCAGCTGGAGAGCGATATCCAACCCCTGCAGGCGTCCAAGAGGGAGCTAGGCGCGCAGAGGGACACACTCACGGCTGACTGCGAGACGCTCAAAGGCGAGATTGAAAGGTAGGATTCAAGTGCTTGATGATTTTTTTTTAAAGTTTATTTTGTAGCTTTGTAGTTTGGTATACTTCTGTTTGTAATTATAAATCAGTTCGTGTTCCTATTATTTGGGGACTTTTGCTTAAAGGTCACTTTGTTGTGATAAACTGAATTTCTGTTTCCTGGTTTTGAGATGATTTTGGAACTGGAAGACACTTCTGTTAACGTTAATATGCAAAGCCTGTGAACGGAGAAGTCTAGGCATTGTTTGCCGTGCATTCAGACAGATTCCGCCGAGATAAGAAGGGACGGGAGCTATGCGGTGTATCAATATTTTGCTGCAAAAATTACCGGCTCTGTGTATATTGGTGTCTTGTATGTGGCCAGGTGGAAAGCGCGAACCAATCGCCTGATAGAAGAGCGCATCGATCCGCACGAGCACAAGAAGGCGGTGGAGGACTTGGCGGAGACGCGCTCCAAGCTCGCCGCCAGCCAGGAGGACAACGGCAAGAACAAGGCCGAGCTGTCCCTCGTCAACAAACAACTGTCTGAGAGTAAAACCGAAGCCAATAGTGCCAATATCAAGGTTTGTGTTTCTCTCGGTTGTTTAGTGGAGGTTAAATTACTTGCGAACCTGATTTTATCTGAGAAGTCAGAAAGGAATCGGCGTGGATGCTCGCTTTGGAAAGATGTGCAGAAGAGAGAGAGAGAGAGAGAGAGACCGTCAGAAATTTGAGCACGTTTTATTCAAAAATTTCTGAAGATGGAAATATTTTTTACAAGGAATTCCATAAAGATTTTTTTCTTTGTTTGAAGGTGAAAAGTTTAAGTGAACAACTCGAAAAGTTAAAAAGTGAGGGGCAGCAAAAAGACAAGGACATAGAAGAGAAAAACAGAACGCTCAACCAGGTAAAAAGCTTACCGTCAAAATAACCAAATGTTCTCTCCAATCCGATTTGCTTCTAAGACAGAAGATATCCAGACCCCTGTTGTGTTGCCTTTTTTCATAAATTTTATTCACAACTCCAGTATTCCTGGAAGTTACTAGGATATATTCTTGGATTGGTATTTCGCCATAAAACACAAGGGAAAATGTGGCTCATGAGATGTCTGCGAGAGCTGCTTTGAAAATGTCTTAAAAATTGTATCAAGACAACTGGGCCTCAGAACAACGCAGGATGCGTGACACATCGTTTATTATTTGGAAAAATATGCCAAATATAGCAATGTGTACGTAGGCAAAGAGGACATTTAAAGTACTTGGCTATGGTGAGTCATCCTGAGGCCGAAGTATCTTAGGGGAAGGCCGAATTTGTGTTGAGGCCTAGATGTCTTGAAACTAGAGTTCGCAATTTTGTCGAAAGTTTCGGTTCGGTGCTCACATTTTTTGTTTGGCCAGGACTCGCGGGGCCCGAGTTTTTTTTTACCAATTTTTCCAAGGCGAAAAGCCCCCCCCCCTCCCCCCGGGCCATCTACCGTCGGTGTAGCAGTATATTCTGTCCTGGTATAGCCCCCTCCTCCTACCACCAAACTGTCTCCCCCCACCCCCACTCCCAGTGTTGTTCTTTGGTGTTATATTCATTCCGGTTGCCATTAGAGAACATGAATTTCTCCTTTTCATTTAGTTTTTTATTTAAATGTATGTTACCCAGTAAAGTAATGTTTGTAGCAGCGTTTACGGTATCTGAGCAGGTTCATGTCCTCCCGCTAACTTCCGTCTTCTGTCAATCGTAGTTGCGAAACATTGGAAGAAAGTACAGGAAACAAGCAGAGGACACACAGAAGGAAATTGACTCACTGAAAAAGCAGTACGAAGAAACACTTAAGGTAGGCGCAGGGATCCCTGACACTGCTGTCTGGGCAACGCCGGACCTATGTGCTTGAGACATCGAGTACTGTAGTTACGGGATAGTTTAATACGCATCAATGAGGATGTAGCCGTTGTTCCTTTTATAGTATAGGTGGAGCTGTCAAAGCTGGTTACCGAGTATTTTCTGCACCAGTATTAAACACATTTGACCGTCGTGCCACTGATAGTAACGAACAGAACAGGTTTACTCAATGGAGAAGTTAGACGGGAGAAAATAAGGATTTTACCTCAATGCTACTTTTTCTAGCAGGCCACAAATTCAGTCAGTTTATTGTGGGATGACATAATTATTAATTTCAAATACTAAACGAAATTAAAGAGTAACCTTAAGATAAATAAAATACAGTTAAAAACGAATAGAAAATACATGTTATTATAGATCAATGTTCCTGAAATACAAGAAAAGCTTAAAACAGCGGAAGAAAGGGTCAAGGCGCTGGAAGAGCAGCTGAAGGTGAGCGACGAGAGTGTGAAGTCGCTGGAGGCGGCGGGTAAAGCGAAGACAGAGCGAGCCAATGCCCTGGAGACGGAACGCAACGAAGCGCTGCGAAAACTAGGCACTTCGGAAATGGAGAAGACTGACTTGCTGAAGAAGATAATCGATCTGGAAACGAAAGCAAAGCAATCGGCCGAGCAGCATCAAAAAGTCACTGAGGTATGTCCTTCAAGTGTCATGTTTTAGACCAGCTGGTGAGCTTACGTCTACAGCTATCAACACACGGTATGCAAATTTTATGAATGCGTTCAGTATATAAGCATGTACCTGGTGGAGAATTATTTGTTTGTGTTTTTTTTCTTACAGGAACTTAAACAATCGAAAGCGACAGAGGCAAAGCTCAAGGCTGAAGATGAGGAGAAGGAAAGACAGAAAGAAATCCACCGAAAACTGATGGTTGGTGCCAAGACAAAGGTGAATATTCAGAAAGCAGAGATTGAACAACTGAAGAAAGAAAACGAAGAGCTTAAGACCAAAATGGCAGGAATTTCACAAAGCACAGGTTTGCACCTCGATCAAGAACGTGATTGTTGCTTTGAAATTTCTTTTGTCCATTTTTTCAGCATTGGCTTCGAGTTGGAGGGAAGTGGAGGGGGGGGGGGGGCGAGGCGATGCTGAGAGTCAAAGGATTCGTTGTTGGAAGTCTTGTAGCTATCGAGTTGTCTCTGCAATCAAATGCCTTTTTAACTGGGATTTGCAATTTTGCGGAAATTTTCGGTTCGTTGCTCGCATTTTTTTCTTCAGTCGGGACTCGCGGACCCCGCTTTACGCCCCCCTCCCCTCCCCCCCCCCCCCTCATCCTCCGCTGGCTATCCGCATTCATGTTTCCGGGTGTGATATTCATTTAGCTGTCGGTCACAGAACTTGAATTTCAAATTTCAAAACTTCAGTCTCAAAAATCCAGTCTCTTAAACAAATTGACTTCATTGAGTGACACTTTTTTTAAACCAATGATTTACCTTTAGTTGCAAACCTGTTTGGTTAAAAAGAACAAAAACTAAACAAACAATGAACAATTTTTGTAAAAGTGGGATAAATGGTTGATCCCTGGTCGTCAGGTTTAATTTTACATAAATGTTCACTAGGCGGCCCCTCTTTGAAAGTTACCTTTTTGTGATCCGCCAGAAATTGGCTAGATGGGAAACATTTAAAAAATTTAGCCGATTTTCGAAATGCTTCTTCTCCCACAGTTTTGACCGGATTTCTTTAACATTTTGTTCTAATTTCAGTAACCGGTCTTTACAGTATGACTATCGCTTTTGGGCGACTATAAAAACCCATTGAAACGTGATTCACTAGATTTCGGCTGGTCACAATGTCCCTTGACATACTTGTTATCTTCTCCCTGTCTTGAGGTGTGCCGATACCAAAACGTTCTCGCATCTGTTGTAGACGAGAGCGATCAGCGGCTGAAGGCAGTGAAGTCGCAGTACGAGATCCAGGTGACGCGGCTACGCGCCGAGCTTGAGACGACGCGGGGCATGCAGCAGGACGCGGAGAAGCTCAAGCAGGAACTAGACGGCGCCAACAAGAAGGTCACGGAGCTCACGCACAGGGTAACGGAACGGCGTCCATGTGCAGTCAACCTCCATTTGTGAACATCTCTAATTTGAGAACAACCTATCAAGGCTGAATACAATTTTAATGCTATTTCTAACCTTCGTTATTTAATTCACCTGTCGTTAATGGCGATTTTGCCCGGTTCTTGAGGCGATTTTTCTGCACGTGCACACGAGCCACGCTATTGGACAATTGTGTAAAAGCTTCACTACAATGTTACTTGATGCCTTAATCTTCTTTATTCCATTGTAATTGGTTGGATTAATCTTTTAATTAAGTGATTGAGCAAATAAGTTAGGTTTTAGTTCGCAGCTTTATATGTGCTGCAATAAATCCGGCAGATAAACCAACTACAGAAGTTAGTGGAGGTGTACAAGAGCCAGATCTCCGTGTCGTCGACGGCCCAGAAAGCCGCGGCATCCAGCGCGCCGACCGAGCCGAAAACGGCCAACATTCGGCCCATGACAGCCGTCACGGCCCCCACGTCAACGACGCAGGTAAGCCACATTCAAATCATTTATGAACATCAATATACTCTTCAACAGAAAAATCTGCTTTGGATATTTCATATTTGTTGTTCGTTATTTAGGTGCGGATGCAACAGGCTCAGCCGATACAGCCAGTGAGAAGTGCGTCCTCAGAGACGCGGGCCATGGCCAGCATCCGTCCCATGGCCGTGTCGACCGTAGGCCAGGCCGTGACCATGGCAGCGGCGACCGCAGCGGCGGGTGCGGCGAGCCAGACGCCGACGGCTACCGTGCACCCGACCACGCAGGAGTGGGAGGCCACACAGCCGCTGCACGTGGCAACCCAGGCGTCCACGTCGTCGTCGTCGTCGTCGTCTGGAGGGAGGCCCACGCAGCCCGTACAGCCCGTGTCCCCGCACGTGGAGGAGAGCCGCGAGCAGCCCAGCGTCAGCGACGGTCAGTACATGCAGCCTGCCAAAAAAAAAAAGCCACGCTTTACCGTGCAACTTCTGAAATATAAAACGTCAATAAAAAAAATTTTTAGCATCGAGGAAACTCAGTGAAAAAAAAAAAAAACGAGCGCTCGCTGGAAAGCCAGTTCATGGCAAAATTAGCTAGAAGATCTGACAGTGCGAATAATCTGTTTGAAAATGGGCTGATAAATACCAGATGGCATCAGAAACTTTAGGGGACAATTAAGGGATATCTGTTCTATTCGATATTTGGATTAGAAACTTGAGGTTTCATAATGTGGCAGGCTGTCTCTTTACACCAGCACATAGGGGATTCCGCAAAAATAGTACTCATAAAGCGAGGAACTATTTTTTATGGAATATCCATCTGCTCTGTGATTATACAGAACAGATAAATCCCATCAGAGGTCAGCTGTTTTATAAAAATTTTGTGGTTCTAGATTCATCGTCGCATGGCAACCAGGAGCCGTCTAGCACAAGCCCTGCCATGAGCGTAGCCCCCTCCACATCAGTGTCTTCATCAACTCCAGTTACTCAACCCCCTACCCAAGAGGTGGCTCCTTCTACCTCCCTTGGGGTTGGAGCTACGCCCTCTACCTCCTTGGGTGTTGGCTCGTCGGGCGTCTTTGGTACAAAGAGGCCGAGAGAGGAGGAAGATGGGCAGGCGAGCCCGCAAACAGAACAGGAGCAAGGCCCTGTCAAGAAAACTAAAACTCTGGTGAGTATAAAATCTGGTGCAGCAATTACCTGTTTCCCAAAACAAGAAAATAATAATAAAGGTATTCTGGAATTATGATATGTAAGTACATGCGTTCGGTGAAACCTTGTCTGCTGATCACAACTAGGTAAAGGTGACTCACCCCCGCCTTGTGAGCGGCTTGTAATATTTGCTTTGTGAGTATTTTTTCTTGCCCCAGACTCAAACGAGCCCTGGAGGGGAAGTGAGCCAATCAGAGGAGCAGACAGAAGCGAGCAGCATGCAGTCCGTGCCGGGAACTAGCCTGGAGCCGAGCCATGCCGACATGGAATCGGCCGACGCCGAAACGACAGCCGAAACGTCGCAGGATGTAAGACCGCACGTACCGTTTTCAAAACAAAGTAGCAAATCTTCATTTTTGTAGAGTCTTAATGACGTTTTAATACTTAAACATACAACAATCCTGTTAGTAAAAGTTTGCTTTCACATTAGGGCCAGTATGCGCAATATTTTTACAGACAGAAAAAGCTATAACATTTTTTCAGGTATCACAGTTGAGTGAGAATGTAGTAGGGCCATCGGACACGAGTTCGCAGACTGTGGAAGCCTCCGGTCAGGATGACGTCATAATTGTTGACGAGGGGGAAGGCGTGCAGGTAGCGTGCCGTCAACACTCAAAACCGATTGTTGACAAGAATTATATTCCCGCTTATGAGCAAAGTTAGAGAATTCAAGTAGTCTTTTATGAGGGAAAATAACGAATGGTCTCAATGTGGAATGTCTTTGGTTGCGATTAGTGTTCGCAGATTCAGAAAAATTTCAGATGAATTTTCGTCTGTTGGTGACCGCGTTGACCAACATTTACTTTCCCCAAGGGGCTTCAAGATTTGCGTCTGCCCACGAAAATTTCGCATAAATCAACCTCCCCACCCCCCTTCCCCCACCACCTGCACCGACATTTAGAAAGGAGTAGCCTTTACGCATGGATGAACCTTTCTATAAAGCGCTGTTTCAGAAACTTTCTGTATGGAGTCATCAACCCTTTGCATCATTGATTTAGGGAGAGGGGAGGCGGGGTGGGGGTAAATTACTGACCGAGAGAAAGCTTATAATATATTCTCCAAGTGGGTTGAAAATTACGGCTATTTTGGCGTGGAGGGTTGGACTGCGAAAATATGGCAACATCCCTGCTCTTCTGCTGTTATAAGCTCTATTTACGCTATTGTGGTTTCGGAACCTTCCCTTCTTTAATTAATTAGTCTTATTATGTATTCTAAAATATTATGGACCACTCTACCGTTACTTGTTTACTTACTCAATCTGGCACACGCCCATGGTAACAGATTGACTGAATAAAGTTCTTATTATATACATAATACGGTGATATATAAAGCAATTGAACGACTTTAATGACAGTTAAATGAACCCTCGGTGGCTGCAAATGAAACTTCCTTTGAGTTATACATATTTCTTAACTAACCGAAATAAGGCGGATGTGCCGATAGTTGGAGCACCGATAGTTTCAGTTGGTGACCGTTTTCCCATCCCCGATGGCGAACTCTAGTTGCGGTACATGCTGTTTGGAAAGTCTATCGTTTTTGTTGGCGAACAAATCAATATTTAATGAAGACGAACAACGTAGCACTTGTAAGATATTCGTTTTCTCGCAGGAATGAAAAACGAGACAAAAATAAGTATACCGTGGATTCAAATGAAATCTAAGTCTAATGTGCTGGTTTTCATTTTGTTTTTGAAATGGCATAGGGGGATGAAGTTGAAGAAGGCGACGAGGGAATGGTCGAAGCAGGAGAACCGTACGAGGATTACGAGGAGGAGGGCGAAGAATACTACACGGTCTATGTCAAAGGTGAGCACGGCGAGAAGGGCCTATAGCCGGAAGTAGCGACATTAGAAAGGTCGCTTGTGGCAGCTACTTTACATTGCTTACATACTTTCTTGATGTTGCTATCATGGATGTAATGCTTGTCATGGGCTCGTGAAGAACGATTTTATGGCCATCTGTGATTTCGCCTAAGACTTTAAAATGAAGGAAGAAAATTGTAATCAGATTGAAGCCTGTACATTTAAGGAAGAAACAAGCGACATCTTTAAAAATAGAGGAATTTCCAAAATTTCTGTAAGTAAGAAAGAAAGATTTTATTTTGTGCATTCCGTGACGTCCAGACGACGATGACGACGTCGTCATTGTGGAGGACGACGGCGATCTGCAGCCGTCTAGCCAATCCGCCACGCTGCCATCGCAGCCGTCACAGCAGCAGCAGCAGCAGCAGCAGCGGGCGGAGAACCAGCAGCTGGAGGCGCAGTCGTCGTCGAGCACGGTCGGGTCGCAGCTGTCGAGCAGCTCGTCGGCGGACTCGAATCGCCTCGGCTCTGCTGCTGGTTTCGGGTGTGGGGATAGACTTGCTCCTGCCGGGGCGAGGACTCAGCTACAACCGTTTTCATTTGCGGTAAGAACCTGCGAATGTGTCAGAAAAAGTTTGCTTTTTTGTGATGAAGGGTCCCTTATCTTCTTATTCAGGTAGTGTCATTTTGGATCTAAAATTGTTCGTACGTTTGGTGGAAGTGTTTGATAAAATGTTTATGCTTTTGAACCCTTAAGTGGATGTCTATTCCCCGATTTCTGGATTCAGTACGACATCAATAAGTATCAAATGAACAAGCTTGGAGTCAATAGACTGAGATCATAAAGTTTCATAGAAGTTTACCTCTATTTTTGGTCACACAAAAGCGTATTTTGACTTCGTGTGAAAATATGGAATTTGGCTTGTAGTAGGTTTAGTGATATACTACACAATGGACTAAAGGAAAAAAATGATTATTTTCAAATTTTTTATGTATAAGATTTGGTGAGAGCAGACATTTTAGTGGCCCAGGCTTATTAGTCACAGAATAGAGGTCGACTTCCACTGAGAGTAAGTCTCTTGTCTATTTTTTTGTTGTTAAAAATGATGACTGGTAAATTTAGCCAGTGAAAACAACCCTTACTTAGAGTGCTAAACTGGACTCAGAATCTGAACAAGTTGGTAGAGCGTTCTTTCGTCTTTGTTTTGCTCATAGAATGAAGCCCAAGTTGACTTAGGCGATGACGGTATTGTTCCAAGTACACCGACACTGTTTGTTCCGAAAAGGAGTGACGGGTTTGCCGAGGCAGTAAGGTGTGCTTATTATCGGCTGTAAAAATAAATCAGAATAAAGCAAATTATATCAGTTCGCCCCAAGTTGATTTCAGTGTGTTAAGAAAGCGAAGGCTTTATATAATATTCCACAACTAAGATATATATTTATGTCCCGGAAATAATACCTTAGAGGCTGAAGATGTTGGCAAAGAGATTTTTATGCGTTGTTCATGTGGCTTCTCTTATTTAATGTCCTTTTTGTCGGCATCAATTTTTTTTTTCAATTAAATACGTCATGTTCTGTTTAATTTCGGCTTTTTCTGAAAGCTGCGATGTGTTAATAATAAAGTAATCAATTAACGGCTGTGCGTGTTCCTTTTTCAGCTCGCCGCAAGTGTCGAGACAGTTTGTGTTCAGTGGAGCTGCGGAAGCTTCACAACCGGATTTTGGCCAGCTCGCAACCCACGGTGGCCTGGATAACCCATTTATCGATCTCGCACAGTTGGAGCACCAACAGTCAACGCAGTCTTCTGTTACGTCATCAGTTTTGGGTGTACAGCAAGGCGTGACGCCACTCATCGCAGTCACTGAAGGTCAGTGGCCAGTGATGAACAGTGTCTCCTGTCTCGTTTTTACCTTCTCCACTGAAGAAATTTTTTCAATGTTTCATTTTTGTAAAAAAGACAATAATTACGTATATATATTTACTTTTGTTTATGTGTTATTTACCGTAAATTCAGCTGAGACGTCTGGGGTTTTCTTCTTCTCTTTTCAGCTGGAGAACAGGAAGTTGTCGGCAGAAGCAGTGGAGCTGCCTCTGGGGAAGCGGCCTCCACGGAGACTTCCCTCACCCAGCAGCAGGTTGTGGGCTCCACGTCAAGTACGGACAACTCTGGGTAGGAGGACTGGTTTTCCACGTTCTTCGCGTAGCTGGATATTTTCTTTCTTTCTTTCTTTTTTTTTTTTTGAGTAGCCTCAGTCCCCCCCCCCCCCCCCACCATCCCCAGTCGGTTCTGTAACTGAAGCGTTCGTAAGAAAATCTTCTAATTGCCAAAATTAAAGTAATGAAAGATATAAAGTGCTAACAGTTTAAAGTGGTTCAGTTTAAAGCGCTAACAATATTATTCCGTCAGTAAAGGAAATGTTTCTTCCAGTTTGAAAAATTTTGTTTCTTTTTTTTTTCAGCAGTCAACAGGCGAGTAGCAGTGACGAGCAGACGGCCGCGCCGCTCGCCGGGCAGTCGCCGGGGCAAGGACAGCTAGGCCAGGGCGAGGGTTCCACGACAGGTGAGGCGTCCGCGCGCCTGGCCCAGCACGAGAAGACAGACGCGCAGGAAAAGAGCGACGCTAGCGGTCAGTGCATGAACTAACAACATGTGGTATGAGAGACAGGACTGCCAACATGTCTACATTTGACTTGTTCGAGCCAAGTTTGTTCGAACATTTTTGCTCAATGTAAAGGATTTTTTTCACCCAGTTGGGCAGCTATTATTAAGTTGTGCTAGCTTTTTGGGAGTGCGTAGCGTGCTAATCTTGGCAGAAGATGTAACATGTAATCCATGGAAAATTCAGTGTTTTACATGGATTTTGACATGCTTATTATTTCATCACTAAGTGTACTCAGTGTCATAAATGGTCATATAATGTTTGGTTTTCTGCAGATGCCCAGAAGCCGAAGATCGAGCCTATAGTATGGGGCGACCCAAGCACGAGCAGCACTCCACCCAGCCAGGCCCCTCGCCAAGCTAGCTCCACCCAGCGCTTCCAGCCCGGCCAGCCGGCACAGCAGTCGTTCCCGCAGCAGCTGGGCCAGCCTATTGGGACGATCGGCTCGCCGCAGTACCAGCAACAGCAGGGGCAGAAGCGATTCCCGTCACACCATGCCGCACGCAGGGCACACGTGGCGAGCAGAAGCAGACCGACGGCGTTCAGGAGCAGGAGGCCGTTTGCGGCCAGGGGTCCAAGTCATGGACAGGTTGTGCATCAGCCTAATGTGGCCCAGCAGCAGGGAATGCAGCGGGGCGTACGAGGGGGCCGTGTGGCCAAGCGCGGTCCGTATAGACAGGCGCCGTTCTAGCACGGCTTCCACTGAACCATTGCATTTGACGTATTCCAGTGTTTAGGGTCTACTGTCCTACACCTGCAGTATCAGTATGTTTATGTTTTGAAGGAATTTTGAAAGAATCAGATTTGATGTGTTGTAAAGATATCACAACCAGAATCTGTTCATTTTTATATTCATATCCTGAAGCGGTTCTCGTTGTGAAGACATTGTCAGCTTCGGAATTATTATGTGGAAACACACAGATGAGTTACAGCTCAGTGAGGACATGTGAGTAAATGTATTTAAAACTCAAAGCATCAGTGGGACTGTCTGATGTACCCTTAAAACAGACTGCATTTAAGCTTTGCCTGATGAATATAAAATGTCTTTATAAGGCAAACTATGATATCCATGATGGCGATTTTGTGCTGTCCTTCAAATATTGTAACTGCAAATTCGAGAAAGGACATGTATGTGTTGAGCAGTCAAAGTTGACAACAAATGCACAGTATATTTACAGGACAGAGAAAATCAGAACTTTGTCGCCATAATTTCACATCTTCGAAACGTTTTGCTGTGCAAAAACAGAATTAAGATTCGAAATCTGTGAAATTTTCTTTCCATTTCACGGATTTTCATAACCTATTAATGATGTCAGAAATGCAGGTTTTCACAGTTTGCCTGTCAAGTCTGCACTTTGTCTAAACCATTGACAGAAAAGACAGTGATGAGGTACAATTGCTTTTGGAATAAAAAAAAAACTTACTGTGGCAGCAAGCTCTCTTTTTATTTGTTTTCATAAGAATTGTAGATGATTCTCATTTTCAACATAAAACTGACTGCTTTTAGTACATCTAGACTATAACTGGTGACTATCTTCATTTAACTCAGTCCTGCCCTTCCCATCATCGAGTACTGTTACCGCCCAAAATCCTCTCACTTCTCTCGTTACCGCCACAAACTTCCCCTCTCCGTGCTCCAAGACCTTCAAAAGTGAAAGAACGGAGACCACAGGCCACTAAGTAAGATCCACACCAAGTTCAGTATCTAGTGTGAATATATACGGTCCGTCTTTGAAAATAGTTCCGGTGCAAAAGATGCATGGTGTCATGCTACTGTCCCTTTCATCACGTTTTTTTTCACAATTCTAACAGTTCTGCATTTTACATTTCGATAAAAGCAAAGTTTTATGTTAAAAAAGTTATATTGGCCATGAACAGTTTTGAAGTAACAGCGCCGAAGATGCGTTGTAAAATTATATCAAAACGCGAAGTTTTACCAAATTCAAAATGCTGTCATTTTGACAATTTTTCATGAACCAAAATACGACGTTGCACACCTTCAATATGTGGTCTTTCCGTATAAGAAATTTCAAAACAATGCCATTCACAGTTTTGGAGATGTAGCCTAGACACGAGGTCGAAAATACGCTTAATTCAAATAATCGAAAAAATCGACTCAGGGACAATGTTTTGGAACACGAGTGGCTTATTTCGAAACAAAAGATCCTTCGGGGGAATCGTAAATACAAAAAAGATTAATTAGGGCAGTTTATGAACAGATACCACAAGTTGGCACGTTTGAAATATTATTTGTACTTAATTATTTGCTTCATTGCAATTCAATGCCCAAACACCAATTACACAATACTGAATTCAACTGGCTTCGATACTGAGCTTATTTAAAGAATTGAAATTCGGTATTCAATGGGGAAACTAAGGACAGAATGACTACGGTTTTTGAAAGTTAATAACAGAAAAAGTGTGCGAAAAGGGGTGTTACAAGCAAGAATAAAGCATTTTAGGTCCAGTTTTCAAGTCTGGCTGTTTTCAGAGCATCTCTTGTTAGCCTGATTGACCTAGACAATCTATAGATAGCTTTATCTTTTTAGGCTAACAATAGATAGTCCGGTTTTAGTCATGGTCCTGTAACATATAGATGTATATTCGTTTTCCGTTCTAGAACCAAACCATATGCCAAAAACAAATTTAATGATACCGCCCCCCCCCCCTTCTCTTCCAGAGTTTCTTTAATGGCGGTATACATGTACAGAACACATGGCTTAAAATCTGACAAGTACGCAAGTAAATAGCAGAGTTATTAAGTACTGTTTATCTACCTCGATCCTTCGTTAAGCTCTCATTAAACTGGCCGCATATGCCTTTGTGTAGGAGTAAGCACAACTGAGTATTGATCCAGGCAATGGGTGGATATTGGAAGATCAAATAATCAATCCAACATAACACTTACAAACATTGCTTATTCACAAAGGTGTAATTAAGTATTCATAAACGCATAGCAACATGGGCTTTGCATTAAAACGGCTGTTTGTTGATAATCTAAGATCCCCGTGTGGCTACAGGAAGTATTACAGTCATATTAATCCTCACGGTTGACTTTGTTCAATATAACTTGAGCCAGGAACAATATCAAACGTATTGTTGTGTTCTTTTTGGGGTGTTTAATTAGAAAGAACAATCCCAGAAAGAGAAAGGTTCAGTCGCTGCTTGTTTCGTCAGGACTCTCCAAAGTGATAGAGAATTATGCACGAGGCAATCCTCAATCAAGATATTTTTTTTTATGTGCAACAGACTAAGGGCAACACTACCGAACAAGGTTATATTTTGCAACAACAGAGAAAAACACACTTCTTTACACGCCTTTATTTTGAGGTTTCATGAAGCAGACTGTTAAAACCAAATCCCAACCGTCCCGGGTTTTATTTTCTTAGAAAACCATTAAAATGTGCAATATAATGCACTACTGGTACAATGTTCATTTTATTTTTTTATTCACTTCGCGAAACACATTGATTTTTTTCCGCTACCACACAGACATAAAAATAAAAATTGTGCACATGATACACGAACTTTCTTTTAGAAATCTAGCTTTCTAATTGCATAATACTGAATGTGATGTATTTCTATCTACATTTTTAAAAGCAAATGTCTTTGATCAAACTTCTTTGTTAGAAAATCTAATGTTTTTTTAGAGAAAAAAAAAAACGTCACAACAAATACTTCTAAAAAGTATTACTGGTTTTTTTGATAAAAAAAATTAATGTAACTTATAATCACAGTTGTCTTTGGTCGTGTTGGAAAATGAATGAATTTCTGATTGGAATATAAATGATGAAGGAATGCAGCAAAATACCGCTAACAGTCATCATAAAGTAGTCACATAACACACAAATTAGCAGTCAGTCTTCTCAAGCAATCATTGCAGATTTTTGCCTCGTCATGCCGGTCAAGGTCATGTTCCTGTCGTTGGTCATTGTGGGTCGACCGCAGGCCAGCTTCGTACGCGACTTCATACAATCTTCATCCAGTTTAAGGGAATTCGTCTTGCACTGCAAGTCTTGGTTAATTCTGTGTAGGTTCTGCTCCAAACCGTCAAGAGCGTGCCTGGAAAAGAATAACACAGATTCCATAATGCGTAACTAACCTGACAGTGTGGAAATGCTACTTTCTTAAATAAATAAAACAAGGTTTAACTTGAAAGTCAGACTGCAAGTTGTAAGAAGTGATGTGGTAAGGGGTGATTAACTACTCACTGCGCTTGTTTTAGCTTTTCTTCCAGGGATTTCTTGGAGGCCTCGAGCTGCTTAACTTCGTCTGTAAGACCGTACTGCACATTATCTCGGCAAAGCTCCACATTAGGTCGATACGTGCGGTTCTCCAAGCGGGTCTGGGCCAGTTTGGTAGGATTTATTTTGGCGCGGACTGAATCCTGCAGACGACGAATATCTTCTTCCATCTCTGCTATCTCCTCCTCCGTCTGTAAGAATAAGAAGAGGTGTCAATTTTTTCATACTGGAGTTATTTTGTAAAGAAAAAGTACAAAAAATATTTAAGTAGCAGACCATACAATGTTACGAAAACACCATCAAAGAACAACAGTTTAACATTTACATTATGAACCAACAAAACTGAGATAACCACGCAACTCACCTGCTGTTTTTGCCAGTTAAGCTCGTCAATGGCTCGTTCAAATTCGTGCATGCGTTTCCTCATGCCATAGTCAGTAGCGGTGTGCTGAGACTCCAGGTCGTTGGCTGTCTGTTGGAGGGTGTGGTGGATAGCCTCACGCAAGCGACGGGAAGCATCCATTTCCGCCTCCGCTCTCTCCTTGTTGTAGCGGCTGAAATCTTCCCACTGCTGAGGTGTCGTACTTCTGGAATAACGTATGCCACATTCAGCAGATATTCTTTTTATGCTGAGTACCACGAAATATTTACCAAACTATGGACGAGTAAACGAGTAAGCATTCAAAAAGGAAGTATCCAGATGAATGAAAATTGTCGCATTCTTTTTCAGGTAACCCAACAATCAGGGCATCAATGAAACAACCTAAAATTAACTTACCCTTTTGGAACTCGGAGACTGTCTGGTTTGTAGCTAATGCCAGGCGATTCCTCTGTTAAGTTGTACTGGTCAACATCAATTCCTAATGCTACATTTTTATCTTGTAAATCAGCCAGAATCTGTTGTCTCGCTTCTTGTAAAACACAGAGCTGTTCAAACGATTCATCTATTTTTGTCTGGAGCTGTTTCTTTATTCCTTCAATCACTTCTTTTTCCTGTGAAAAAATAATAAACCCATTAACAATGCCTATAACAATATTGCGGTAAAGATTACACAAAAAGTGAAAATAAAGATGTTTCGCAGAAAAAACACCTTTGCAATCGAGAAAACAGAAGTGCTCGCTAGTAATAGCTATAATAAAAGCAGTGATATTCATTAGCATTCTTTGTTAAAACAATCACTATCTGAAGCCGGATGTATGTCATTTTTAAAAATTCTTTACCAACGGTTCGGTTCATCCAAGCGACCAACTTGTCCGTTTTAAATAATTAATATAAATCACCCTTAGGCTTAGGACTGTCTAACACAATAAATTCTCACCTTGTGTAATTGATCTTCGACTTCATCTTCCACTACGTCAATATCCTGCCTCCCTTCGCGCGTAACCAGATTTTCGATATTGACTTCTGTTGGAAGATTCATCGATTCCAGTTGCACCTCAGTCTGCTCCTTGGCCTCTGACAAGTCAGCGATTTCCTTATCAATGTCGGCGAGAGTTTTATCGAGAATGTCCTTCCATTTTCGTATATGATCCACTCTGTCAGCTAGCCTGGTGTTGTTGTCCAATTGATCCCATTTCGTTTTGTTATCTGTTTCATTACGAAGGAAACGTGCCTCTTGACGGGTGTCATGTGAAGCTGTTCTTTGACGCTCTGCATTGGTGGAAATTGTGTAATTAGAAGTGAACCAGTCAGAGGTGGCGTATCGCGTTGCTGGCTTGACGTATGTGGCCATCTTGTTTTCTCTAAAAGCAGAATAGAAAGAACCCAGTTATTGCTTTTTAAGTCACGTGCCATAACCAATAACACATGGAAACACTGCGTCTAGTAACAATGCAGCAGGAATTCAGTACCGAAGACGCCTCCAAGGATCGACGCATCATCATCTCACCATTATATGACACAAATGACTTGCAATATCAGTTATTCAATTTCTGAATTGAAATTTCATTGTCTCCTACATATATGCAAGCAAAAGTTTCTGCAACACATTTATAAAGACACCCACAGACTCAACAAATGTAATGAAATTTTCTCCTACAATCCGAGCTCTGACACTCTGTTACTAACTCATCTCTTTTAATTGGGGCAACTATATTTTTGTAACACAGATGCCTTTGATATAAACAGACCAACAATATAAATTTGTAGCAATTGCCTTCTTACTGACATAAAAAACACAATATTATGCAATAATTAACAGATCCGCACCAAATTTACATGTTCCATGCATAGTTTAATCAGATCTGGGACTATCGCGAATTGACAAAATTGCAATCCTTATTTATTTATTATGTTAGCATCCTGTCTTATATCCATTCGCAGTCGATTTATCCGTCGATATTCCTTCCGCGGTACCAAATCTGGCATCAATACAAACACAGACAAAAATGGTCGAAAATAGCACAGATTTACAAGTCCTATATGATTCTTGCTCTATTCCTGCCATAGCCGACAACAAGATAAAAAGGATCCACTAAAACTACACGCTATTAAGTCAAGACTAAATCTGCTGGAGAAAAAACTGTTTTAGACCAGTTATTATGCCAATAACATTGTATTGTGAGATGTACAATGGACAAATGATTAAATCTGTAGAGCTTAATTTAATTTTTCTATTGTAATAGTAATGACTAGGTTTGTGGGACCCGGATAATTTTAAACCGATTCAGCTCTACATTCTGCTTTTGGGCTGAACTCGTTAATATGAAATGTCAAAATTACAGATTTGCTGATTGGGCTAAGCACATAATCGTGTTGAAAGTTACATCTGAGATATGAGAGGGAGGATAACGAATGGTTACAGTAGATCTAAATTGGTGAAATGATAGAGAACATTTTCATTGGTTCAAAACAAACTTATTTTGTCAAATATGACAAAATCATGTATAAGTCGACAGGGCTGCAAAACTTGTAGTTGGCTTATTTAGTGGAGTTTGAATTTAGCAGTATGTTATCACCAATTACGATCTACTCCAGCCAATGCTATCTCCTTTCCCTCGTACATTCACCACTATCCTGACAAAAATATTAAAGCCCACCCCTAAACTAAATGTTGTGTAATTCAAAATCAGAAAGAAATGTATCACAGCATCGAATTTCTTAACAGTCAATTAAACTTCCCCTACAGTTTGTTAACACTACATTTTTCTATAAGTTTATATGATAATAAATATCGTATAACCGTATCCGTATTAAAATGAAAAGGTCTTGGCTTTCCTACGAGTTCTACGATACAGTTGAACATTTTATCCAACTCACGCTTCTGTAAATAGTTATTTCACTATATTCTCTAATTATATACGAACAAAATAATTCTTAAATTGTTCTCACCTACACACAACCTACCAACTAACAACTTTGCTTCTGGTTAGGATTCTTTTTAGTATTATAACCTCAAACATCAAAACATAGCTTGTTGGGATCAATCCGTTGCTACACAACATGACAACGATGTCTGTGTATCCGTTGTTTCTATTGGTCCACATTGATCCAATGATTACAATCGTAACGGAAAATCACGTTTTTAAAAAAGTTGGAGCCATATGAGGGTGGACCGGCATGCGCCTTTAATAAACGCTACTCTAGAGTGGCCTGTGGGATAATATGAAGGTTGCGTCATTCTTGAATCCTGCTTCTATCACTGTTGACTTTTTTAGGCAGCAAGTATGGGCAGTAAATATCACAACCAACACTCTTGTTATTTTTGGAAGAATGTTGACTTTACATGAAGGGCACATGTTTTAAGGAAGAGACGGTTCGTTGTGATCTGTAACGAGGCTGGCTAGAAAATGAAATAGTTGTCTAGAGAAAAGGCTGTTTATGGCCGGAACAACCAATAAGACAATACGAAACTATCTGCTCCTAAAAAGAGCAGCAAGCTGGATAGCTAGTAAGCCTAACCAAGTGACCTACTAGCCAAAAAATATGTTTTTTTAGTTTAGACTTCTGAAATGAATTAAGTGTCATATCGGTGCTTTGTTTAGCTTCTAGTTTAATCGAGTAAACTTTTCGGCTCTTTTTTGCATGCTTCAACTTACTGAACGTTTTGAAAATTGTAATCGATCTCTTGCCAATTACAGCCTGTTCGTCTGGCTTGATGACTTCAAGTCTTGTCCATTCAGAATGTTTTACCAAATGTGATTAGGCAACATTAGTTGTAATCACCAATAACGAATAGGCTCTTAAATTCTGCTTGCATTGATTTATAGCTAATTTTCCAGGTCGTTCGCGGCCATTCAGCTTAAATCAAGCAATTTATCTCTGCAAAGTAAATCCAGATAGCCCAAAGCTTATAATTATAGAGTGACACGAATCTTCGAGAAGAAAAGGAAAAAAATGGTTATTCAATTTATAGAATTGTTTATCCCTTTGACATAAATATACTATCCCTGACTAATACCACGGAACAAAAATTTCAATTAAATTTTTGAGCTGTTACGTGTCATTCTTAGGCAAACGCTGAGAATATACCAGTAGGATATAAACGAGAGAACTGGGCCACCCCTCTCCACCCTGGGCCAGAATTTGTAATCGTGGGATAGATTTAGACGTTTCAGACAATTCTGAGCATTTTTCATTTGAGACCCCGATCTCTGATTTGAGATTTTGCACATTTACACTTTTAAGCAACTCTGAGCAATTTAAAGTTTTTGACCCTTAACCCCCCCCCCCCCCCACTCTTGGGTGAGAACTTGTGATTATCAGATAGTTTTACGTTTCAGACAATTCTAATCATTTTTCATTTTCAAAAACCCAGGTTATGTAGGCCTGTCTATCATCCCACCCCAACGATTGGTGTTGCCAGCGTTAGAATATTGTAAGTAAAACAACACAGAGCTTGTTTGTCTGCCTGTCTGGACGCGCGGTCCGCATTGGCCCTCGGAAAAAGTGACCCAGATGTCCGGGCTCTTTCTAGGACAGAAAACCTGCAATAAGGTTAAGAGGCTTGAACCACGCTTGCTGCCACGGAAGAAAAATTTTAACAAATCCAGACGTATCCTTCCCGCCTAGTGACTAGTGTGAATCCAGAAGTATCCTTCCCTCATATTGACCCATGCGAATGTAAAAAAATCCGAAAGTATCCCTCACCACCTTCTGACGTTGGATTAACATTAAACAGATATGACAAAAAATCCAGAAGAATCTTTGCCCACCTAATGACGTTGGAGTAACGTTGGATAGATATGACACCCAAGATGGGTTTAATGTTAGGTTTTGTATGATTAAAAAATGATATGCATTACAATTCATTTATGGCATTTCGTTAAACACCAAACATACTGAGCTTTCTAGAAAAATGTGAATGTTTATTCTTACACCGAAGTCACGGGCAGAAACTTTCTAATGTCTACACAACCCCCCTCCCTCCTCATGTTCAATCATTTTACCTGTATTAGTACGATAATTTTTCAATTCAGACCATTCTGAACATTTCTGGTTTTTTTTACCTTTGCAAATTTCAACAGCGCATAACTTCACAACTGCTGGACCGATTTCAACCATTCTTTATTCAAAATGTTCAGTAAAACTTTAAGTTTTTATTCAAATTTTTATACGAGCATAATTTTACAACTACTGGATTGATTTTAACCATCTGTTTACCATAGTTATCAGCAGGACTTTATCTGTAATGGAGGTAAACTGAACATTGCGATTTCATATGCAAAGAATGTTGAAACTGCGTTTATACCTCAAAAAGCAAGACACACACTGAATGGTTTTATTGATACACTTTGAAGACAGCGCTTAAATTAATAACAATATTACAACATTTATTGATTCACCTCACTGACCTCTTCCATATTGCCCTTTTCGTTGCTGCTGTCATTATCATCATCCTTCTCATCTAGAAGCTCTTCAAAGAATGCATTGTTGTTTCTTATAAATACCTTCACTGCCTTTCAATACTCGTAATGTTTTTCACCAACAAAGTAGTTAAAGTCTTCTGAACTGTTTTCGTAATGTTTGCTTTGTTCAGACGTCGGGTATATTTGAATAGCCTAATAAACAGTTGTTTTAGTCGACACTTATAAACGGATCGAAGGTTATCACTTGCTCTTTCACGCGCATCATCAAGCCCTTGTTCTTCATACTCTAAAACTTTTCTTGAAATTTGTCATGTCATCATATACTTATTAAAATTAAACCATATCATGCCGAACAGAATCCTTTTCTGACTCACTGTCAGAACTGCTGTCATCGTCACCCTCACCACAATGCTTCATATGCATTGATAAAGCTTCGTAATTGTTATATATTGCACTACATTCTATACAAGCATGTGCATTACATTCAGCTATGGTAATTCTTTGATGTTCGGTAGAAGACTTATCTAAAGTTTAAGTGATAGGTATTTTTATAGGGTTTTCCGTCTCTACTTCCCATTCTCCATTCACTTCTGAAGTGCGTGTATAAGTGTCTTTTAAGACTTTCTGGCCAATGGTAAGATTTCAAACAAATGTTGCATTGATATATCTTTTCGGTTCCATGTTCACTTTTCAAACAATAAAAAGTCTTTGAATGTAAATATATATATATGGCGATGACCACGACGACGAGAATAACAACAACAATAACAACAACAACAACAACAACAACAACAACATTATCATCATCATCATCATCATCATCATATATCATGTTAGTGAAAGAAAAGTGGTTTTTATTTTTGTAATCATATTTATACATTTAATGTAGTGGCGTTTTTTTTAATTTAAGTTCAAGTTTAATTTAGTTCATTAAATAAAAAGTTGAAAAGCACCATATGTGTGCGTGTGTTTTTTTGTTTAACATAATAAATCACAAATATTTACAATTATTGAGAATAAAAGCAAAAATTCATTATTGACACAAATATTTTAAATTCATATTATCCTAATAATGTAACATATTGGCCCACCCACAAGAGCTTAAGTTGATACAAGTATTATAAATGTTATCACCCCGTTTGTAAATGTTATGAGAACTGGCATAACATTGATCTAATTCAATCATTTTCGCATCAACATGGCTTGATAATGTCAATTCATATAAACCTTTCATATTCTTTATCATATTCCACATATCAGGCGTAAAGTCAATTCTTTTTGTACCACGTGTCAATTGTACATGTCCATTTGGTTCAAAGCCGAGTTTCAAGTTCTTACCAAGCATTAAAAACTTCACTCCAATGTTCTCTACTAAGGATGTTGAAATCGTAGTGTCCGGTAAGCTCGCCATACTGTTGAAATTGTATACATCACTCACCATCACGTTCAATGACTTCCACACTAAGATCTTCTGACACTTTTAGATAAAATCCTGGTATTGGTAAGGATTTAAAATACTTCTTCACCACGACTTGATCTTCAGGAGATAGGATAATGAAAGTTCCACAGTAATAGATCGTCAGTTCGCCCAATAATCTAGAGATAGTTGCACGTTTGAGTTTATGACAATAAATGAGTTCTATTGAACAATCCTTTGAATGTCATTGCATTTATACGCATCTGTCTGCTGAAGCACTGACTTCATTTGCTTCTTCAACATTTGCCATTCTTTCAATGTTAAAAAAATTCCTTTCTTGGTAGGATATAACCTCCCGGAAGCATGATTCGTGAGCTGTAATACGTTCACGAATGTTAACCATCACTTGTTGATATTTCAGCAGTTTAATATATTTTTGTCCACTGATGGGTATCACAATGGGTAAATCATCTACACTCATCTTCTTCGTCATGGACTTTGTAGTAGTAGCTTTACGCTCAGTTCTCGCTTGACTTTAGGCTCTGTCTTAAGCTCTATTTTTTGCTTTTTACATGGTGGCATGGTAGGTGTAGATGAATCCTTAACTCTTTTCATCTTTCTAAACTGTGGCGGCCTTGCAGGTTGTTTTTTTAGCTGTTGCAATGACTTCAACTTAGGGTTTGCTATAGGCTTTGCCTCAGACTGAAGTCATAGGCTTCATCTCAGCCTTCACTGTAGGTATTGTCTTAGGCTTTTTTGTAGGTATTACTGTAGGCATTGCCGTAGATGGTAGATGTTCACTCACTGCAGACGTGTTCACACATCAACAGTTTGATACAGAATGATTATTATGCCTGAGGTGGACACCTTTTAACTCGTGCTCTATGAGCTGCCAGTGAGCTAAAGTGGTTTAACCATTATCCAACAAGTGCCCACCATCAAAAAGTGATAGAACAACCTGCTGAATCTCCTCTTAAAGAATTGATGTTTATGACTTAGAATGATTTTTCCCACAACATATTATTGCGCTTCCCTAAATCAACTATGTTTGTACTGAGCATGTGTCATTCGCTTCTGGCAGGCGTGTATAATTCCCTTAGCAATCTGTTTCTCTTCTCCACCATACAGATACAGCAAACTATACATCTTCTTCCGAAGTCCTACAAACTCCTCAATGGATACTCAAACAGTTTCATCTTTCATTTTCCCTAACACTTTCTTGCTCACAGTGGAATGCAGGAAATGTTCCTTTCGATAATCAAGTATATCAAAAAGATGACTATAAAGTTGCATATCTTTGTAAATGTCTTTGGTCGGGATGCCATAACACAATCTATCTGTGTCCCTGAACAGTAGTTTTGCCTCATGATACTTCTTCTTCATGTAATTGCAGTGATAATCAAACATGAGGGTTTTGCTGAAATCTAGAATAGTAAACGCAGTCTGAAAGGACTTCTTCAGCAACAGATCCGATCTGAGGCAATGTACTGCTGTCAAGTCTTCATTGAAAATGAAGACTGTGTGCAATATAGGCTTGGCCTCCAGCTTTTTGAAGCGTTTCTTTTTTCAACATTGGTTTTCGCTCCTTCACACTTTCCATTGTTTTGTCAAATATGGCATTATTGATCAATTTGGCAAAGTCTTTTTCAAACGGGTATTTTGCCACTTTTCTCTAATCTGTGTTAATGTCTATATATTTAGCTAGCCATTTACTCTGATGGAAAACAATGGCTCGATGCACCTTTGTCACTTGCAATCCAAGAGATATATAGTGCTGCAAATTTCGATAATGTACAACATACTTTTCCTTGTCACTGTGATTGAGAATCAACTTTTCTCTGGGTTTACATTTCAATCCCAAATGTGTTCTCATGTTCTAACTGTATTCAAACAATTCAGTAATTGGAACAGTTTTCTTCTTAGGAGCCACTAGATAATAGTTTGTTGACTTGGTCACATCATAGTTTCTGGCCAGTGGTAAGATTTCGAACAGATCTCGCACCGATGCATCTTTTTAGTTTCATGTTCACTTTTCAAATGATGAAAAGTCTTTGAATGTAAATATATATGATGACGGCGAAGATGACTTCGACGATGACAACGACGACAACAACAATAACAATAATGACGACAACCATGACAACAACAACGACAAGGAAAACGACAATGGCAACAACGATGGTAACAGCAACAACAATGGCAAGAACAATGACAGCAACAATGACAACAACGACGACAACCATGACAACCATAACAACAATGACAACAACCATAAGAACAATGAAAATAACGATGGCAACAACAAGAAAGGCAACAACAATGGCAACAACAATGACAACAACGGCGACAACCATGACAACCATAATAACTATAACAACAATGACAACAACAATGCCAACAACAATGAGAACAACGACAACCATGACAACTATCATTCATAACAACAATGACAGTGACGATAGCAACAACAATGGAAACAATGACAACAACATTTCTAGACATTTCGATACGGCCCAGAAGTCTCATGACATTTCTAGACCGTCTAGACAGGTTGAAGGTCAGACCGCGTAGACAGCTTCAAGCTCAGACTACGGGGGAGGGGGGTTCAACTAAACATATAACTCCAGTCAGATGATTGACAGGCCTACATAATCACACCAAATTCCCCAGCATCACTGCACGTACAGCTCATAGAGCTCCACAATTCTCGTCCAGGGGGTGGGAGGTGAAGGATCTGAAAATGAAAACTGTTTAGAATTGTCTGAAACGTCTAAAACTATTACATGATTACAAATTCTGGCCCAGGGAGGGGGAGGGGTGGTCCAGTTCTCTCGTTTAAATCCTACTTACACCTTAACCAAAGTACATCTATAAATAGTAACTTGCCCTACACTGCAAACTTCTTCTTAACAAATCATATTTCAGTTTGTTCTGAATACTTCGATAGCAAAGAGGATCAAAATAGCAGATTTTTCTTAAAAAGAAATATATTCCTCGACTCTGAACCATAATTCGACAATGTTTTCTTCAGATTTATATTGATTGGACTGAGCAATTTTTGCATAAAGTTTTTCCACGAAAACAAGATTTACATTGTCAACAGCGCCTTGTAGTCTTCTCTTTATTAAACTGTAACGCATCTGTATGTTATCTGACAGTCTACAATGATAAGTTCAATGCATAAATATTCATGTCCCAAACTTTACTCATATTGTTTCCGTTAAAAATAGTTCTAGTAACCTAATTTTGAACAATAAGTGTAGGTTCTAGATTAATTTTTAATATTAGTCATAGCATCTAATATAAGGGAGAATCAATGTACAGCCTGGTGCGATTATTTTTTAATTTATTAATACAACACCTCTGTACATTTTTGAAAAATTTGAGACATTGTCCTCCTTTATCAATTCAATGTATGATGTCGATGTTAGCTTTTCATCAATTGAGAAAGTTTGGATTGGTAATAATAATAATACTTATAGCAAATAGATTTAAATTGTATAGTTGTAAATAGTACTCAAAGGCACGGTACAACAACGTAACATAACTGATTATATAGAAAATAGCTAAAAGACATTGAATAGGTTGCTAACACGGAAACGTAATACTGAATAAGAAAGTTTTATGTTTCTTCTTAGGAGACAAGTAGTTCGTCTCTAAACTTAGGACAGTTGATAAGTTGTTCCACAGTCGCGGTGCCAAAAAGATAATGTCCTATCACCATCAGTTTTTGTCCGAGATTTGGCATATTTAACAAATTCTTATGTGTTGAACGCAGAGTTCTAGAAGGTTTATAAAATGAGAATAGTTCGCCTGGATAATCTGAAGCGGTGACCTGGATAATCCGAAATGTTAATAACAGTAATAGAATTTTAAACTCAATTCGGCGTTTAATTGGTAACCAATGTAGCAATTATAAATGGGCGTGACGTGTTTTCCGATGCAAGTCAATAAGCAAGCGGCGATATTTTGTATCCGTTGTAGCTGACTGATGCGGCATTTAGGAAGACTATATAGTATTTCATTGCCGTAGTCCAACCTCGAGGATATCCGTGCATGAACTATCTTCTCACAAGAGTTCCGTGAGAGATTAGCCATATGGAGCGAATGTTCCTGAGGTGATATAGGCACGTCTTACAGCGCTGCGATATTTCCTTTTCAGTGTCAAATATGAGTCAAATATTATTCCATTTTTTTTGTTTTTGCACTATCCGTTGGGCTAATATGGGTTTCACCAATCACAATGCCATCCAAACTAATACAAGTACCGTATGATAGTGGAGTTATAACAAGTGCTTCGATCTTCGAGTCATTTAACTTTAACTTTTTGACCGTCTAATTTCTACGATACATGCTTTTAGCTTCCTCACTGAATAAATAAATCTGTAGGATCATTTTATCGAAATTGTACATAATTTTGAGTGTCATCGGCATAAATATGAAAGCTAACTGCATGGTATCGTGTTATATCTGTGACCGGCAAGGTGTAAATTTGGTAATCATCGGGACCCACAAGAGAACATTATTTGAGCGCACGGAAAAAAAGACAGATGTAGTGCATCATCTATCATTACCGCTTGTGACCTTCCAGTGTGAAATTCGGAGAACCATTTAAGAGCGGTGTCTTTGATACTTAGACTCTCATGAAGCCTTTGCAACAAGAATGCATGAACAATTGTATCAAATACCGCACTTAGGTCCAATGTAACTAAAACAACACTACGCTTATCGTCAAGTGCGCAAGATAACGTCAAATATACGCACCATACCTGTCTCCGTTCCATGACCAACACGATATGCAAATTCAAATTTTTCGTGTAATTGATTTTGTGACATGTATGTATCTAAACGTTTAATAACTGCTTTTTCAATTATTTTGAAATCCACGGAATACTGGATGCTGGACGGCAATTTTTGAGTTCTTCTGGATTGACAGTTGCTTTCTTAATGAGCGGTTTGACCAGTTCTTGCTTTAATGTAACTAAAAAATGTCCATCCTTCAGTGATAAGTTCAGGATATCAGTTACAGTAGGTAGCAGGTGAAGTAGGCATCACTTCATAAGACTCGTTGGTATGAGGTCTAGAGTACAGGAAGCGTTTCTTGTCTTGGCAATAATTTTTGAAATTTCATCCTCAGTGTAGGTTGTGAAAGAGGACAGTTGTGTATCACACGCTGGTTCTGCATTTGAAATGTATGCGCTACAATTTTTCTTCCAGTTTTTCTCGAACTTTATTTCTGAATTGTGTCACAAATTTAAGTCTAGCCTACCGATAACGATTGGTCCTTTCAGATTTCTTTTTTTCTCTCTTGGTCATGGCAATATCGTTCGAAAAGGGAACATTAGGTCGGATGGTACTTACTGGTGTTTTTTCTGGTGCATGTTTGTCCAAAATATTACACAGAGAGGAACTTCCTAAGAGGGTGGCCGCTGTGTCGCCAGTTCGTGACAAAATATTTTATAAAATATTTTTATTTTTTGACCTCATGACAAAATATATCGATATCAATATCTTTAATTTTTCTGTACGTGACACATTTTTTCAAATGATGTTTTTGGTGGTATGAATAACCATTGGGAGTTGCAGATCTTAGAGAAAGATCGTCAGACAGATCTTTTGGTATCCATGTTTTGGTTAAAAAGCACAGTGATGATGAGTTTTTACAGATATGCTCCAACAGAGAGAATGTTCATTTTTTTTATCCTTTAGTGGTTCTGTAGCCTCACTTCCAGTAATGCAGTAGATATCTGATTTGTTACTCAAGGATTTGCAATTTATTGCGATTGAAAAGTATCCCTTTTGCGGTACGTGCGGTTCCATTTCTTTCAGACAAGAACGGAGCTAACTGTCAATGAATTTTTTTCAATTTCTAAAATTATGTTCAAGGTATACGGATACTCATTTCTTCGTACCAGCCCTTGAACCTCTTGAATTCACTCTGCCTTTCTGCCACTTTTTTAAAATTTACTTTTCCTAAAAATGTCTATTTTACGTTTCTCAAAGTTTAAAACGATAAATAAATATCACTTGCGTATGGTAATCATGTCCTTGGTTTTTTTATCTTATGAAATCTTTTTTCTTGAACACAACTCTGCTGATAACACGGCAGCAAAAATTGGTAATCTCAGCTCAGCTATGCCATATCTATGCATATATACTTCTTAGTATTTAGACATACTGTATATAACATAATACTGGAATTGTACTATTCATTCACATGGCGGGCGGACGCATCCCGTCGAGGATGGTTCGTCTTTATCCAAGATCATGTAAGGAGCATTGGCCAAAGATTGATAACAGGCTGCAAGTCAATATTTTGGACGTGAATCAGTTTTATTTGCTTTCCAATTCTTGGCATCATTTATCAATTGTCACACTGAAAGATCTTAAGAAACTGATCTTGCAATTTTATCTGGACAAATAATTTGTAATTTTCCTATGTTATATCAATGGTTATCTGAATGTTATGGCAGGCTTAGCTGAGAGGGAAGTATGTTGTTCAAACTGAGTAGATTTTAGAGGAAATTCTTTTGCAATTGAAAATCAATCAATTTTTGGGGAGATATACTGTTGGACTGTCTCAATCTTTCTCAATAACTACCTTTATTACCCTATTTACTTTATGTCCAGATAAAGCAGCAATAATGGTCGATGATTTGATTGTAAACGGCTAAAGAGAGTGTTATTTGCATTTCCTTTGACCATGATGAACACGACACGGATACTTCAAAAAAGTACATCGTGCATGTTACTCTTGACACATTTATTCCTGATCAGTGATGATCTCTGCATTGATGTCATTTCAAAGAATAAAAATATCACAATACCCCTAGAGTATTTGTCAACAGGCCCAATTGGTCATGTCTGCATCCAAGTCAACGATTATTTCACCTCCATCTTTGGTATAGCTTTGTGTGTTTAAAGGGAATAGATCCCACCGTAGCAGCCTACGGTTTATTCATTCATATGTTTGAAGATAGAAAAAAGTATATGAACACGATCAAAAGTCGCTCGGCCCTGAGAGTTATTCCTTTTCCTATTCTCGCTACGATCCCAATTTTAACGGCAATTTATCCGATCTAGTTCGGTCCTTTGGGGTTGGGAATTGCATTTCCGGCACTCCACTTTCTTACTTGACAGTATTCACTGGTAAGTTGAACAGGATCATTGTTTGTTTCTCGATCCATTAACATCGGGAAAGCGTCATTTGGTTACTATGCATTTAAACACACTCATCGAATTTTATCATAACGCTGCCTGAAACGCATTAATACAACCTCTTTTTGCGCTATGTCGTTTGCAGGCAATGGACAGGCTCCTCGCAATCGTGACCACCAATATGATTTATGCATAACCGCAAGTGGGATTTATGAAAAGCTTCTGAATTTAATTACATTTTAAAGCAGTTTAAAGCTATGTTACTGCTTATAATTATGTGGCAAAGCATCTTTGCAAATAATGCATAGTAAATATGGTATTAAAGTTCATAAATTTAGACCCGTTGCGTAATCTCCATGGGTAACTTCGAGGATTTCAGTACGAGAGGCCGTAAGTACCACACTTGTCCGACTAACTTGATCGAGTCCGTTAGGGCTAAAGTGACCATATTTGGCAGGAAAATGGTGTTGTGTCTCATTGATCGGCCTTTAATTTGTTTGCAAAAACGGACATTGATATTTTGCCATTTAGGTACCCGCCATCCTGGCTCACAAAGTGTTTTGGCGTTTTGGCGTGTGAACTTGTAGTATGAGATAGAAAGTTTCTAAGCGTGCTCGTTACAGGCCTTTTTCAGTTTTCTTTGCTATGAGACTTTGTACATACATATACATTCATTTATTAACATTTGTGTTGCTGTGTCTTTTTTATTCTTACATGTGATTGTTCCGTTAGTTTGATATAAAAATTGTTTCTTAAAAAATATATTTTTGGGAAGAATGCAGCATCAATAAGGAGTCGCTAGATTTCACATGACCCGATACCTTACAAACAGGTATAATGTTAAAATCCCAGATTATTACACTTTTACACATTTTAATAAGAAAGTAGATATTAATGATTTTTTTAACACAAAGTGATTGTTATTGATTTAAGTAGCAAGAAACCAATGAATAACGTGCCATAATTGAACTAAATATCGCAACTGCAAATAACAAAGAGAAAAAACAAAGATACCAGTTTGTTTACATGCGATTCAAGACATAGGGGGGAAATGACGTATTGATCGATTATCTCTTACGATACTTATTCACACACGTTCAATGCCAAAGCATGTCTCTCGCCTATAAGCCCACGCAAATAAAGTAATGTGCACTGCGTGACGAGCTAGAGCTGGATTGTCTGTTCACTTCTGGCAGACATTTCGGTTTTTCTTCAGTTCTTATGTTAAATATAATAGATCGTAGAAGCTGCGGTTGATTCACAACGCATTATAAACAAAAGTACCTGTGACAAAAGAACAAAACAGCAATTTTTCAATTTGTTGTATTTATGATGTTTTTATTATTGATGCCAAAGTTATTCCTTTCTAAAATCAAATGTGATTTCTTCTTCGCCCACAAGATATGTTAACAATAACAATGAGTATTTGGAAATTCAAATTTTCAATACTTTGAAATACTTTAAAACGCAGTAAAGCAGTAAAGCAGGTAAATTTAAGGCGAATTTGGCATTCACCTTATATTTGCCCAAAGTAAACCTCATATTTTGAAACTGTACTAGCCAGGCTACTCAATCAATCAACATTTGACGCGTACACTAAATGTAGTTTTGTTAGAGAAAGCAATTTGAAAAAAATAGCATTAATATTAGTAAATTTGTTCATCTATTCGGGTTGGTAATTTTGTAATTGAGAGGCTTAGGTATAGTTCCATCCACATAAGGGGTAATTAAAGTTTAATGCAGGCAAATATTGACTTACTGTAATTCCATATGACGTTCTACACTGTGGTAAGATATAGAAAAAATGAATTCTCCCTAGTTCCCTAAGAAATATGAATTGTGACAAAATCATCTGGTCAATGTCAAGTGAAATCGGTGAAAGCTTCATAAGAACTTCCTATCTCTTCATATATAGCAACATCGTATTATAAGTCCCATAGTGACAAGCTGTATATTTTATCTTCCCATTTTCGAGTTTTATTCTATTTCCTGTAAATAAATAATGCAATCTTTATTGAGTTTTTAATTGTTTAAATTTCGAACATATCGTCTTGTAGACTACGTAGCCATCACTATAGGGTTTCCCAGTGTTTCACATTGGTTATCGCGATCCATAATAATTAAAATTTGGTGGAACAAATAGCACAATATGGGTACCCTTAACAGCAAAACAGAGCAGTCGACTTAAAAGCCGACCAGTCAGCGTCGGTGTAGTTCCTGTCATTCCAAACAGGAGATTTTTCTCCGGTTAAATTTCATAAAAATGACGAATCATAATCAAGGTAATTGCATACTTTTTGGATATAATTTATCTTGGATATTATATTTACGTGTACTACAAGTGCTTTCTTGTTCGGTGTACGTTTTCACCGGTTTTGCTGACTTTGCTGATTCCTACACGTGGTAGTTCTGGATTTTGTCAGACCAGCCTTCATTCGGTAAATGTTATGTGCAATAGACAGTGAAATGGCTTCTGGGCGATTTTCTCAATTGCCATTTCGAGAGTTTCCCTCATTGTCAGCAAATATTTTGAATTTAGTTGGATCTGCAAACTGGAAAGTTCTTCTTTCCGTCGCCCTTCTTCACTTACGCTCTTGGAGCGATACAGGTCCGTGGGACACGCAGTTTTCACAGCTGAGGGGGCTTGTCTTCGATAGGCCTGAGGCTGCAGCTACTGTCCTTACGGGTAGCATACACTATCTCTTTCTGTTAATAGACAGGCCAACAGTTAGTGTTGTGACCATTTATCATGGTATTGAGTAGTGTAGCCGTTGCTGTTCAAATATGAATCGGTGAGGAATCGATCATGTGGCTGTCAGAGCGGCGTCGTACCTGTGGCGGGTACGACAACTCGACACTTTTGCGGGTCGTCGCTACACCAACATGATGTAAGCATCGATCACGTTGGCAGGGTATTGTCCTCTTGCAGTCTGCTAGGCCTTGTTCGTTACTATCCGCTGAAGTGACGGGTACAGCAAGGGACGGTTTACACGTAATACCGGTCGTGCAGGCAACAGTTCTCATCACGATCTGTAGCAGTGACGACCAGGTCAACTGGTAAGACACTGTTGTCAGGAGTAGTGTTTACTGCGACTTGTTGTTGTCACGAGTAGTGTTGTCAGCGGGTCGCTGTTGTCACGAGTCGTGTTTGCGACGGCTCGCTCTTGCAGTGACTCGTGTTTGTGACGGGTATGACATGTGTCGAGTTTCTGCGAAAAGAGAAACATGATTACATTTTTGATCAACTTTGGCAGGGTAATTCTTTGATCAACTTTGGTACAGATTATGGTTTGCTTTAAGGTTCATTGTGTTATGCTTCTACTACTATTCCATTTCTAGAGCGGTCAATCATGTCACTAGGCGGTACTCTCACGGGTCGTGTTTGTGGCGAGTCGCTGTTGTGGCGACTGGCCCGTGATTGTGTCGGGTCGTCGCTTGGACGGTCATGACTGTCACGACCCATGACTGGTTTGCCGCTGTGTGCGACGATTCGATCACGTGGAATGTGGTGCACCTTATGCTTTATTTCTAAAGCAGTTTTATTGATGGTGTATAAACTTTTTTCGTCTTTTATCATTAATCTAACATGTTTTATTGATTATCGTCAGTGATACCACCATACTTATACTGTGTGTTTGGATGTAGATTCTCTGACGATTCTTGATTCCTGTGTGCAGGGAACCCATATTTAAGGTGTTTGCGAGCTGTGGGATACAGCCATGTACGCAAGATAGCCGTTGCGACCAGTGTATGCATCCCGATAAATCGATTTTCATTGCTCTTGCAACAGTAGGAGACTGCCAGAGTTCGGGTAAAGAAGCGCAAGCGGTCAGCATATGTATAGAGGGTCTGCCTCTATACATATGCTGTCTCCTGCGGTATTGTTGACTGTGGAAAGATCGGATGCGGAGGGAGATGGATCGGAACAACCCAATAAAACTTAAAGTCAGGTCTCTAGCTGATATTTCTGTGTCTACGCCGGGCATTTACCTCATCGATCCGGGACAGGTCGATGTGAAAAAATTATGGAAACTTGTGTTGTGTCTGATACGCCTGCTGTGCAAGCTCCCATACAGTCTGTACTACAGTCACCACTGATTAATGATCTTACGTTAGAGACAAACACACTGGCACAGGATATTTCGCTACGACATTTGCCCAGGACGACTGATCTGGGTTTTAACATTTCTGGAGCAGTGAAAAATGCTTTGTCGAGGACAGTTCCACAAAGGCAAGAACTTTCAACTCAAAGAAATTTGCCTTGAGTCTCAACTTACATCTAGACACTCTAAGGCAGGCTGCTGATGAAGAGCTCAGGATGTTGCGTAATTTGGTGTTCAAGTCATGGTCAGTGGCTTCGGCAATTTTGCGACTTAATTCAGTCCCGTCCGCTAATGTGACGACGGAATCCTCCTCGACGAAAGTTACACAGCCTCCATCTATTCCCTGCATGGCCCCCATACAGTCATTGACTGGCGATACACGTCGCGTACGGAAACAGTATATTTACGCATCCTCTTCATCGTCGTCAGCGAACAATCATCGTCTAGTGAGGAGGAGCTGGTGATGGTCAGTGATAAAGAACAGCTTCTTGTCACATCTGTCGTGACTAATTTATCATCGCAACCACATGTTCGCGCCCTGCTGACTCTGGACCATTCTCGCCTCGCCATAGGTCATGACGCCGGAGGACTACAAACCCCCGTGGCCAGTACGCACCCCAGTCCTCCAGGGATCAAAGTTTTACCAGATAAATGAGAGGAGGCTTCGACAGTGCATTTTTCGGCAGCACACTTTCCCTTAAAAGATGTTATTAAGTTCATTGCCGATAACTCGTCTGTCTCAAAACCACAGGTTAGTCGGCCGTCCTTTTTCTTGACGGCCCAGTCACAAACGCAATAGCGTGAAGACCAATGCCCAATGATCAAGGCAATGACGGAGTTATGCCAATCCAGCCACTGGTGTATCCTTACGACATGGGACCGTAGCTCCCAGGCGACAGCCCCGGAATCGAGTGTGCCTTTAGCTGAACGGGACTGCAGATAGTGGGAAGAAGTGGCCAGGAAAAGCTTACGAACACTTTCTTTTCAAGATGACGCATTTCAAGCGTTGAGGAGAATTTTTCCCTTAAAAATCAAATAAAAAAATTATGTCTCTAATTGCACGGGTCGTGTCTTCGGTACGACTTTCGTTCTTAGCGGAGTCATCGGTACTACTTTCGCTCTTAGCTCTCACAGATCTAGACTGGTGATTGCGTCAACTCATTCTGTCACACGTTGTTAACTTTTTCTCTTCCAGGTCCGTCGAAGCAGACACAGACCGATGCTTGCAGCGCTTGGGGTTTCCTTTTCCAGGGACGCATTGCAGGGGCCAATGGTCAGTTCACGAATGGTGTATGCATATCATTGTAATGGAAAGGTGGTCTTCATTGCTTGTCAAACTCTAGCCAAATTTCTCACGGGTCACGTGGTTTAGTTTTTATAGACAATTAGACAGTGGAGTCTAATTTGTCTAAGCAGGGCGGCACTTGCTCACCAACGCTGTCTCGTCTCACCAAACGGATTCTGTTGCATGCTCGCATTCTGGTTTTCTCATTCAACCGTCACACATTACAAGAAGCCTGAATGTTCTTGCCGATTTAGCTTCTCGTGGGGCGAGTTTGTTCACACCCAGTAGGCTTTAGCGGACTATAAGTTTCAATAGATTGCAACACAATCTCCGTGGAGTCCTCACCAGTTCGATGTCTTTGCCAATCGTCTAAGTCATCGTCTTCCGGTGTACATTTCTCCGTGTCCGGACTTAGCAGCATTAGGGATCGTCGTGTTTCTATGTCAGTGGTCAATACAGGAACTGTTGGCCTTTCCACCCTCGTCCTTGATGTTCAAAGTTTTTGTGAAGATTTGGCAGAACTACCTTGGTTTCCTTTGTTGATACGGTTACCGTGCGTCATGAGTCTTCCAATTCTCCTTAATTATGGCAGTCTGCGTCAACCTCATTGGAAGCATTATCATTCAAATCCTCAGTTGATTCGACAGAAATTTTGCTGCGTAAGTTTTCCTTCTTAAGATCCAAGAGTTTTTCTCAAAGAGTCATGCAGAGATTAGAAAAGATCAAAAGAGATAGGGGTGTCGATCCTGTGGCAGCGACGACGGTCGCAGTGGCCGATTTTTTCCTTGACTTTTTCGAAGCAAGACAATTAGGTGGATTAGTACATTTCGTTCCGCTCTCATGTTTACTTTGAAGCGTGCATCGGGTGATGATTTATCTTCATGTGATGTATTGTCGAATTTACTCAGGTCGTTTCAGCTAGAACGTCCTATTCCTGACACGACAGTTGTGCCTTGGGATTTGTCATTGGTTTTGAAATATTTCGCATCTCCACTTTTCCATCACTATACCATTTCAGACAAGTTACTCACCTTGAAGTGTGCTGTTCTCTTAGCGTTGGCGTCAGGCAAGCAACGTAGTGAAATACACGCATTGCAGAACTCTATTAGTCCAGTCAATGATTAACGTTAGTTGGTGGTCCTAAAACCATTGTGGTCTTTTGTGGGCAAGATGCACATTGCGACCAAAGGCTTAGGTACATTTCAGATTGTGATACCAGCCTTGTCGGGTTTAAGGTCACCTGTGTCACCTGTGTCCACACAGCGTCGTTATTCCCCGTCTCCCAAAACGCGCGTAAAGTAAGCGATCAGATACTTATCGCAGCACGTTATAGCGTCTTCTTTTTATATCTTTCATGCGTAGTATCGCAGTAGATCTTTCCAAAGCGTCCATATTTAATTGTATCAAGAAAACCATATTGTTAACATATGATGATGTAATTAAGGAAACTGAAGATGTAATTCAGAAGCGATTGTCAATTAAAGGTCATCAAGTTAGACATGTAGTGCACTCTCTACGTATTACGTAATGCTAGTGGTGTGTCGCCTAATACGTTTATTGAGCACTATATGCAAGAATATACAACTGATGCGTTAAATAATTTGCATAGTCTTGGCCCATTTGTTGCTGTTGAATCGGTGATTCATAAAAGCCCTTCTTCTTGCAGTACGCCCCAGCAGTTGGGAAAGAGCCGTACAAAACGAAGAAGGCAGCAAAATAGAATCTAGGTTTGAGGCACTACTTGCAGAGGCACCATTAACTCGATCTGACGGATGTTGTGGCGACCTGCCACACTGGACTCTTAAACCAGGGTCGGGTTTTAGACAGAGCGGTTTTGCACATTATATAACATGCTGGTTGACGGGTCGGCTATTAGAGGGACTTTATGTTCATCGATTTTTTCGTCTGTGTATCTCTCCTGTGAACAAGAGGGGAGAACATTAGCTCGTATCAGTCTGTACTTATGCATGTTCGAGCTTGTTATTATTAGTGGGCACTTCGCGGTGAAACCCCACTGAATATTGTTTTTTGTTATGGAATGGGCATTACGCGGTGAATCCCCTCTGAAATTAAAAGATAAATTGAATTTAGTTCTTTCATTTCTGTCTTTCCGACACGATGCCTTATAGAGGGCGAGTCAGTCAGTTCGTTTGCATGGGATATTCAATTCCCTCCACCAGTTCTAGTCTTTAATAGTGATGGTTTCGTAGTCTGCAAGACAATATTTTCGAAATTAAAAATGAAATATTTAATTTCTTAATATTAATTTTTATGAGTAAAATATTTTGTAGACGTAGAAGTCACCACTCGAATTGTACCCACCCACCTGCCCATCAGTTGTGATCGCGTGGTACGATGAGTTGGGTATGGTTCGATCACATGAAAGGAACTGCACCGACACTGATTGATCGGCTGATTGATAAGCATTGTAAACATAGCAACAGGGCACCTCTTAAGGACACTTGTTGTTTTGCTATTTGTTCCACAACATTTTTATTATTATGGATCACGATAACCAGTGTGAAACACATTAGAAAACCCAATAGTGGTTGCTTCTAGGTCTACAATATACTTTACTCATAAAAATGAGTATTAAGAAATTAAATATTTCACATGAATATTGTTTATAGTCGCTGGTTTATGAATACAATAAACGGACATTATGCATTAAGTAAAGCATAATGTGTGTTTAAATCTCATAAAATAGGTAAATTGAAATTGGCTAGCACTAAACCTCGGCATTAGCGTAAACTTTTATTTTTTTGGCGTTCCAGGGTAACATACATTTGCAAATCTTACACAAAACTTTTACCCGTTAATGTGCGATAACAAAGCATAAGAATGATCGCACAAATATATCAATGATATGTTTTTGACAGCAATCAGTGTTTCTTGTTGGTGCGCCGCGTGACTAAGATAAAACAAAATAAGTAGGCTGCTCGGTAGGAAGGCGTGAATGGATAAAGAGAAAGAACATGTGTATGGGCGTTTACATACTCAAATTTTAGTTTTGAAGGCAGAATTATCAGGAATACCTAATTGTTTAGCTTGTTAAATTGTTTCAACTTCGGTGTCCTGTCATATTCTCCTGAGTCCATTTTCTGGTCAGTTTCATCCTCTTTTAAACTATTATCAAAATGCTGGCATATTTCCACATACAGAACGCACTAAAACTTCTTTAATTGTCAAACATATTGAACTTTTTATAATGAATCGCATTTTGAGTGTCGTTTTTTAATTAAGTATTTGTTTGGGAGGGAACTTTTG
The DNA here is from genome assembly GCA_949752745.1 of Protula sp. h YS-2021. Taxonomy (NCBI): domain Eukaryota; kingdom Metazoa; phylum Annelida; class Polychaeta; order Sabellida; family Serpulidae; genus Protula; species Protula sp. h YS-2021. Next base: position 72,751,409 of record OX457026.1, read on the forward strand.
AAGTCAGTGCCGCTTCAGTTAAACACCTTTCCCATCACCTTGTAGATCACTGCACCCCTAGCTGTTGGCTTAGGACACTGGAATATAAATTGTTTTGGTCCGTTAAAAAGTTAACAATGTCTTTCGTAAAGTTAACAGTGTGGAAATATTTATATGTTTCCTGGTGTATCACTTCGCTTAGAAAAATCGAAGTGCCGTTCTAGTTTTTATTGTCATTTTTATTCCATTACAAGTACATGCAGATATTTCTTGAAAGACAATTTTCTAAGTTTGTGCTTAGAGATTTCCTCAAAGGTAGAGAAACAATGTTACGTTTTTATGTAAACGTGACGTTTGTCTCGTTCTGTTTCCAGCTTCATATAATGATACTCATTTGGCATTAAGACGATACTTAGATTAATTTCCCCCTACACGGCATGCAGCCCACAGGTTACGTTTGCAAAAACGCCGATTCTACATATTATTGGCTTGGTGGTCTAAAAGTGAAACGTCTTGGCCGAATTTCTAAAAACGAATTTCTTTGGACATGTCTGCAGACTACCTGAAACGCACCAGCAAGTAGAGCTCTTAAAGAAGCAATTGAAACAGTAAAAAGACCTCCAGGAAGACAAAAAACAACATACCTGTCAACAATAAAACGCGATCTACAAAATAAAGGAATCTACTCAATCTCACAAGCCAAAATATTAGCACAAAACCATGCTAGGTGGAGAGACTCTGTATAGAAACGTATAGAGCTTTGCTCTGAAAGCGTATCCCGACGACGACGACGACGACGACGACGTCTCGGCCGATAAATCGAAACCAGGCAGCGGTGCCTGGGAGAATCCTTCGTTTTCATTCGGCCAGCAAGCAGGTCAACAGATTGGCAAGCGACGTGCTGCTACTTAGTCAATTTTGAAAACCCGAGCTATGCATTTCGTTTTGCGCATGCGTGTGTCAATTAGCAGACCAAAAACACAGATTTGACAGTTTCTGTGATTTATAAGCACATTTCAGGACCATGGATGTCCAGTCTTTCTTAGATATCGCCACAGTGGTGACAAAATTAAAGATGTACCCATATTTCGACATAGCTAATTATGTTTTGATGTCTTTGATGGTGAGAGAGGACAATCATCCTCCGGCCACAGGTACGCTCAAATATATTAGCCAATTTGCACTTTCGGACTTCTCGATGGAGGTTTAGTTTCGATTGTAATTTTTTGGGATAGTGTAAGATAATCACAGGAAAAGCCACAGCGGTTCAAACTGCAAAATGTTCAACAAATTTCTAAGCATGAATCCGCTTGGGCCATTTTTTATGTTCGGGAATTATTGATGGTGCTATATTTCGACTGCATGCTCGTTGAATTTATACATAAAGAAATGATACGGAAAGACATGAGATTTAAATTTCTTCGCAGACATACGCTTGTGATACGCCTGCAAATGTGACAGTCTTTATACGAGGTTTAACATGTTTTTCTGCTTATGTCTGAATGCTTTTACTAAAGTGGAGTTTTGGCCTTGTTTCTGTCATTTCTTCATACGTTTAAACCAACATGTTGCAGCGTAAGACCTATTCCGTATATTCTAAAGCGCGAATTCACTTGTTAACATGGTAGTTTGTCTCAAGCTGCCAGACTGTAACTACCGAAGGAAATGGTTGATTGTCCGTTGATGGGGGTTGGAGCAATCTGAGGTAGTTCGTACGGACATGCTTATGACAGTACGACAGATAATCGGTGGGCACCCGTGCGATGCTCAATGCCTCTAGTATCCCCAAGCCAGCCCTTCTATTGCGTATGGGTGTTTCTTGGGTCAGTCGGACGGTTCTATCAATTTTTACGGGTGTAGCGTAATTAAGAAAGGCGTATGACGTCATTGCGTAAAAATCTATATGTATACATTTCTCAGCCGCTGAACATCGGAGACAGTTGAAATTTGGTGGAATTGTTCGTTGTTAGGTCCGAAAGATTTTGCCAGGTATGACCGGAGTAGAACGAACGAAGACGTAACGTCATTGGTTAAAAATATCTCTTTATTAGAGATATGAGTATTTACTAATGTCTTTTGTATTCACGTGATGTTCGCGGCACCTAGCGTCGCACGGAAGCTATCAAATACGAGTCTTGAAGCTAAAATGAATATAAAACAGTTTTCGCCATAACGCCGTCCCATTGCCAAAAAAACGCAAGGTTCTTCAAAAGGACGCAAAATCTGAGAGCCTCTGCGTCCGCGGGACGCAAAAAATATCAGTGCTTTTTCTTTTAATTGTTGGGTTTATATTTTGTAATCACGGTTTCACTTACGATGAATTCCCGGGAAAGTGAACTCCAAAAACGAAAGTGAAACTTTGCAGTTTTCTGTTAAAAGTTCATTTCCCGGATAGCATGCTGTGTATCAAGTAAATGTAAAGGAATTTGCTATTTAAATTTAAAGAAAGAAATGAAATGAAGAAATAAAAATGGCCTTGTAATAATGGCGTTGTTTTTCAGCTTAAATGAGAAAACCCGTTAAGGTGAACAAGGATGGATTTCCGGGAAAGTGGGCTTTAAAAACGAAAGTGAAAATGCAATGCAGTTTTCGATTAATAATTCATTTCCCGGAAATCATGCCGTGTGTCAAACAAATGTAAAGGAATATGTCATTTAAGTATGGCCCCGTTGTTCAGCTGAAACGAGAAAACCCGTTAATGGGGCACGTACACTTAAGCACATAGAGTGGCGTGAGCGATATCTCAAGCCGCAGGTAACGTTGCTCTGTAAAGACTTAACAAGACGCTGTGAGCTTTAATTACAACTATTTAAGCAACTCCACCATTCGATAAAGTAATCTACGATCTACGTGTGAATGGTCGGACGACAGTGGTTTCATATCTTTGAAACAACCTATACCAGAACGATGACTCTCTCTTGACCAGGTAATTTATAATTACTGGCACCGCACTTATTGTAGCTCTTAGCCAGGATGTGCGAAATGACAATGCTACCGCTGAAGGTCTATTTCTTCTGATGCAGAATACACGTTAATCGCCATTACTTGCATATTATTGGACATACTGCCCCTATTTTCCTGCCTGTCTAAGGCATTTCCGAGACGACCAGATTACCCAACAGCCGCAATAGCTCTGAACACTGTTAAGGCATCACTGCGCACAGTGAGACAAGATAATACAGACTAAAGTATACCTACACTGCACCTGCTTGACAAATCTCTTTACGAAAACGAATGAGAACACATAGATACGACCGAAAAAGACGTGAATGAAACAGGAACCTTTGCAAATATTAAGAATTCGTTTATAGACAGAATCATAGAGAATCTAGAACAGTGTTTTCCGGAAGAAACTAAGCGTGTTGTTCAGAGATTGATGCAGTCTTCAACCCACAGAATGTACCCACCAGCGAAAATGGTATTCTGAGACCCGCTAAAGCCGAGCTTCAGTCTCGGATAGAACTTAACGTGGCACAGAATGGTGAACAAAATAGGGGTATATGTAATCCTCTAAAAAAAAGAAATTTCGATGTTGAGAAATTTTTTACATTTGTTCAAACATTTTATGCGCGCCAGCAGAATTTTTAGAATTTTTCCTTGTGTCGCATCGTGAATATTATCCCGACTGTGGGGTGCGCGCAGGACTAGTTCTTAGCATCCCTTTAAACAGCGCTTCATCTGAGCGTGGTTTTTCAGCATAAAACAAAAATCAAACTTAAATCTAGATTATGACGCGGTGAAGTTCAGTTAGACCGACTTATGAAAATCACAATAAATGGGCCACACTTCGCCACATTTAACTATACGAACGCAAAATCCAGCTTCAGAGGTGTGCGAGAAAAGAGGGGATGAACTATAGAGTCATTTTCATGAAATTGGCGTGATGACTGAAATTTAGTTTAGTTTTAAATCGTAAACACGAGGCCATTAGGCGTTTCGAATACAAACTAACCTGGTAAGAAACAAAAGACATAACATTGGAATCTTCTGACTTGTCCGGCTTTTTTTTTTTTTTTGCCAAATGGACCACTTTTTTTCGACCCCGTTCCCACGTATGGTAAAATTTTCCGGGTTTTTTTTACGAACCCGTTCCCATGTGTGAAAAGAAATAGAGATTTCGCCTGAATGTCAAATTTCTCTTGCACCAAATATGCTGTTTGAAAAATTTATTAAAAGTTTAACTAATAGTTTTAAGTTTTAATTTCTTTTATGTTTCGAGTATGAGCTGATTCTGCCATATTTCTTGTATCATTTCCATTATTTTTTACCTGCAGTCGAAATTCAAAATTCTTGCGCACTTTAATGGAAAAATCCAAAGTGGGCTTATTGCAAATAGTGTTCTAGTTTTAAAAATAATTCGTTACAGATGGTACAGCAGGTAATTTTGCTGAGTCAGTTCCTCTGAGTTACACAGCTGTTTCGTCTAGTCTTTTATTTAGATATCAGCGCTGTATAGCAATATAATTTTGTTTTATGACTGTTCAAATTCTGACATAGTTGGTAATGCAAAGTTAGCATTATATTTTTCACAATAAATTTCCACTAAGTTATTGAATTGTCTTTTTCTGTTATTAGTGTTATCATTATTGTTGTTATTTTCTATTATTACTATTTTTATTATTATGGGTGGGACGCAATATTTTCAGAAAGGGCGCAAAATCTGAGACGGAGATTTTCAAATCCTATCGTAAACACTAAATTACATGAATAAAAATTAAAACAAAAGAGATGTGGATTCGTGTCATTTCAATACAGCGGCGATGTGATTCATATTGGTAAATACGGCAGGGATTAAACAATCGGATTAACTTTTAAATGTTAAATTTTAGTTATCACAGATTTGTATATTACAAGGAATATAAGGACGGGTTGCAGTTGTGTCTTTGATTCAGCAGGAGAAAACTAGGGGGAAGCTAAAATGGATGGGGGGGGGGGGGGGGTAGGTAAAGAGGGGACAGAAAAAATGCGAAGGGGGAAGCTAGCCTGGGTGGGGGGGGGAGAGCTGAATAGACTAGTCTATTTACCTAGTCTATCTTCCTGTACAGGGGGCAAGATTTACTGCTACAACGGACGGTAAAAACTGATCCACCTTTGCGAAAATATATAAAATCAGGGGAAAAGTTCAGCGACCTACCTGGCCTCGTAGCCTGCAACACAGGTGACCGAGCCGAAGTCGGGGAGGGGGGGGGGGGAGGGAGGGGCGGGCCGCCGCTGATATCCAGCTCTGAGTTGTTTTATGAACGATTCATCGTATAATCGTTTTTCTGCGGTCGACCCTTTTGAGTATAATTACATTCACTTGTCCAGTTGGCAAACAGAGTCATTTTATTGGCCTTCTATGAAATAAAACATTAATATTGGATAAGATAACACTTTACTTTCAAAGGAAAAAGCTTCTGCTGCAGTGTGATAACCCCTAACTCGCCACTGCTGTGCACTTAGGCCTTTTTCCATATATCTGGAGTATTTAATTGTAGTCCGTTGAGGTTCTGTTTGTAGACTACTGTACAGACATGCATATGTCAAATAACACGGGGCTGATCTGATATGATTTCACTGTATATTGTTGTGCTGGGGTTTTTGGAAATATCTGTTGCTTTTTAATGTAAACTCCCCTTTCGTGACCATATAAGTCTAGGTGTTCTTTTAAATGTGAGAAGTTAATTATTAAGTGGTGTTTACATCACTTTTAAAGGTTTCCAAACACTGTTCCTGATGAGCCATGTTGAGCTACGAACAGTGCATGGAGATAGTATTAGCACACTGTAATAAACACTGGGGAAGTGTACACACCTGGTGGCTGTGAGAACTGCAAACCACTTGGCGAGATACGATTGGTGAATGAAACTACCTCGTGTAGCAAGTTCAAGAAGATAAGGTGAACAACTGTAAATTATATGTGCTATCGGGACGAATGTGTTATAGCGTCTGCACTCGCCATTCGTATTTTTGTATACCGTTCACATTAAGTGTTGCTTTCGTTTTTTCATTTCGTCAGTTTTCATATGACGACACTTAGTTTGCATACAAAAAATATCATATCATAACTGAACGGTTACGACTTATTTTAATAGACGATGATCATGGGAAATTAGCAAAATTGGCGAGGGCACCGCTCAGATCAGTCCGTCCCTCGAAAGGCAGCAGCGAAACAGATGGTATCATTCTCACATTGCCGTAGTGTGCTTAACCCTTAAACAGGCTAACTTTTAATGCTTTGTAGGGAGTGGAATACTTTTAGTTCTGAAGTATTGTGTTTAGTTTTGACGCTCCTACGCTTAAAAAAATATGCTTTTTAAAACGAAGTACGGTCAGGTCAAATTACAGTAGGCCGGATGAGCAGATATTTTCGATGGTGCTGCGTTGTCCAATTTTGCCTTTACAATTAATCGTAAATGTTGGCAACTTTCACATCTCGTACGCGCGTTTTAAGTTTCTAGACAGTGTTCGAAAAGTCCGGAAGTCCATTGCTGTGTATTTTCACGTTGGTCTCCCGACTTTTGTTAAGTTCGGAGAGCGGCTGGCTCTAAACTTTTTCGTTTTATTTTGTTGTTGTTTTTGTTTTGTTTTTTTTTGGTGGATTATTTCTTAATGTTTTCATGCCAATTATTACCATCATTACCATTACTATCAATACCATTTTTGCATCGGATGAGAAGACTGTTTTGTTGGTCAGTATGAGAGCACAGTAGAACGGTGTCTGAAAACTTTATAAAACTTGAGTTTGGTTTCTGCTGAACATTGGAAAGCTCTCCTATTGTTTTCAGTGGTATGAACTTTTGGAAATATGAAAAAAATGAGTTTTTGTTGTTTTCAAAAATGTCCGATTTCTTTTCATTGTTGTGTATTACAACATCAGAAAGCTTATTTCCTTGGAATAACCAGGACGCATATTTTCCCTGACAACTAGGTGTTTATGTACATAAAACAGCTGCCATGCAACACATTGTGTATATATGAAAACTAGAAAAATTCTTTTAAAAAGTGTCGGGCTCCAAGATTTCCCGTCGAGCTCCCAATTTTTCTAAGTTCGGAGCCCGGCGGGCAACCACATTTTTACTACTTTTCGAACGCTTAAAATAGTGGGTTTGAAAATCTCACTCCTCCAAAGTTTGGGTTTTTTCGCAACCATTTAAAGACTGCTTTATTTGTAATAGATAAACACAACTCATTTCGCCTTTTACATGCATACTTGCAGTCAATGCCACGTAGTAATTCACAATCTTACGAAAGAAGACAAATGCAGGCTTGCCGGATCGTACTTTTTTTAAAGATTTAGTCTTTATTTTCGCATCGTTCTTTTTTTTTGCCTCAAAACGTACCTTTTTTCAACAAGCGTACTTTATTGTTCTTTTTTTTTTAGCCCCAGCGTTTTTTTTTAGAAGCAGGAATATAACAGTTGTTGAAAGTATGTGCGAATAAACGCTTTTAAGTTGAAAAATCGTATATTCTCCCAGGATTTTAGCCTTAATGTCTTGAAATTTTGGTGGAAGGTAGGGCGCATATAAGTTTCCACCTGGCTATTGCTTTCTTGGCAATTCGCCAAAAATTGGCGAAAATATATATTAGCGAAAAACCATGCCTGGTATTCATCAAACTTCCCTTAACTTAACCTAAACTTAACTTAACGGTCCCTTAACTTTCTTAAGTTAAGGCTAAGTGAAAAATCTTATTCACCATTGCACCTTAGGAATCACTTAGGGATCACTTAGTGAATCGTCTAAAATTTGATTTTCGAGACTTTGTTTTTTGAAAACCTGCCATTCACTAGGGAATCCCTGAGTCACATGCTGTAAATAAACACCTGTCAAAACAACTGTCGTCTGCTAACAAACAAAATGAATACTGACAGTAAAATTATCCCAACTTTTAATATTAAAGACAGGACAAACTAAAAAAATAGAGGGGCAAAACACTGCACCATTAATGAAGAGCTTGCTTGGAGCTAGGGAGCGGGGCACTCCATAGAACTACAACTTTTTCTTTATCAATGGCGGAGTGATACGTGCTATTCTGCATTAGTAAATATGCCCTGAACGGTTAGTTGAAAATTTCTACCGGCTGGTAAAAAAGTTGTACCTGGCAACCACAATCCGTATTAAGTTTTTGCTGTCGGCCACCATTTGTACATTTAGGGGATGATAGTTCTTCCTTTGAAGTACGAATACTCAACTCTTTTGGCCTTTGTACCCGTATGTGCGTCCCGTCAATAAGCCCAATCACACCAGTAAGTTGGAATTTTGTAAAAAAAAAGCCCTCATACTTCCACCAGACTCATCACGGTTGGGCATATCAAAGGGTATGTGGTCGTTAATGCGTTCGGTAAGAGCGTTTGACACTCTAAAAACAGTAATTTAAAAATACATTCCTATATTCTTAAACTTTAAGGGCGGTGTGTGCTTCCCTTAACTTTTTTTAAGTTTAAGGGTCTCCTAAGGGAAATTTTAAGTGAAGAGATTTTGGTGAATAAGGATTCCCTTAACTTAAAGAAATCTAAGGGGACCCTAAGGAAATTTTCTAGTTTAAGGGTAAGTTAAGGTTAAGTATGCGTTGGTGAATCCCGGGCCAGATCTTTTCCTGGTGGGAAATTAGTCTTACTGTTTTGAAATTTTAAGTGAAGTTAGCAGGCTTTACTACTACCTAGCTATTACTTTTTTTGGTGATTGACCACCGGGCTAAATTTTCCAGTAAAATCTTAATCTTGGTGATTGGCCAGCTGGCGAAAATTTTCAGTAAAATCTTAACTAACTGCTGAAAAATAGTCTTCCCGTGTTTGAATTTAAAGTGAAGGTAGCAAGAGTTACCACCTACTGTAACTTTTTTGGCGATTCGCCAAAAATTGTCGAAAATATTGGTGAAAAACCTTTTTTTTCGTAGCGTCTTAAGCATTTCCAGGAAGGCAATCTGTCTTAAAATTTTACGTGAAGGTACCAGGCGTTACTGCCTACCTGGCTATTACTTTTTAGACCAGCCGACTATGTCGGGCTGTTCTTATCCTATCAATAGAGGGGTATCCGTCGTCTGTATGTACGTATGTACGTGTGTAAACTTTTACTTAAAATGCTTTTTCTCCTTCAGTTTTGATTGGATTCCTCTCAAATTTTGCACGAATGTTCTCTAGGTAGGCCTCTCTTTAAAAATTATTTTTTTGGCGATCCGCCAAAAATTGGCCTAATAAGGGACATTTGAAAGTTTTCGGTTGCCAATTTTCAAAATGCTTCTCCTCCCACAATTTTGATCAGATTTTTTTCATATTTTGCACAAATATTTCCTGGGAAGGCCTCTTTTAAAAAATTACTCATTTTGGCGATCCGCCAAAAATTAGCCAAATGGGGGACATTTTTTAATTTTTTGGTATCTAATTTTATATTTGCTTCTTCTCCCACAATTTTGATCGGATTCTTTTCCAATTTTGGATAGTTATTCTCTAGTTAGACCTCTCTTAAAAAATTACTGTTTTTGGCGATCCGCCAAAAATTGGTCAAATAGGGGACATTTGTAATTTCGTGGTTGCCAATTTTCAAAATGCTTCTTCTCCCACAATTTTGATCAAATTTTCTTCAAATTTTGCACGAATATTCCCTAGGTAGGCCTCTTTTGAAAAATTACTCAATTTGGCGATCTGCTAAAAATTGGCCAAATGTGGGACATTTTTTAATTTTTTGGTATCTAATTTTGAAAATGATTCTTCTCCCACAATTTTGATCGGATTCCTTTCCAATATTGTACGATTGTTCTCTAGCTAGGCCTGTCGTGAAAGTTTACTCTTTTTGGCGATCTGTCAAAAATTGGCCAAAAAGGGGACATTTGTGATTTTATGGTCACCAATTTTCAAAATGCTTTTTTTTTCACACAATTTCGATCAGATTTTCTTCAAATTTTGTGCGATTATTCTCCAGGTATTTCTCTTTTGAAAAATTCCTCATTTTGGCGATCCGGCAAAAATTGGCGATATGAGGGGTATTTTTTAATTTATTGGCGTTTAATTTGGAAAACGCTTCTTCTCCGACAATTTTTATTGAATTCCTTTCCAATTTTGTACGATTCTTCTCCAGTTAGGCCCCCCATGAAGAAGTAATTTTTTAGGCGATCCGCCAAAACGTGAATAAACATGCGCATTGGTCCGAAATACTGACCTCGCATCGACGTAAGTTTGGTAAACATGCGCACTGGTTCGAAATCGAACCGAGCATCGGCGCAAGTTAAATAAATGTTCGCACTGGTCCAAAATTGAAACCGCGCGTCAATGCAAGTTTAATAAACATGCGTAGTGGTCCGAAATGCGAACCGCTTATCAACGCAAATTAAATAAAACATGCGTAGTGGTCCGAAATAATAGCCGTGTATCAATGCAAGTTAAATAAACTTGCGCAGTTGTCCGAAATGCGAACCGCGTATCAACGCAAGTTAAATAAACATGCGCACTGGTCGGAAATGCAAACCCAGCAAAATAATACATACCAAAACATTAAACTTAAGTAGTGATGTTTTAGACGCGGCGTTTTCTTCTTTTCAAAAGGCACATGTGTTTGGTCGTTTTGATCGTTTCTGCTGCTTGAACTAATTGTGTATGTCCGACAGTACATGTCAACAGTACACATGTGTAGATACAATTTCGATACGTTGTTCGAAGTTATTTTTCTGGGAAAAAAATGTTTGTATGTATTTATCGGTCTATGTTCGGGTCCGTTGCTTAATTAATTATTTAGCTAGCTCATTGCCATCTCGTCCTTTGAAGCCCAATTTTTCAGGGAAATTGCCTTTTTCAAGCAAGCCTGATATGGTTTTATCGCTTTTCGTTAGCTCGGGCTTTGTCCTTGGACAAACTTGTACAATGTGACTACCACTTTCAGCAACCAGACAAGCTTATTCATAGATTCACTAGATCTCGGCTGGTCACAATGTCCCTGGACATTCTTGTTTTGGTGAGTGGTCAAAAACTGATGCAGCCTCATTGCATTGTAATTTTAAGTAAAAGGAGCGTAAACTACTGCCTAACTGGCTATTGCTGTCTTCCAATTTTAGATAAAGATAGCCATCATTGGTACTTACCTGGCCATTACTTTTTCGTAATTTGGAAAAATTGGCGCAAATATTGACGAAAAATGAAACTTGAACAGGAATGGCGATGCTGTCAAAGACTAAGCTACTAGTATAAACAGTCTTTGGTTCTGTCTTGAAATTTTGTTAAAGATAGTGGTCATTGGCACTTGCCTAGTTATCGTTTTTGCGTTATTCGGAAAAATGGTGGAAATATTGGTGAAAAACCAATTCTTACTAAAATCGTTACTAGTGCTAGGAATATAATGTTACCTTCTTAAAATTTTGAACTATGGGAGCGGAAATTAATACTTATGTGGTTTTATAACCCAGCCGACTGTGTCGGACTGGGTTAGTCGTATCCCTATAGGGGGCTTGAATGTATGGGCGTATGTTAAACTTTTTCTTTAAAATGCTATTCCTCATACAGTTTTACTTCAATCGTTTTGATATTATGCAGGAATGTTCCCTGGGTGGTCCCCCCCCCCCCCCGGCTATTACTTTTTTTGACGAGTGACGAAAAACGGACAAAATGGCGGCACTTTTTGTGCCCATTTTGACCCAGTTTTAAAATGCTACTCCTCCTACAGTTTTACTCCAATCGTTTAGATGTTACGAAGGGATGTTCCCCAGAGTTTCGCCTACCAGGCTATTATTTTTTTTCGCAGTTCGCCAAAAACTGCGGAAATGGCGGAACTTTGAAGTTTGGCAAAAGCTGGAATAAATGGTAGTAAATAACTGAATTGTCAAACTATTCATTTCTCTCAGTCTTTTTCAAGTAGTTATAAAATTTTAATCAGAAGTTCCTTAGGTACTTCTCCACCTGGTCTTTGCTTTTTTCGCAAATGACAAAAAAAAATGCCGGAATGGGGGAATTTTAATAATTTTTTTCTAAAATTGTGTAAATGTCGGTAAATACATGAATCTTCAAAACCCAACCTCTCCAATATCCCTTTTCGGGCAGCTTCCACCGGGGGAAACACGTTTTTGTGTATTAAAATTATGAAAAAGTTACGTTCAGAACAAAGTAGTCCATTGTTTGGCCTAACAGTATTCGTTTCAGAGTTTTTCTCTCTTTCCTTATTCGGTAACTCGGCTGAGGCATGTCCTTGGACATGCTTGTTTTGGTGATTTTGTTTATCCCATTAAAAGAGGTGAGGTGGAATTTCTAATTTTTGGCGGTTTTTTCTAATAAAGCCATGTCCCGACATAACGCTGCATGGGTAAGGAAGGAGTCCAGGCGTCACGTGTCCATTCACAATACTATACAAGGTATGCCCTACGTTTTAACATTTGGTCGCAGTAGGCGTTGACTCCAACTAATACAGTATAACCTTGCTTTAACGACATCGGTTATAACGACATACGCTGGTACCGACACCCACTTCGTGGTCTCCCTTGTGGTTTTCGCTGTATCGGTTAAAACAACACATCGGATACAACGGCGTAATTTCTCGGTTCCAGTCATGGCGCTGTGACGAAGTTGTAGAGCGTAGAGTGAATGTTGATAGCAGAGGTCAAGGAAAGTTATTTAAAATCTTGTGTTGATGGTGATGGTTTAGTTACTTCCAAGTAAGCGGCAATATGATGGTTTGTGTGGAGCTCCAAGACAGGGATGTTTTCGTCTATTCAATGTGACACTATTATTATTTTCCCCCCATAGTCCTACCATAGTCCTAACTACTTTGACGTGCAAGTCTGACATTGTAGGATGTAGCGAAACCCCTTAGAGTTTTCGTCCAGAGAGATGTTTAACGTTCCCAATGTCTGCTGAATTTGACATAAAATACCAGAAAAGCTTTTAATGTATTAGTTGTGTCTGTCATGATGTGAGGATGTAAAATCAAGTATTTTGTCCCTACATTTTGAAGCAAAGCTGCATTTTAGGGCAGACAGGTTTGGCTATGAGGTTATATTGTCACAGTGAATGCGATCAAGATCTTTCTGTAAACCACCTCTGAAAAAAACATCTTGTGCGCATGTGTCAATTCAAGCGTTGGAATAGCCAGATGCAAGAACACCACTGCACGTCCTGTTGAGGAGCGCCGTGGTTGGTAATGCACTGTACCGACGTGTGGACTCTTCTTTCTTTGTGTCTTGCAGGTTCGCAGAACTTCGCGCGTAAGCACCCATGGTCCTGCTGGGTGTCCACCATGATGTTGTGCTTCGCTGCAAGCGTTATCAGCAACATCCTGGTGGGAGAGCCACCCATTGCACCGTTCAAAGACCACCAAGGCCTGCTAACGGCTAGCATAGTCTGGTAGGAGCTTGCCTTTTACAAAAAAAAAAAAAAAAACAAACAAACAAACAAAAAAAACAATTGTTGGTTATAAAGGGAAAGCCAGTGCAAAGCTTCGTAGAACCGACTGTGCTGTCAGTCAGTTTATGAATTCTTTTTAGAGCGTCCGAACATAAAGAAGATCCTTAATTGTTACTTTGTGAAATTTTCGAATACCCCGGTTTGGTCAGTTTTGCTGATGCATGCAGCATATTTATCCTCCTCCAACTGCTCGCGTTCTTCCGGAGCGAAATTGGTATCTTATTGCAACGTTATGCACGAAGGCCTTCCGCAGTGCCCGAATCCAGCACAATGATCTGTCACTATTATAAGACAAGTACTGAAAGTCAGACCGTAGATAAAGTCCACATAGTGCAGAAGTAATCTTTTTCACCCTCAGCTATTTCACAGTATTCTGCCATTGCCTGCCAACTTCCGCTGCGCAACGCAAACAAGGTTTCGTCACCAAGTCTTCGTTAGTGCCACACTCGCTCAGCTTTATGACATTCGCGTGGATCTTGCTAGTGACGCTGTATGCGCGATTTACTTGTCAATTCTTTCTACGGAAGTGCATACAGTGGAACCCGCTTATCTCGAAGTGGCTGGGACCAGCGAAATTTGTTCGAGATATCCGAAGTTCGAGATATCCGATAGAACTAAATTTGAATTCGAGATGATTGTCTTAGCCTAGATATTTGAATAAACACATGATATTACACATGTTTGTGGATATGTTAGTTTTTTTATTGCAAGTGTCTGATTTAGTTAAAAAATATGATGTTTAATGAAATATTAATAACCTTGATTAATTTATATAAAGAAAGCTTTTATAAAATAGTAAAAGAAACAAAATTCAATTCATATTTTATTGATAAAATCGGTAAAATTGTTAAAATACAATATGTTCATAAAAGATATTCACAAAATACACAAATAAAATCACGTAAGTGTTTTCGACATTAATCACAAGGCTGATCTATTGTTTTACTAGGTTATCGAAAAGTGACATGTTCTCAACCTAGGATTGACAAGGGCTTTGTTGTTTCTATTACATGAAAGTTCAATAGATGTATGCCTTTTGATATCAATTCAAACAATATTTTCAAGTTTGATCTGACCGCTGTGCTTATAACTTTAAATCATAAAGAAATAACTTCGAGAAGTTCGAGTTTTGTAATGAGATTCTAGTCATTTTTTGCCAAAATCTGTCAAAATTATGAAAAATTTTCAGCCCAAAATATGTTCGAGATAAAAAAATTCGAGATAACCGATAGTTTATAAGACTTATATTAGGAAAAAACATCGGGACCTGGCAATTTGTTCGAGATAACCGAGTTTTCGAGATATCCGAGTTCGAGATAAGTGGGTTCCACTGTATATCATTCTATGCGTCATATCCTATAAGACAAGTGCACTTTTTGGAAATGAATAACTGGCGCTTTTCTTTCCTTTAGGTACCTGGTCAATTTTTCGCCGTTTGACGCAGTCTACAAAATGTGCAAGATAAAGCCGATCAAGTTTGTTATCTACACATTGAAGGAAATTCAAAGGGCGAACAAGGTCAGCCACGGTGTAGCGTGGGCCATGAAGCTCTACCCAGGGTCTTACGTCATCGTCTGTATAATAGGAATTGTCAAAGGTAAAACTGCCTGCTGTCTGAGAGGTTAGATAACATTAGCTTGAAACACCAGAGACACGTGATTTGGTTTGTAAATTTCGTGAGTAAAAGTCAAGATATTACAATGAAAGGCTAAGTAAAATAAATCTCTGCTTTCAAATTGGCTATTTATGTTCGTCTTATTATTTGGTGTGTGTGTGTGTGTGTGTTTTTTTTTCAAAAATATTCCGCAATATATCAACTAATAATTACCTAACAGAGGTTTTATAATAAAGTGTAATTCACATGTAAGTGATGTTTGGAAGGGTAAATTTGCTTAGCTATAAAAACCGAATACGAAATATTGTGCGCTTTTGTCTGTTGGGACGATAAATGTGCAAAATAATAGAACTCTGCCATATGTGAAAATTGCCAGTACTTGAACTTTGCCTCATAAGTGTACGTGTACTCTTTATTTTGCATGAATAATTAAATATATTTGTATTTAGGTGCGGGATCTCAATATATGCGCATTTTTCAACGTCTAGTGACTGGTATTTGGCAGCCACTTAATCATGAATTCCTTAACCCTTCGTTGTAAGTATTGAGTGATACAAAAAAAACAAAAAACAAAAAAACAAACAAACAAACAAACTTTTCCATATTGCTTTCCTTTTTCTCCGTACTGCATTTCCTTCGCTTTTCCTTTCCTGGATCTAGGTGTTTTTTCCTTGAGGTTGCAGCGGCACAGTTTGACCACGTCTCATTTTAGGATATCTTGCTGATATTCATATTTTTCTTTATTGTAGGGTGTTGGAACATACGAACATTTACTTCCAGAACGAGAAAAAACTTGCATTGCTAAAACGAGTCGCTGGAATCAAAACTTGAATTCGTTTTTCAAAAGGAATCACCAAGGCCAACGGAATGTTAACCCCTACGTGCCCCCCTCCCTCTTATTCCAGCTCGTGAAGAGAATAGACAGTAACCAAGCGACTTGTTTCTGATGCAAGTTGTTTTCAGTGTTTTAACTAACATAATATCTTCGCAGCTCCTTTCCTGTGAATTAATGGCCACATGCTCAAATGGCCAGAACGAAATATTCGCCACTAGTTAAATAGAAGTTATTGTGTTCATTCTGTGCTGTGACGTCGTCAGGTGCCGGGTATTATTATATGCGCTGGTTTGAACGCCTCGTTCGTGGTCTCTGGATGCCGGCAAACAATGAATTTCTTTCGCCATCTTTGTAAGTAATGATAGCACACCCTATGTGCCTGTGTACATGCATGCGCCGTGTGATTCTCATCACATTACAAGCTGTTAGTTTATACACTATTAAAATTATGTTGATGTTTTATTATCACTTAACCTGTAGATTCACCGATGCTGGGAGAAAAAGCTGTCTTTTTTCAGCGCCTGTTCCTCGCCTTCCGTTGCAGTTCTCGTGTTTAGTTTTTCGTTTACCGTGTTTTGAATCTGTTGTTTGGTTTTGTGTTCGAACCGCGTCCAGTCGGTTTCGAATACGAAGTCCACGATTAGTATTCTATGAGTTTAGTTCCATAGCAAATTAAAGAAGCAGGCTTTAGGAAAGCCATTGCTTTATTTTGTCGGATCAAAAATGTTATTGTGGCGTAGTATATTGGGAAAATTGGGACAGTTATAGAGACTTGTTCGTCTTCTAAAAAATAGATTTGAGGATTAATCTCTTGTTGAAGGTGACTAATGAAGATGTTCGATTATTGCTTCCATACTAGTAGCAGTATATTGTGGCGAAGCTACTCAGAACTATCCCAATCACTGAGCTGAAATGTTGATGTGTTATCATTTCTTCTCCGAGATTAAGCAGTCTCGTTGAGAAAATTTGGTTGCATGCAGTTAACAGTTAGTTTGTTCGCTAGCAGATTCAGAAAGTAACATCATTAGGAGCGCAATTTTTAGCGTACAGTTACGTGACTGCGCTGGAAATTGTTACGTTATGTTCTGTTGTTCGCTGTGCAAACACATGATTGATTTTTACAATTGGGAAATGAGGTTAAATTGGAGAAATTGTGAGAAATTTTAAGCTCACTAAGCTCAGACATTCTCACTGTCGCTGATCTACTGCGTCAAATAGGGGTCGGTATGGTAGCCAATGGAAAGAAAGAAATAACCGATATACCGAATGATGTGATCGTAAATAAACACAAATCCCGACGATATGCCCAACAGTCTCGTCAGACGTCTCGTGCAATAAAGGATCTTCGTTTTACAGCACGAAATGATTTGATACATATTGAATCCAATTCTTGGGGGGAGATACACAAAAAAAAAACCAAAAAAAAAAAAAACAAACAAACAAACAAACAATTGTTCCACCGCACATGCCATCTGTCAGGGCGATGAAATTGCTGAACATGTACACATTGACTAAGATTGTATTATTTTTAAACTGGCTTGCACTTTTTTCATGAACAAAATACGCTAGCATTATTAAATTGTAGCAAAAGACGTGACTGGCTAAGGTTGTTTCAGACTTATGTTTATAATATAGACTCGAATTTCTGTTCATTGAAAGCACACATTTATTAAACGTTCTTGATTGTGACATGTGAAGATCGATGTCGGACCGTTAATGAAAAGGAAACAATTTGGAGTTTGATTGTTAGGGGGGGGGGGGTGGTGGCAGGCAAGGGGTTCCTGTTGTCCTCATATGACCTTCAGAATTTTTCAGAATATTTCAAGTTCGCATAGGTTATGTGTCTTGTTCAGTGAAGTAAAAGCATTCTTCTCTACACTGTGAGATGTATTTTATGTTTCTTTTCTGTTTTACCGTAGTTGTTTGAAAGGGCCCCATGCAGACAGATGAGGACTGTTATTCGAAATGAACTTTTAGCGTTTTGACGACTTTAATTTGAAGTCCGTTTTCTCACATCAGCTACATGTGCCACCCCCAAAACCAAGACATCACGTGACCTCGTGGCATTTGAGGGTCACTTATCCCAAACACCTTCCGCGATGTTGGGTTCTCATGTTGCATTTCGTTTTATTGACCAGACCGTGGCACCATTGGATGCCTTGCATGAAAACAAGAGAATAATAAGTTACTTTGTGTTCATTTAAATTTTCAGTTTTAATTCAAGGCTAAGAAATAAAATTTTCTTTGCAAAATGCATAAAATTCTGTCGCATACAATGCAATTAGAGGATTGTTATTCAAATATCAGTTATTTTTAATGTAGTTTTTTTTTTTATTTCGGGTATTGTTCTTAATTGTATTAAATTGGTGAAAAAAGTACTTTGTTGTGTCAATTCCCTCAGTACTGTCAAGGACAAACCATTTTTTCCAACCTTTTGTACTCAACTATTGAGGCCTCATTTTAATGGGCAGATATTAAAGTGCGTGGGTCAGCAATTTCTAGTCCGCCTTGAAACGTATTTATTTGCTAATTTTAAGAACTGTTATAAGATCAAGTATTACAGAGTTATTATTGCCTTTAGCATCGGTTGAATAACGTTTACATATACCGCTATATTTTATTCTTTGTCATTTTTAAATGGTGCTATTTAATATTTTGGCAATATCATGATTTAACCCCTTTTTGGCTCAGTTTGTTGTGTGCAAGTCTTTTTAGACCAGCCGACTATGTCGGGCTGGTCTTATCTTATCAATAGAGGGGTATCCGTCGTCCGTATGTACGTATGTACGTATGTACGTATGTATGTGTGTATGTACGTGTGTAAACTTTTACTTAAAATGCTTCTTCTCCTTCAGTTTTGATCGGATTCCTCTCAAATTTTACACGAATGTTCTCTAGGTATACCTCTCTTTAAAAATTATTTTTTTGGCGCTGCGCCAAAAATTGGTTAAATGGGGGGCATTTCACATTTTTCGGTTGCCAATTTTCAAAATGCTTCTTCTCCTTCAGTTTTCGTCGGATTCCTCTCAAATTTTACACGAATATGCCCTAGGTAGACCTCTTTTGAAAAATTACTCATTTTGGCGATCCGCCAAAAATTGGCCAAATGGGGGATATTTTTTAATTTTTTGGTGTCAAATTTTCAAATTGCTTCTTCTCCCAAAATTTTGATCGGATTCCTTTCCAATTTTGGATAGTTGTTCTCAAGGTAGACCTGTCTTGAAAAATTACTCTTTTTGGCGATCCGCGAAAAATTGGCTAAATGGGGGACATTTGTAATTTTGTGGTTGCCAATTTTCAAAATGCTTCTTCTCCCACAATTTTGATCAGATTTTCTTCAAATTTTGCACCCATATTCCCTAGGTAGACCTATTTTGAAAAATTACTTATTTTGGCGATCCGCCAAAAATTGGCCAAATGGGGGACATTTTCAAATTTTTTGGTCTACAATTTTCAAATTGCTTCTTCTCGCACAATTTTGATCGGATTCCTTTCCAATTTTTGACAGTTGTTCTCAAGGTAGATCTCTCTTGTAAAATTACTTTTTTTGGCAATCCGCCAAAAATTGGCCAAATGGGGGACATTTGTAATTTTGTGGTTGCCAATTTTCAAAATGCTTCTTCTCCCACAATTTTGATCAGATTTTCACCAAATTTTACACGAATGTTCTTTAGGTATACCTCTCTTTAAAAATTATTTTTTGTTTGGCGCTCCGCAAAAAATTGGCCAAATGGGGGGCATTTCAAATTTTTCGGTTGCCAATTTTCAAAATGCTTCTTCTCCTTCAGTTTTGAACGGATTCCTCTCAAATTTTACCCGAATATGCCCTAGGTAGACCTCTTTTGAAAAATTACTCATTTTGGCGATCCGCCAAAAATTGGCCAAATAGGGTCATTTTTAAATTTTTTGGTGTCGAATTTTCAAATTGCTTCTGCTCCCACAACTTTGATCGGATTCCTTTCCAATTTTTGATAGTTGTTCTCAAGGTAGATCTCTCTTGAAAAATTACTTTTTTTGGCAATCCGCCAAAAAATTGGCCAAATGGGGGACATTTGTAATTTTGTGGTTGCCAATTTTCAAAATGCTTCTCCCACAATTTTGATCAGATTTTCACCAAATTTTACACGAATGTTCTTTAGGTATACCTCTCTTTAAAAAAAAATTTTTTTTTTGGCATTCCGCAAAAAATTGGCCAAATGGGGGGCATTTCAAATTTTTCGGTTGCCAATTTTCAAAATGCTTTTTCTACTTCAGTTTTGATCGGATTCCTCTCAAATTTTACCCGAATATGCCCTAGGTAGACCTCTTTTGAAAAATTACTCATTTTGGCGATCCGCCAAAAATTGGCCAAATAGGGGACATTTTTTAATTTTTTGGTGTCAAATTTTCAAATTGCTTCTTCTCCCACAATTTTGATCGGATTCCTTTCCAATTTTGGATAGTTGTTCCCAAGGTAGACCTGTCTTGAAAAATTACTCTTTTTGGCGATCCGCGAAAAATTGGCCAAATGGGGGACATTTGTAATTTTGTGGTTGCCAATTTTCAAAATGCTTCTTCTCCCACAATTTTGATCAGATTTTCTTCAAATTTTGCACCCATATTCCCTAGGTAGACCTATTTTGAAAAATTACTTATTTTGGCGATCCGCCAAAAATTGGCCAAATGGGGGACATTTTCAAATTTTTTGGTCTACAATTTTCAAATTGCTTCTTCTCGCACAATTTTGATCGGATTCCTTTCCAATTTTTGATAGTTGTTCTCAAGGTAGATCTCTCTTGAAAAATTACTTATTTTGGCGATCCGCCAAAAATTGGCCAAATGGGGGACATTTTTTAATTTTTTGGTGTCAAAGTTTCAAATTGCTTCATCTCCCACAATTTTGATCGGATTCCTTTCCAATGTTTGATAGTTGTTCTCAAGGTAGACCTCTCTTGAAAAATTTTTTTTTTTTGGCGATCCGCCAAAAATTGGCCGAATGGGGGACATTTGTAATTTTGTGGTTGCCAATTTTCAAAATGCTTCTTCTTCCATAGTTTTGATCAAATTTTCTTCAAATTTTTCACGAATACTCCCTAGGTAGGCCTCTTTTGAAAAAATTACTAACTTTGGCGATCCGAAAAAAATTGACCAAATGGGGGACATTTTTTTGTGTCTAATTTTCAAATTGCTTCTTCTCATACAATTTTGAGTATGGCCGCTCATTTTGATTTGGTACGCTGTGATGACAACTATCTTGCGTGTGACATTATCGCATTGGCTGAAAGCCGTTTAACAGCCGACGATGATAACAAAAAATTTTTAATAGATGGCTTTCATCCCATACTGAGATGTGACCAGTTCCTTTCAACAGAATGTCGACGATCATCGCATGGCCTTGCTTTTGATCTAAAAAACATGCATGAAGTGTTGTCCAAGGAGTTCATTTCAACTGCACTCTTTGAGTGTTTACACATTAGAGTATTTTCCTTCAACTAATCAGATTGTATGTAATCCCACCACACACTCTTAACACGACATTAGATCTTGCATTTCCCTCTTCTACCACTGCTTTTCCCGAAATTATTCCCTGTGTTTGGTCTTTTCACCACACGCTTGGTATTCTTGTCCCCTTATGAAAGAATTGAAAGAATGACTCCTCATCAGCCACAACTACACCGAGCAAGTGAGCGAATATTTTCTCCATTCAGTTACGGCTTTTTTCGTAACCGCTGTCTGCCAATTTGATCATGATTTTGTCTGTGATTCTTGGATATATATTCTGTAGGTCACGGCTGGTCACCATGTCCCTGGACATGCTTGTTTTCTTTTACCACCGCCTGCCCCTAAAAGAGAAAAAAAACCAAAACACAGAAGCTTTCTATAGAATGTCTGTCACGATATTGCCGTTTTGTTTACCATGCGTTTATCTTAGTGCTAACATAAACGTAGACACTATGAGATCACCTTTGGGAACGGTGTGAAAATAATGGTAGTTTTAAATTTCTTCTGACATTTTGTAGGTAGTTACCTCACACGTTATAATAATTAGACGGAAGTTAAGAAAAGTAACAGTAATTGTAATAATGAATTAATAATAATAAAATACAGAATATGTGACCTGTTGGAAAAATGACGGAAAGTTAACAGGTGCGTCAAGTGTGCTGGTTAATTTTTTCGTGATATGCGGATACTGTTGCCTCGTTTCAGCGTCACCAAGGGCAGTTTGCTGGCATCCATCGTGTTTATCCTGGAGCGCAAGGGCATCATCGACGTGGACCACGCCATTGTCTACTTCTGCGTCTGCTTGTTCTTCATCTACTTCCGCATGATGGCGCTGTTGGTCAACTTCACCGACCCGTTCGCGCCGGCTGAGAACCTCTTCTGTGCCATCTTCATGGGCGGCATGTGGGACGCGCTGAGGAGGGCGGTCACCAAGGAAACGGACGCACCCAAGGCCAACGGTAACGCGAAAGGAGCACCCAAGAAGTCGGAGGAGAAAAAGAACGATTAAATTTTACGCAAAAGGCTGTAATTGATCGAATCCCTTCCTCTGCTACTGTTTCACCCCCATTGTGATTGTGTTGGAAAACATCACACAAGCAATCTATGGTCTCAGTGTTGTCAGACGTATCATTAATTTTGAACGACATAAAAAAGAACGTTATGATATTATAAATATCAGGGCACTCAATATACTTGTACAGAAAAGCAGTGCATATCGTACAGTAGTTAGTGGGCATTTAATAGCTTAGATTGCTCTTCAGTATCCGAAAAAAAAAAAAAAAAAGAACTTAGTGATTTAGTGTAAAACAATATACATGATTTAAAACGAGTCCTTTCTTACTTGCCGTGTTTGACGTAAATATTAAAAGAAAGTAGATGTGTTCTGTTCTCGCGCGCTCGTTAATTGAAACGGAGTGAATATGAGACTCGAAAGAAACTGAACTTTGGTTGCCCCCTATTATTTCCACTGCCCTTCCTTTATACTTGCACTTAAAACCCACGTAGAAAACATAGTAGTGTGAGTTTGTGTACATGTTTACAGTGCAACATTTAGACTTTCGGTGCTACAGATTTGTTTATGTGTTCACAGTTCTGTTTCATTGCTGTTTGTGCTCAAGTAATAATTCTTGAATTTACCTTTTTTTAGATCAGCGTCGTGTGTAATTTTTATACACGTTATGGTTGTGATCGACGTACTTAGTGAAGAATATCTCTGAATAAGCGTTAGACTTTTGCAGAAACTTAACAGCGGTATTTCACAGATTATAAGGAATCTTTGAGTCCATACCGTTACGGCCTGTTCGATTAATATGACGACATTAAGCGGTATTCTATCAGATTAGGCAAAGTTTTTTCTCTAACATTCTGATTGGAGAAAACTTGATGCCCTATTAATGGAACAGGTCTTAATCAGTATATCGTTCGTAACGGACCGGACTGGCTGGAAGAGGGGGGGGGGGGGGGGGTAGGGGGATGCTGGTAGCTCACGAATTAAACTGCATTTAGAAGACGGCTTCTGGTGTTATCATTGTTAAGTGTCTCTTTGTATGCAGGAAAATTCAGTTCTTTTGGTATGTTCGAACAGAACTTCGAATTAGTTTGCTGCTTTGGTTTTAAAGTTGAGCATTCGTGTTTGAAATGGTTGGTGGGCCTTAAGTACAGTCTTGTGTCCTGTTGCTTACGTTCAGTTTCTTTTCAGCCTGTTGAATGCTTAAATAATGATTTTATTTCGGTGTTTTAAGGATAAATCTTATGCAGTCGTACTTTTTATTTCTTGTTGTAACTTCTAGTGAAATATGGGAAAGGTGTCTTGATTATTCCTGAAGTTGATTAAAATACTGTCAATTCGTGCATATAGGGAGCTTTGTGATTTTGCTGAATACAAGTTAAAATAAAAAAGAATAACTGACTTAAGGTAATGTTTTATGAGCAATTGAAGTCACAATGGGATAGTGCCTTGGGGAGAGTGAGGGTAATTCATTTTGTTCTTGTGACATCAAAACCACGAGCTTAGCCAGTGAAAATGGTGCGTTCCTAGATGTTACGTTAACTTTGGCAAAAATATGGTGAGGCGAATTTTTAAAGCTTGTGTAAATAGCTCCCCCCCTCCTTTCGCTGTTAGTCTGCTGAATTTCTATTTGGTAATATTTTATTCTAGTGTCATTTCGATCGATTTATAATCTAACACGGCGCGAAAAGGCAAAAAAAAAAAGATTCTTAGATTCGTGTAACCGCAAAGGAGATGAAAATATGAAACTTTCCGCGCGTGAAATTCGCACATCGGACAAAACTAAAGCCTCCAAATCACCAAACGGTCAAGTGATTCCGTTTAAAAAATTAGGAACAAGTTAGAAGACAAAATTAAATCGGGGGGGGGGGGGTTGGGGGGGGTTGCTTGCATTCTATGTTTGTTGAAGAATACAGTTTGTAGCTTAGGGCCTCCGACATTAAAACTTAACTTACGCAGTCTGTCCCAACTTGCATTTTACACGTCAGTATTTTAGTTTTAAAAATAAAATTCTGGGTTTTAAACCGGCCTAGTCACCACTTCATTGCTAATATATTCCCCTTTTGGGGAATACATTTTTTATAGACATTGGCATTTGTAACTGGCAAATAATTTGTTTCGTTCTGTTAGTTCACATGCAGATACCCTAAGGTTATGCTGATTATGCAATTACACAATTAAAAATGGCAAAAGTTAGAGCGAATAATTGAGACATGTGTGCCCAAAATCACAGGGGGGGGAGGGGGTGTGCGTTATTGATAGAAATTGACTTGTTTCCTGACTCGTGTAGCGAAAATGTAGGGTTTTGTATTCCTACTTATTAGGTGTGTGTATTCGGCAGTTTTTCCTACAAATATCCCCGAGTAAAAATTAACAAGCAATCACTTTTGTAAACTAAATAGATTTTCATCTGATTGGGCAGCTATTCAAGTAGAGAACTATCTCTTTTTGCGTACGGATATGTAGATTTAATATAAATTTTGCAAAAAAAAATCTGATTTGACAGAATAGCCAAGGGTTATCTGAATTTAATTATTCTTTACATTTTATACTAATTGGTTGGAAAAAGCTGATGGATACGAAGTAAATAAAACTGTTTGTTACTTTTAGTGGGTCATTTGAATTTTAGGCCGTTCTTTGGTAGCTCATTATCAACATGTTAAGATTACTTTAAATTCAGATTTTATGAAAGGGTTAGAAAATTTCTTTTCCTATTTATTTAATGTTAGTTGATGTACTGCATGTGTTGTTGAGGATAAATTTGTCTGGTTTTTAACCCTCGCCTTTGTTCTCCCAATTGAGTGGCTTTTCTACAAACTGTCAAGAAATTTTTGGAAATATAATGAATAAATAATCTTTTCTAAAACAATTGAGTTTTATTGTTTTTGTTTGCAGATGCGTTTGTATTTAAGTTTATTGCAGTGTCAGTTATCTTCCGTAAACTGGTTTAAATTATAAATTGATCGTCATATTTCAAATACGTGCTGTTCACTCGAGAAATCAGCACATGTGGACTTTTTTGAGTGAAATATTTCATATGACTTGGGGTAACTGCTACAATCTTCAAAGTTGACTGGAACAGAAAAATCGACAGACATTGCACTTTTTGTGAACAAAACGCCAATTGTCCTGTAAACAAGCGTGTATCGAGCTCCGACCGAAGACCTCGAGCCTCAAACCTGTGGCATTTCTGTCATAATTGCCCTATTTGAGTTGGCTCCGGAAATGCATGGCATATGTTCAGTGAGAATATGCATGTACCTATGCTTTAAATCATTCATTGCTGGTTATGTAGGTTGCATAAAGAGGCCAAGATTTAGTGCTACATTGAGGGCAGAGGATGTGAAAGGGCTTTTCACTTTGCAAAACTCGGGGATGGGGGGGGGGGGCGGGGTGCGACCCCTGAACCAAAAATTTCGAACCCTCCTTATTTCGAGCCAAGTTAATCTTGATCAGTTACGAAAATTTTGAATTAAATTTCGAGGGGGCGGGGGATATAAAACGCCTTGCGCCCGCCTGTCCGCAATCCTCTTTGTCCAGGCTGTATCTTTGTTACTATTTCTCAGAGATTAATAAAACCCTACAGCAAAAAAGTATATAACGTGTAGTTGTTCAACGTCTTTTTTCGATTTTGGCGATTTTTTTAAAATCTGGACTTTGTCGTTGTTCAGAACAAGTTTGTCCAGGTGGTATCTTCGTTACTATTCATCGTAGACCAATAAAAAAAGTAAATAAAGTTGTACAACGTCAAGTTATCTTCCGATTTCTTCAAAGAGTAATTTTGGCGATTTTTCACAATTTAGACTTGGTTGTATTTCAGACAAGTTTGTCCAGGCTGCATCTCTGTTACTATACACCGTAGACCAATAAAACTCTACAGGTAGAAAGTATATGACGTGTAGTTGTGCAACGCCAGGTTATTTTTTTGATTTCTTTAAAAATGTATTTTTGGCAATTTTTCACAATTTAGACTTTGTTGTTCTTCAGACAACTTTGTCCAGGCTGTATCTTTGTTACTATTTACCACAGACCAATAAACTCTGCAGCTAGAAAGCATATAAAGTGTAGTTGTGCAACGTCAGATTATTTTTCGATTTCTTCAAAACATGTAATTTTGGCGAATTTCTTTAACTTGGACTTTGCTGTAGATGAGCGCTGCGGGGGATATGCAATCTACGATTGTCTTGTTTGTAACATAATACCTTTATGATGACACAAAATCAGTCCGCATATTCTTGGTCAATCTTGAACGAAAGGATTGTTATTCGTTTCTGTTACGCAAGTTTTAAACGCGATATCTTTAAACCAGTTGAACGATTGGCTAAATTTGTGCAAAAATCAAGCGTGTTTATTGGTCTGTAGATGTCTGCGTGAAGAAAGGATCACTACAGTAAACAGGATCTACAAAGGAAACAAATTCAAACAATCTTCAAAAATGTTTATTACTTACAGCTCACATTGCTTCAACAAATTCACACACATTAAATTTATTTAGGACAACAGTCACACCATGCTCCGAAGAGCACATGCGCAATTATAAATGTTGGAAATATCACAACGAAGTACAAAGAATGCACAGCCATTCTGACTTGCTACCTGTTATTTATGCAGTAGAACCGTTTCTATGACAACATCCACGAGATCACGTCAATTATACCGTAATCCCAGTGTGGTTTTGTCCAAATGTGCTGGATACGAATTAAAATCACATCAGGAATTTATTGTGCTAAGGAGCTTCATTTGTTGTGTGAATAGTGAATTTTATCGCTTTCTAATACAACGATATGAATATAATTTTGTTCTCGAAAATTTGCATTTTTCGACAATGCGATAAAAAACTAATTTTCATAAGGACGGTTGTATACTTCGATAGCAGGAACACTTTTCTGATTACAATAGTAATGGCTCAAAAGCATTCCGTTATAGTTCGGGCAGTGACAAGACTGTCGTGTCGGAGGTGTCGTCATAGCCGATGTCGTCATAGCCGATGTCGGTATACATGAGGCCCATTGTAGTTTTCATTCAGAGAAACTTAAATCAAGATTACAACTGATTACTTTGCCACACAACGGAGCTTAAACACCGTCGAACAAGTCGTTCAACACAATGCAATCTTATTCTTTTATGTTAATTTTAATTGTTAAAACATTAATGAGCGAGATCTTAACTAGTGTTATATTCTCAGTGCCACTGAAATACAATTATGCACACGCAGTTTTGTTTATTTCAATGTCTTTTAATTTTTCCTATACAAGTAACACACAAGGGCAACCAAATGTGGGATTTAACGATTCAAATAACCTTTTTTTTCGATTGAAAAAAAAAATATATACACCAAGCAATAAATAGCAATCTGAATACAGTTTTTTTTACACAAATGGCTGTAGTACTGTATTAGATTTTTTTTTTTGCAAACAAACGCTTTTGTGAAGTCAATGCCTTGGGTACTGGCTAAACACGCGGGAATCCACCGAAAATGGAGATTTTCCCTTTCATAAACTAGACTCGAAACATTTGAATTTGAAGGCATTTAGAGTTTATACTTTTAATAAAGAAGATTTATGTTTTTGTCGTTTTCAATGCTACATCCTTGTTTTCATAATACACAATTCACCTATACATTAGCTTAAATATTTTAAACTATCACCTAAACTAAAATGTAGAAAAAAAGTAACAAGTGAAACCCGTTAAACATTTAACAACGCTGGTTTTGCCTTTGTACGAGCTGGATTTACATATAATTTTATTCATTAACGCATACACCGTTGAAAAATGCAGGGCTATTTTTTGCACTAGTTCTAATAAGGATTCAGGAAAAATGTTATCAATAAATTGGCCTCAAAATACACCTGTGTTTCACAGACCCCAGTTCCTTATACTTTAAAACTATATTCATATTCTTGATTTGAAACTGGATTATACAATTGTAGAATTCACATTTCACTTACATATTAAAACATTTTAAAATGTTGAACCATTTGATATTGAGAAAGTGTCACTCTCGTTGCACACAAGAGGTCTCACTTTTGTGAATGGTTAGCTAGCGTACGTAGATATTACTCTTCAGTTCTGTACATATCACAAAACCTCTTACTGTATGTCAAGTTGAAGCGCAACTGTTTCACCTGATTCCCCTACAGTTTTGATTAGATCAGACTAGATCTAGCACAGATTCACTACACTGTACGTATATTTTCCAATCACCCCTTTTTTTTTTATTAAATTTTTAAGATTTCAAAATTACAATTTAGACAAATTGTCGCCTGACATATGGTTACCAGGCGTCTATCTATGGAATGCCTTTTCACATTTATTAGGCTATTACTGATATCAAGAATTAATGTTTGAGAGCAAAATTTATTTTTTTGATACACTGAATTAATTTCTGCTATTTGTAACTGAAGGGGTCCATGCATAAACCTGATAACTGCACTTATCAGCAGTGGAGAAAAACGCTTTTAAAATTTGAAATTTTAGTA
The DNA here is from genome assembly GCA_949752745.1 of Protula sp. h YS-2021. Lineage (NCBI taxonomy): Eukaryota > Metazoa > Annelida > Polychaeta > Sabellida > Serpulidae > Protula > Protula sp. h YS-2021. Next base: position 72,780,167 of record OX457026.1, read on the forward strand.
CCAAACATAGGCTTTTCCCACCGCATTTTCCTAAAAAATGCGCACTTCTAATCGGTTTCGAGGGGTAAGACTTACATATGTGATAGAACAGAGGCCAAGAAATACCGTGGTGGTAATAGTGCATTTTCCTGATAAGTTGAGTTACCTCTTAATATATTTTTGATACCAATAAATAAAATCTGATATCAACAAATACTTAATATATTAAAAAATATTTAATTGACAATTCGTGGACTATTATTTAAATAGGTGTTCCCTCAAGACTTTTTAAGTTTGAAAAACTGATATTCGTACAAGTATTTTTTCTCTCAAAAATACATTTTTTTGCTAACTAAAACACAATTCCTGACAGCAAAATATCAATTACTGAGACCTCCATGGATTTTTTGATACTTTAGTTAAATGTGGTATTAAAATTAGCATTAAATGTTAAAGAGGCATTTCATAATTATCGGCTACCGTAATCAGTATTTCGAAAACATAAATTGCAGCGTTAGTATCAAAGCCGCAATGCACAACAGAACATTCTTACATCCAGTTTTCTTGTCTAGGCCGCATTTAACCGTCGTAATATGAACAGGAAAACGCAGCTTAGCTGCCAACGCTACGAACCATACCATAATAAGGGCGTTGAAATAAATCATTCTTTTTTTGGAGTTTTATGATTGAACGTTTTATGTATCGAAAAGGATACTACAAACATTAAGTGGAAGAATGTCGAGATTTTCTTCACTATGAGCTGTAGTATATCTTGTATCACAGGGTAAATCGGAAATGAAACTGGAGAAAATGAACTGAAGCGATTTTTAGACACCATGCACAATATGTTTATATAGTGTTTTCACGTACGATATACTTGCACAAGTTCCACCCTTGTCAGCTACTCTGACGATTTTACGCTCCTGTGCAACAGTTTTATTTGATATCCTTGATACTAGATTGACTTACCCTTGTTTGACACATTACTGAGGGTATCTGGTGGGAGCAGAATGTTTCTAAGTTTTATGTCAGAAAGTTCAGTGAAATCATATTGTGCATGGCGTCTGAAACGCAAAAACAATGAACGGCAAATCACAGAACACTACGTATATCGCGCCGTTCATGAAATTACTAGCCGATTCATGCAATCAGTCACACTTTACCTTGAAATTCATCTCTAACCCAGAAAGATTAATCTTAAATAGGTCTTGAAATAAATTGAAATTGTGAACTATACCGCTTGCCTCCCATACAATAGAAATTGTAATATTTGACATTGTTCTGCAAAACGTGCTAAAAGGGGAATAGTGCCAAAATACAGTGACGCGTACAGGTCAGTATTGTTTTATTTCGATAAACTGAACACGAAAACAACCTAAATATAAACGAAATGAATTTTCAACTTAGATATTTGCAAAATTGCGTTAACATCTGAATTAGGAGCATCGGCTAGCCATTTCACTGGTAATGGTAACAGATAACACATAACACAGCAACATACACTGGGCCAAAAACATAGTTAAGGCCGTTTACAAATAAATTAAAACAACTATCCATTGATATGAACAAAAAGTAGACTCTTCGTTTTAGTCAGTAACATTCAGGGCATTTGAGCCTTCGTTATGGCCAAAAGGTACCAGCGAACGCACTGGTTAAATTTTTTACATTCAACATTTCAATGATAAAATAGAAAAAAATAACATGAAAGCGGCATTTGTCAAGTTCAAAGAAAAATTTTGGAATATTATGGACTTGATCTATTATATACAAGTTCAGCATGTCAAAAAGAAAAAAAGGGTGTTTGCATAAAACATTCTTTTTACAACTGAGGGTAATCTGGACGATATATCGTGGTAAAGTAACATTTGAACACCTGGAATTTATAGCAACTAAAAGGTTTCGAGAAACTAAATATGTCTTTTCTTTTATTTTGAACTTTTTTGTAAAGAGCAAACTCTTTTTTGAGAAAGTTTTCTTACATGTCTATTTCTGTTACAAAAATGCATCTGTAAACAAAACAACGCCACATACTTCCTGTTTCAAAGTCTTGCACAGTACTAAGTCCTAATCAATACGAGTCCTCAACTGCATATTTTTACCAGGAAGTCTAAGAATAACCGGTATTTTGTGGAAAACAGAAAAGAGAACTGAAAATTACGTTCATACCTTAAATATAGAAACTTAATAAAACCACAAGGTAATCTTTCACTTTTTAAAAGAAAAAAAAAATACATGACACGGACATAAGTATATACATTTAAAACTTTAGGTGCTTTTCCTCAATGGCGTTTTAATTAAAACTGCATCTTTTAAAAATTCCTAACCTTAATTTTTTAATGAATGTGTAACACCACCTGGCAGAATAAACCCAAACCTAAAAATTACATTAGTATCAAGACACAATATATCACCAGTTATTTTTGTACCCAACACTGATGCCATGGGCAGTTTGTCATAACGCATTACAGGAAATGTTAAAAAAAAAAAAAAAAATACGTGCTTGTTGATTTGCTGTGGTAAACATAACGAATCAGGCTTATGCACACGCTCTAATTGAACTAGAAACTAACAGGGATATAGTTTTGTCTCAACTGCGAGGTCTGAAGGTGAAAATGTGAAGGGAACATGCATTGTCCCCCCCTCCTCTTTCCAAGAAAATATGCCGAGCCGCTATAATTGTAATTAACCTTTTTTTAATCGATGTAGCTGTGATTTGACAATACGATGACTTAAGAATGTAATAATTGCCTAAATCATGACATACAATAAAGCACCAATTAAATTACAATAAACTTAGGATATGATGACATCACAATTACCGCAAAGCTTTTTTCTGTGACTAAAAATACAAAACGACAAAACGTTATGACACAAAGTATGTTTTGTAACCAGTCACAAAAAGTAATCACATCACCAAAAAAAAAAAAAATTTTTAAATAAATGTAGAAAATTTTGTTACTGTGATGAAACTGTTAATCAAAAGCAGTCGAACATCGCAGACGTATAGAACATTATACCGAACGTTCACCTAAATATCTGGGGAACAAACAGGAAGAAGAATGAGCGCCACGCATCATGTCTCTGACAGCGCCCTCTACGGCTGATGTCAAACATCTTCATTTTCTCTCTATATTATTCCAAACTACTTTTTTTTTATTTTAAGACAGTGAACTGGCAAAAATTAAAAAAGACACACAAAGCCTTAAATCTGGACTTCAATGAACCAGGGGCAGTAAGGGGGCGTTGGTGGGACCCTCCTTTGACGCAGTCCAGCAGGTAACAGTGCCCAAAAGTTACGCTTCGCTTGTAAAATCAGAAACGACTTCCAAAGCTTGGATTGCAATTCTTTGTTAAAATTGTAGCAATCAGCCAAATTAGAAAGAGTTTGAAAAGTAAAATGTGAATAAAAAAAGGTGTGAAGAGAAAATGGTTTAAATTTGTCTTGACATTTCGAAGCCAATGAAACAATCTGTAGCATGTTTTAAAATACATCATTCCATTGGCAACCGCATAAATGTTTTGACACATAATTGAGAAACAACATATTTTCTAAGTTTTATCCAGACTAAACGTTAACACTTTTATACAAATTCACGGTGTTGACACCCCTACAGAGTCAAAAGAAAGCGCTCTCATCCACTAGAAGGAAACACACGGGATGGCACCATTTGAAGTGCTTGAAGGGGTGTCAGGCTGACTCAACCAGCTTGTGTGTACATTTGTTTGCAATCTTGTGCTATGCAGCTTCCTCTAAACCTGTCATCAGTGGTTCTTTTTCTTGTATTCTAAAGCCTGAAAGAAAATCAAATACTTTAATTTTTTCTTAGCTGAACAAACATACATAAGTTGTGTGATTATTATATAAATCAGATTAAGCTGTCATGCAAAATAAAATACAGTTCATTTTATCTCGTTAAAGATATCAATAGTTTTGTACCCCGTGTCGTTTAACAACCCAAGTCCCATAATCACATGCGAATCTACTAAAAAAACATACTCATACTAAATACTAAGCATGCTAAAATTAATTTTACGACGCCATAAAGCACGCAATTTTTTCTTGTTTGTCCCGGGTTCGAACGTCATAAAAGAATTATGGATTTAATTGTCGCTTTCTGTACATACGAAATGGCGGTGGTGCATTTGTATGGCGTTGAACAGTAGGGAGTTAATATTAAAATGTCTGGACCGTTTTTATAGTAAATTGACTAATTCTAGCCTTTGCAAACTGCTTTCTGAACAGCTTTCCAAGTGTTGTATAAGTTATCTTATTGTTTTACTGTTACCAATTCGTTTATGGATGAAGATATCCTCACGGAGAAATCTGCATTTTTCTCTAGGCATTTTTGTTCGGTCACTTTTGACGACACTTTTGAAATTCTTACTTAGCTCAAAACCATGTCATAATTACGCAGAGATATTACGGAATAATATGTTTCAAATTTAGAGCTGAGCGTCCAATGCCATGTTTACGACAGCTGCTGTGAATACTTTTTGCACGTCCTTTACTGACTCGTACAAAATTAACCTAAACAACAAAACAACAAAAGGCTCTGATTTTCAAGCAAATGATGATGAACAGAAGGACCACAGAAGATACGAGAGTAAATTAGCAGCCTCCGGGACACTGACAAACCCCACACGCTCAAAGCACAATACTACAAAAAATATGGACATCTCTAAATTACGGTCTACAAGAAAACAAATTCTAAACAAGCCTTATTAAATAAATATAGAACTTGCCCAGATTATCAATGCTCAAGTCACTGGCTTCATCTGTTCAGTTCCACATAAAAAAACAGAAAAGTACGGCAACTGAATAACTCTATTTTAAATACACCAAGGTACTTTATTTTCAGCTTTATTTATCTTGTTAATCTTTGTGAACTGAGTATTAAATAAAAGTGTTAATATTTAACAGTGTCGGAGGAAGCAAATGTTAGCTGTAGCAATGAACATGTCTAAAAAATGCACAAATAAAAAATCAACAGTAAAACAGCATTGCACGAAGAAAACCTGACACTTTCTGCCAGCATTAAGTGACATCCTTGTCAAGCTTTTCAGGAAACTGGCGGCAGGAATATCACTTTCACGTCGCAAACACGCAAATACAAACTAACACAGGCATACGTAGCTTTAAAAAATGGATGTTACTTGATTTAATTCTTCCTTTTTTTCAATTTTGATCCTGAGCCGGTTCACTTTAATATTAGGTAAGTTCGAGTGAGCAACACTTGTTAAAATATTCATTTGCAAACGCACCTTCTTGTTAACAAACATGTCCATATGCACTGCAACTGGCCACAACGAAAATGGCACGTAAGATATGAAATTACCCAAACAAGAGAAGGTTGTCAAAGCATAAATGCAAATTCTCTTTATATGTAGTTGGGGTTCAGCTATTCTGATGTTCCTATGAAAGCCTCATTCTCTAATATGGGTCCACTAAGAGATAGGGAGAATCAGAGATAATTCAGAACTGTATCTGTCGGATTCATCGAGTAATCGGATAACGACTAGCCACCACGGGCTAATCTTTCTCGTAAAATGTTGGGAGAAAACTCGTTATTGTAATTTTTTGGCAAACGTTCTGAATTTGGTTGGCGGAAAGGGACGAAAATATTTACCATCTACATGAAATGTTGTCTCACCAGTATTGAAAAACTAGTGGAAGGCATCCTCAGCAATCATAAAATTGCACACTGAAGTGAAACACGAAGAAGACTGCTGCGGGGAAATGCCCTTAGAAGTCACTTATTTCACCCCGAAAAAGTAACACTAGTATTTCAAAGGCTAAGATTTCCGGATAATCACAACTGATGTACCAATACCCAATTTAGAATCGCTTTTCAGTACAATAGCCCATACCCCCTTGCATTTACATTGGCATTATACTGCATGCATGAATATAAAAATAACGGTATTAGAGGAAGTACCTGTAGTACCAAGACACACGTTATAAAATACAGGATAAACAAACTCACTTTTGAGTTTAAAAACAGTGCCATAGTTTACAACTGGCTGTGTCTTGAACTGAATACAAACAGCTAATTAGATTCCAATCGTTTTTGAATACTCAATTATCAGTAAACAACTCTAAATTAAGCAGTAGTGAATATGCCAGCAGAAAACTGATCATTTGGTTAAATAAACCTGTTCGATAGCAGTCACTTAAGAGACAGTACTCTCTACTCCAGTATCTACCTGTATTTGGATTAAGGAATGCAGCTGCTGTTCTGGATGCCGTGGGGTATCCATCCAGAATGTCTGCTTGTGCAGCAATAATATAAAAATTGCATCATGTGATTACAGTTTTTGACGACTCCATTTCTTCCTTATTTCTGTGTGCACCACAACGAACTAAACAGCCAATATTTCAGGCGAATTCGAACGTGGTGGCACCTGGGGTGAGAGGGTGGAAATGGTCTAATTTAATACATAAATAAACTAATCAAATAAAATATACTATAACTAAGCGCTAACTAATTCTCTACACAGAAGTCAGTCACCATTTATCGTTCTGAGCAGTGTACGCCTCGTGATCAGTCAGTGCCTAAAATGACCACACTGTGACGCGGACTAAGCAAGGTGTCCATCACGACTCAACTACTACGTCATAAAGGAGCACAGCAAGATAATTGGGTTTCTCACATTTTTATCAAGCACTCGAATTGCAATTTGGAAGAGATTGAGTGAGTGCATCTTCATTGAGAGTCACAAATCAATTCGCACACACCGGGTACGTAACCCCAATCCCAGAACCGCAACCATACACACATATCACTGTGGCAGTCGGTAAACTAATACCCGTACGTTCCTGCGAAACCAACAGCTATTGGAACAAAGCTACTGTGTCGGAACATAAAGCAAGGCGTAAAATAGAGCAAAGTTGTCTAGTGTTGTCCATGTCTGTTTTTTTTTTTTCATTTCTTTTTGTTTTGTTACACTCAGGTTGGATTTCATTTTGATAACCTGGAGCAAGGTCTACTTGAGGTTATCTCAAACCCTCAAATGAGACGTCGTTTCTTCAGATATTTTCACTTAACGTCAAAAATCTAACATGATACTGCACGTCATTATATTTTCTTGAAAAGTATTACAGTGAAACCTAGAAATATTCAACTCACAATGACATAATTATTATCTGGTCCCATATATGTTTTTCCCTGTTTAAAAAGCATTGGTTGTAACGACCTGTCGCTTATAACGACTTTTTTCTCGGTTTCCACCGAGATACACTGTATTTGGTACTGTCAGGCCTTATTTGGTACTACCGGGCATTAGTTTTTACTGCTGGGCGTTATTTGGGGCCGTCCATGACTGATGGGGGAAAGGTCCACGCATATATCAGTTGTGATGCTTGCAGGCCTTCACGCACTCCCTGCTCCCTCTTCACAGTAACAGTGAGACTTCAGCGCCACACAGTGCCATTTGAATCCTGCGTTTTCATTTTTTTTATTGCATCTTTTTTTTTCATAATCCAACCCTTTGCCATTTCCGGTGTGGCGGTGATCTATATCAGCACACCTACGAACAATGGCTTACAAGTCCAAACCGACACAAACCAGACAACAAACATCCCATCTCTTTCCCCCTCACGCCCTGGCCTCTATTCCTAGCAGCAACGCGAAGATCAAAACATCCACCACGCCAATAAAAACCGGAACACATCGGGGAAAATGACTGAGCTTGTCTCCATGCCCGCAATATACTTAATAGCCATGACATCATATAATCAGAGGACTCAGAAAGGAAGAGAACAGAACAACCAAATGACATGAGGAAGATGCTCCCAGCTGCTGCCAAAAGAAACGTACAAAAACACTCTGTAAATGAAAGCTAAACACTTTTTGTTTACTACAAAGCAACAGTAGTAACTCAAGCAAATTCACTTGAAAGGCCACAAATTGTACCATATGATAATTACATCAGGCGTGACGAGCCAACTGACAACTGTAAGTCGGTCAGTCTTAACATTATTGGCAGCTGCGCTGTGTTACAAAGCAACAGTGTTGACATTACGGTAGTGAAATTCCAGACCACTTATTGCAACTGCAGAAATTTGGGACAAATAACTAAGTAAACAAAACAATCATAAGGCCTCTATCTTGTTTAAAACTGGGCGAACCATATCAGCATTTCGATTTGTTCGAATGTTAGCAGAATACCCTCCCAATAGTACTACTGTATTTAAAAATGTTGATATGATATCTATACGGAATTTCCATGTAAAGGCATGATATGATATATATACGGAATTTCCATGTAAAGGCATGCACATAACAACTCATAGCACACTCTACCAGAGACATGAACTCATCCATTCACCATATCACTAAAGTGAATAGAAACACGGACAATCTACACTTAAATGTTAACAAGGTGAATACTCTGCGACTTGTGCGTTTAGCCCGTCCCTTTTAACTCAAGCCTTATGTAAATACTTTTACATGGGGAACATACAGTTGTAACCACCAAATACTTAATGTCAGAACCAACAAACAGTCAAAATAAAACCTCCATTTCGTTCGCTTGACGCCCCTCATTTAATGACCGTAGTAACGCTCATACTTTTAAATGCTGCCCTTAATGCTTCGTCAATGTCGCTGGGAAGAAGTATAAAGTCTATTCCGGAATTCCATTCACCGAATGCATTATGACTGCAACCACCAAATCACAGTTCAAGCATTTTCTACTGAAAGCCAGAGAAAACCCCATACAGTAAAATAGCAAAGAAGTAATGTTAGGAGCTACCAAATTGATAGCCACAGCCGATGAGAGAGACAACGACAGGGAATGTGGAAAACATGTCAACTGATTTTAAGGCAAATAAACCTTCGGTCTCGAGAATTGATGCTGACAGCGGTAATCCAATTATGCATGTACCTTCATCTTTTTCCAAGTCCCTGTCTGATTTCGTTGACCAAGATTTGCCCAGACGTCTCGTACGTGGCGAGCCATCTGTGACGAAGATAAGCCATTCAAAGCTCGTATTTAATTTTAGTTTTTCATAGTGGACTCCAACGGTTTTTTTTCATAATTTTTAGTACAATATTTACAATTAGTTGCATTATGTGAAGTACGTTTTATAAAGATAAACAATTTATAAATCAAACTGCGCATTTTTTTTCAGTTATAAATGGACTTTTGTTGTACCAATGGGTTGTTGTTTCCGAATGAAATTCCTAATGAAGACGGCTTTAACAATGTGCAAACAACAATTAGGATTTTAAACCTTGGTGCAATGAGACGAACTCGTCTCCCGCTACCGCTACCAGGCTTATAACTGTCATTAAATTGTTATTCTTCTTCGGCTTATTAACAGTAAAATAACCTAAGAAGGGCCAGTGTGTGCTGTAACATTGTCCAGCCATATTATTTTTTAAATAATAGCGTGTCTAAATACAACTGTTAAGCCCATTTTAAATGATGAGAACACTGTAAAATGCGCTGCCAAGAACGCTGCATGGAATCACTTGAACGCTTCTGCCGTGGGCAAATGTATTAGCGGCGCTTGCTTGTAAGATTCAGTTCGCCAAAGTATTCAAAGTATACATCAACATACACGGGCTGGCATGCTATGCCAGTATCATTCGACATTAGGCGCAGGTACCGTGCATAACCTATGGTCCGTTTTAAAAACACCCTGACGAACGTACGCAGGGAGAGGAGAGGACCACTACTGTCTTCCTCTACCAGCTATAGTAATCAACAGAGTAGTTCAGCGAGATAAAAGTTCGCCTAAAATGTATTTGTTTTGCGAATACCTATTTCATTCTTATCGATGATGGCCGAAACGTAAAAAAAGGTGAAAACAGCTATATTACTGAGAGAATAAAGAAATAGTAAGATTAGATTTATTTCAATTACGGGAAGCACAAGAATAAAAGACGAGAATAGAAAGGAGCGCGGAACAGAAAGAAAAAATACGGCTCAAGATGTCGGGCACAAAAAAGATGCTACTGATATTTTTACACTATATTTCGTGCACGAAAAATACAATTCTTAGCAGATAAAGAAATTATGGTTCGGCTTAGTTGAAGAAAAATACAGCTACAATTTGAAAACATCAATTGATGGATCTGGCAAACAGAGAATTGTTGAAGACAAGACGTTGATAAATTCCGGATCAGCACTAACTTTTTTGATGTGGCTGGTAGTAGGAAATTAGGATTTAATATGCAATACTATCGAAACGTTTACAATACATACTGTGACGAGAGTTAGGGCCAGAAAAATGTGAAGAGGAAAACGCGTAAGTGTTGATAAATGGCACTCAACAAAAAGTATACCACGACACAATATCACACAAAAAATATTGAAATAAACTAGACTGAGACATGCGTATTATTGCAAAATATGCTCAAAAACACACTGTTACTGTGAAGTTAACAAATCTTTAAGTAATTATACAGGTGATTAAAAGGTGCGAAAAAAAACGTAAAAAAGGGAAACAAAAACGGACAACACCATTTAGTAACATGATAATGTAAGGCATTGCTTTATCCGAAATTTTACCAAGAATTTATTACTGTTTCTTAAGTATCTAAGCATTAAGAAAAGCATTCTGTTTTGTTCTGTTAAAACGACAACACTTACAAGATTTTATTCTGCTTTTTTTCTGTCAAAACGACAACACTTCTTCTATTTGTTATTTTACTTTTTTAAACCGTCAACGAAGGCGACAGTTTAATGCTCTGTTATCACTTTCTATTTTATACATGTTTTTAAGATATGAAATATTAATGAGAATAAAAAAATAGACCAGTTGGCTGGATAGTGTATACGTAACGCAATTCCGCAATCGCTTTATACTGCTCATATTCTGTCTGTTGTCCTGGCGTTTGTGTGCTAAGCTATGTCTCAAACATATCTGTTCTTTGGAATTGCTTTCAAATTATAAAGGAATGTTGAAATATCGTTCAATTTGTTCCGTTCTGTGCCACGTTTCTTCATCAAAACATGGCAATATTTTTGCCTGAGTTTTCCTTTGTTAATTGCTAATTCTATTTGTCTTTGATCAACGATATTCTCAGATGATTCTACTAACATCGATCTCCCAATGTCAGTTCCAAACAGGCTTACTTCGTTTCTTTTCTTTTGTGAACATCCGTAAAAAAAAATAATCAGAGAAAATACGTCTACAAAAAAATCACGTGATCAGTCAATTCTGAGCGCTTTGATTAATAAATTACCTATTCACCAAGGCGCGAGAACCAATCACAATGGATGAGTAGTCAAATAATGTGTCCGCCTTACCTGTATCGCGGTGGAATACTTCCAGTTCCGTAGGTGCGTTTCGTCTCACAGGTGACTTGGCACTATTTTTAGGTTCATCGGGAATAAATATAGCTACGAGTAAGGCCATGATAACCAGTATTGTTCCAAACGCAAATGGAGGCCCGGGCATTATTTTCTGGAATAAAAAGAAAAAAAAACAAAACATAAATTTGGCTTAAAGATACAATATTACTCTCACATAACCAGCCTGGAATCATATGCCGTTAAAGCTAGTTAAAAAAAATATAGTAACAAAACAAATATCAACAAACCTAAGTTGTGTAAATGATCGTTATGACAAATAAAACAGCCGTAGTTAGTGCGACTGAAGATCCTCGCAATTCTGGGCCAAAATAACACTATTAGCATCTCTAATCAAGCATAAAATCTCGTAAAGGCAATTATGGATTCGGAAATTCACACTGCTGCCAGCATTTCCTTGCTATTTTTTTCTCATGATATTTGCATGGATGGGAGGAGAGATGGGTGGCCTGTGGGATGACATAAAATCTGCCCAGATACAAACTTCGTGTAAATTGTGAAGAAAGTGCTCAGTGCGTGAGACGTCAGAATCGTTTGGTTTAGCGGTGGGAGCCCCGTCGGCGTCCTCGTTAAGATCTACGTGGAATAAGTAAAAGATGAAGCCGAAGAGCGCCGGGCCGAGACCGTTACAAAGTCCCCGGATGCCAGTCACGATGCCTTGCGCCACGCCTACAACACAACACGATTTCATTGGCTGCAATTTACCGCTATACGCTCATACACTACCTCTTATTTCTTGAAGTCAGTAAATTTTTTTCAGTTTCCATCAAAAGGGAAATAAATAAAATTAACGAACAGAGTCGTGGATTTACAGTTTTCGACAAAATAAAAAACATTCTGGTTCATAGTTAGGTTTTCTAAGCTCTCCCACCTTGCTGGTCGCTATCCGCGTGATTGCTGACAAAAGCGGAAATTGCCGGGTACGTGATGCTGCCCATCGCCGCGATCGATCCGGCCACCCACATGAGCCAGGCCTGCGAGCCGAAGCCATAAATAGCCAGCTGTATCATCTCAAACAGGAGGCCGAGCATGATGGCGTGCTTACTGCCGAAGTACTTCATGAGTAGGGCGAGAATGGCCGTCTGGGCCAGCACGGAGAGGACGCCAATCACAGCGATGAATGACGCCACTTCTTCTTTGGTGAATCCCATCACCTTAATAAAATTGGGGAAAATTCTCTTGTAATATATATTTTTTGGACTGATGAAGCAGTCGAATAAAGATCACCTTTCATGTTGCACATTCTAGAAAAACACTTGTAGGAATTTTCCACGTTCGACCAAAAAACCCTATATTTTCTCTATAAGGCCAAGACTTGAACTTTTTAGAACTGTAGTAGTCGGTTACATACATAAGCACAATAACGACATAAAGGAGCTCTCTATCATTCGCTCAAAGCTTTATTCTATAGAATACCCCACCCCTTCTCACTTGCAAGCAAAGCGACAGGGGTTTTACAAGAAACAATGGCCTTAGTGGTCTCAACCAAAAGAAAATGGGCAAATTTCCGAAATCTGGGGATCTGCGTACACCAAAATTATCCCTGTTTGGTTTTTCTTTGCTTCCTCAATAATGAGTAAATTCAAAGACTTACATAGTTGATCAATTCACGTCGTGTCATTATTCCCCGAAATTATCAGCTCTAATGCTTACCTATTGGTTTTATTGCACAACTAAACAAATTGCACTGATACTAAAGTGAACAATAATAATAAGACTGCATACCAGTCTGAGATAAACAAAGAAGCAGGAGTATTCCCCAGCCTCCGGGAGGTAGGAAAGAAACACGGTTACACATAACATCAAAATCAGCTGATCGTGTCCAATCTTCCGCAAAGCCTGAAAGGAAAGCAAACGCCAAACATCTGTGATAACTGACAACACCAGCTTTATATATACAACCTGCAAAGACGACGAGTGACACCGCTGGGCCTTCCGCACAGCCCACAAGGAAACAAGATCTTTGTGCATTGGTTCCGTCTACGCTTTTACTTACGTCATAAAATGTGTGTATTCCAGGATTTCGGCTTAGGCCCCCCTGATTATATATATGTTGCCCCCCCCCCCCCCACTTTTCGCTCGGACCCCCAACCGAAAAAAAAAAATTTCCAGTGATACTGCTGTGTTATCACTCAGATTGCCGTATATAGTAATATCTATTTCACAACCCAGCAGCCGGCACCATCGCATGCTTGCATGAATATTCTGTGGCAAGATCATATGCCACAGTAATGTTACGCTTCCTCCACCTGCAGGAAGGCCACCAAGCTTATTAATGACAGATTATATGTCGGGAATTACATATGGATGACAAGAAAAGCAAAACAAGCATCGTCACGTGGACGAAAATGTGGAATTAACTGTGGTAACTGCGTAAAACGAAGGCGTTGCAGTGAAAACAAGTGGGTCAGTGAAACTGACTATGTCCCCCGCAGGCGTACAATCCCTGTACTGTATTTGATTTTGTTAGGTTGGACTACAACCCTTCGTATCATATTCGTGAATTTTAAAATTCCAGCTGGGCCAATGTCCTTAAGCCAACATGGCTTATTTACAATACCAATTCTTGTTAACACCCATACTACCTATGTGTATAACATTTGGCAATTGTTTCAAAAATGTAGGCTTGAGTGTTTTAACAAACTCATTCCAGTATGTAAGGGTTGTGAAAAGTTCAGCTGGGCCAATGTCCTTGGGCCGACAGGGCTCATTTACAATACCGACCCTTGTTGTTCCAATACTTCCTATATCTAAAAGATTTCAACAATCGATCCTGAAATGTAGGCTTGACTGTGTTATCAAACTCATTCAACTGAGTAAGGATTGGGAAAAACTTGTGAAGTTCAACTGGGCCAATGTCCTTGGGCCGATATGGCTCATTTACAATAGCGATCCTTGTTCGTTCCAGTACTACCAATAGATACAATATCTTAACAATCGGTGGAAAAATGTGAGTGTGTTAACAAAAAAAAGGTGTCGACAGACGGACGGACAGACAAACCCGAAAACTATAGTCCCCCGGCGGGGGACTAACTAACAAGAAAACTGCGTAAAACCTTCAATGCACGTAGCTTCTTTTATAAAATGACAGATTTGCTCACACCAGAAACATCAATATAATTGCCATTGAACGGAAGTTACATATATTTGGCTTTTGATGCATGCTTTTTTGTTTATTTCTGAAGCCACTTTACGTAACAGTGCTGAATAACATCGATGTCGTTGAGACGAGCGCAGATGTCTTCAACACCTTCAAAAAGTTCTTTTTGGTTGACTTGCGGAAACTCAATATTTTCAAAACAGCTCATGCATGTTATTTCTCTCTTTTTTTTTTTTTTGTTTATAACTGGGCCATAAACCGTACATTATAATAGTTTCACTCGAGTTGGGGTTCCTTTTACCTTTTTCAAATCGGGATTCGTCTTAGCTCTTTCTGAGCACCTCAAAGACAAATCCTACTGTAGTACTTCGATTTTAAAATCCAAGATCCGCACAACAAAGGGTCTCAGTTTTTTCTTCGCTGCCGGCCGCAGCCTTATAGCATTGCTCGGTACTTGTTGCAGAAGCAATCAATGACAGCAGATGAAGCATTGGCCAACAATCCATCAAAAGCAATATTTCCCGAGTTACGCTACGAGAAATAAGTGGCTTATTAACAAGACAAGGAAGAAGATGCCTTGACATACAACAAACAGCTATTGAAAGAACCAAAATAAACAGATAAATTAAACAGTTGGCTATAGCTTTCAACTATCTCTTCCCAAGCATAATCCCCAATTTTGTAATCAAAACATACAGACGAGGGGACTGATAAAAGATACTGCCAATAGTTTTTGGTCATTACAAAAAGACAGAAACTGAAACCCATCGACTGTATGACGTTATTGTTACTACGTGGATTCAGTAAAATGTTTGGCGAATTTGTAGATACACTTGTACACTTCAAATAAACTGGCAACTACAGCGATTCCACAGATCATGAGTAATACATCTTGGTTAAACTCAATCGAGTACATGATCTGATCTGGGCTTATTTATTTTTATCCTACGCCAATATTTCTCAGTTTAAACAAAACCGCAACGCCAAACGTGTTAAGAAACCTACGCCCAATAAAGCAAACCCAAATTCCAAGACCTTTGAGAAAAAAGTTCCAACAGTGCACCAGTTAGCCTGGAAGCAAAAATCCCCCTAATTGCAAATATAGCGGTGTGCCAAGCAACACAGCAGGTCTCCATTTCCTGGAGATAAGGTTTGTATGTTGGTCTTTGGAAATTACTCCGACTAAATCAATAGCCAAAGGGGCATTTGGCGGAGCTATATGGACTGTTGCGAATGACAACAGTAACTCTGTTAAGAATATATCGCGTGACAAGGAGCCAAAACCGGTCTAAAAAGGCGGTTTTCTGCCCCCGGGTTTCTCGCCTCCAAACCACGTAGTTCTTTCCATGAAACAGACTGTCAAGAGAGCCGTTCACATGTCTATTGCTAATGTTAGAGGCTTTTTGAAGCACTTAAAAACCTGTGGCCATGTTATCAGTCAATAAGCCATTTTGTTACATTACGTCCAAACGAGACAGTTTTGATACAGCGTGAAACGAATGGGCGGTGTTGGAAGCGCACTTTGGTGGAGTAGTTCTATTCAAAATAACTTTTTTTCGGTTAGAGTGAAATTCACTATTTGCTCTATTCCCGCCTTTCTTGCTGTGGCAAACTGGTAAGTATACACTCGCACAATTTTTTCTCATAGTGGCCACAGAATTTCCCGAACACTTTTTCCTGCCTTTTCCTGACTTCCGACACTTTTGTTCCTGAGTTCTGAGGCCCTTTCCCCTGGCTTTTGAGAATACGTATTTTAACAAGGACCACTGATTAACATGTTCATTACAGCTTTTGGTTTGTGTATATAACAGAAAGTCGAAAAATACAAACTAGACTGGCCAGCGTTTTTGTTAAAACAAAAACGGATATATCTCCCCCGCCCCCAATCAGTCACGTGGAAAAAATTCCTTGCCTAAAAGTACAACATTTGCGAGCCCAAGAAATTCAGGAAATCGCCAAAAATACATTTTTACAGAAAATGAAGAAAAACTTCGCAGTAAACATTTGCACTATATGTGGGTTCTTCTTGCCACGTTTCAGCCTAACGGAACAAACTGTTTCGGAGATATCGCAACAATATGGCCAAAAACATAAAAATCAAAAACTTAAAAAATCGCCAAAAAATACCTTTTCAACGGAAATGAAGAAAAACTTTTCAGTATACATTTGTGTTTTATGTGTGTTCTTGTTGCGACGTCTGAGCCTTGTCCAACGAATTGTTTTGGAGATTTAGCCTGCCAAAGTGAAAAAAATGCACGAAAACCCCCCTATGTTCAAAAATTTGCCAAAAAATAGAATTTTTGAAGGAACGAAAAAAAAATAACACGGGCATCATCTAGACATGTCCAACCAATATGTATGTTTTGAGAAAAATCGACACATTAATTTCATATGAACTCACTTGCGGACAGACGGACGGACGGATACACCAAATGCTATATATGTCTCCCTTGGGGGGAGACATATAATTTATGAACGGCTGGCCCAATTAAAATACCGATGATTTTACAGTGTACTTAATTTGAACATAATTTCAAGATAAACTGCACCTGTGATATTCTTTTCTGCTAAATTTTCTAAGGTGACAGAGCCAAGCATTTATGTAAGTAACTTGTACCAACTGGGACATAATCTTTTCACACAAAGTATGCACAATTTTCCTTGTATGCATTTAAGTTTTCGAGCACGGTACATAGAGGTAACATTTTCTCGACATTTGTTGCTATATGCGGATGATTGCTTTTGGTTTGTTTTCTGTCTCTTTCAGTTCCAAACCATTCACCTCTTCAGGCGTTCTGAAAATGACGAGAAAGTCCATCCTCGGAGAATGAATATTGTCCTTCGTAAGAAAATCTACTGGATCCAGAACGTCTTAACTCTTCTCACACTTACTTCCTGGGGTCATTCTTATCACTCAGTTTTTTAAGTCAATCCTCAGTGTTTACGGCTGACCAGGAAAAGTAGCGCCGGTAAAAGATTAACTAACCATGAGGAACTTTAAAATGTGATTTTACACTGATCCCTGCAAGTTTCAGAGCCTAGTTGTCTAAATTTATCCACATTCACTGTCCGATAATTTTAGGCTTCGCGCATAGAGAAAAAGCTTAACAGGGTCACACAACTCAAGAGTCGGTGAATTACAAACCAGCCGTACAAACCCAGGTCTTTCAATTTTACCGTCCTGAAAATGAGTCGTGCGTATTTCAGCATTTTTTGTAGATCAACCATGAACATAACTCTGGCTTGGGAAATTTTCGAAAATCAAATAGAAAAGTCTACCCAGGAAGCAGTCTGGTTAGTATCAAAGCTGTGTGTAAAAACATTTAATGTTTGGTGCCGACTTTGAAAGGTAGTACCAACTTGCCAATAAAAAGTGGCGCTGACTTGTCCAAAAACTACCGACAATGTTTCGTGCCGACTTAGGGGCCGACTTGTCCATACATCTGGTAAAAAGTTTGTCTTTCTGTGTATTAATCTTATACTCTCATTCACAACTAGCAGTGGTTTGTCCTCTTAACACATGCATAATCGACAATGGACAAAGTTCTAACACTTCTTCCATAAAAGACACTAAAAAACTCATATATTTAGAGAAAATTTTCGATAAGAATGTTTTTGGCCGAGTTGGTAATTTGGGCCGAGTCGTCTTTCACGAATGGACCGAGTTGTCTAAAAGTTGGGCCGAGTCGTCTTTCGCGATTGGCCGAGTTGGTAATGAGCTGAGTTGTCCAAAGACCCATAGAAACCAGAGCTACTGAAAAGCTGTTCTCAGAAAGAACAAAAAAAAAAAACACAAGGCAACATTGATTTAAATTGTAAGTTAGACGCAATTCTTTCGCGAAATGCGGCCATCTTTTAGTGCAACTTAAGACACAATGGACCAACGAATGCGACAGGTTTTACTTCGGAAAAACTTACGAACTTGTATCTAAAAGCTGCACCAAATTGGTGTCGTGTCACAACAGCTGTTCATACTGGCACCACCCATGCCCAATGTGGAATGATTGAAATAAATTGTAGACGATACAGTTCATACAGTATGACATATTGCCTTTTACTAAGTTACATTTCGCCACATTCTTAATGTACTGGTGAAATACCCATGCATACTGCTCATGCAGTTTTAATAGACTGACTGAATAGACAGACTGAATATATTGTAATGCTTATCATTTAACAATTGGGATGCCTGAAAACAAATTTAACGATATGTGGATATTTTTTAAATCACATCTATGTATGGCATTTGAAAATCTAAAAGCTTGATCAAAATAACAATCCAGTACTTAAACAGAATTTCAAATAAACTATAAATTTGAGCGCAGTTATAACTGAGTTTAACTGTTACTCTCAGAATCTACCATATGCCATAGATAACATGGCTTTAGCCTTATGCCAAAAATATCTGAGTTCACTAGTATCAGGATTTCAACTTCCGGCGTCCTTGACCTCAAGGTCACTTTCGAGCTCCAAACCGGAAGTTGTCTTTTATCTCAAAAACGGTAAGAGATAGAGCAATTTTGACCTCATTCTCGACCTCCCCCCCTATACGACGATACGTAAGGTATAACCTCCGGTGTCCTTGACCTCCAGGTCACTTTCGAGCCCCAAACTGGAAGGGGGATCTTCTACATTCAGACATGTGAAAATTGTTAACAAACAGCAATATCATCTACCTCCCATGTCAATTTATCGTTCCAAGTGGGGTCTAATTCGCTGTGCGAATTTCGGTCTAGTTGTTTTTTAGATATTTTAGCCGTTTTTTTTTTTTAACTAATTTTAGCCAAACTGCCCAACAAAATAGAATGATAAAATAGAGAACATTCCTGCCATATTTCAAAGCACTCGGAACAGAAATATTGGAGGAGTATTTTAAAAAAAACAAAAAAAACACACACACACACACACATGCATAACTGAAATATATATTCTTTACGACAAAGGGGCATGGACAAAAGTATCCTATATTCAAGAGTCACACACTTTCGAAGTGATTTCATTTCGATAATTTTTTATAAAAACCTGCTACACCTTAAACTATACACAACTGCAATATATAGTGTTTCGCTGTATAAGTTTTAAAACTGTAGGGTGAAAACGTAATGGTACAGAGGGGTGGACAATGTGCACCAGATGGGAGTCCATATGCACGATTGTCACGCATTTTCAAAGTACCGCCATTTCGATAATTTTTGTCCATCCGGATGAAATCTGGAGTAAGTACAAATGCAATATATATTCCTTTACTGTGTGAAGTTACGAAGTGCAGGAATGAAGTGTTGGTGAGAAATGGGTATATTTTCACAATTGGATTTAATAACGCTCAATTTTATAGGTGAAATAATTCCAAGACGCTAATTGGCTGCTTTTGCGGAAGTTGAAATAAAAAAAAATAGAACTCTCTTTTCTGACTTTTTGGCCATTTTTCTTTGTTTTTCGTAACTTTTCCTGACTCAAAATTTTCTCCTGACTTTTCAGGTTTTTCCTGACCTGTGGCCACCCTGCTTCTCTGCACTTGCAGATACAACATTAACACTTAGATTTCGTTTCTTTCAACACTGGCATAAGATGAGCATACCAACGTTCAGGCAACTGTAGACATCTCTCTTTGTAAGTAGGACACACTATGAAGGCTAACGACAAAACAGTTGTATAACGCAGTTAACCGCAGACTGCCAATTTACTCACCCCAAAGGGATCTGCCTTTTCCCACGACAGATTAGAGCTCCACTGAGATGGGCGCAGTTTTTCTGATAATGACTCCGGTACAAAACACAGTATAAAGAGTATATCAAGTACAGCGACAGCCGTAGCTAGGGCTATGACTAGAGAATCACTGTAAACACTTTCTAGATAGGCGCCGATAGCTGGACTCGTCACTAAACTCGCAGCGAACGTCGCCGACACCTGAAATAAATCAAGGCGTTAAAACAACTGTTTTATAATCATAGTAAATGGCAAAAAGGTAGCAAATAGCCAAGCTGTATGTTAAGTTCAACATGCTGCAAAATTTGAAATATCTGTCGACAACGGTATTAAATCTTTTCTATTTCTTTTTTTTTTTTTTTGGAGGGGGGGGGGGGGGATGGGGAGGATCGATTCCAAGTATCTGGGATCGATTCCACATCGGCAGAAGATAGAATCTCCGACGAGCTGAAACTTTAGCAGGATCTTCCTAACACTATTTGTCCCTTTATAAAGCATTGCGTTGAAAAACACGATTTATTTTTATAAGCAATTAGACCATTCAAATATTGAAACACAGTCGATTTGCAAACATCTCCTTGGTTCAGATCAAAACTAAAACCAGCCGATATGGATAGTAATTTGACCCCATCGGTTTCGTTATCAAAGTTTATTAATACAAAATTATGCTAGGCAACTTGAGCCGCGATTGATCCGGTCGAAATGACAACAAGAATTTTTTTCCATTTTGATTACCTTTTAAATAAGATTTGATAGAAATTATATTAATCACGGAATTCACACGGACTATCAAGGCATTGACATTTCTGTTCAAGCGCCATTTTGTATATGGCGACAAGAAAAAGTCCTGTATATTTACCAGTCCGTACGCAGCACTTCTGTCTTCTTCTGTTGTGACGTCAGCGACATACGCAAATACAATACTGAATGTAACGCTAAAGATACCCGATATCGATAAGATTGCAAAGTACCACCTGAAAGCAAATACACATTAAATGGTGATGGCAAGTAAGGAAGAAATGTTAATAGTATCTTCTCTCCCCTACTTCGCCCACACAGACACCTCGTGCCACCCACCCACCCAGTGAAATTTGGAATTCAATCGACCAAGCAAGGAAGTACTCGAAAATGAAGATGATGGCTTTAAAAAAGAAGATATTGACCACTTCCCCTCCCTCCTCCCCCCCCCCCCCAATCTATTGGTGACGAGCTAGACAAAACTCAAGTTACAGCTTTATTACAAAAGGAACCAGTTACATGATAATTTCCGCTTATCTTGCTACTAACATCCATGTGCATTTAAAAATCTAATCAGGTATTTCGCTATTTTTTAACTTGGCCAGTGTTTCTTTTCTCAAAAAGACATTACTTCACACTCAATAAACCAGTAACAACACTTTCTTGGGCTTCAACTACACTTTATACAATAAAATAAAATTCAACCCTTCCTATCACTTCCTATCTTCAGCGAATGAGAAACTCCCACGCAACTTTTCGAAAATTTCTACAGCTGAATGTTACACAAGAACTGAACATTCAAATTATATTCCTACTTTATTGTGAACACAAATGTGTTCGACTTCGCCTCAAAAGAAAATGCTATAACTTAAGCTTAAATCAACCAAATTTGCAAAGATACCGCTTGGAAATAAAGACAAGTTTCAGGTGAATTAACTTCTTTCTTTGCATTTTTTAGGTGTTACTTTTTCTCCTTTCTTTCAAAACGACTGCCACGCAGCTACGGTTAAGAGTGTGTGAGTGTGTTTGTAATGATTGCTTTCACAAACTATGGGACTGGTTTATTAGTGTTTGACGACCTGCCAGCCTCGTTCTGTCTGTGCATTAATATCCGATCGAAGCTGCCTGAGGACAGAGTTCGATAGCAGCCAGATATAACTCGTTACCGCCGAACTTTCAACCAATTAAAACCTTTTACGTAAAACAACTACGATTTCATTTTAGCCCCTACTACAATCTCGCAAATAAAAGTAAATATTTTCTTGAAACGAACCAAAGATAAAATAATCAATCTTCATGAACAATGATCGTAATGAAATCATTGCGCATATCAATACTTCGTCTTAACATTTTTCTGCAGGAAATCAAGAGATTTTACTGCCGACACATACTGCAACATAAATCTCTTTTGAATGGAAGTAATTAGAACTTTTTTCATTTACTCAGTGTGGCAAACACTTCATCAGTTGTACGCGTTGACTCTTAATCACAATACTGCATCGTTACTTGGAATGATCAGGCCAGGGTTTTTGCCCTTCAGTTTACAGCAACATATCCTTATAAAACCTGAGCAGAGCTCCTTTTTGATTCCAGTTTTGCTTGAAAAAAATGAACGAATATGGAATTCAGCTCACCAGTATCCATTTAAACCTTTCTATGAACAATCCCAGAACACCAACAAAAATTAACCGACATTTTTCTTTATCTTGTACAACACATTTGATAAAAGAACTAGCTATTGATTACTTGCCGCGTCCTAGCTTCTGTTACATAAATCAAAACGCACAAACAATGAATGATATTTGACAATGCAACAGAAACAGACAGAGAAAAGGTCAACAGATGAGTAAATGAAACAACATGAACAACATCATCTATCCGATTCCTCAATACTCACCAAGGGCTGAATTTCATAAGTGGTATAGGGGCACATGTGAAGCCCACGGTGAGGAAAAGGAAAGGCTTCCGGCCCCAGACATCTGATAACGCTCCAATAAGCGGCGCACTTAAGAACGATAACAGGCCCTGCAAATAAAAATACATACATTTTACAAACGGGAAAAATTCCGCATACCAAGATCATTTGTTAGTCAAGACATACTGAAAGCAAAAACAACTAAATATTGTTTTCTGGGGGACGGCAATTTTGCATCCCCAAAATCTAAGGATGGGATCAGCCAAAGCTCTCCTTCCCCCTTCTGTATTCTCATTCCCTATGGCGATGAAATAAAGACTACTAATGAAGAGTGGAGTAAGAGAAAATTAACTATTTAAAGTTCGTGAATATATATTCAGAGTCTCACAATGCATCGAAACTATGACCCACCCATTAAGTTTTCTACTGTTCACTTTCAAATGTCATCAATTTTTAACTATCAACCAGGTCAGTTTAAGATCTAAGGTATTGTTAGTCCTTCAGATATCATTTGCATCCCAAGTCAGGCCAGTGGAAGGATTACCCAGGGAACATTCTTGCCAAATTTCAAAGCAATCGGAGCACAAATATCGGAAGAGCAGCCTTTTGAAAAATTGTTAACCCACGCACACATAACGGACGAGTGGGACGCACCGATAGTCGGCGGGGCTAATAAACGTAACTATTGTACAACACCATTCCGCTCATCAAACAGCCCTACATTTCCTTTATTTTTTTAGCCACTTCAGCATAGCCTTTCCGCGGTACACTGTCAAACTTAGCGCAGTTTTTCTGCCATAACATGCAATAACGAACAAAAAAACGCTGAAAAGCAGCAGTACCCATTCCTCGACACTGAACTGCAACCACGGCCAGGTCTCTGGCCAATATTTTATTCATGAGTTTTTTTGGTTTTTTTTTTTAGTCAACAAGAACAGAATAACGCATGAACGTGTAAGTAACAACGTAACTTGACTGCGTCTCGAGGGGTATGTCTATCCTCTGTGGGCGATATGGTTTGTGTAAGTGAAAGGATAGGTAGACGTAGTGTCTGCCGTAGGTACGCTAAGTACAGCTCCGATTTTGAAAAATCCGCCATTTTGTCAATTTAAGTCCCATCCTGAAAATTATCGGTTACTGCACTGCGGAAGGGTCCAGGGAAGCCGTGTACAAAATTTGAAACAAATCCATACATCAATGTAGCCTGTAGGCGCGTGAGACTGCCGTATATACGCAAGAGTCCAGTGGCGATTTTCAAAAGTCCGCCATTCTGTCAATTTTTTTCCGTTCCGGAAAATTCTTGGTCACTGCACTGCGAAAGGGTCCAGAGAAGGCATGTACAAAATTTGAAAGGAATCCATTTACCAATGCGGCCTGTGGGCGCGTGAGATTGAAGCGTGACAGACGAACGGCAAGACGGACAGACCGAAAAGTTCACAACTATATCCCTCCGTTCCACCGGGGACAATTATTTAAAGAGCAACTGTTATCGCGATACGTAAAAGCGACACCCACGACTGACACAAGTTTTGACTGCTCGCCACATATCAACGAACCTCTAACACCACACGTTACCGTTCGCGCTCTGAACGTAAGCACTCAGTGGCATGCTACAAGCTCGTACTACAAAGGTGTTTCCTGTCAAAAAAAAAAAAAAGAGAGATGGAGAGAGATGGAGAGAGAGAGAGAGAGAGAGAGAGAGAGAGAGAGAAGAAGGATGGCAAAAAGAAGCAATGATCTTTGCAATCACTTACTTTTACTCCTTGTATCAATCCATTCATGAGGAAAGTTTGATTTGGAAAAGTGTCATTTAATACCTGCAAATAGAAATAAGTATGCTTTGAAAGCTCCCACAACTAAAACCTTTGAAGAATGCGGCTTCCTTGTTTCTACAATGCAGAATCTTTAGAACTAACACACTGAGTTATCAGAAATCAAAACAAAATCGTTGTATTGTTAAAAACAACGACACAGACCGGCGCTGATTTAACAGGACCGAAATTTTCTCACAAACCCAAATTGGAAAAAAAAGTTATGAAAATAATTTCCTAACTCTTTTCATAACACCCGGAAAAAATACCACCAATTTACAGATACTCACCCCAGTACATTCCCGACCCCCCCCCCCCCCCTCTCCAACCAAGAGGAGGGAGCGGTAGCATTTACCTGCACTGGAGCTATCCAAGAACTAGCCGCTGAAAACCAGTAGCACTTGGCTCTTCACCGAATTCACCAAGAACAATGCCCGCATTACTCACCAAAAGTTATAATCATTTTCTCAAACAAAATACACAACTCTTCCCGGTCTGTCGGTACATTAAATTCTAGAAACGGAAAGAACAAACTATACTTACTGTAATCAGGGGAGATGTCAACAGCCCCCAAGCAAAGAATTCCAAGAAGATCACAACAAGAGCATGGTAAACGCTGGGTTGAAAAAAACAAGACGTCTGAAAAAAAAACAAGCCATCGTCGAAGGCGCAGACCCCAACCGGACACAACAAGTCGTCATTTAGGCAATTTTTCACCAACGTGATAAACAATACGACATTGCAAAACTTCAATATATATATGTTACAGTAAATCTGTGTAATCAGTAATTTCACGTAATTCCTAAAACTGTTAGGAATTACGTGAAATTACTGTCGGGGTCAGGAATTACGCGAAATTCCTAAAATCTGCAGGAATTTCATGTAATAACTGAAACAGGAGGTCAGTAATTACACGAAATTACTAAACTGTGAATTAAACAAAAACAATGTGTCCAATCGTTTAGATGTTATGCAGGGATGTTCCGAAGAGGTTCGCCTACCAGGCTATTATTTTTTTTCGCGGTTCGCCATAAACTGCCGAAATGTCGGAACTTTGAAGTTTTGCAAAAACTGGAATAAATGGTAGTAAATAACTGAATTGTCAAACCATTCATTTCTCTCAGTCTTTTTCAAATTGTTATAAAATTTTAATCGAAATTTTCTTAGGTGCTTCTCCACCTAGACTTTGCTTTTTTTGCAAATGACAAAAAAAAAAAAAATGCCGAAATGGTGGAATTTTAATTTTTTTTGTAAAATTGTGTAAAATGTCGGTAAATACGTGAATCGTCTAAACCCAACCTCTCCAACAGACCGTTTCGGGTAGCTTCCACCCGGAAAAACTCGTTTTTGTGTATTAAAATTATGAAAAAGTTACGTTCAGAAACAAAGTTCTTCATTTTTTGGCCTAAGAGTATTCGTTTCAGAGTTTTTCTCTCTTTCCTTGTTTGGTAACTCGGCTGGGTCATGTCCTTGGACATGCTTGTTTAATAAACCTCAAGACTTGAATCAACACTGCAGTGATGAAATACATCCCTTCTACCATGGTTTCAAATGCAGAATGCATGTCTTTGCTCAAATCAACTACAGAATGCATGTCTTTACTCAAATCAACTACAGAATGCATGTCTTCACTCAAATCGAATACAAAATAAATGTCTTTACTCAAATCAAAACAAACGCATCATGGTCAAATAGAGTTCTAACAATGTTTCAAATACAGAAACACATGTCTTTACTGAAAGCAAATGCTGATATGAGGGACTCACGAGTGATCTTAGCTTAGTAACTTTGCAATTCGAGATGAAAGCAAAGGTCTCAATATGTAATTCCATCTCCAGCAAATGACACCAAATGTCACCTTGGGTGAGTGAGTTCACGAATTGTAATTCAAGATGAAAAAGGACTCACCAAGGTCGAAATAATCTATGACAAGCTGAGTTCCTGTGAGCGTGTTCCTCCATTTTTTACCGTTTAACTTTGTTCGACTTCCATTACGCATATTTACTAACTGATGTTTAGGAAATTTGTGAAATAAAACACCCCAATTCCATCTCCGGCAAATGACACCAAATGTCACTTTGGGTGAGTGAGTTCACGAATTGCAATTCAAGATGAAAAAGGACTCAACAAGGTCGAAATATATAATCCTTGGCAAACTGAGTTCATGTGAGCGTGTTCCTCCATTTTTTGCCGTTTAACTTTGTTCGACTTTCATTACGCATATTTACTAACTGATGTTTAGGAAATTTGTGAAATAAAACACCCTTGAAAACAGTAAATACATGAAATTCCTGAAGATTTTAGGAATTTCGCGTAATTCCTGGCCCCGACAGTAATTTCACGTAATTCCTAAAACTTTTAGTAATTACGTGAATTTACTGATTACACAGATTTACTGTAACATATATATTCACTGTGCAAGGTAGCATATGCCTAGGATAAATAGTTTCGGAGAACTCGCGTGGAAAGCACCCAAGTCTTACATTGCAGTAATCTAAAAAAAAATCACAGTTTTTGACAAGTCGCCATTTTTGGCAACTTTTGTACCGATTTGAAAAAGAACATGACGTTGCACAATTTCAATATATATATATTTCACTGTGCAAGATAGCACATGCCTAGGATTAATAGTTTCGGAGAAGTCGCGTGGAAAGCACCCAAGTCTTACACTGCAGTTATCTCCAAAGATCACAATTTCTGACAAGTCGCAATTTTGGCAATTTTTGGCCGGTTTGAAAAATAACATCACGTTGCACAACAGCAATATATATATTTTTACTGTGCAAGGTTGCATATGCCTGGGGTAAATAGTTTCGGAGAACTTGCTTGAAAACAAAATAGCATCCAAAGTGTAACACACGGACGGACGGTCGGACAGACGGCAATCCTTAGACCCTAGGGGGGTGGGAAATGCCGTTTCATAAGGCTCACGGAACATGTTAAAAAGCCCCAGGGAAATCGTCCACGCATGGTCAGAACTGTCCGAATAGTCCTATGGAGGCAATCGTCTGGGGAGGGGGGAGGGAGGCAAGGGGGGGTAGTCCCGGGGGAAATTGTCCTAACTAGCCCTGGATGATTCTCTCGTTATTCTATGACCAAGAGCCATAGTTCCGATAACAGAATATGCCAGTAGATGTCAGTTTTTCTAATCTCCGCTTGTGGTCAGGACGTAAAAACCTCCATTATTGCCCAGAACAACAATGAATATACAATTGCAAAACCACTCTCCTTTCAAGTTCTGGGGCACATAATGCGAGACGATTCTTCCTGTATAAGAAAAATACTGTTAGTTCGGACCGTGCGCGCAAAGATTCTCTAGAAAGTTCAACATATATTGCCATTTCTTTGGGTCTGGGACACCTCCCGGGCCGCTCCCCCTGGACGACCCCCACCTCCGATTCCGTCGGTAGCATTGATTTCAATTTTCAATGTTGCACATCTACAATATATATTTTTTCACTGTGCAAGTTTGCAGGTCCCCATGACAAATGGTTGTATGCGAAGCATCGCACAACTGCTAAGTTCAACGTAATTTTTGACACTTCTTGATAATCTGTGATTTTATCTATTTTTCACCGATTCAAATAACACGGAGATGCACAGCTACAATATACATTTTCACTGTATAAAAAATCAGAACCGTACGTTGAACAGTTTTTGATAACTTGTGCGGACAAAACCAAGCGTTTCCAGCGGACAGACACGTTCATAACTATATCCCTTGTTTACATGGGGGATGAAATACAGACTACAAACGGATTTCAGTCCATCAGTTTTAAAAAGGTTTGTTGCTAATGCATGGTTGCAATTTTTGGTTATTATCTATTTCTGGATTGCGGAGTTCTCTAATTAACGACTAACGTAAAACAAAAGATGAGTAGATGAAAGAAATGGTTTTATTTAAAATACGATGGATGGTGAATGAAATTAAAATTGATTAACCGGATAAAAGATCCTATGGGGAGGAAATTTCGTTGGGGAGGGGGGCGTCCCAGGAGGAAATGTCATATTCCCCATTTCTGTCACAGCACCTGTGACTCTCTGTCTTGGGAAGATAAAAATGGGCATTAAATCAATCGCAAAAAATCGCATTCACAGCTAAATGTGCCAAAAAATCTGCCTTTATTACAAAATTAACTGGGAAAAAAATGAAAGAAATGATAGAGAAGTCTCGCCTAAATATCATATTTCTCTGCGCCAAACAGCAATCTTTTTTTTAACAACCTGTATTTTTAAAACTTATTAGACATTTGAACAACAGTTTCTAGTTTCAATTTTTATGTTCCAGGTATGAGTTGTTTTTGCTAAAATTTTTCTATCATTTCTTTCTTGTTTTACAGTCGAAACGCAGAATTCTTGCGCATTTCATTCAAAACACCCAAAATGTGATTAGGCGTATTGCAAGATTGTTCTTTAACAATACGAGTGTGGACAGCAATAGAAGTTGAGCAAGAAACAGAAGTTCAAGATTTTTGCCAGTTTCATACAATAGAGTCCTTCATGTACTCATCCTGGGTCCGTAAATAAAAATCTAAACCTAGAAAGGCGCATATTTGGAAAGGGGCTATAGGAGCTCGTAGAGTCATCAAAGTGCTGGTAAACTTGTCCAAGTGGACCCTTTCTGACTTAGTTCCTGTACGAGGAGAGAAACATGAAATTGAACAGCACATCGTAATTGGCAAAATTGGAAGTGTGGTCTATTAATGTGAAAAAAGCCTGTGCAGTCATTATTCCCGGTATCTTCACAAACTAGAAGCCACACAAACCACCATGACATCCTTTTTTTAGCTCAGGATAATCTTCTGCAGCTAACAGACCAGTTTGTAATTTAACCAATTACGATGTGCTGTTCAATTTGAATGTTCTTTGCCTTGTAATACAAATGGCCACTGATCTCAACTTTCGAGGCTATGGATCTTTCGGCGCACGTTCCACAACACCAAAGTTTGGACTAGCAGGCTTTTTTCTTTTAAAAAATTACACTAAGAAGTATCCTGGCGCATTATTTTCGACCTCGCCTACTCGTACACTATTTTGTTGTCACCGGTAATGGGGGATTCTACATCCTGATATGAAGGAAATATCTCTTTCTCAGTACAAAATTGTCATTTGACCATAACAATTATGCGCCTAACTTATAATGGGACCATTTATGTGATGCACCCTTTTTAAAATAACGCCATTGGTCCCAGTCGTGCGATTGGCAAAATTGAGATCATTGACATGTTCTATTATAGGAACTACGACTCTGGCTGGCAAGGAAGCACAAGTAATCTAGGACTACTGGTGAACAAAAACGACCAGAAGTATTATAATAAAGCAACGGACTACAAAGTTTAAAATACCTGGACGATAGATCTGCTAATGGAGATTTTCATGACTGGGCCACTAATGAGCGTTTGGGGGCATCTAAACGGTTCTAACTAGCAGCTTGTTTCTGGCAATATTTCACCCTGTCGCAATTGGCTTTCTGTATCATATGTTGTGCGATATGTGCATGTTCTTAAGTATTAGAGAAACACTAAACTTACCTCCCCACTATCTCTCCGCTTTCTACCCCAGTGTATCATCCCTACCACTCTTTTTCGTTTCTTTCCTAAAGTTCTTTCTACCATAATTTTAATTATTTATTCATCATAACCTCTTTCACTTCACACTTCTTTAATCTACACGCACAACTGTGGTGTACACATGCGCCCCTGTTAAAATCGGTTTCACTCATTTGTTTTCACAGATCCTTCAAAAACAAGCCTTGTACAAATAAGCCTCCGTCGAAGACCCAGCCTTAACCACACAATATTCTGATCACAAGAACACAAATGCTTGCAAAAAAGTTGGGCAATTGCATACCTTGGTTATTATGTGTTGTTCCAATAGATAATCTACAACTTTGGCTCCAAATTACCAAGTAGTTTTTGTGTTAACTGGTTACAAGAATTGAGGAAAGAATAGTAGATGGTTGGCAATTTTAAACTTTTCGATCAAAACCTAAGTTAATTACAAACTTTTAAACATTAAGAAGCCCAGCGAAAAATTTGGTGATGATCGGCCATTTGATTTTTGTGTTTTTATGTTAACAACAATTCGCAGATGAGGATATATCTTGGCAACTCCTTCTATTATGAATGTTTCAATTCAGTCAAAAATCAGGAACAACCGTGACCGTTACACGATCAACCTACTTTTTAATTTGATGACGACCTGTTACGGTTTTTATGAGTTCTTTTGTTTTGTAAAAATTGTGAAACTATTGTGATATTTATTATATTTTTCATGCATTGTGTTTTCACACACGCCATAATTTTGAAATAATACACTTACATATTAACGATAGTTTTCAGCAGTATTTCTGTTGCGGGTACGGGTGCTATATAGAAGATGATGAATGCCAATTCCAGATCAGCTAAAACCCGAAATTTTACACACCATTTTCGATAATTTTTCATACAGAACTAACACACAGCTTGTAAAATTCTACATAATGCAAAATCAGATTCAGAGGCCATTAATTGTTGTTCAAAATAAATAAATGAACTAAAAATGAAGTAAGAACTAGACACTTTATTTTATAAATAAATTTAAATAATATTCATATTTTTTTAAAATCTCTTGAAAAAATTGGTATTTTGATAGCAAAATACTTAGAAAAGTTACACACCACAATTGACTTGTCTACCATATTATATATTATGAGCTGAATTGCATACTTACGGTCTTAATTACATAATTTAGTGTAAATTAATTACACCGAATGACTTGCTTTTCAGTTGCAATGTTCAAAAAATTTTAGTTAATTATTTAACGCCCTTTTCTCTGAGAATACTTCCACAGAAATGCTGCATTGAGTCTGACGTATTGTCTCAAAGGTCAAAGCTACTACGGAACTTTTATTTATTTTCTCATACGTGTCAAATTGAAGTGAGCTTTTAAATATGATATTTCGTTAAGATATGATTCATTAAAGCTTAATACAAGAGTTTGTTGTGTATCTGGGTATCGTGCGGGATGTGTCCGTCCCTCCGTTTATTAGTTCATCAATAAGTTCAGTAACTTCAATAAACCTCATCTAAAAGATGATCTGTAAGAGATATCTCGGTGACATTGACCTCCTCGGCCATGGTTGAAGTCCAAAACCGGAAGTTGACCATTATCTCTAAAACAGTTAGAGATTTTGAACTTATCTGGAACCTTTTGGCCTCAGTGACCTTGACCTCCTAGTTCATGCACAATTTGGAATTTTGAGAGTTCAGAATCGTATTTTTTGTGGCCCTAAGTGTAATTTTCGCTACTCGGTAGCGAAAACGATCTAGTTTAGTTTGTTTTCATATACTTTTATATGTTTGAGCTTGCTTTCGACGCAAGTCGTAGCAGGTAACAAACGCATAAAGACACATAAACGCAAGGTCGTATGAAATCTTATACTGAAATTTTGTACCAAAGCATGTTACATCTTACTTGCTTTTGCACCGACGGTTCGTGCGGTAAATTGTCTCGCTGGTGCTTTTTCGAAGTGACAAAAGACGTAACGATAAATTTTCTAGCAGTTACAAGGGCCTTCTAACCTTCCCTGAAATTTATTAGCCTACCACTTATGACCAAACGTTGGATATTTAAACAGAGAAGCTTCAAGCACTGGTGGTTTCCTGGTTGAGAAACCAGGAGTGACTATGCCACATGTTTGTTTTTGTGCGAGAAGTTTGTCAGTATCAGACCATGGTTCCAATGAAATATTATATGTGTGTATATTAAACCCAATTTCGCAGGCTGCAACTGTGAGCATCAATGGTGAAATCAAGAGCCCGTGCATATTGATTATTAAATGGGAATTGTCAAAATGAAAAACCACTTCTAGTGACGTAAAATTACATAGCTATACCGGTGGAAAATTTAGATTAAAAGCAAAAAACAGAGAAAACAAGTTCGAGATCCAAATCTTAACGAAACGAAATACCGGAATTTGTATACATTAACAGAAAACAATCGGGTCCTGTTGATCCACATCTGAAAAAATTGGAATAACATTAGGATCATGCTCTAAAATCTGATTTATACTTACAAAATCTAAAAGTTTTAGCTTTGAATAAATCAATCAAAGGAAGAAAAATATATGGCCGTCTTATTTTGAAGAGTTTTTTCTTTTATTAAAGATAATTATGGAAGTTACATGAAATATTCAGTTTATATTTGTTATTTCTCACGCTTAGGTTAAAAACTTGTCGGCCCAAGGGCCAAAAAACTTAAAACTTGTCTCCCCGACGAAAAACTTATTATTTATGCTTACTTTTGTTTATTTATATAAATTGCGACCACATTTTGAAAAACATAGAACCAGTTTGGTTGGGATCATTAACAGCAACTCCACGAGGCACAAAATACTACTACAGGGTTGGTGATAGGTCGTCTTGATATCCTCCAAATTCATCTCTTTAGGCTTGTGACTGAAACAACACAAAATATGTTACTTTGTTTAAGGCGAGCCGTTTTATGACGTATTACTTACAGCGCATGTGCATAAAATCAATCTGTCTTCATGATAGGAAATACGTTTTGAGGAACCATAACTTTAATAAATCTTGAAATAAACTTGTTGTGGAGAGATACAGATTCTCTAGTGACACCTAGTGACACTATTCTTGGAAAGGTGTTCTCAAAATGGTTAAAACAGCCTCTACGCTTTCATCACCAAAATCCGAAAAACATATTTTCATTCCCATTTTAAATATATACATAATACTAACGCATTGTCATAATGAAATCTTACTTTGTGAAAAAGCACTGGGGATTAAAGATTTCACGTTTTAAAGACAACCAAGAGACTAGTTCAAAAGCAGAAGCAGACACTGAAACGTTTTATAAACAAATAGTGGTTTATTTTTTAAAAAATTAGCGAACATATTAAGCATGCGCATTTAGATTGAGTAGAAAGCAGAGATGACCGCGCACTTAAAGCAGGTGGCCAGGTCTTGAAATCTAGCTGGCTTAGTCTTTGTAGCTGCCAAAACTGTCTCATCTGAGTTCGAATATCTTTTGTCAAGACTAGGGGTGAGACGGTACGCCACAAATTGACTTTACATTGGCTGCTTAGTAAAATATCGGTAGTTCAGTATTGAATAATCTATTGAAATTTGAAAGCTTTGAAAACTTATTTGTATTTCCATTTTTTCACATGTTTTTCTTTACAAGGAAAGAAAATTAGTTGTTTATATAGTTTGCTACATTAAGTGATGAAATAAGGAAAAACATCAAATTTTGTTATAATCAAATTATCGGTAGTCGATTCTGGAATAGCCTACCAGAAAATATGTGGTTTCTTATTTGCTTCAGAACTCTTATTTTAAATAACACGGTGTGTAAAGTATAGCATGTAACAATCATTATAGTTTTATCCTAAATTAAGTTTCAGTATATCACATAGCAGCCATTCAGTTTTGTTCTAACTTAAAAACTTTTACAGATTTTCTTTATAATAACGCCAAAAAACAAAAAGCCTTTACACATATTATAAGAAGCTTTAAATCTTGAATTATACTTGGGAAACATAACGTTAATGTCGCTGAGAGAACAGTTTACATTAAAATGTCGAGTTATAAGTTCTCAGAATCTACATACTTTGCTTTAAAGAGCGCGAAGCAGTCTTTATTTTTTAGCTTCTACTATCAGTCAAAAAAATTAAACTGCCAAAACAAACCCGAATATACCGAGGTTTTTCTCCTTCGATTTTTAACCGAACCAAACTGAAGAACCGCGGTCGGTTTTCGGTTACGGTACGAACCGTAACACTCCTAGTCAAGACAGTCGTTTAAATCGCCAATCGCCTTCTCGAAAGTGTCATCCATGCTCTTTGAACCGCCAACGAGCCTCCTTTGACTTTGGAAAATCAGGGAGCTAAATTTCATCTTTTATGTGAAATGGCGTAAACTAAAAACATTAATATATATTTATATAGGCCCAAAGGGTGAAGACTCGATACTGTTTAGCAAATGGGAAAAACTGGAACGCTCCAGTCAACATGCACACACAAGCTGTAATCGCTCTCATTGTGCACAGTTGGGCGAACAATAACAAGTCCGTTAACCGCAATCAAAGCATTTGGCTGCCTTTGTAATCGGCGTAAATGGCAAAATTTCAATATCCATTTTTGCATATTAATTAATGAATTTTATAAAAATTCAGCTGGACCAACTACACATGTTACATTATGTCTCTGCCACATTTGGTCGCTCTAGCCCTAGCCGTCTCAGAGGAGTTCGCGTGATTAGGTTTTCAAATTTCAATGTCCGTTTTCGCAAACAAAATGTTAATGAATTTCTAAAACAACTGAGCTGGACCAACTAGATATGCTACATTATGTCTCTGCCAAATTTGGTCGTCCTACCCTAGCCGTCTCAGAGGAGTTCGCGTGACAAGGTTTTGGCGGAAAAAGTACGAAAGCAATAAACTGGGGGATTGAAAGTCCCCAAGTGTACTAGGAGCGGCCAGTGCACACCAAGCATAAGAGTACAGGCTCATATCACACACTTTGAATGACACCTATGTAGTTTCTTGTTTTGTGAACAAAAACAAATATCCTCACGACTAAACAATTCTAAATAATTCCTTTATAAGTATTTTCCACCCTTTCTTTTTATTGAAATAAAAGATTTATTATCTTGTAAACATAGTCACAATTCATTGTCAAAAATAAACATAACTAGAGCAGTCAGCTCTCACCAATAATGGTGTAGCACTTTTACTAGCTGGCATTTGCCTTTTTGCTTCTCCAGCACAAAGTTTTAGTTGAACAGGTTTGTACTATTTTCAGACTATTAAAACGTTAGCCTTATATAAATGTATCTGAATAAATGTATCTTCTGTGCCCAAAAATCGGGTTGCGTATCGCTTTTATCCCAATATTGTCTTGTGGATATCTCAATGCTCTTTGTTTTAATACAAGTCCAGGTACAGATGTTTGATCAGAATCTGGAAGCGGTCTCTGAAAAAAAGTTCTATTGTATCTTTTTTATCCGGACCAAGATGGTGGTCACTACCAACAGATTTTACTATGTCTTTTTGCGTCTGGAAGGTGGTCGCTAAAACAAGTTTTACTGTATGTCCGTTTTATCATGGCCTGGAAGCTGGTCACCACACCAGTTTTTCTGTAAGCACCTTTTTATCCAAGTGGTCAAGACAGGCAGGTTTTACCTTACGTCTATTTCCCGAAACAGGAAGTTGGTCACTACAAACAGGTTCTACTTTACGTCTTTTCATCTGTATCTTTGAATGCAGTCGTTACAAATAGGTTATTTCAAAGTCTTTTTACCCGTTTCTGAGAGGTGGGCATTACATCAATTCCCTACTTCAGTAGTGACATTTTTGCCAACCATCACCCTCTGCTCCCCTCCCCCCCCCCTCCACGGCCCCCAGGCACTACTCCCAAGGTAAGGAATTCTATGTACCCTAAGTGTAGTTATGGCCATGATATATTACCTTGTCTTTGTGTATTCCCATTGGTCAAAAAGCACTAGAAAGGCATTCTACACATCATCAACAGGTGACTCACTTCGATGGGTGGGAGAGGGGGGGGGGGGGTTGGCATTTTGGTGCCAAAATAGTCACTGCTTGCCATAACACAAGATATCAGATCACCCAGTTTCAAATAATTCCAGGTACTGCAAACAATGCTAACCGTTATGTAATAACACCTACGCAAAGAACAGCTTGGCAACCAAATTAAAACTAGAGTCTCAGTGAGGCAGGATCGCCCGTGTAACACATAATGTCATTGGATGTTAGTAAATTCAATGAAACTGAAAACCCTAGATCGCATAACTTGTATAATCCGTGCAAACAAGTTTACATAAACAAGCATGTCCAAGGACATGACCAGGTGAGTTACAAACAAGGAAAGAGAGAAAAACTCTGAAACGAATACTAATTGGCCAAAAAATGAAGAACTTTGTTTCTGAACGTACCTTTTTCATAATTTTAATACACAAAAACGAGTTTTCCGGGTGGAAGCTACCCGAAAAGGGATGTTGGAGAGGTTGAGTTTTGACGATTCACGTATTTATCGACATTTACACAATTTTACAAAATTTTTAAAATTCGACCATTTTGGCATTTTTTTGTCATTTGCGAAAAAAGTCCAGGTGGAGAAGTACTTAAGAAACTTTCTATTAAAATTTTATAACTATTTGAAAAAGACTGAGAGAAATGAATGGTCTGACAAATTCAGTTATTTGCTACCATTTATTCCAGTTTTTGCCAAACTTCAAAGTTCCGCCATTTCGGCTGTTTTTGGCGAACCGCAACAAATAGCCTGGTAGGCGAACTCCTGGGGAACATCCCTGCGTAAGATCTAAACGATTGGAGTAAAACTGTAGGAGGACTAGCATTTTAAAATGGGTCAAAACGGGCACAAAAAGTGTCGCCATTTTGTCAGTTTTTCGTCAATCGTCAAAAAAGTAATAGCTAGGTGGGGGACTACCCAGGGAACATTCCTGCGTAATATCAAAGCGATTGGAGTAAAACTGTAGGAGGACCAGCATTTTAAAATGGGTCAAAACGGGCACAAAAAGTGTCGCCATTTTGTCAGTTTTTCTTCAATCGTCAAAAAAGTAATAGCTGGGTGGGGGAATACCCAGGGAACATTCCTGCGCAATATCAAAACGATTGGAGCAAAACTGTGGGGGGGAGTAGCATTTTAAAGAAAAAGTTTAAAATACGCACATACATTTAAGCCCCCTTATAGTGACACGATAATTTTGGCCGATTTAAAAAAATAATACGACGTTGCACACCTTCAATATACGTTCTAAGCGTATGCCAAAGGAAAAACCTATACGACAAATACTTTCTTAGATATAACGCGGACACAAGGGCGTAGGAAAGCGGACAGACAGACGACAAGCTGAAACCTATATCCCCTAGTTAATCTGTCATTTCTGGATTTTGGACAAGGCCAGTAGGGTACATATATCCCTTCCCCATGACCACACGCTGAAATCTCCAGCACAGTTGATAACTTGTTTGGTTAACAAATGGGGAAGGTGGGGGTCGTAAGGTTGTTAGATTGGCGACTGCAAAATATATCATGTAATTTTTTTACGCATCTTAATTTTCTACACAAGTTTAATTTTACCAAAAACTTAATTAATTAAATTAAGAATTACTCAAGAATTAACTACACACGTTTGAAGTCGATCGGCTTTCCGAGATCGAGATATTTTGTTTAACAACAGAGGACTTTTTAACATAATGACGTCATATGCGGTATTAGTTCGTTCTACTCCAGGCAAAACTGGCAGAATCTTTCGGACCTACTAAGCAACATTACCACCAAGTTTGAACTCTTTCCTATGTTCAGTAGCTGAAAATCATTCGCACAAAATTTGTACGTAATGAAATCATAAGCCTTTCTTAATTTCACTACATAGGTCAAAAGTTGACACAGCCTCCTGACTGACCCAAGAAATATCCATGTAAAATTCGAAGTCGATATGGCCGTCCGTGATCAAGCTATTCTGCACACAAGATCTTGTTCAAACTAGAGCCTCAGTAAGGCAGCATGCCCCGTGAATCAGTAAAAGTAAAACGCGGTCAAGTCACGCTGCAAGGTTTCAGATTCCTACAACAATCCATTCTATGAGTCGGCCGGACAAAACATCATCTCACGGCTAAGTTCAAGAAAAAAATTCACCATATTTGACAATTTCCCACGGCGTCCATTTTTGGTCGATTTTGAGAATAATGCCACGTTGCACATTCTATATATATATATTTTCACCACGCAAGGTTTCAGGTTCCTACGACAATTCCTTCGATGAGAAGTCGGCCGGACAAAACATCGTCTCACGGCTAAGTCCAAGCCGAAAATTCACCATATTTGACAATTTCCCACGACGTCAATTTTTGGCCGATTTTTACAATAACGACACGCTGCACATCTTCAATATATATATTTTCACCACGCAAGGTTTCGGGTTCCTACGACAATTCCTTCTATGAAAAATCGGCCGGACAAAATTATTACTTTTTGTGGAGAGACGGACGGACCAACGAGAGGTATCTTATGTGGTGGCTGCATTATGTGGTAGCATTTGATATGCCTGAAATGCACTTAAGTGGTCGGTCACGGACAAGATTATTTGAGAATAAAAAATACTTATGTGGTGGTTTATATTTGCCCGTGCCCTTGTGTGGTTCCCAGCAGGCGTCATGTCAATGTCAATAATGTTTATGCTTTGTGTGTGTCATTTGTAAATAAATGGAATTATATATGTGGTACTTTACTGTATAAAGATATTTTACAACTTTTCTTTCAGAAGTGCGCATATTTATTTAAATTGCGTTGATGCGTGGTGCTTATTTTAGACCAGTGCGCATGTTTATTTAACTTGCGTTAATGCGTGGTTCGCCTTTGGAAAAACTGCGCATATTTTTTTAACTTGCGTTGATGCGCGGTTCACATTTCGGATCACGGCGCATGTCAGCTTAACTTGCGTCGATGTGCGGTTCACATTTCGGATCAGCGCGCATGTTTGGTTAACGTGCACTGATGCGCGGTTTGTATTTCGGACCACTGCGCATATCTATTTAACTTGCGTCAAAGCGTGGTTCGCATTTCGAAA
This sequence comes from Protula sp. h YS-2021, assembly GCA_949752745.1. Taxonomy (NCBI): domain Eukaryota; kingdom Metazoa; phylum Annelida; class Polychaeta; order Sabellida; family Serpulidae; genus Protula; species Protula sp. h YS-2021. The sequence continues at coordinate 72,819,347 of OX457026.1, forward strand.
CAGTGCGCATGTTCATTTAACTTGCGTCGATGCCCGGTTCGCATTTCGGACCACTGAGCATGTTTATGCAACTTACGTTGATGCGCGGTTCACAATTCGGACCAGTGCGCATGATTACATAACTTGCGTCGATGCGTGTTTTTTTTTCCCACCAGTGCATATATTTAACGTGCGTTAATGCGTGATGCTTATTTCGGAAACTGCGCATGTCTATTCAACTTGCGCCGATGCATGGTTCTTTTGTCGGACCAGTGCGCATGTTTATTTATCTGGCGTCGATGCGCGGTTCGCATTCAGGACTAGTGCGCAGGTTTGTTTAGCTTGCGTTGATGCGAGATTCACATTTTGGACCAGTACGCATGTTTCTTTTATTTGCGTTGATGCACGGTTCTTATTTTAGACAAATGCGCATGTTTATTTAACTTGCGTTGATGCGCGGTTCACATTTCGGACCAGTGCGCATGTTTCTTTTATTTGTGTTGATGCACGGTTCTTGTTTTAGACAAATGCGCATGTTTATTTAACTTGCATCGATGCGCGGTTCACATTTTGAACTAGTGCGCATGTTTTGTTAATGTGCACTGATGCGCGGTTCAAATTTCGGACCAGCATATTTATTAAACTTGCGTCGATGCGCGGTTCGCATTTCGAACCAGTGCGCATGTTTATTTAACTTGCGTCCATGCCCGGTTCATATTTCGGACTAGTGCGCATGTTTATTCAACTTCGCTGATGAGCATTTTGCATTTCGGACTAGTGCGCATGTTCATCTCGCCTGCGTTGGTGCGTGATTCACATTTCGGACAACTGCGCATGTTTATTTAACTTCAGTTGATGCCCGGTTCGCATTTCGGACTAGTGCGCATGTTTATTTAACTTGCGTTGATGCGCAGTTCACATTTCGGACCAGTGCGCATATTTATTAAACTTGCGTCGATGCGCGGTTCGCATTTCGAACCAGTGCGCATGTTTATTTAACTTGCGTCCATGCCCGGTTCACATTTCGGACTAGTGCGCATGTTTATTCAACTTCGCTGATGAGCATTTCGCATTTCGGACTAGTGCGCATGTTCATTTCGCTTGCGTTGGTGCGTGATTCACATTTCGGACAACTGCGCATGTTTATTTAACTTCAGTTGATGCCCGGTTCGCATTTCGGACTAGTGCGCATGTTTATTTAACTTGCGTTGATGCGCGGTTCACATTTCGGACCAGTGCGCATGATTACTTAACTTGCATCGATGCGTGGTTCTTTTTTCGAACCACTCCACATATTTATTTAACTTGTGTCGATGCGCGGTTCGCATTTCGAACCAGTGCGCATGTTTATTTACCTTGCGTCCATGTCCGGTTGCGCATTTCGAACCAGTGCTCATGTTTATTCAACTTCCGTTGATGAGCGGTTCGCATTTCGGACTAGTGCGCATGTTCATTTAGCTTGCGTTGTTGCGCATTTCTTATTTTAGACCAGTGCACATGTTTATTTAACTTGCGTTGATGCCTGGTTCGCATTTCGGACCAGTGCGCATGTTTATTTCACTTGCGTTAATGCGCGGTTCGCATTTGGAACCAGTGCGCATGTTTGTTTAACTTGCGTTGATGCGCGGTTCACATTTCGGACCAGTGCGCATAATTACTTAACTTGCATCGATGCGTGGTTCTTTTTTCGGACCAGTGCACATATTTATTAAACTTGCGTCGATGCGCGGTTCGCATTTCGAACCAGTGCGCATGTTTATTTACCTTGCATCCATGTCCGGTTGCGCATTTCGATTCAGTGCACATGTTTATTTAACTTGCGTTGATGCCCGGTTCGCATTTCGGACTAGTGCGCATGTTTATTTAACTTGCGTTTATGCGCGGTTCACATTTCGGACCAGTGCGCATGATTACTTAACTTGCATCGATGCGTGGTTCTTTGTTCGGACCAGTCCACATATTTATTTAACTTGCGTCGATGCGCAGTTCGCATTTCGAATCAGTGCGCACGTTTATTTACCTTGCGTCCATGTCCGGTTGCGCATTTCGAACCAGTGCGTGGTTCACATTTCGGACAACTGCGCATGTTTATTCAGCTTGCGTTGATGCGCGTTTCTTATTTTAGACCAGTGCACATGTTTATTTAACTTGCGTTGATGGCCGGTTCGCATTTCGGACCAGTGCGCATGTTTATTTCACTTGCGTTAATGCTCGGTTCGCATTTGGAACCAGTTCGCATGTTTGTTTAGCTTGCGCTCATGCGCGGTTCACATTTCGGATCACGGCGCATGTTAACTTAAATTGCGTCGATGCGCGGTTCATATTTCGGACCAGTGTGCATGTTTAAATAATAACCACACATTAACACAAGTTAAATAAACGGATAAGACTGTAGGATAAGATTCATTTTGAGGTATTTTCTTCAAAAATTTCCCCTAAAATCAAAATTCAAGATCGAGTCAAAAAGCACAAGCCGTATGCCCGACCCATCTAGGGCTGCCTCATACTAGATACCAAAAATAAATGAAATCGGATAAAAACTGTAGGAGGAAACGCACTTTGAAGTTTATTCTTCAAAAATTCCCAAAAATACAAACATTGTCCGCAGTGGGTGTATTCTTAAGATTCTCCCCACCCCACAGCGGGATTTGAACAAATGCTGCTCTCCTTATTTGCTTTAGAAATTAGCTTTATAGTTGCATTATTTACCAACAGATGGTGTTACAGGACAGTTGATCTACGGACTTTGACGGACTCCCTTATGTGGTATGTTTTGTGCTCAATGGGTGCTTATGTGGCTACCTCATAAGAACCACCACATAAGGAGCAAAAACCACATAAGTGACGGATGTACCGAAAATCCACCACATAACATAATCATTGTGGGCACAGACGGACGGCACAGACGGGGTCCTTGTTATGTCAAGAAGGTTGTCTCTTTCGCAGTCGTTTTAACAACCCAATGATACACACCGAATTGTTCTTTGTTTTTCTGGTAACAAAAATTGTGGACTTATCATTGAACCGTATGTATGCCAACATGATGTGACAAAACCGATATTTTGCTGCCTAAAAAAAGGAAAATGTTTTTCTTACGTTTTATACATTTTGAAATGAATAACAGCGTTTTATATGCGTTTAACAGGGAACTTAAAATTGTGGTTCGTTGTGTGTAGACCCAAGCAGTACAAGTTTGTGAGGATTATCGGAGAGTAAACAACGCTGAAGTGATGATTTTAAGGACATGAAGCCAAAAGTACACTTGTGGGATTGGACGGTACGATCTCGAAATTCACCTCCAACAAAAACACGCTAAGTATCGATCAGCGTATGATCTAAAATTGGCACCGCCGTCCTCGGAATGATACCAGTCGTTTGATAACATCGACGGCGCCCCGTTCTGCGCGAGTTATTAAGCAGCAACAATTAAATTGTAGACTGCCGTAAAATCGTGAGCTTCAGTGTATTAAGCGTCATTTTTTTGCGTGTTGTTGTTGGTTGTTTTATTTGCAAGAGTTAGTTGACATCTAATTGACTTCAGTTTGAAACGAATAAATATCTTACTCAATATTGTGTGTTCTTCCTTTTTGTCCTAGTGTCAGTCTGTCAGCAGTGGGCGCTGTGATCGAAAAAGAGGTTGTCTTGGGCAAAAGTGCGAACCCTTTACTGAGAATCCCTTCAACCCCGCTTCTCATGTCCTTTCATATATTTTTAATCACCCATTTTCAAAATTCGGCCACTTTCGTGGATCCTGTGGAAACCTGGACGAGACGCAACATACATTATCCCATTATAGTCGAAGTTACTGGGAGTGCAAAATTAATGGGAAAGAGGACAAAGTAGGATGGACAGACGGACATGGCGATAGCAATAGCCCTTAGCTAACCTTGGCTAAGCGCTAAAAATAGTAGATACAACACTTGGGTAAAAATACTGTTCTTCACTTTATTTCTATATATAATCAAAGAAGTGTTGGCTTTGTTCAAAACAACGAATTTTACAAATCTGAACACACTTACGGAACAGTAACATGATCAAAGGCCTGACAGTTTTTTCCAACCCGGCTTTCATCAATACATGAACGCAACTGCCCCCCCCCCCCCCCCCCGCACTCCCCCGTTATCTGCCGCAGTAGTTTTACAACAGTTACGCCAACAAAATGGGTTGTTTGTGACTTCGTACAAAGTGTATTTAAAAAATCTCGAACATAACTGTACTATATACCAACCGTATGACTACACTGAAATGGTGCACTCTTATTACTCTTTAATTTTTCGAACCTATTTTAACATAGAAATAACGTCCCACAGTTTCTTTTTCTCAACGCAACTAAGCCCATTCCAGCTAAGGCTCCTCAAGTAAACCACACTCTATTCAACAGTAATTATGACGCGTCCTTTGGATGCAGACAAGTACGTAACGGCCCTTCCTACTTTCGTCCTTTTTTGGTCAAGGAATCCAGGTCGGTCATGTAGGACTCGTCGCTTAGATTCATCATCAGAGTGCCAGCGTTTAGGTATACTTTGTTTCTGGAATTGGCAATCTGAAACAATAACGACCTCACATATAGGCTGCTAGTACAACTACTTCCTTTGACACCAAATCCATTCAACTCGTAAATTGAATACTTTTTAACAGAAGAGCATAAACTGGTCACGTGATCTTTGTATGCAATAGCCTGGCTAGATAACTAAGCAAATGAAGAGAACCCCGAACTTCTTCCTTCACTCATTGACCCCCTCCCCCCACCCCAGGAGCGTAATTACCGCAGTGATCTCAAAATTTAGAGATCTTTCACTCTAGTCCAGCTTGATACGGCCCAAGTTATTATTAATAGGCAGTGTCATAAGATGTAAATGCACTTAACGGGGATCTACATTATACAATTTTTGCAAAATGAATCAAATTGTATACAAAGTTGAATTACATTTAACACTGCTTAACTACTATACTTTTTTCTGCAAAAAAAAAACAAAAAAAAACAAAAAAAAAAAACAAAACAAAAAAAAAAAGAAAAAAAAAAGAAAAAAAAACAAATGGTAGATTTACCGTTTTTGAAATATTCTGTGATGCTCGGATTTTTCTAAGTTTCAAATACCCCGGATTTTGCGCCAGTGCTTCGCCAATCTAAAAGTATGCGTTAAGGCCAAATACCACATTGTTAATCATGAAAGTTACTACTGAAGAGTAACTGCACCATCAGATTACTAAAGACATGAATCGTCACACAGCGCTGCTAGCTATAATAAAACCATGGATAACCAAAGCCACGGATGTAGGGTCTCCTTGCCCTCCGCCCCCATCCGAAAAGCTTTGGCTCCTGTTCGTGCGTTCCTTTAGCAGAGACCACAGGCTACAGGCCGCTGCTCACGTCACGCACGTCTCTCTATGGTTGCCCTTACAGCCCGGGTGAGTGGCTCCACACCGCAGACCAAGATTACAACCAATTGGTCACTCTGGTTCTCGCACATCGAGATCTTCCAAGCTAGCAGCGCTCGTCCGATTCGCCTTCTTCTCATCACGTGGTTTTTGGTTCATGCGGTATCAAGTCAGCACCAAACGCTATGCCAGGAAGGTGCCTTGAACTCTTTATACATTGCGAATCATCCATTAAAAGAACAAGTAAAGGACGTTTATTTTTTCAATGGTTGAAACGATCACTAGGAGGCGACACTGTCCACACAGCTATCCCTTGATCGCTTTGACTTGAGTGCGGTTGTTTACAGAGCAAAGGATACCAATGTAGCGGATTTAGCTTCTCCCTCGGCCTGCACGACTTTCTGTGCCCGCTCCTGCTTGGCCTTCTCCACGATGTACTGTGCCATCTGGGCTTCTTGTTGTGCCACCTACGCAAAAGACGAAACACCTTGCTTTCAAATCGATATTTAGCTAACGGCATACGCTTAGCATACTAGCCTTACGATTCACGCGATGACCTGTGTCTACTTGATCACCTACTGATGAAGCTTCAATGGCAAACTCAGAACATGTTAGTTTTCAAATCATTCGCAAAAACGAGGGAAGTATCCTTTTCCATTTTTTTTAAATACTGCGCACCTGTTTGGACTCTACGGCGGCCGTGTACTCCTTGCCGAAGGCGAGCTCGGTGATGGATACGTCGTCGAGGATGATGTTGAAGTCACGTGCCCTTTCCGTCAGCTCCTTGCGCACCATGAGGCTCACCTGCTGGCGCTGCGTGATCAGCTGAGACGCGTTGAACTTAGCCACGACGCTTTTTAATATCTGCAAATTGTTCGCCCTTACCGTTTTATTCCCAGGGTTTCCCAGGAATTAACAGAAATGGGAAGTTCATCGCGACTTCTTTTCCGAAATTCAACCCTGCGGACTTTTAATTTCAAGGCATGTGATTTTTAACTTGACTACATAAACTGTCAGAATGGCTTGTTCTAGAACCAAGAAAAGGCACACTTGCCCCCCTTCCTCCCCGAGTAACGAACATGTTATATGCAGGTTTGCTTGCGGTGAAAAATATGGACGTAGAACAAGACCCTCTTTTTTTTCCCAGCCTAGTTAAGAAACTGTGGTAACATGTTACCTCATTACAAATTGAAGGCAGCACTCTCTCGTCATAATCGGTACCAAGTTGCCGATACATTGAGGGTAACTGTGTAGCGTCCGGGCGCGATAGCACACGAAGCGAAATATTTACAATTTGCAAATCTGTACAAAAATCAAGTGCAACACATTGTGACACCTGCACTATTTGAGAGATATCAATTATCACTATTAATCGTTTGGAAATTGGTTGTGAGTGGATAAATACTACGCTAAAACCACAAAACCCCTGACGCAGCTTGTACCACTGGTAGCACGAACCTGAAAGGCGGGTACGAACAGTGCGCAAGGCAAAGGAGGGTTTTCAGATTAGTCTAAACACAAGTGTGAATTTATTTTTATTTCGTGAATTTATTTTTATTTCATGTTTTTTTTTTCTTGTGAAAATATATTGTCTTATGATTTACACTTTTTTAAACTCCTCTGCGATGCTTTCTTTCGCATAGTTACGTTGTTAAGGCAATGTCAAGTGTACACTATTAGTCATGCGCAGCGTAACGTTTTCGATACTAGAAGCGCGCTGAACACGGCTGCACGTACATATCGGGCGTATGCATCAATTAAAGTACTAATGTTTCCTCTTCGCTGGCAAACATGAAATAAACATACACATGCACCTCTCTTCTGCCGAACTGCAGTCTCGAATGGCAACCATTCCGTTGTCATATTGGTCACTCAAAACTCTGAATTGTCTCCGTATAATTAGACAAATATCGCTGCTGTCGAAAGACCGGAGAATTCATAAACATTTCAAGAGCTACAGTGGCTTACTCTTTCCCTTTTCAAGAATATGTTAAACGTTATAAAGTGCTACACTTGAAATTGAAATCGTAAAGAACAGAGTAACTATTTAACGTATTTGGTCAAAACTGGAAACAGTTGGGATACTAACCTTTACTTCCAGTAGGAGAAGATATTTTTCTCGGTTTTGCACGTATGTCATAAATTATAGGATACTGAAACCAAGGAACTCTAAAAGAAGAAACAAATCAGCGTTTTTTTTCTTGTGTGGTTGAAAGTACAACACACAAAAAAAAAAACTTTTTTTTTCAAGCCTGCAGTACAGAACGCACAGTGTTTTTACGATTTATGTTGCACTTTTCGGGGTTTGGAATTCTTCTATCATGGTGGCAAGTAGTATTTCTTAGCAGCAGGTTTCACCCCTTGACCGTCTTTCATTTTATTTCTAATTCGTTTTGATTAATGAACAACTTTTGTTCAGCAACATTCCACAACAAATTTCATTCTTCAAATGTTCTTTCCAAGAAATAAACTGAATACGGTGTACCTGAAATGCAGACCTTCAGCATAAATGTTTTGCTGAATGCCTCCAATCCTGCTGAATATAATGGCCCTGTGACCACCTTCAACTGAAAATAACAATAACTCTCGTCATACATTATTACACAGTTTTTATAAACAGAGCTTCGCTGTTATTTTATTTAGGGTCTCAAAACAGAGCATCCACTTTTAGTCAAACGGTTTAGTGCTATCTAATGATTGTACAAATTGTGAAATACTTGAAAGTTTTTGACGATTAATCCTTAAGTACAGTAAATTTGATGGTATTTGGATCAGTTCAACTGCATCCAGCTTCCCTCTATATCACACCTATGTTGCTTTATCTGTTTGTCGACATGACCAAAGAAATATATCCATCACTTATATTTCATCAAATATATTTATCATTTAACGTCTCAAAAAAATATAGATATTTGATCTGTCATTACGCAGATTTCACTGCGAGAAACTACCTGTGTTTCAAGTAAATAATTTGAACTCGCTTTTTTTTGTCCATGGATATTGTGCCCAGCTGTAAACGCGAAGACATTACGAAGGTGAAAGGAGAAACCAACCAATTTTGACAAAATTTAGATTTCATAAAAGGTATCATGGCCAACATTCCTATCAAAAGTAATCGGGCTGGATCTTCGGACGATAAAAAAACGATACAGCTCCCTGAAGATCTGCGTGGGATCAGGGAAGGAAGGGCTCCCCGAGCGGCACTTACAACTTACAACCTCTAACTTCGCGGGCGACAACGCAAGCCACTGCTTCTATGGGAGGCAGAACTATAAATATTGCCTACAAAACCGATAATTGGAGACAATGAAAATATTCTGCTTCAGCGGGGTTTCAATTCACGACCTGTTGCATCGTAGCCAAACGCGCTACCGATTTCACCAATGTCTTCCACACGTTACAACCTGTAAAGATGCGTGAAGTAGGAGCACACTATGTTTTTTGCAACTTTACCGTTCCTTTTCCAACATCTGGCCCAAATCGCCTAATAAAATACAAGCCTGGAGCATAAACTTGACGGAAATATTCCTGTCAAATTCCAAAGTAATCGGAATAGAAGAGGAGAAGTATTCTTTGTGTTTTCTGAAATATGGTCAATATCTTTCAATTAAAATTTTGCCTATCGGGGTTGAAAACAAAAATACGATTTTTTAAAGTCATGATTTTTTTTTAATTCGGATTTTTTTTTATTTAAATCAAACTCGAAAAATGGAAGCAGAAAAAAATTCAGAGAAAAGTGAGTTTGTAGCTGTGATGGCTCTTGTCATCTGAAGATTCAAACACGCATGTTGCCCCTCTCAGGTGCGCACACCCATTTTATCTATGCATCCAAACCCTTTTTTGTTTTGTTAGGGGTTTTGAGTCATTCTCTGCCTCAATTTCTCTGGATAGTCGAATCGACGGAAAATTTTGAGAGGGGAAAATTATGATATTTCGTAGTGAAGTGCAGAAAGTAGCGATCGAAGCGAACAATGTTCCCGCGTGGGGTTTGGGGGGGCGCGCTGTAAGAACCCCCCCCCCCCCACCGAAAGCTCTATACTTTTAGACGCTTAGAGATGCGATTTGAACAGTTTGCACATCATTTCGAGATTTATCACCTGTACAAAAAGTCACATTAATTGTCCAAATTATCTTACAATATGTATAATTTAGCTTTATGAAATTTCAAATGGTTTTGATTAACCGTTACGTAAGAATAAATCCAAAACAATATAGGCGGGGCGGAAAGACGGACATAGTTACGAGCAAAGTTAACTAGGGCTTCAGTGAGCCAGGATCCCCCGTGTAACACATAATGTTACTGGATGTTAGTAAATTCACTGAAACTGAAAATAATTTTGGTCGATTTAAAAAATAAGACGACGTTGCACACCTTCAATATACTATTAACGCACGCAAAACGAAACAGCATTGGCATGAATAATTATTGTTATGGAGTTAGGGTCAATATACGTATTAACCGCATGTAAAACGAAAAAGCATTAGCATGAATAGTTTGGAGTTACGGCCTGGATAGAATGCAACAGCTTTGCACATTCTAACTAAATTTTTATATATTTTTCAAAATGCTGTCATTCTGACAATTTCTTTTCAAATCGAACAAAACTACGATGTTACACACATTCAATATACGTATTAACTGCACGTAAAACGAAAAAGCATTAGCATGAATAGTTTTCGAGTAACAGCCTGGACAAAAGATAGTATACTAGCGCGGACGGACATACAGACAAGATGGAAACTATATCCTTTCCATACACGGGGGATAATAAAGTACGCCGTTGTGCTGTAATATTGCCCATACAATATATTTGGACAATCAGAGCTAAAGCAAAGCGAGAACTGCAGTGTGTTTAATCACGAACGCGGAAGGCGTGAGCGCGAAAAATTAACACCTGACAACTTAAAATCTCCACAACAGCAACTGAAAGTACCGAGCTCCCCACTCCCCGCCCTCACCCCCTCCGCGCCAAAGCGAAGAAAATTTACTGCAAAATTCAGTTATCTCGAATACCACAAATTTCGACCCCTTCAATTTCTTCATGTTTTCTTTTTTGCTCCCGTTGTAATTCCACTTCTCTCTCAATCAATTTGCAATTTTCGACATGTAATCTTTTCTAATCATCTCCCTTCATTTCGACTTTGCATGCTGTACAAATAACGTTTGCATTTCTGTTGTTTGAAATGCCTCAAAGTAACTCAACGCAGCAGCAGGACGTCCCCCAAACATTTTGGAGTTTTCAGTGATTTTTTCTGACAGATTCCCAATTAAATACATCCTCAATTAAATAAACCTTGCATGACGCGTAACACCAGTACCTTGTTTGCAAACACATGGAATAAAGACATGCTTGACCAACACTACATAGTTGCAACTCCCGACACTGGCATTCCCGTAACGCCAACTGGAGTGGTATTCTGCTCTGCCCTTATTTTTAAAAATAAGGATAAACAACTAAGTATTTATGAAACACAAGCAGGCCCCAACCGCCCCCCAAATTCATAGGGGTATAAAGCGACGACGGACACCCCAAACCTATAGGCCCCAATCCGAAGTGTTGGCAGGGGTGCACATAAGACCTTCGCATTTCGCCATGGCGAAGGTGAAATCCATTTGGCGAAGGTGAACAGATTTATCTTCGCCAATTTGGCGAAGGTGAATTTTTTCATAATCAAGCTTGATGAAAAGTTAAACGCTTTAGAAGAAAGCTACAAATCGGTCAGGACTGAGTAACTACCATGTAGCTCTATAAGGACATAAACTGGGCAATATAGTCAAGAAGATGTATAGTTTATATGCAATGAACAAATTAAGTTACAGTTTCAGTAAGAGGGTTAATTTGGCGAAGGTGAGCTGAACGTCCTCCGCCAAATTGGCGAAGGTAAAAAAATCCTTATGTGCACCCCTGTGTTGGGGCCTAAAAAGCTATTCTGCTCTATCCTCAAGCTTAAAGTCTTTTAAAAATACGGATAAAAATTAAGGATGAACCATCTAATCTCAAGAATAAGGACGTCCTTAAATGTAAGGTACAGAGCAGAATATCACTCTTGCTAATCTCTGACAAGTGTACGAGTATGATATGGAATGCTTATTTTAACCAATTACACTTGTACGACGAAATTCCCTTGCCTTGTTTTGCTTACAAAGTTTTGACTGCTCTGATGGTGTCATCACCCAAAATGAACACGCTCTAATTATTAAGTATGTGCCATTTGATGCGAGTAAACCTACGGTAAATCACTGTCCCTACTCGAATTTAATTTATTAAACTTATTGATTCACCGTCAGGGAACCCTCGTAAGCTACTCAGTTCTGTCTGCAAGGAGCACTGATTCAGCGTCAGGGAACCCTCGTAAGCTACGCAGTTCTGTCTCCAAGCAGCGGCACGCTACAGTCTCCCCGCACCGCTTGACAAAGAGATATACGATGTTACATAAGTTCAGAGTTGACTCGGACTAATGAAGTTCCTGAAGTTACACCATCGTTCTTTACCTGTGTACAGAGATTGCAGCACACCATAACCAATTGCGCCGGCTGCAATTAAAAGACCTGCTCCACCTCCAGCCATTTTTCCACCTTTCATTACGCGCCCCATCACGTCATTTACTTTGTTTTTATCCATGTCTTCTGCAAACTTAATGCAATTGACCTTCTTCTGGTAACATGTGCCGGTGCAGTGTTGACAAATTATTTATACCCGTGAAGTGTAGCATGCACCATGATTACATCACTTTCAAGAGGTAAGGGCATCGTCCAAAAGAATGCCTTTATTTTATTTAAGTCGGCTTCTTATTCGCGCTTATATTATAAAAACTTACAAGGTAAGCGATATGTAAGTGAACAGTGAATTTAAATTGACTAAAAACTGGATACTCCTCTATAATATAAAAACAATCTTTCTTTTGCAGTTTGCTGTTTGAGTTATTGAGAGGGGCCGTATAATTCACTTATAATAGTTTTAAAGGCTACAGTTTAAGTCTCGGAAGCCCCTGAAACATTAGAAATGTTAACCAGTTTCGATCCACCGTGCATTTACTTCTCGTTTCCGTCTACAACTTTTTTTTTTTTATTGCATAAAATTTTCTGCAGTTTCCATAAGGACTGTAATATATTAATATGGGGCAGTAGATATAAAGATTCCTATTTACCACAAATATTAAATCATAGCACGGCAGTCAGCAAAGTTTTTCAGCATTTTCTCCGTTAAATACAAGCAAATACAAGTTTTGCCAAGTTCATGTTCCAATTGTTTGAACCTCATCAAAATTTTTGGTTATGGTTTGGTCATAGTCACGAATTGGATTTTCAGTTTTACAAACCTCACAAGAAAATGGGGGCACTTTGGGTGCTGATGGGCTATCCATTTGGATATCTCCTCAAAAGGTGGAGGCAAAAAGGACGCACATGCGCAAGAACACAACACAAACATTCTTGGCGGGAGCTTCGAACTGAAATACACCAATATGCTTCCGGTAATGAAGTCATCTGCACACATCAAATGCGGAAGTGTGAGAACCCTAGAGTTGTCGCCCTCTTTCTTTTATAAATATTTTGGTAGAATTTTTAGAGATTTTTAGAATACGGGCCTGGCTAGGTTTCTGGACGCGACCATCGAAAAATACGGTCCCATTGGCTTGGCAGCATAAAAAATAGGCCCCAAAACTCTCCCGGCTGCCAACGACCCATTCCCGAGACCCATTTCCTTTTTAGGCAATGTTTTTCGGAAAGAGCTCCGCCACTCTCTTCGTATTTTGAATATTTTCTTATGATTTCTTTATAACTGATTAGCAATGTTGTCATGTCCAGATTCTTCCGCGGGTCAATTTGGTTTCTCATTGGCTGTATGGGGAGTCCCTCTCTGGATAACCGGGGAATTAAAACTCTCCGACGAGGCTGGAGAGGGCAGACAGGCAAAGAGAGAGAGAGAGAGAGCTTTACCCGACAGCCGTTGTGAAAACCGAGAATAAAGATAGCAAGTTAGAAACCTGTGAAAGAAAATCTGTTAAGAAATAGTGGAATAAATTTAAAGATCACCGATAAGGGTTATGTCTTTTTATTGAAGTTCAGTTTTGGATTAAACAAGCTGTTTCTGAAGACACAGCCCCGAAGAGTCGCACTTTTTAACCTGGCAAAAATGCACCTTTTCTAACTCTTCTTTGCATTATTTAAGGCTGGAAGAGTCGTGCTCTTCACTAGCTGAAAAGTGCATCTTTGCCACTCTTTGGATAGTAAGAGAACGAGGTCGTGTTGCTAATTGGGGTGGCAACATACAGTGAAACAACCCTTTATCGATCTCCCCAAGCGACACCGTCGTCGTACTGTCGGTTCTCTAATTGGCAGTATTACGAGGGTGGTGACAGAACCGTTGTTATAAGAGAGATAACCTCTTTGTATAAGAGTATCGCTTTGTAACGTAAAATTAAAAGCTGGTGTAGAAAAAAGGAAGAAAGGAAGGTTGGAAATATCAAACAGACTAACAAATTGGGAGCAAGGCAGAGAGACTGGACTGGTAAACATGGTTTGGTTACCATCTACAGTGCAAAATTAGGCACCAAAAAGTTGTCATATACCAGAGACGTGCTATGCTGTATACTATCTTGTCAGCATTTCATTGGATTTCTCTCCACTGTTTTTTTTCATACTTTTTGCTGCAAAATGATCTACAATGTAAAAATTTTACACAAATTAAGAGCTCAAAAGGATGCAACTTTCAAGTTTGCGATATTTAGTTAGAAATGACACGAACTGCATTTAAAACTCTTTTGTTGTTTCCTGCCCAGTCATTTAGTCAGTACAATGCACTACCCTTTCTTTCAGTCTGCAAACTTGCTCTGACATCAAAAAGTCAAAAAGCTTTTCCTTGTGCATTTATATTAACTTGTGTATTTGTATTTCTAAAACAATGGGAAAAACTCTCAAAATTAACACAACAGTTATCATCAGCAATAGGTTGTTTTTATCGCTCTCAATTGCTAAAATAAACAGATAATGACTTGCAAGAAACAATACTTTAATAAAAAAGATGTAGATGATTGTTTTTGAAACTTTATGATTAAGTTAAGGATAATTACAGTTTGATAAAGAACATTTTTTATATCAGTGCAGTTCAATTTTCATTAAGTTAAAAAAACTGCAAAGAAATATGTAGAAACATAGTCTATAAAATGAATATATATACTGATAACGAATATTAGAAATATTGTTTTCTCCATTAGATAAATTTTGTCACTGCTCCCAATAGCCGCTGCGCTTCTCAGGTTCAGCCAGAATTATTTTGTTCGATAAAACTACACTAGCGTGTCGGGAAATCTAAAAAAAAAAACGCTCCCAAAATCTATAAAACTAGAAGCATGAGGCGAGCCTGAAAACCGAGCTTCATAACGATCTAAGTACACTTTTTCAATTTCGCGTTTCAATGCTGGAAGAGCAGCGAATAAGGCTGTGAATTTCTACTTTACTTAGGTAGTGCAAAAAAAAACACTTTTTCTTTAGCGCCTACACTTGTCAATCATGAATTAAAACTTTGTCTTTTTTACAGCCCAATGTTACTCGCAGATTTACGATGGAGCACCCTCTTAAAATCATAAAACGGCGTATGTACCACGCTACGTCCAAAACTAGTTGTAAAATGACGTTTTATGATCGGATCATTGGG
The DNA here is from genome assembly GCA_949752745.1 of Protula sp. h YS-2021. Taxonomy (NCBI): domain Eukaryota; kingdom Metazoa; phylum Annelida; class Polychaeta; order Sabellida; family Serpulidae; genus Protula; species Protula sp. h YS-2021. The sequence continues at coordinate 72,834,361 of OX457026.1, forward strand.
AGGAGCGCCTCTTTGTGGCAACAATTAGATTTTTGTTTAACTGTCTTAGTCTTAAATCTATAAACTTATGCTGTACAAAAAGCGATAAATGTAAAGATTATTTATGAGGACAGTTTGAAATGTTAAGATCCTAAGTATTCCTGGGATGAATAGTAAAAAAATGTAGCAAAACTTCAGTCGAAACCAATCAACGCAATTGCAAAAATATGTTAAATCAGCATCATTTACATTTTCTAGGCTAATGAATATTTTGATTCAATAAATTTCCTTTAATTTCCCTTTCAAAGCCTGCTAGAGAAAACTGATTATATAAATATTTAAAAGAACTTTAGTGGTTGCAAAAACGTAGTTAGTTGAATTATGAATTAATGGATTCTCGGATTTCCATTGCGATTATTAAAATAATGCCTTTCCGAGTAAAAGACATCGATACCGATGTAAAAATAATTTAGCAAAAGGGTGGTTATTCCCTTTCAAATTTAACAGATTAGAAATTTCTACGTTTACCCCCCACCCCGAACCCCACCACGGCTTCGGTTGAGAAAGCCATTGATCCCGAACATCTGTGAATGATTTTTTACTAATATTTTCACTTCCACTTTGAAGCAGTTTCTTATATGTTTTGACCAATACCTTGTTACGTCATCTTGTTAAGGAGAAAACACAGATATGAATAAATGAAGACTATTTTGACAATATTTTGTAGAAAAAGATAATTGTAAGATTTTATGGCTTTTAAACATAATAATTTAAAGCAAAAGGAACTCCGGTTTCTTTCTATTCCTCTCTCTCTCTCTCTCTGTTATCAAAGGTAATTAGGTCTTCCATAATAAAAGGTTCCTGTACCTGTTGTACCAGGGATTTTGTGATATTATTACAAAAAAAAACATGCATTTTTGTTGAATAAAATATTGCTAAATGTCAAAGTCTAAGAGATAACTGTTTTTCTGATTTTGTTCTGAATTAGTTATTTCCCACATTTCCTCGTCAAAAGACAGCGTCCTGTTTGTCCGCGTAAACGCTCAATCTTGTGCGTTTGTTGTGGCAGTTTGGACGAAGCATGCCATGGAAATTACGATTAGGTACCGGAGTAATAAAGGCAAAATGCCATCGAGAGAGAGGGTGGGAATATTGAGAAATGGGACAGGTTTTGGTAGAACAGTGGGTCGGGGGGGGGGAGGGTTGTCAGCAGATGAACAGTGCAGGAAGCCCGCCTACCAGTCGAGGGAGGTGAGTAGTATATTGACTGTATTTCGGGGCGGATCCATATTGTTGTCGGTCTGGGGTGCTATTGTTCTAGGTTGATGAGCCGCGAAGGATCCTGTTCTCTATGACGTGGCGTCAAGGACATGGCATTATATAGGTCAACCAATCAGAGGTGAGAAATCCCTATTGTTCTCGGTTCGGGCTGCTATTGTTCTCAGTATTTATTCCTATTATTCTCAGTCTATTGCCTATTGTGACGTCAGGTGTGAGATCATAGTGAAGGTAATTCCTATTGCGACTCCTATTGCGTAGGTTATCCAATCAGAATCGAGGTTTCTACTTTGGCTCGTCTTTTATACAAACAGAGCCAATCAGAGGCCAGTCTGATGTCATAAGTAGGTCAACCAATCAGACAGGGGCTCTCAATTTTGCTCTTCAAACAAAGTGAGTTAAACAGAAGAGAAGATAATGATTCACAGGAATCGGTGAAAGAGCAGTTGTTGTATCTGAATATGAATTAAGCCACTTTTTGACTTTTTGACAGACAACTTCCAACAAGCTCTGCTGTTTTTGTGTATAAACGAACCAGCACTGTACTTTTATCATTATTTTTTTGCAAGCATTAAAGTGAACAGTCGTGTAATAGAATATGGACACGCCATGTTTCCTAACGTATCATTGTTCTGGAAGCATAAAATAAACAAGGAATCACGCATGCATCTCAGTGTCATCAGTGTGATAGTAACGAACTGAGCATATACTCAGAGTATAATGTGGACGACTGGGTTTTGAAAAATCGAAATTTTGTCGTGGTGAAATGGCAAAATGATTACAAGTTTGCGCGTGTAATAATGACTGGAAAAGCCAAAGCAAATAAGATTCCTGCATATGTTTTAATACTATTACAGCAGCTTATCTACACTTGTGGAGTGCAAAAAGCAAGCTTTACCAGGCTATCAAATATTTTACATAGCTAAAACCGGGGCAACATCGTGGTGTGTATTGGTCCTCAAGCTGATAAAAAGATTTATATGTATAAACATAACAAAGTTGCAGATGTCATTGGAAGACTCACAAACAATTTAATCTTTTCTATTTTTGGACATTAACTGGCGCAACTCATCGTTGTCATCGTCGTTGTATATATATATATATATATATATATATATATATATATATATATATATATATATATATATATATATATATATATATATATATATATATATATATATATATATACAGATTCAAGATCTTTTTTAAAGCTTTAACAGTGGAAGTAGACCCGAAAGCATGAATCAATGCAACATATGTTTGAAATCTTACAACTGGCCAGAAAGTCTTAAAAGACATTTAAAGTATACACGCACTTCACGGGGCGAACGTGTAGAAAATGAAAGAGAATCGGTGGTAAAAAAGAGCAAGAGTGGAAGCAGATTTGCAAATATCAACGAACCCTTTTTCAACATCCATTTACTATGACAGTATCTGGACCTATTTCGAGCGAAAAAGCCTGGTTGGCAAAAAAGCATTCTGCAACAAAATATTATAGAGCCATAACCTGATCGCGTTTTTCATTTGTACAAACGGTGGAACCCGCTCTATCAGGAAAGGAAAGACACAATTTCAAACATAGAATTTATTCAGAAGATTCCTTCAGATTTAAACAACGATTCATTCTTGAATGCCAAGAAAATCAGCGTGGTTATTCTTGATAACGTGATGTCTACCACTGCTGTTGATCCCAAAATCTCCGACTTGTTTACAGATGGTAGCCACCATTGTTCCGTCGGACTAATCAACCTCCCACAAAGCTTAGTTACTCCTGGAAAGAATGCTGATTCAGAGACGAAACACTCAAAACATGATCATTTTTGTTCCAAGTGAGTCATGATCGAATACGAACCCTTTGAACTGTCATGTTTGCTGGGCGTCTAGATCAGTTTCTGAGAGTTAATAATAATAAAGCAATTGGAAAGCCATATGGATATCTTGTGATTGACGCTAAACTAAGTACACAAGAAAGAACGGTTTTGAGACTGATATTTTAAGTCCTAGTCACACAAGAAGAATGAATCTGATAAGAAATCATAGATGGCAGTAGTATCTTACAGATTTTAACTTAATTTTATGTCTAGCCCACGTTTAAGGGCTCAAATTTGTTATTATTTGCTATATTCTTTGTTATTATTTTTTGCCCCTGTTGCTTAATTTTTTATACAAACTTCAGTTTCCGGAGTTAAAATGAAAACGTTAAGTACAAAAATATTTTAAGTTACACAGACTTTGTTGGTTTTCAAAAATCACTTCTTGCTTTCTTACAAATTGTAATTTGTCTCTTCAAAAAAAATTTTCAGGTATCTGAATATTTTAATTTAGACATTCTTTATTATTTATAAAGCATAATAAAATGCTTTAATTCAAACACATTTTGTTTTTGTGTCATCTCTTCAAAAGAAAACTATAAGCATTTCAATAATTTAATTTAAATATATTTTGTTATTTTAAAACATTCTTTGTTATTATATAAATAGCAATTTTCTCCCTTCAAAGAAAACTTATTAAATATTTTAATTCTAACACTATTATTAAAAGCAAACTTTGAACATAAATGGATTGTCTATAAAAACAGGCATTATGTTGTAGATTCGCGGTAACGACATTAAACCGTGCATAATATATGCCCACGTATAAATATTATGAAAATATGAAAGCTTTTATATTTTTAGAAATAATGTCACCCCAGTTGTTTAGTTGAAACAAGATATAACATCATCTTCTCGCTCATTGGCTCGCTTTGTTTGAAGAGTCAAACTGGGAGCCTCTTCTCGCATTAGCTCGCCTAGTTGACGTAGAACAAGAAAGATCTTCGCTGAAACGGCATACTCATAGAACAATAGGAGTCGAAGTAGGAATGGCGTTTACTATGACGTCACATGTGATGTCACAATAAACTTCTCACGCATTTTTAACCCAGAACAATAGGAGTCGGATTTGGAGCACTGTCTCTCATTGTTAGCCTAGCTATAATATCATCTGCTCTCTGATTGCTTCTTTCTGTTTGCATACAAGATGAGTCAAAGTAGGAACCTAGATTCTGATTAGATGACCTACTTATGTCGTCATTCCACTACACAATAGTAGTCGCACTCAGAATGACCTTGACTGTGACGTCACACCTAATGTCACAATAGACAATGGACCGAGAACATTAGAAATCGGTAGCGAAATAAATAAGTACACTATACTACTGATGTGACGATGAAACGCAGCAAAATCAGTCTAAATTGTGGACTGATTAGGGTATATGGTAATATTCATACCGGATTGGAGAAGATACAAATCTTGGATAATGATGGAAAGGAATCGAAAGGAACGAGTTTAGTGAAGTGTATTACGCAGTCTGAGCATGTGCTGAGAAACCTGACTTTAGAATGGAGTTGCACCATTAATAAGGGTAGGAAAGACACAAGAGGCGCCTGGGCAAGGGACGGAAGGAAGAGAAAAGATCGGTGATGGACTATGTCTCAGTGCAGGAAATGCATGCAAGTGAAGTGTACGTCCAGAAATTAGATATTGACTCTGCCCACAACTTTTTAAGCACGCAATCACTTAGGTGGTGTGCGGGAAAAGACAAGGGAAGGGGGCTGGTGGGGGGGATAGTCTGGAGGGGCCCTGGAAAAGAACGCTAAAACAAAATGTTAATGAAAAATAGACCAGAAAAGGAATTTTGCGTCCTTTATGAACAAATTGCAAGGTGAGTTGGGCGTATGGTTAGATAAGTATCAGGGATGAGCATTGAATCGGAAGAGCTGATGTTTATAATGCTGCGGGAGTGGAATAAGAAGGTGAACCCGGCCTTATTGGATGTAATTAGAGAGGTCAGGATAAGGATGGGAATAAAGTGAAGGACATTATAAATCACTGCAGTGAGGTATAAGCGAGCATAGCGGTAAGAAAAGGGGCTAGGTGGAGGCGATAGCAAGCATAAAAAGGGGTGATACCATAGGAATGGTAATGAAAAGGAGAAAAGAAGAGTAAGCGGCTTAAAAGATGGTAAAAGAGGAAGAGAAGAGATGCTGGAGAGAAACGAGAGATAAATTGGCGCAGAAAAAACTCAATGAAAGGAGTATAGCAACTTTTGAAATATTGGAAAGATCTATAAGGTGAGTCTAAGCGAAAGCATCAAACAGCTTAGGAAGATGCAAATAGCAATATTCTCTAAGATTAACAAGGAGGTAAATTATCACCTTGCTCACCACTTGAAGAAATCAAATGAACCAAAATTGGAGGCCTGCTTAGAGGGCAGAATGTAGTTAGAAGGGGACAGCAACATTGTATCAGGATTCTTAAACTGGAGTAGAGGAGGTAGAGGCAATAGCGATGTGACTGCAGAATTTAAAAACAGTAGGAACTGTCGTTTTTCTCAACGATTTTTTAATCAGAAGGAACAGAATAAGGGATTCGTCAGTGCTCCTAAGTGATAAACTTGGAATTGGAGGGGGGTTGGAGAGAAGTCACTGGTTCTACTTAGGGGGTGGGGGGACGATACGACCAATGCCTGTCGTAGTAAAAGATGTTGTTGGGTTCCAATTGAATTACACGTTGAATTACCCCATCTCCACCATTAGGTGAGTGAAATGAAATTGGGCTTAGCTGTCCACGAGCGTAGAAATGTTGGTTTTATGAAATGTAACCGTGCCGCGGTGCTACTCTCAGACAGGGATTATCTGCTACGTTTGAGAGGCTGAGGAACTGTTGAGTCAAGTGAAATAAATCAATCGTTCTATCAATGAAATCCCTTTTTGAAAACATATCAGACATATTATGGAAATAAGGAAATACCAATATATGTTTTCACAGGGCCCTCTTAAAAAGGATGCATTCAAGAAATCGGCCCCTAGGCGTTAAGGTCAATCGTGGTGGTACGGATAGCCACATCGTTAAATAAAATGCTCGCACTAAAAAACACAGTAAGATCAGTGGGGATATTGAAATCTATTTTAAGGTAACGTGTTATTTTTCAATTTTTCCTTATTTCCTTCATTAAAGCAAGTATTTTCATTAAAAAAACATGTAGAGGAAATGAATCCCTAATTATCGCTCATTCGCCGTTCTGACTACAAGTACGCGTAAAGCTATAATCGAATAAGCCAATTCGCACTTGCGGTTTTTCCCGGTGGAGGTTTTGGTTCGACTGAAAATGTTGGGGGATAAATTATAAAGAAATGATAAGGGGAAAACATCAAAATTTTAATTTTCTTTCAACATGCACACTTTCAAATTTATAAAGCCATCATATGATCTTTTCAAAACTATGTTACATATTATTCAGTCACTTTAATAACCAACATGTGAATATGTTTCTGGCAAAATAGAATTTTTTTGATTTTTGCCGTTTTTTCCCTATCATTTTTTTATATCCTTATCCCACCTGAATTCAGCCGAAACGCAAAAACTTTTCGGCAAAAGTCAAAAGTGCGAATTGGCTTATTCGCACTTTCGGGTCTTTCCGGCGGAGGTGTTGTTTCGACTACAAATTTTTTGGGATAAATTTTGAAGCATGCAAACTTTAAAATTTATAAAGCCATCATGTGATCTTTTAAAAACTCTTTTACCTGGTATATATTATTCTAGCTCCGAGTCAGCTCTGACTTGTATAACATCGTATATCTCTCTGTCAGAGGTACGAAGCCTTCCATTGCTCCACTAATAGGGGTCAACTTCATATGTTCTGAGGCACGAATCCTGCATACCAGCCCCTATTATGCAAACATTTACAGAAAGGTCATATCCAATAAACCCTTTTAGTAAAACAGGCATAGTTTTTAATGAGCTCTATATTTTTTATTTGTTCATAAAAGTGCAGAAGGGTTAGCTTCCGCACGCACCTGTCAAATGTTTGTTTACATTCTGGACTTTAAATGTCACGTGACCAAAGTCAAGGGACCGAAAATTTAAATAAAGAGGTTATAGTTTATTTGTAAAATATATGCTAAAACAGGGCTGGAAAAAAATCCGATTTTTTAAAACAAATCATGATTTTTGATTTTTTTTATTTAAATCGGTTTTTTTTAAAATTTTTTTTTTATTTAAATCAACCCTCCCCCCCCCCCCCCCCACAAAAAAAACCCCAAAAAAACAAACAAAAACAAAAAAAAAAACAAAACAAAACAAAAAAAAACGACAAAATATAAAAAAGCACCACCTTTTTACCAGTTTATTGAAGACTCATTACACCGTCTTGTAAGATATTTCTAAACCAATTAACAGTTCACAAAATAGGTGAAAACTGTGATAACTGTTCAAAGCTTATTTCTTTCTTTCTTTTCTTTCTTTTATTTCAGTTAATTCAACATAAAATAAGTGCATGCTATAACATGTCAATACAATGTGAGCACATAATAATGTTGAACGAACCAAGGATAACCAATTAAAGCGTCAGGCGCTTATTTCCAATGGGGTCCTTATCAAGTACAACTAGTATCTGTGAACGCATAAGTATTAAACAAATTGACTAGAAATAGTAAGAAATACTTTGTGATAATAATACTGCAGGATATGAAGTGTGTGCTAAAAGAAACATGATCTAGACCACAAAAGCATTCTTTTCGCGACTAAGACTTCTATTAGCTAAAAATACTTTGACTAGTTTTTTAAAAGACTGTAGACTCGATTGGCTTTTCACATTATTTGGCAAATTGTTCCAATGAAAAATACCCTGATAATAGAACGACTGTTTAGCAATGCCTTGGACACGAGGTACATAAAAGTTATGTTCGCTAGCTCTTGTTACATGGCCATGTGTATGCGACGTTTTAACAAATTTCTCAATTAAGTAGGTAGGGGACAGGCCACGGCTTATTTTGAACACATGATTGAGACTAAGTTGGCATACTCTATCTGTGACATTTAGTAAACTCAAAGAATTTCGTTGTGGTTGACCAACATGAGATCTCGCTGGAAGTTGAAGGATAAAACGAACTATTTTATTTTGAGTTGTTTGGAGTTTACGTTTGGTTTTAAGTGTAAGGTTTGGATACCATGCGGTAATGCAATAGTCTAAATGGCATAAAAGGAGGGCAGAACTCAATTTATGACGTATTTTTTGGGATAGGAAGCTTTGTTGTCTATAGAGAAATTTGAGTCTGCATATAGTTTTAGCTATGGTTCGCATGGCCATTGACTCTCCAGACAGATCTTGGTCTAATGTTACACCCAGGTACTTAACAGACAATGAGCTAGATATGGTTTTACCATGATAAATTACTTGAAAATTTGATACCCTTTTCAGTTTATGCTTTGACGCAAACAGTATACATTCAGTTTTACCTACGTGTAGTGATAGTTTATTGTCGATTAGCCATTTATTACACGATTCCAAATCTTGACTTAGATAGTTTGACACCTCATTAGGGTCTTTTCCATATGCAATAATAACACTGTCATCTGCGTATAATAGTAACTTGTTTTTAACCGAGATTTCCATGTCGTTGCTATAGATCAGATACAGTAGGGGTCCCAATAAACTTCCTTGGGGAATCCCACATGTTATTACCATTGGTTCAGAAATTACACCATTTAGAGAAACTGATTGTCGTCTATTAGTTAGGTATGACTTGAACCATGCTGGATCAATACCGATAGCTTCTATTTTATCGCAGAGAATTTTGTGATGTACAGAATCGAAAGCTTTTTGTACGTCGAGTAGAAGAGCACCGACATAGAAACCATTTGATATCTTGTCTTTGATGAAGTCCGTAAGATGAATAAGACAAGATTCTGTAGAATAATTTGGTCTAAAACCTGATTGATATCTAAAAATAAGGTTATTATCTAACAAGTATTGCTGAACCTGGGCATGTACACATTTTTCCAGTAATTTTGAGACAGAGCTTAAAACACTTATAGGCCTATAGTTGCTGACTTCAAGTTTATCATTCTTTTTAAAAAGTGGAGTGACTTTAGCATGCTTTAAATCATCTGGGACACAATTACGAGATATTGATAGATTTATGATGTGGGTCAATACTGGAGCTAGCTGAGAGGAACCATCTTTAAGGAATTTGGGACCAATACTGTCCAAACCTGTGGACTTACTGGGATTTATGCAGTTTAGTTCCTTGCGTATGAAATCCTCTGACTGGACTTGTAATTTAATACAACCCGGTACAATGCCTTTATTTCTATAGAATTCCTTGAATTTTCTAGATTCGGTTGAAAGAATGCCAGTTGCCGGGGGTAACTGTTCTACTAATTTGGCGGCAATAGTAGTAAAGAAATGGTTGATATGATTACAAATATCTAATGTATTAAAGCACAAGCTAGTGCCTATCCGCAGTACGATACTTGAGCGATTTTTTGATTTGTTGTTATAGCCAAGGGATTTTAGATGGTTCCAAAGTTGTTTAGGTTTGCCCAAATTTTGCTACAATTCATTTTCAAAATAAGATGATTTACCATGCTTTATGTCCCTCTGAATTTCGTTTCTTAACCTGTTAAAAGAACACTTTAAGTTTTCGTCATTATTTTCTTTAATAAAATGTAAAAGACCATCTCGAACAGCTATTTTTTGTAAAATCTGGTTTGTCATCCAGGGCTCCGTTCTTTGCTTGATACGAATTGTTTTTTCGGGAGCGACACTATTCAAAACATTTGTAAACAGACTATGAAAGTTGGACCAAGCCATATTCGGACATATACTGTTTAAGACTGGAGCCCAATCAACACTTTCCAACTTACTACATAAAGAGTCAACTGTGTAATTTTTCATTGAACGAATAGTTACTGTGTTGTGTTCATTAAAGGAATTTCTAACAATTTTTCGAGTACAGTAAACTATGAAATGGTCACTAAGACCCGAAGTTAAAACTCCACTTTGTGTGATTCTGTCTGTATGCGAACATATAATGTGATCAATAATAGATTTTTTACATGCAATACGCGTTGGTGAAGTAATTACTTGGTGCAGACTTTGAGCTTTCAATAAATCGTGATACGATTTAGATAGATGTGTTTGCTTGTTATTTGCACAAATGTTAAAATCGCCTAAAAGATAACATTCTTGGCCATCATCTATGTTTTCTATAATCTTTTCGAAATTTTCAAGAAAAGTGGTTTGATTTGGTGGCCTGTAGATTGAGGCAACTAAAATAGGTTTGGTTTTGCGTAGAAGTAAATCTACAAAAATGGCCTCAATATCTGTATTCATTAAGTTATTTCTTAGATTATGTGCTAATTCCGACTTGATATACAAGCAAACACCTCCTCCCTGCCTATTTCTGTCCTTGCGTAAAACTGTATACCCTTGTATAATTATTTCGTTGTCTGTCACACTATTATCTAGCCAGGTTTCAGATACGCTTATGGTAGTTGGCTTAACCTTTTCTACTGGACTTGTAGATGTGCCTTTAGGCCATTTTGGCCAAATTCGATCACGTGATTTGAAAAGTTTTGTTTGTATATTTTCCATAGTTCCAAGATGTGCATCTTGAAGTATATCCCAAAGTGTTGTTATCTTATTTAAGGACCGGTAACAAAACAAAGCTTCCAATGTTGTTGTTGTCTCAGGTTCTCAATGAATAAGGAAAGAAGTAGTCGATTTGGGGGATTTAAATAGACCTTGCATGATAATACTTTTCTTGCAAGCACATGGGGTACACACGCTTTTCCAACACCGGAGTAAGTACAGTTTGAGATGTTACCGGGATTTTCCAAATAAAAGCTGGCCGCCTAAATGTCTACTTCCGAGTTAATGTTTGTATAATGGTAATGCTTATAATACTCTAATACTGTAGGGTATCTTCTCAGACACCACCGGTATTGACCTTCTCACAGAATGCTGCTCGCGTACCGTATGAATGCTTTCTTCAAACAGAAGGGGTTGCAAACAAATGCTAGGTGCCGTAACAGCACATGAAGGCCTTAAACACAGACCACTGTTTAAAAAAATTTAAAAAAATCAAAAACCTGATTTTTTTACGTTGATTTAAATCATGATTTAAATCGTGATTTAGATCACTTGATTTAAATCATACCAGCCCTGTGCTAAAATAGTTGATAGACGCAGAATTGCGTGTAAATTTATTTTCTACACCCACAATATTTGACTTTTATTATTTATGTTCTTTTTGAAATATCAATTTAAAAGTTTTTTGGTGGATAATTGCAAAAATTATTGTTACTTTTTCACGTAATAAAGTATGCTCTCTGTATACAAGCAAATGTCAATTATTGCGGGAGATTTGGGGTTATTTCCGTATTATTTTCTTTTAAAGAAAGCGTAACACAGGAGTTGTATATGATTACCGTTGTACTTTGAGGGTACCGTTGTACCTTTAGCAAATGCCAATAAAAACTTATGTGTTCGTTGAATCTCGCATAAAATAGCCACAGGGGCGCCTCAAAGCGAGCGCAGTTGACTTGCTTATCGTCATATAGCGAGGCTGGTATCCAGACAGAAGGGCCTTGGACAAAAGGGCCTTGGACACAAGGGCCTTTCCCAAAACGGCCTTTCCCAAAAAGGCCTTTCCCAAAACGGCCCTAAATGAAAAGTTGGACAAAAAGGCCTTGAAAATTTTTTCTAGGATATTGAGTTTTAATTATTAAATAAAATATGTCAAAGTCAAAAAACAAAATTCATTGTGTTTTTACAGATAACTGCCTTGATGTTTTGTTTCAATTACTCCCCATCACTCTGTTGAGATTTCCGAAGATCTGTGCCACAGCATAATCCCTGTTTGTACCAATCACTGACTTGATGTTTTACTCATTGCAAAGACTCTTTCACTAACTTCCCATCACTGTCTTTAGATGCCAGATTTCGGAGTCATTGTGCCACAAAATATAATCTCTGTCCTTTGTTTCGTTCCTCTGCACTGTGCTGTTTAAACACACGCGCTAATCCGGATGATGTTGGCGTGTCAGTGTTTTGCCGATATATAAGGAGTTCTGGATTTGGGGTCTTTACTTGAACTTTGACCATCAGCAATGGATATAATACAAAATAATAAAGGACAGCCAAAAATTTGTCTCGATGGCTTCATGTGCGTTAAGAAAAATAAAAATAATTTTGAGGACCATATCCAAAAAAAAAATTCTCAAGGCCCTTTTGTCCAACTTTTCACTTAGGGCCGTTTTGGGAAAGGCCCTTTTGGGAAAGGCCGTTTTGGGAAAGGCCCTTATGTCCAAGGCCCTTTTGTCCACGGCCCTTCTGTCCCGGATTCAGCGAGGCTTTGAAGCGGTGCCTGGAAACCTTTTAGCGCACCGCTTCTTGGAGCTAATATTATTCAGTTCCTTTAATAACCAACACGTGAATATGTTTCTGGCAAAATATAATTTTGTTGATTTTGCTGTTTTTTTTTTCTATCATGTCATTATATCCTCATATCAACTGAATTCAGCCGCAACTCAAGAACTTTTCGGCAAAAGTCAAAGGGCGAATTTTCTATCAGAAGATTTCATTTCAGGAGTGGGAAGAACCCCCTTTCCCAGACATTGGGTACATTATGCAGCCGGGAACCGGACAAAATACCATCGGACATAATACCACCGGGAAAAATATCACCGGACATAATACCACCAAGGAAATGAAAACTAGGACAAAATACCACCAACGATATCCTTTTATTATACAGCGTAACAACGCAGACTCGGTGGCGCCCGGTCATGGAAGAAGCTCAAATAAGACGCGAAAACGGAGACGGCTTAGGGATTATAAAAATCAGATGCGGTAGGTCGCAGAGAATAAGAGCAAATACTCTGCTATGTCATTATTGATAAGGGATTGCCATAGCGCGAGACTTTCCGCATATAAATAGGGCACTAAAATGAGTAGAATTTAAACCAATATCAACAGCAATAAACCACGACAATAAACTAACTAAGATCTGCAAAAAAGAACAGGCACAGTAAAGTAGAATGTCCTCAGTGAATGTAATTTTACGTTTGTTTTAGTTACATTCAGTTATAAATAGCTCCGGTGATCAGAGAAAGCAATAAAAGATTGTGCTGGTATTTTGTCCTAGTTTTCATTTCCTGGGTGGTATTATGTCTGGTGGTATTTTGCCCGGGGGTATTATGTCCGGTGGTATTTTGTCCTACACCCATGCAGCCATACTTTTTGGCGCATTGTAACCCTACATATACAGGATACTTTCGTGTCAGAAATCAACTTTGAAATCTGTCAAATAAGTAAGCAAAATCACACTTTGGGCGTTCCCAATTAAATGTGCAAAATGCTTGTGTTTCGAATAAAAATAACCTGGTAAAAATGAAAGAAATGGTGGAGAGATTTCGCCTAAATGTCAAATTTTTCTAGCACCAAAGAGCAATCGGCTTTTTTTAAGCTCGTATAGTTTTAAGTTTCAGTTTCTTCAAGTTTCAATTTCTTTTATGTCCCAAGTATAAGCTGTTTTTTTATGATATTTCTTCTATATTTTTCTGTCATTTCTTTCATTTTTTACCCGGTAACCTCGCAATCGAAATTCAAAATTCTTTCGCATTTTATTCGAAACACCCAAAGTGTGATATGGCTTATGAACAGGAGTGAATTTTACTTGATTTTTTTTTCAAAAGTTCTTGGTGCAACGTGGGCGGGAAAGCCCGACCCCCTGGAATGGTTGTGCAGCATTTTTAGGCCCCAACCCTACAGGGTGTCTGTCTGTCCGTCTGTCCGTCCGTCTGTCTGTCTGTCCGTCATCGCTTTTTTTGTACAAGCGATATCTCGAGAACGCAGAGGCCTAGAGACTTGATTTTGGGCTCATTTGAAAGGTCTCGACTTGAAGATGTGCCTTTTGGCCATTTTGGCCAAATTCGATCACGTGATCTTGGCCAAATTGGCCAAAAACGCAAAAAATCGACTTGTGTTTGTACAGGCGATATCTCGAGAATGCAGAGGCCTAGAGACTTGATGTTTGGCTCATTTGAAAGGTCTCGACTTGTAGATGTGCCTTTTGGCCATTTTGGCCAAATTCGATCACGTGATCTTGGCCAAATTGGCCAAAAACGCAAAAAATCGACTTGTGTTTGTACAGGCGATATCTCGAGAACGCAGAGGCCTAGAGACTTGATGTTAGGCTCATTTGAAAGATCTCGTGTTGTAGATGTGCCTTTTGGCCGAATTCGGTCAAGTGATCTTGGCCAAATTGGCCAAAAAACGCAAAAATCGACTTGTGTTTGTACAGGCGATATCTCGAGAACGCAGAGGCCTAGAGACTTGATGTTGGGCTCATTTGAAAGGTCTGGACTTGTAGATGTGCCTTTTGGCCATTTTGGCCAAATTCGATCACGTGATCCTGGCCAAATTGGCCAAAAAACGCAAAAATCGACTTGTGTTTGTACAGGCGATATCTCGAGAACGCAGAGGCCTAGAGACTTGATGTTGGGCTCATTTGAAAGGTCTCGACTTGTAGATGTGCCTTTTGGCAATTTTGGCAAAATTCGATCACGTGCTCTTGGCCAAATTGGCCAAAAACGCAAAAAATCGACTTGTGTTTGTACAGGCGATATCTCGAGAACCAGAGGCTCATTTGAAAGACATTTTGGCCGAATTCGGTCACGTGATCTTGGCCAAATTGGCCAAAAAGCGCAAAAAATCGATTTGTGTTTGTACGGGCGATATCGCGAGAACGCATAGGCCTAGAGACTTGATGTTAGACTCATTTGAAAGGTCTCGACTTGTAGATGTGCCTTTTGGCCATTTTGGCCAAATTCGGTCACGTGATCTTGGCCAAATTGGCCAAAAACCCACTTGTTCTTTAAAAGTACACTGAGAAGTACCCTGACGCATTATTTTCGACCTCAGCGAAACTCCCAAACCAGAGTAAAGCGTGATTTTTGCAACTGTGGATTTGTTTTTGTTGTCGGCGATAATGAGGGATTCGGTATCCTGATCTCAAGAATACACATATTTTTCTCAGTAAAAAATTGTTATCTGACCATAAAACCTGTGCGCCATAATTAGGTCCCAACCCTTCGGACTGGGGCCTATAGGTTTGGGGTGTCTGTCCGTCCGTCTGTCAGTCATCGCTTTATATCCCTATGAATTTGGGGGGGGGGGGGTGGGCGGTTGGGGCCTGCGTGTGTTTCACAAATACTTACTTGTTTTTAATCTTTTGTAGGCGCATACATGACGGGCTTGAATACCAAGTTTCAGTAGCGAAATTGGTCGAATAACGAAGTAGTAGCACGTTCAGGCCTCATGGATATTGCAAGACTTTCACCTCTGCAGTTATTTAGCTACGTTCAGTTCAGTCTGTTTAGCTCCGAGTCGGCTCTTATAACTTCGTATATATGCTGTCAGAGCTACGAAGCCTGCCATTGTTCAGCTAATAGGTGTCAACTTCTCATGTTCTGAAGCACTCATCTTGCATACCAGCCCCCATTATTCAAACATTTACTGAAAGTTCATATACAATTTATCCTTTTTGCAAAACAGGCACAATTTTAATATTCTTTATTTCTTCGTTAATTGTTCCAGAGTCATCTTACGCGCTGACCTGTCAGTTTACGTTCCGGGCTTTAAATAGCATGTGACCAAAGTCAAGTTACCAAAAATTCAAGTAAAGGGGTTATTGATTATCTGTAAAATTTATACTCAAATAATTGATAGATGCTGAATTTGGCATAATTTTATTCTGTATATCCACAATATTTAACTGTTGATTTCTTCCATGCTTTTTAAATATCAGTTCCGAAGTCTTTGGTAGATAATTGCAAAAATTATTGTCACTTTTCACGTAATAAACCATGCTCCCTATATGTAAACAACTGTCAATTATTACGGGAGAGTTGTGGTTATTTCCGTATTCTTGGCAAGCTATATATTATTGCTGTTGTGCTGTGAAGATTATTAACAAATGCCAATAAAGACTTGTTGGTCGTCGAGTCTCGAACAAAATCGCCAGAGGTGCCTCAAAGCGAGTGCGTTTGACTTGTGTATCGTTATATAGTGAGGAATTGAAGCGGTACGTCGAGCCTCAGCAGCGAGCCTTTTCTCTGGAGTTCTGTTGACCGTAGACCACAGCAGAAAAAAACCAGTTACTTCCGCCTTCATTACCCAATAGCAGGAAGACTGTTAGCATGGCAGCTGTATGTTTTTCGATAATATTTTAAATGTTCCGGACAGGTTATAACAAACTTATGGCATGTTACTGTTCCCAGAGGGCTGTTCCACAGAGCTGCACTACAGATATACTCAAAATCTTTACAATCACGTTCATTGTTCTTGAAAAAAAAACACATTGATGTCAAAAATCAGTCATTTATGTGATCGGGCGATCTCGAACCCTCATGGGTGCCCGTATTTGATGCAAAATAAAACATTCCAGTTGGTCAGCTCTCAAATATTTGGTGCCTGTTAATTTAAAAGACCATCATGTGATCTTTAAAACTATTTTGCATATTATTCAGTCCGTTTAATAGCAAAATGTTTCTGGCAAAATGGAATTTTGTTGATTTTTGCATTTTTTTTCTAACATTTCTTTATACCTTTTTCCATCTGAATTCGGTGGAAATGCAAAAGCTTTTCGGCAAAAGTCTTAAGTACAAATCTACTTATACACACAGAAAGAGTATGGAATATTATCAAACCACAGAGCTGTTTATTTTTGCTCCGGATCGTTTAGCAGGGACAGGGAGCAGAAATTATGGCGTTCTACTCGACGGAAAGTTGCGAGTTTTTTTATCAAAATTAGCATATGCATAAATTGAAAAAGGAGGACAGTGTGTGGCAATTTATCTTCATTGCATTTTAAAATAGTTTTGATTTTACGTTTTGGATGTCACTACTTTTATACTTATAAATAATGAATTAAAGTTTTCGAGAAGTTAACCAATTTTCGCTCAAAATCTGCAAGATATTCAACAAAAACCTAAAATATCAATTTAATACGCATTTTAATGGCTTCTTTACATACCAGTTGCTTTTACAATTTATTTTTTAAGGATAAAAACGCAGAAATCGATAAATTTCCCCGAAATGTGAAGATTTGGAGCAGTTGGAAAATGTTTTGTTGCACTCGCGAATAAAGAGTGACAATATGTCGTTTCTCGTTTTCCTAAAAATAAATTGTCAGTAATCAACATTGTTAAAACAGTACATTTAAAGTTTACGTTGTTTTAAACCTTGTCAAGTTTTACGAATGTTTATGTAGGTTTTCGTGTCGGAGCAGGATGCCGTCTGATTAAAAAAATTACCGTCGTGCGGAGAAGCTTTTTTCACGAAAAAGCATTCCAGTGAATTGAAATGGTTTCTTTTTACTGTGATTTAGACCCGTAGGCTTAATTGCTATGGATCGTCTAAGAGTTTTGGAAAACTACAAAAAATCTCACATGCCAACTTTAACATCTTGTATTATTGCCTCGATTTTATCGAGCATATTTAGATATTTTTTGTGTGTCAGCTAAAATTGTATAGCGTATGACGTTTTTCTAGTGTTTCTTAGCATTATGTAAAATTTATACTTTCTGAAAAGTCGTAAGACACAGTACTGTTATATTCTCAGAAATTGCGTTTCGCTGGATGAAAATGCCAGAAGTAATTTTTCCAAGGGGGGCCGCGACTCTGCAGTTGTATTAATTTACTTACCAATGACACACCCCGCGACAGTATTGACAGTTCTGTATGGAATTGGGCCGGGACGACGGTTTAAAATGGAGTGTATGTTTACAGCCGTAATTTTCAGTGTAGTTACAAATCAACAAGGCTTTTTAGGCCCCAACCGGATGAATCCGGAGGGGTCTATAGGATTGACCTCTGTAAGTCCGTCTGTCCGATTTTTGTACGCGCTATATCTGGTACCGTTCAACCGATTTCAATTTCTTTTTGCACACAGAAAGACTAAATAGTGGAACTGTGCGACGAAGCGTTATTTTTGAATTTCTCGAAAAATTTAAAAAAAAAAGCGGAAACTTTGAATTTTTTAGCGCTTGATCTCGTTATATGTAGTTTGTACGCGCTATATCTGCGGCACCGTCAACCTATTTCAATTTCCTTTCGCACATAGAAAGCGAGTAGTGGAGCTGTGCGACGAGGCGTTATTTCTGGATTACTCGAAAAATAAAAAAAATGCGGAAACTTTGATTACTTAATCACTTGGCAACAAAGTCACATTTTGCCTTCGAAATTTACAAGGTACACGTCTTCCTTGGTAAATCATGTGAAAGTAATCCTCAATAGCAGAAAAGGATTTAATAGCGAAATGAGGTTCTAGTCTCTCTCTTTTTTTTTTTTTTTTTTGGCTCATTGGCCGTTATAAAGCTAGTAAATCTCCCCTCATAGGAAGGCAGCAGGAGTCATAATGGCCAGAATATAATTCCTGCGCCCATGGTCTAATTTTAAAACTAGATATTTCAAATATACTTAAAATTTTCATAAAATTTAAAAAGCAAGTTCTGCCTAAAAGAGATTATAACTGAAGAGCTCATGAATCGCAATGTGAGAACAGCCGTATGTGAACCCATAGCAAGAGGGGTAGTGGTCATAAAGTCTGATTGCACCTAAGGCTAATGTCAAAGTGTCAACCTGTACTGTCAAAAGTCTGTGCAAAAAAGAGGTTTAGGACATTTTCATTGGGACGCCCCCCCCCCCCCTCCCGCCCAAGATGGCTCCCCTGATTCCTCCAGTTTGACATTTGTTTCAATTAAACAAATAAAAAATAACCTTTTTTAACGTTTTTTTTTCTGAGAAACAAACATCAGTCGCAAATTAGTTGCAGTTCTTATATGCAATTAAAAGATCAGTCGAAGATTTGTAATTAGAAGATCAGTGGGTGGACACAACCCACAGGGGAAATGCTGGGGAGGGGGAGGGGCGTCCTGTGGTGAACGGTCCGCAAAAAGGTAGTCTTATTCTCGCTTCTATGGGAAGATATGCGGAATATATCATAAAAAGTACTTGAAATTAATGTATGGTTCAGCAGATTATCTGCGGCAGTGTCCATGTCTGCATAATTGTTACACTTGCCGTCTTCGAACCACATTCTGTCAGACGTTGAGCATGGCAGAAATCTCGATTTTTTAGTTGTCATCAAATTATCCCAGTTGTATCAAATCGATCAAGTACTGAATTGCGAACGTTGCTAACACTACCAACATTGTAATATATGTAAACAATTGAAGGGTTCCGTGCACAAACTTGTTATGTAGGGTTAACAGCACTCGAGAAAATCGCTCTTAAAGTTCGAAAAACTGCAAAATCTGAATTTTAAGTCTGTGATTGTTATTGTCTGACCGATTTTAATAAATGAGGTATCTCCAGATTTGTCACTGCTTGAGAAACACGATAAGCTATAAAAAAGCAATTTTTATGTGTAAATGTGCCAGAAAACTAAGAAAAACTTTAAAAATCAACATGGTATTACGGCATAGCATTCACAGTGAAAATGTCGTTTAGGGTGCACAATCCTGTTATTCCGACTTAACATGTAAACAAATGTCAAGATAACATGTAAAAAGTCGGTTTTACTTAGGGTGCAAAAACATGCATATTTGTATGCATGACCAAAAGTAACGCTGTTTTACGTGAGTCGCCCCACAAATGATAAAAATAATGATTTCCAGTTACTGGAAAACACGTTAGACACATATTCGTTGGTTTTAGACATTTAAAAAGCATGTTTTGAGAAAATAATCACATTTACTCTATATTAACGTTATTTCACTACCACCCCCTAATCTCCATCGCAACCAAACAAGTTTAAGTAAATTTTTAGACCCGAACCGGAGAGGCCAGGGGCAGGGGGTCTATAGGATTGCCCTCTGTCCGTTTGTCTGTCTGTCCGTCTGTCACACTTTGGCTCCTATTTTGTTTCCACGCAAGTTCTCCGAAACTATTTACCCTAGGCATATACAACCTTGCACAGTGAATATATATATATGTTACAGGCAAACTGTCAAATCAGGCAGATTATAATCTGCCTGAAAATTTCAGGCAGATTGTAAAATTCCTGGTTCGACCAGGCACATTGTAATCTGCCTAAATTTTTTAGGCAGATTGTAATCTGCCTGATTTTGGAGCCTGAAAATTTGACAATTTGCCTGAAATGAAAGGAACGTTTGTAATCATGATCCACCCCATTCATAACCGTCTGTTTCATGCGATTTGGTTGTTACCTATTCAAATATGTGATCGTAAGAATAAAAGGCGATTGATGTGATCAGTTGCAATTAAATAGAGGAAAATATTGGGTTATGATCATTCATAAAACTAGTTTTTTTATACACTCACGCGTTTTATGGGATTTGGTTGTCATTTATTCTAATATGTGATCATAGGGATAAAAAGCGATTGGTGTGTCTAAATGCAATTAAATACATTTGAGTGGTCGGTTTGCTCGTTCGTTTCATGTGTTTTGTTTACCACTTACTCTCTTTTATGCCTTGAGTTATTACACATGCATAATGCTATTTACGTGTTTAAATGCAATTTCTAATTGCAATTTCTTGATTAAGTAAATTCGCAACTTTTTTGCTGATTGCTTTGTTTTATGTCTTGATTGATCACACTTTTACAATAGTATTGATGTGATCGAATGTCATTGGGAATTGCAATTTCTTGATGAAATAAATGCAGTGATATAAATGCCAATCCGGCCCCCTCCCACACCTCTATGATGTATTATATTTTGAGATCAACATGCCAATGTAGCTTCCTAATTCTTACTTCTCCGGTATTTGATGGGATTTTTTTTGTGAAAAATTGATACCTGATAAATACATTTACAGTGTTACATATTTCTTTTTTTAGTTAGTACAATAAATAGAAAAAAATATTTGCGTTTAATTGCAATCTCAAAACCCCCACAGATCCATACAATTGCATTGCTGCAGTTGTCAATGAAGACCGGCAATAAAAGTAACAATAGAAAATACACGGCAATCAAATCGCATGGAACGCGCCAGCGATCCATTGTTCACTCCCATTTAATTGCAATTGACCACATCAATCGCCTTTTATTCCTACGATCACATATTTGAAAAGACAACAACCAAATCGCATGGGGGGATCATGATTACAAACGTTCCTTTCATTTCAGGCAAATTGTCAAATTTTCAGGCTCCAAAATCAGGCAGATTACAATCTGCCTAAAAATTTTAGGCAGATTACAATGTGCCTGGTCGAACCAGGAATTTTACAATCTGCCTGAAATTTTCAGGCAGATTATAATCTGCCTGATTTGACAGTTTGCCTGTAACATATATATATATATATATATATATATATATATATATATATATATATATATATATATATATATATATTGAAGTTGTACAACGTCATGTTATTTTTCAAATCGGCCAAAAATTACCAAAATGGCGACTTGTCAAAAATTGTGATCTTTTGAGATAACTGCAATTTAAGACTTGGGTGCTTCCCACGCGAGATCTCCGATACTATTAATCCTAGGCATTTGATACCTTGCACAGTAAAAATATATATATTGAAGTTGTGTCCGGTTGGGGTCTGCGCCTTCGACGATGGCTTGTTATATTTGTTTCCCGGAGTTTTAATGCGTACACCCCCCCTCCCATCACTGACCAGAATCAAGGACCGACAAACAGTTAATTCTTATAGTTAATTCTAATAAAGTGGAACCCTCTAAGCCGACATTGTAGGAAGGATCATTTTACGTCGGTTTATCCAACATAATTTTAATGCAAAACTAGACGGAAATTTGCACAGCGAATTAGACCCCACTTGGAATGATAACTTAAAACGGAAGGTAGATGATATTGCTATTTTTGTTAACAATTTACACATGTCTGAATGTAGAACATCCTCCTAAATACTGCCAACTATACCGGTAAGGTCAAAGTAAAAAATTTTTGTCAGGTGCACCACTTCAGATGACCCTCCATACATGTGCCAAGTTTGATTGGTCTAGCTTCAGCAGTCTTGGAGGATATGTCTGGAAACCGATTGCTCTATCTCTTACCGTTTTCGAGATAAAGGCCAACTTCCGGTTTGGGGCTCGAAAGTGACCTGGAGGTCAAGGAAACCGGAAGTTATACCTTACGTAACGTCGTATAGGGGGTGGAGGTCGAAAATGAGGTCAAAATTGCTCTATCTCTTACCCTTTTCGAGATAAATCATTGTTTTTCTTAAATAACGTTTTTCGCGATTTGACCTTGACCATCAAAGTGAAGGTCAAAAATTTTTAACGGGTGCCTCAGATCACATCGTCGTTTATATATGTGCCAAGTTTGGCTTTTCTAGCTTCAACGGCAATGGCACCCACTTACAATGGTACAATATATCTGGTCAAAGACACATTTTTCGTTTTTCGACATAATTATCAGCTGCCGAATTATTATCTTGAACGAGTACATCGAAGCAAATATAATGTAATCTGTTTTGGGTACAAATAATCAAATTCAGTTTTCTAACCGTTTTCGAGATAATGGTCAACTCTCGGTTTTTAACCCAGCCGACTCGGTTGGACTGGGTTAGTCGTATCATTATAGGGGGATTGAATGTATGTGCGTATCGTAAACTGTTTCTTTAAAATGCTACTCCTCCTACAGTTTTGCTCCAATCGTTTTGATATTACGCAGGAATGTTCCCTGGGTGGTCCCCCACTTGCCTATTACTTTTTTGACGATTGACGAAAAACTGACAAAATGGCGGCACTTTTTTTGCCCATTTTGACCCATTTTTAAAATACTACTCCTCCTACAGTTTTACTCCAATCGTTTAAATGTTACGCAGGGATGTTCCCCAGGGTTTCGCCTACCAGGCTATTATTTTTTTTTTCGCGATTCGCCAAAAGCTGCCGAAATGGCGGAACTTTGAAGTTTGGCAAAAAATGGAATAAATGGTAGTAAATAACTGAATTGTCATACCATTCTCAGTCAATTTCAAATAGTTATAAATTTTTAATTGAACGTTTCTTAGGTGTTTCTCCACCTGGACTTTTTTCGCAAAGGACAAAAAATGCCGAAATGGTGGAAATTTGAAAAATTTGTGAAATTGTCTAAATGTCGGTAAATACGTGAATCGTCAAAACCCAACCTGTCCAACATCCCCTTTCGGGTAGCTTCCACCCGGGAAAACTCGTTTTTGTGTATTAAAAGTATGGAAAAGTTACGCTCAGAAACAAAGTTCTTCATTTTACGGCCTAACAGTATTCGTTTCAGGGTTTTTCTCTAATGCTTGTTTGGTAACTCGGCTGGGTCATGTCCTTGGACATGCTTGTTGACCTTGACCATGACGGAGGAGGCCAAAGTCACCGAGGTACATCTCATATAACGTCTGTTAGGCCCAACGGGTCGAAAATAATCTCAAAATCGTCCTATCTCTAACCGTTTACGAGATACTGGTCAACTTCCGGTTTTTGACCTTGACCATGACGGAGGAGGTCAAGGTCACCGAGGTACCTCTTATATAACGTCTTTTAGGCTCAAAGGGTCGAAAGTAAGCTCAAAATCGCTCTTTCTCTAACCGTTTACGTGTTAATGGTCAACTTCCGGTTTTTGACCTTGACCATGACGGAGGAGGTCATAGTTACACGTGTAATGCGCGATAATTTTTAACAGAAACCTATCAGCAGCTGAAGTATTATATGTAAATATTTACATTTCAACAAGGGATAACATTTTTGTGCACCCGAGAATTCTGCATTGTTTACATTTTATCTCTGATGTTATTCACATGTTAACACAACTTAACAGGATTGTGCAACCGGGAAAATTTCAAAATTTTAATGGTAAAGACCTGTTATCTCGCCATGTCATTATTGTGCACCCGATTTCTCATTTCAAACAAGACTTAACATGTTTTGATGACCATTTCTAAGCATATTTCATCGGTGGAAACTTTACAGATGATAGATCTGGACTCCAGCAACTCAAATATACCTCAGTGCACAAACATGTTATCTCAACATAACAGGTTTGTGCACGGAACCCTTCAATTACTAAGCTGAAAAAAGAACCCCCTTGCTGTTATTATTAATATGACAAAAATGTGTATTGGAGAGATATTTCATCTGAAGGCCGAGAAACAGTGTGCCGTCTCCTAGGTTTGTCGATTCTTAATTGAACCACTCTGAAACACAAACTTTCACAGAATCACTGTGAAAGTAAAAGGCAAGGCAATAATATATTCCAAAATATGTATCATTTTCTGAATATTCGTTCCTTGGGAATGAGTGGGAGAAACACCAAACCTACTTTTCATTTTTTCTCGGACTTTGCTTTCTAAATATCTTTTATCAGTTATATAAAACAAACAGTATATTTTTAAAATAAGAATTCTGAAGCCAATAAGATATTTTTAGTGGGATGTTCCAGAAGAGACTTCGCGCAGATCAAATATCTTAAACTCAAACCTTTTATAATTGTTTGGTTCAAACTATGTATATCAACAGTTCAGTTACATTATTTAAAAAAAAATCGATTTCTGTGACAATCGATTTATCGGTAGTCTATTCGGGAACAACCCACTACAATACGTTGTTTCTTATTTGCTTCAGAATTATTATTTTTGAATAATAGGGTGTTTACAATTTCTACCAGCGGGCGAGATAGATTGGTCCGCAGTTCAACCGTGCTGTGTATTGTCTTGAAAACTGGTGTCTCCATTGATTTAAATGCCATACATTCAAACAAATGTTTTCAAACGAAAGACCGTAAAACTGTTGTTGGGAATTGATTATGGAAGGACTCCTTGTACTTCACTAATTGGCAAAGGTGAGATTGGGAGATTGACTTTCGGTTTGACTGCGTCGACCAGTGTGATGGAGGAAGCTAGTTCACACTCATCGACATCTTCCTGCCCGTTCTTGTAAAAATTGCAATTGTAAATTTGCTAAAATATTTCAGCTATTTTAGAACTGCGCAGTCTTACGAACTGATGACCTGTTGTTGTGTTTTTAGACTTGTGCCTCCAGTCTCGTGTGCTGCTCTAGTTAATACCACATCTGTATCACGGCATCTCCACACAACACCGAAGAGGCACGGCTTAAGTGAGTTCTTCGACGATGAAGAAAGTTGGGGTTCTGCGAAAGGCGATTTCGGTAAGTGCGGGAAAATTTGTGCCAACATCCCATCGCTGGGAATAAAACCTGGACAGTATGTTATCACAACATTCGTGACCACTTTTTAAAAGGGCCAAACGGGAAACAGATTTTATCGACAGGACAACATTAGGTTTTGATTAAAATAAAACTGGTCTGTGCTTTAATAAGCTGTACCATGATAATCGGTTTTAATACCTTTTGAGAAGAAAAACGAAACGTCGGGGCGGAAAGCTGGTGTACGTTTAGCTGTTACTTTGCGTAACGGACTTGATTTGTTGGGATCATAATTTTTTTATTCCTTCCTTTCCCCCACTAAGTTATTGAAAAAAAATGGATTTATATTTTCTTCACGTTACATTGTTGTTGAAGTTCCTTCAGTCTGTGATACTCTTTTCCCGGCTGTTACCTTTATGGGGAGTTTAATGTTTAGCCTTTACTCAAATACTTATTTAGTGTAGTGAAATCTGTTTAAAATTCCGGATTTAAAATCAATTCGTTTTGCCTTCGCTGCTGTTTGCAATTTCTCTCGGTTTTCTTGACTGAACTTTCCTTGGAAAGTCAGTTAAAGTTAAGCCTATTGAGAGTAACATGAGTTCCCATTACAGACAAGTAAGATTAAGTAAAGCGTTGAACTTGCTGAGAAAACTTTCTCCTGTTGTAGGAAGACCATGGAAGAAAGACGAATTGCGATTGAAAAGCAATCAAGAATTGCACCAATTATGGTAAGGCACAGGCATGTTGGACTTAACCGGCATTTTCCATCGGCTGGTGTTGATGTCGGAAAACCCAGTCTTCGACCGAACTTTTTTACGCGCTGATCAGTTTCTTCACGAGAAGAAATATTTAGTCCATGAAGAAAAGTAGTCTTATTCTAATCCGAATTTTGAAAAAAAAAATTGACCCGGTCACCGTGCGACCTTTTTAAAAATATGTTCTTGAAAAATTTAGACCACGTTTCTGTGACATAACACGCATATTATCAATTTATGCGTTGCTATTTTGAAGCGTTTTAATAGTTAACCCAAGTGCCAAATTTTACTAAAAACGACAAATTTCCTGTATTTTTTCTGGATTCTGGTAAATTGTATGCACTTTATACTTTCATGTACTTTATAACTTATTACACCCAATTGGCTGATCGATTTTTTTACTCGTAAAGTTTTAGACTCAGCCGGGTCACTTCTTTTTTCATTTGTGATTAGTGACCCGGCCGGGGATGAGAAACTAGGTTATTTTGTGCCCTCGCATAAGAAATTTGAAGCTTAACTGTCAACATAAAAGTAATTTTATCCTCACAGAATGCAGGAACTTTCTACTTCAGTGAAATGGATTCTTTAATGTTTTGTTGTTGAAGAGTAAAATATTGGCTTCGATTAAAAAGCGGCGAAAAACGGTAGTAAAACCTTCTAACAGACTGATATAAGAATAACGTTGATGTATTTGGTACTTTTGTGTAATGATTTTCTGTTACAAATTTAAAAGATGACATATCAGCGCCTGGTTTCTGAAATATGAAAATAATTCACTTTCAGGTATATACTATTAAAAGAACGAAACATGGTAATGACCATGCACGAGATTTATAAAGCGGAAGGAGAAGTGTTTCCGGGTCCCGACAGAGTTGAAAAGGTGCGAATGCTACATGAGCACCGGTTAAAACACGAAGCTGTTATAAGATTCCATTGTCTTGTTCATTAGATTTTGTTGCACTTGTTACAAGCCTGTGGTCAGTTCCTTTGTATCGAAGCTGTTCTGGAAATGTACAAAAATTATCAAAATAAAATTACGGCATTGATACCTTAAAATAAACTAAAACTAAAATAAAATACTAGTCACGTCACTGTGAGTAACAGCGTCGAGTGATCTCAATATTTCAAATTTTTTCATGACCCCGGTTGACGTAAATCGGTGGGTCCTTGCAATGCCATTCCAGTCATTTCTTCTCGGTCAGTCACTCAATGAAGACATTAGATTGCAAAATAAGTTGAGATTAGAGTACATGTTTTTTTTGTTTTTTTTGTTGCTGGGTTTTATATAAAACCTCATTGATTCGAACCCTTAAGAGTGTCAAATCGAGGATTCCTATATACGCATTGGTACATTATTTGGCGTAGTACAGACAGGGTGATATAGCTCTTGTCATGATCAGCGGCTAAATAACTGGCTCTGTTTGGTTCTGTTTTAGGTGGAGGAAAGTATGGAAAACCTTCTGGATGTAGTAGCGGAGCGTGACCGCGCGTACCATCTGCTGGAGACCGGCGAAACTGGTGACCAGGGCAGGAGATGGATCGTGGATGAGCTAGGGCGTGGAAGGTGGAGGAGAAACACGGAACATATCGAACCCCTGCACGAAAACGACGAGTGGCGGGACTCGGAGAAGCCCAGGCAAACAGAATGGGCTGTTGGTTACAAGAAGTTATATAGAGAAGCGCGGCAAAAAGAGAAGGATGTGAGAGCGGCGAAGGAGGAAAAGCATGAACGTATGAGAGACACGTTGCTGCCTGATGAACAGTTACAGGATTCCTGAAAAAAATCGCCTCAAAGGAGATTGTTTAGTAGTTGTTACTATTTTTGTAAACCAGAGTTTACAGGCTTGCCGGATCGTACTTTTTTTAAAGATTTAGTCTTTATTTTCGCATCGTTCTTTTTTTTGCCTCAAAACGTACCTTTTTTCCACAAGCGTACTTTATTGTTCTTTTTTTTTAGCCCCAGCTTTTTTTCAGAAGCAGGAATATAACAGTTGTTGAAAGTATGTGCGAATAAACGCTTTAAAGTTGAAAAATCGTATATTCTCCCAGGATTTTAGCCTTAATGTCTTGAAATTTTGGTGGAAGGTAGGGCGCATATAAGTTTCCACCTGGCTATTGCTTTCTTGGCAATTATATATATAAAATATATATTAGCGAAAAACCAGATCTTTTCCTTGTGGGAAATTAATCTTACTGTTTTTGAAATTTTAAGTGAAGTTAGCAGGCTTTACTACCAACTAGCTATTACTTTTTTTGGTGATTGACCAACGGGCTAAAATTTTCAGTAAAATCTTAATCTTGGTGATTGGCCAGCTGGCGAAAATTTTCAGTAAAATCTTAACTAACTGCTGAAAAATAGTCTTCCCGTGTTTGAATTTAAAGTGAAGGTAGCAAGAGTTACCACCTACCTGGCTGTAACTTTTTTGGCGTTTCGCCAAAAATTGTCGAAAATATTGGTGAAAAACCTTTTTTTTTCGTAACATCTTAAGCATTTCCAGGAAGGCAATCTGTCTTGAAATTTTAAGTGAAGGTACCAGGCGTTGCTGCCTACCTGGCTATTACTTTTTAGACCAGCCGACTATGTCGGACTGTTCTTATCCTATCAATAGAGGGGTATCCGTCGTCTGTATGTACGTATGTACGTGTGTAAACTTTTGCTTAAAATGCTTTTTCTCCTTCAGTTTTGATTGGATTCCTCTCAAATTTTACACGAATGTTCTCTAGGTAGGCATATCTTTAAAAATTATTTTTTTGGCGATCCGCCAAAAATTGGCTAAATGGGGGACATTTGAAAGTTTTCGGTTGCCAGTTTTCAAAATGCTTCTTCTCCCACAATTTTGATCAGATTTTTTTCATATTTTGCACAAATATCCCTGGGTAGGCCTCTTTTCAAAAATTACTCATTTTGGCGATCCGCCACAAATTGGCCAAATGGGGGACATTTTTTAATTTTTTGGTATCTAATTTTGAAATTGCTTCTTCTCCCACAATTTTGATCGGATTCTTTTCCAATTTTGGATAGCTGTTCTCTAGTTAGACCTCTCTTGAAAAAGTACTGTTTTTGGCGATCCGCCAAAAATTGGTCAAATAGGGGACATTTGTAATTTTGTGGTTGCCAATTTTCAAAATGCTTCTCCCACAATTTTGATCAAATTTTCTTCAAATTTTGCACGAATATTCCCTAGGTAGGCCCTTTTGAAAAATTACTCATTTTGGCGATCTGCCAAAAATTGACCAAATGGGGGACATTCTTTAAAATTTTTGGTGTCTAATTTACAAATTACTTCCTCTCCCACATTTTTGATTGGAGTCCTTTCCAATTTTTGATAGTTGTTCCCTTATTATGTCTCTCTTGAAAAATTACTGTTTTTGGCGATCCGCCAAAAATTGGCTAAATGGGGGACATTTGAAATTTTTCGGTTGCCAATTTTCAAAATGCTTCTTCTCCCACAATTTTGATTAGATTTTCTTCATATTTTGCACAAATATTCCTTAGGTAGGCCTCTTTTAAAAAATTACTCATTTTGGCCATCAGCCAAAATTTGGCCAAATGGGGGAGATTTTTTAATTTTTTGGTATCTAATTTTGAAATTGATTCTTCTCCCACAGTTTTAATCGGATTCCTTTCCAATTTTGTACGATTGTTCTCTAGCTAGGCCTGTAGTGAAAATTTACTCTTTTTGGCGATCTGCCAAAAATTGGCCAAATAGGGGACATTTGTGATTTTATGGTCACCAATTTTCAAAATCCTTTTTTTTTTACACAATTTTGATCAGATTTTCTTTAAATTTTGTGCGATTATTCTCCAGGTATTTCTCTTTTGAAAAATTCCTCATTTTGGCGATCCGGCAAAAATTGGCGATATGAGGGGTATTTTTTAATTTATTGGCGTTTAATTTGGAAAATGCTTCTTCTCCGACAATTTTTATTGAATTCCTTTCCAATTACGATTCTTCTCCAGTTAGGCCCCGCTTGAAAGATTTTAGGCGATCCGCCAAAACTTGAATAAACATGCGCATTGGTCCGAAATACGGACCTCGCATCGGCGCAAATTAATTAAATGTGCGCACTGGTCCAAAATTCAAACCGCGCGTCAATGCAAGTTAAATAAACATGCGTAGTGGTCCGAAATGCGAACCGCTTATCAATGCAAGTTAAATAAAACATGCGTAGTGGCCCGAAATAATAACCGCGTATCAACGCAAGTTAAATAAACTTGCGCAGTTGTCCGAAATGCGAACTGCTTATCAACGCAAGTTAAATAAACATGCGCACTGGTCGGAAATGCAAACCCAGCAAAATAATACATACCGAAACATTAAACTTAAGTAATGTGTTTGGTCGTTTTGATCGTTTCTGCTGCTTGAACTAATTGTGTATGTCCGACAGTACATGTCAACAGTACACATGTGTAGATACAATTTCGATACGTTGTTCGAAGTTATTTTTCTGGGAAAAAAATCTTTGTATGTATTTATCGGTCTATGTTCGGGTCCGTTGCTAAATTAATTATTTAGCTAGCTCATTGCCATCTCGTCCTTTGAAGCCCAATTTTTCAGGGAAATTGCCTTGTTCAAGCACGCCGGATTTGGTTTTATCGCTTTTCGTTAGCTGCGGCTTTGTCCTTGGACAAACTTGTACAATGTGACTACATCTTTCGGCAACCAGACCAGCTAATCAGGGATTCACTAGATCTCGGCTGGTCACAATGTCCCTGAACATTCTTGTTTTGGTGAGTGGTCAAAAACTGATGCAGATTTTGGCGAAAAACAAAAAGATACAGCAAAAACTTTACTAACTGCTGGAAAATAGTCGTACTTTGTTGACATTTAAAGTGAAGGTAGCCGGAGGTACTGCCTACCTGGCTATTACTTTCTGGGTGGTTGGCCAAGCATTGGCTAAGCTTGTGGCGCAAAGCAATAAAATATTATCGAAAATATTGGCTAAAAACCTTTTTTTCGTAAAATCTTGACCATTTCAAGGAAAGTAACGTTACTGCCTTGAAATTTTAAATAACGGCAGTAATCAATATTACCTAACTGGCTATGAATTTTTAGTGATTGACAAAAAGCGGCGATTTTTTGGCGAAAAACCAAAGAAATTTCAGTAAAATCTTGGAGAACTCCAGGAAAATAGTCTCCTCGCTTTGTGATTTTAAATAGCAGTACCACACATTACTACCTAAGTGGTTGTTACCTTTTTAGGAATTTGCCAAAACTTGGCAAAATACTGACCAAAAACCAATTTTCTGTAAACAATATCTCCTAGGGTTTTCATGGAAGCATTCTACAATTTTGGTGGGAGGTAGGGTGCATCGATGTTTACCTATCTATTACTTGTTTAAGGGATTCACCAAAACATTAGCAGAAATATTGGAGAAAAAACGTAATTGTTTATTTAGTTATTTATTTTTTTTTGTTGAAAATTGTTAAACCTTAACTAACTCCTAGAAAATAGTATGAATGTCTTGAAATTGTAACTGACGGTAGCAAGCCTTAATATCTACTATTACGTTTTTGGAGATTGGCTAAAAAATTCCCAAAAATTTTGGCGAAAAACCAAAAAAAAAAAAAAAAAAAACCCATAAAATCTTGACGAACTCCATAAAAATAGTCTGACTGTCTTTAGATTTCAAGTAAAGGCAGCAAGCCTGACTGTTTAGCTGGCTATTACAATATTTGGTGATGGGCCAAAAATTGGCGAATAGTTTGGCGAAAAACTAAGAAGTTTCCAGTAAAATCTGATCTCCAGGAAAATAGTCTTACTCTTTTGAAATTTCATGGAAAGGTAGCAGGCAATATTACTGGCTTACTGGCTATTACCTTTTTTTGGTGATTGGCCAAAAAATC
This sequence comes from Protula sp. h YS-2021, assembly GCA_949752745.1. Taxonomy (NCBI): domain Eukaryota; kingdom Metazoa; phylum Annelida; class Polychaeta; order Sabellida; family Serpulidae; genus Protula; species Protula sp. h YS-2021. The sequence goes on from OX457026.1 coordinate 72,866,185, forward strand.
GGCGAAAATTTTTGCGAACAACCAAAAAAACTCTCAGTAAATTCTTTACAAACTCCGGGAAAATAGCCTCATTGCATTGTAATTTTAAATAAAAGTAGCGTAAACTACTGCCTAACTGGCTATTGCTGTCTTCCAATTTTAGATAAAATAGCCATCATTGGTACCTACCTGGCCATTACTTTTTTCGTTATTTGGAAAAATTGGCGCAAATAATGACGAAAAATGAAACTCATACCGCAGGAATGGCGATGCTGTCAAAGACTAAACTACTAGTATAAACAGTCTTTGGTACTGTCTTGAAATTTTGTTAAAGATAGTGGTCATTGGTACTTGCCTAGTTATTGTTTTTGCGTTATTCGGAAAAATGGTGGAAATATTGGTGAAAAACCAATTCTTACTAAAATCGTTACTAGCGCTAGGAATATAATGTTACCTTCTTAAAATTTTGAACTATGGGAGCGGAAATTAGTACTTATGTGGTTTTTTAACCCAGCCGACTTTGTCGGACTGGGTTAGTCGTATCCCTTCCTATAGGGGGCTGAATGTATGGGCGTATGTTAAACTTTTTCTTTAAAATGCTACTCCTCATACAGTTTTACTTCAATCGTTTTGATATTATGCAGGAATGTTCCCTGGGTGGTCCCCCACCTGGCTATTACTTTTTTTGACGAGTGACGAAAAACGGACTTTTTGTGCCCGTTTTGACCCAGTTTTAAAATGCTACTCCTCCTACAGTTTTACTCCAATCGTTTAGCTGTTACGAAGGGATGATCCCCAGGGGTTCGCCTACCAGGCTATTATTTTTTTTCGCGGTTCGCCAAAAACTGCCGAAATGGCGGAACTTTGAAGTTTGGCAAAAGCTGGAATAAATGGTAGTAAATAACTGAATTGTCAAACTATTCATTTCTCTCAGTCTTTTTCAAATAGTTATAAAATTTTAATCAGAAGTTTCTTAGGTGCTTCTCCACCTGGTCTTTGCTTTTTTCGCAAATGACAAAAAAAAAAAAAAAAAATGCCGAAATGGGGAATTTTAATAATTTTTTCCTAAAATTGTGTAAATGTCGGTAAATATATGAATCTTCAAAACCCAACCTCTCCAACATCCCTTTTCGGGCAGCTTCCACCCGGGGAAACAAGTTTTTGTGTATTAAAATTATGAAAAAGTTACGTTAGGAAACAAAGTACTTCATTGTTTGGCCTAACAGTATTCGTTTCAGAGTTTTTCTCTCATTCCTTATTCGGTAACTCGGCTGGGGCATGTCCTTGGACATGCTTGTTTTGGTGATTTTATCGCCTCTTGAAATACGTACATCTATTATTATTGCCGTTGACAGTTGTTCTCGTTTATTCCAGAAAAACGCATACAAACTATTTCTGAGGCTTTTTTAGGACACTTTTTATCTTTATATTTTTTATTTTCAACATTTTTGGCGTACTTTTTTTGTTCTTTTTTTCTAAAGCGTTCTTTTTTTTGTACTTTTTTTTGCCATCAAGCGTTCTTTTTTTTTAGCAGTTTGCGTACTTTTTTTTTAAAACAACCTCCGGCAAGCCTGAGTTTACTGAATGAAATCAGGAGTCGAAATACGGTCGGGACAAGGATATGTTGCTGTGTGGTAATGTGATTGGTATATTTACGGGCTGAATAATGTGTTGTTTTAAGCAATCACTCCTGGAACGAAAACATCGTGCCCAGATGTCGTTTGGGACCGGGTTCGCTTGATAGAAATGTGGCGGCCTGTTTGGCTGTAAGTTATCTCAGACACAAAAGTAATGCGGCAGAGCTGGTGTGGTGTTGTAATTTTAAAGAAATGGTTTCTTCTGAATCGAGTAGTCCAGACTGAAAAAGATTCCTGGCAGTGGGTCAATTTTCAAATGTAATATGGAAGATTGTCATTTTAAATTAAACTGATTTTGTTCAGCAGTAACTTCTCTTTCGGCTGACTGTGAATAGTTTATAACAGCCTTTGTTCATTTTGTCACGCCATTGATGGGCGAAAATATTGAGCTGGAGTTGTATAATAAAAATTCTGGTGATGTCATGTGGCGTTTGTTCCGTTGGTCTGCGTATTTAAGCACGTATTCGAAACTGTTGCGGCACTGTACATGACATTTAGGTTTTGGAAAAGTAATTTAGTATGTGTTTAATACCTGCCAGCCCTTCCCCCCCCCCCCAAAAAAAAGAGTAAAAATTTGTATCCTGAGATCATATTTTCTGCACCTAACTGGATTTTGAGCTAATTTTCGGAATGCTTGCAAATGCGGATGCATTATATACTATCCACAATTGTCCTTGCGGTTAATTGGCTGTTTTTTGCGTGCATGTTTTGGATTTGCTCAGTTCTCGCCATTTCGCCCTTTATTTGATGTCAAGGTCTCGGGAGCAATCAACGCCTAAGTAGGTGAAGGCATCCGGAATAACGAGGCGCACAACTTCACATCAAGTACTACACATGTGTCGAATTTGGTATTGCTAGAGCCAGTGTGACCAGATGAGTAGTAAGGACAAAATGACAGACAACTGAAAGAATTGCCTGTACAATATCAATATACTCTTTGTAAGTCTTTGACTTGCTTTGAGTTGTAGCTACGTCAAGGTATTCGAAAAGTTATTGGTTTTTCAGTACGGAAATAAAGGCTAATCAGGGTTTTTAAAAATGTTAACAATATTATAGCGCATGCACCGGTATATTAGGAAAACCAGTTCTTGGCTCTTGTTTTTGGATTTGCAACAGTGAGCGTTATTAATTCTTTTTTTTTTTTTTACATTTTTTGGCAGTTCGTAAAAAGAGAAGAACAAACATTTACTTTGGCGGCTTGCCTGTCCGTTCGGTTTTAATTGCCACCGCCGTATCCAGAACATGTTTCAAGCATCCAGATGATATTGTATTGTCACAAAATTTATACTGGTCACAACGATAACACATGGTTGTTATGTTTCTCCCGTAGAGGAGAAACATTTTGTTTTTGTACTTTCTGCGCATGTGTATGTGTATGTAGTGTGTGCGTCTGTTGTAGACACTTGATTTTGTTCACATGGTAGCTCTCGAACGAAATGTCGGATCAGCTTCAACTTCTATGAATTTTGGGTAATTGGGATTCAGTAGCGCATAGACTGATGAGCGCGTCGGAGGGGGGCGGGGCGGTGAAGGCGGTAGCTTTGTTAACCAGTGTACAAGTTGGCGCGGCTCGCTGGGCATAGCATGACACAGCATTTGCTGAGTAAGAATGGACGTTGCAGTTATTTTCGCTTGCTTGCCTAGCTGTTGCATATATGGGAGCGGTTATGTAACCTCATGTAACATAGTTTGTCGTACCTGGATGAAAGAGACTTAAGAGCATAAGCCCAGTTTTTAGTAACCACATTCCACATTTCTTCACCTGCACCTGGACCTCTGTGGAAATTGAGGATTAAGATACAGACGAAACCGGTTAATCGCATAGCCAATTTGCCAAGCCATGTTATGCGTTTATCCGATATATACGTTTATCCGGAGTACTCTTGCCGTGCTTTTTTTTTTTTCATTTGTGGTAGTTATTATAAATGATAAATGATAAAATTTGTTCTTGGCTGCGTATTTAAATGATGATTTTGCGCTCAGGGTTATCTGAGGCAACTATGGGATTAAGGGTTTCAGGCCAGTATTGAGAGCTCAGACAGCGCGGGGATTAGGAGTTGCAGGCCATTATCTAACGTCAGCCAAGGCAGTGCGGGGATTAAGGTTAAAGGTCATTACCTAGTGAGAGCTGAGAGAGTGCGGTGATTTAGAGTTCGAGACTCACTGTTAACAACCGCGAATGGGGTCAAGCAAACGGAAGACAATGCATTAGATAAATAAACGAGGAGCAGCTCACTCCCTTAGTTTGCTTTAAGTGTGGCACTGTTTGGATAGTCACCCAGAATTATGCAACTAACCGGTGTGCTTCCCATTTTAACGTGAAAAAGCTATGCGTGTATCCAGTTTATGCGATTCAGCGGTATGCAATTATCTGGTTAAATTTCCAATAGATAGCATTGGAAATGGTTTGGGATTTGTGAATAATATGCAGTTTACCGATTTACGCGTTTAACCGGTATGCGATTAAGTGATTTCATCTGTACCCACAACTCCGGTTACATACCACCCCCCTCTCCTTCAGATGAGGAGATATATATTCAGATTTAGTTATATAAGGTAAAAATGCTGAAGTAGTGACAATTGTCAGTATGAAACTTTGTAAATCGAAGGAGGTGCAAACGGTGGAAAGAGAGCTGGGGCATTCAGCAAGGTGGATGGGGGCTGTCCGGGGGGGGGGGGGGGAACATTGTTTTTGTTTACAAAAACAAAAGGCAATGGTTGGCCGATAAATATGTTTGACATGCTCGAGTGCACTGATGTTGGTGTTCACTGGCCGCTCCAGTTATTATTCCCTCTAATACAAATAACATACAAAAACGAAAATTAATATGAATTTTCATTCCCAAATAAGAAAGAAAGTTTTAGCTCGAGGGAATGGAATCAGAAAAAAGCAACACAGTTCACACTTATTCCAGATTGTTTATTTGTAGTAAGACTCGTCGTAGTTGGTATCGGCGTTGATTCCCAGAATTCGCGCCAGTCGTGTTCTTTCCACTCTCCGCGCTGCCTGTTTTACGACATTGTTGAGTTCCGGTTCCTGAAGATAAAAAAACGGGTTTTTTGCAAGACGTAATTCTGCATTCAGGATTATGGGAGGGGGGAGGGGCGATCTTTCTCAGTTGGGATAAGAGTAATGTCGTAATTCGTTATCTATTAACCAAAGTGGTTAGAGCCTTTTATCATCCATATTGCTAATATGTAGGTGTGCAACGTCAAGATTTTGAGTTTGATCGATCAAAAATTGTCAAAATTACAGGCCTCAGAAAATTGTTTAAATTGACGCTTTCGAGGGTACCTTGCGGAATCCACTTCTCTATTAAAGAATCATGTGAGAGCTATTGTCCTTTCATATATTTAATCTTTATTGTATGTACGCATCGTCAAGGTTTCAGTTTGATCGATCAAAAATTGTCGAAATTACAGCCCTCTGAAAATGGGCTAAACTTTCGTGTCACAGAAGGTACTTTGTGGAGTCAACTTCAGTGTAAAGGAATCGCGTAAGAGCTATTATTCTTTCTTATGTCAAAGAAATGTGGAAAGAATATGTGACACGTCAAACTTTCAGTTTGATCGATCGATCGCAATAATTGGGAATAAAGATTTGCCACGTCCAGTTTTCGCGGGGGATCCTGCTGCTCTCTGACATCATCTAGTTTTTTTTTTTTTTAGTTTTACGCAAATCTGAAACTACTTAAAAACAGAAACTACAAAATTTCGTTGCTACATAAATAAGTGTCGAAGCAATCAGTGCTATTTGCTTCTAAAATTAAGAAAAAGAATTCGTCGCCACTGGGACGACCATCCCTAAAATGGGTCTCGCGAGCCGAAAGTTGGTTGCTGTAGGCCAGTGCGAAAGCTCAACCCTGATTTGTGATTTTTTTTGTTTTTTTGTTGCGTTCAGGTTTAGATACGCTGTATGTTACTTACCGCTTCCTCACAAAACACGTAAACACTGCTTTCAGAATCCAGGAAAGTAGTCGCTTCCTTTAAAGTAGGACAACACGGTAAATAGTCATCACAGTGAATTTCTTGAATAAATTCTCCATACGGATCGATGTATGTTTGAGAGCGAAGTCCCAGAGGGCAGCACTCATTGGTTGGCAGATGCCATTCAACTTCCGGGGATCCTCTGCCTGACCGCGACACAATATATGGCCCCCAAGGGAAGCTCAACTGTAACAGTGAGATAAATCAAACTAATTACTGTAAAAGACTTAACAAGATTTCCGGGATTTTAGCTTTTGGTGTTTTGTCTTCAGTGTATTGAGGGTTGTTATTACCACAGGTGACAATTGGCCACATGTGCTAACCCATCATGTGTGGCCTCTGTCGTTTATCCGTCCGCCTGTAAACTTGCTTGTTGCCACTCTTCATTCAGTTTTCATTGGATCGCAGTTAAATTTTGTGATAATGTGGTCCACTGAGAGGGACAAATGCCCGTTATTTTATTTTCGCAATTCGCCAGTTTTCGCCATTTTGGCTCCTATAATTTTTTTAATTTGTTCCCAATTTGGCATGAAGGTAGCCTGGGTCAAGTGTAAAAAAGTACTGGAACCGATTTTGGATTTTTGGCGAATTGACGATATTCCAAAGTTTGCCATATTTTCGCCAAAAATGTATTTTCTCTGTGATATGATATTTTAACATTGGTGACTCCAGTGCGCCTGTATGGAGTTGTGTCATTTTTTTTTTTTTTGCGGTTCGCATTTTTTCACTTTTTAACCCAGCCAACTTTTCGGACTGGGTTAGTCGTATCACTATAGGGGGCTTGAATGTATGTGCGTATGTTAAACTTTTTTCTTTAAAATGCTATTCCTCCTAGGTTTTGCTCCAATCGTTTTGATATTACGCAGGATGTTCCCTGGGTGGTCGCCCACCTGGCTATTACTTTTTTGGACGATTGACGAAAAAATGACAAAATTGCCCGTTTTGACCCATTTTTAAAATGCTATTCCTCCTACAGTTTTACTCCAATCGTTTAGATGTTACGCAGGGATGTTCCCCAGGGGTTCATCTACCAGGCTACAATTTTTTTCGCAGTTCGCAAAAACTGCCGAAATGGCGCAACTTTGAAGTTTGGAAAAAACTGGAATAAATGGTAGTTAATTACTGAATTGTCAAACCATTCATTTCTCCCAGTCTTTTTTAGATTTCTAAAATTTTAATCGAAAGTTTCTTAGGTCCTTCTTCACCTGGGCTTTGCTTTATTCGCAAATGACAAAAAAAAAAAAAATGCCGAAATAGTGGAATTTTAAAAATTTTGTAAAATTGTGTAAATGTCAGAAATACATGAATAGTCAAAACCCAACCTCTCCAACATCGTGTTTAAGCTTTGCGATTTTGATGGATTTGAGAGCTGTGGATTGAGTTAAAAACGGCACGGGTATATATGCAAATTAGATTGTAACAAGGTAAGCCATTGGCTTTAAACAGTCACGTGGTGCGTGGCTGCAGAAAAACACAGTGAACATAGCTTAAAACAATTACAATGGCCGCGCCCATGCAGGTAGAAAAGGCTATTCGCATACCAGGCACTGATAATGACAAAATGAGTACTTCTGTACATAAAACAAAATAATGTATATTTATATATATATTTGTTTGTGTGTATGTATGTGTGACTGCATGTGTATATGAATTGGGTGACCTTGAGAGATCATTCACGGTCACAGATTCACTTATAATATTAATACTAAATTCAATTTTTGTTGTGCGCATTGCCACTTGACATGATTGGTTGTTTTTCATGTATATACATGTCCTGTGTATCATTTCCTTCAAGATATATTCTGAAAATGAGAAGAAAAAATAATGTTTTTAGCGATATCAATGCACAGATTCGTGCCATCGCACTTGAAATTAAATAAATAAATAAGTAATAATAATAATAATAATAATAATAATAATAATAATAATAATAATAATAATAATAATAATAGCTAAATAATCAAATTGACGGATCACATGGAGGGACACTGTCAAATATTGATAAAAATTCACACATTTTGCATCCGAACTTGGAGTTTGGTCCATAGAAGTTCTCAAAAGCTTCAAGGTCCACTTTGAATGTTTAAATAAACACCAAATAAAATGGCTACAGTACTTGGACACTGATGACCTCATGACCTGATGACCTCATAATAAACTAGAACCTCATTTCGCTAGCGGAATGTTAAACACTTGATAAAAATTAAAACGCAAAAATACTTCCTTCAATGGGTTATTTCTTGAATGATATATTGCAAACACAGCTTGAATAGGTCTTATAGCCGAGAAGTGTTTGGTTTTTTTTGACTTGAGGTTTTATTGACTGATCAGGCATACTACGTGTTATGTATTTACGCAGTGAGAGCCCGCACAAAGCTGAGCAACTGTGTGTTCTGTGATGTGCATTAAATGCTCTGCATTTACTTGCAAAAAATACACTCTTTTCACATGGTGTTTTAACAAAGAAAACGAAATCGAAGATGAAAATAAAAAGTGACATGCACACGTTCAGATCAAGCTCTTCATAAGTTTCAAGTTTCATGATCCTAGGGCCCATAGCGTCAGAGAAGAAGACACAAAAAATCGGAAAACTATCAAGAAAAAAGGACGAACGGCTGCTCGCACAAATTCAAATAACCCTTGCAAGCCAAAGGCTTGTCAAGTGTTAATTATGTGTTAATTTTTGTGTTCTACATGTGTAAATTAAACGTATTATCTGTGTAAATTTTCACACTGGCACCACAGTCAGTACACGCGAGACTGGCTAAAGCGCTTTTAAACACCTGAACTCAGCCCGTAGATTGGCAATAGCAGGCAGACCCACTGGGAGATGCTATGCGGAAACGGCTAAGCCGAAGACCCGCGAAATAGCATGCCAAATAAGCTTAAGGGTAAGGATAAAACAACAGACAAAATACAAGACAGTGGCCACTAAAATTGACTTGAAAATCATTAAATCTATTCAGTCTGGAGTTCAGTCTTCAGAACCCAGAACTTCAAAGTCACTTAGTCTGTCCGCAAGTGACTACCCCTGTCAAAAAGGCCCGTCTTGCCAGAGAACGAGTTCAGCAGGCCTCCAACAGGTTCCATCCGTTGATGGAGGTGGAGAGACCTGAGGGACAGTCTCCACTGCGACCAGTTAGACTTAAGAACGCCATCCCCCACTCCACTCTCCGTGCAACCAAAAACCACCTAGGATTTCGATGCATCAGTCACGGGCTAACAGCAAATAATATCATTATAATTCAGTGGAACATTAGAGGTTTTTAGACCAACTACACTGATTAGCTAGTCCAGCTGTTTTTTTTTTGTTTTTTTTTTGTATCCAAGAAACTTGCGATACACAAAACAACCCATCTAACCTAAGAGGCTAGTGAGTTACAATAGCATATTTACGAACGACCCAGCCATCGGTGGAGTATTTACATTTATATCAACAGATATAATACAAAGTAAAATTCCAATAAATACAACCCTTCAGGCACAGGCATAGTTGCAATAAAAAAACGTTTCCTATTTGCAACATATACCTGAAGTCTCCAACATACATTTACCCTGCAGATGGTTCAAAAACTTCTATTGACCTTCGAAAAATCAATTTCTTATTAAAATCTTAATTAATGCTGTGGATATAGCTTTTACTTCGCAAAAGCTTTGAGTTCGCTTATCTCCACTTTTAATGGGTTCCCTTCGCAATATAAAAAAGAACTTTTTGAGGTACTGTTCAAGATACTCTAACCCTTCCATCCATCCTTTGGCCAATCAGAATGCCCGAGACGTCGTCTGCTAGTCTCGTATAAACGACATTCCCTTTTTGCGTGGCGTCTGTACAACACGCCAATCTGTGTGCTGCCGGTTTTTTGCAGCAAGGGAACTGGTTTAAGGTGCGAATTGCTTCATTTTTTACTTAATTCACTGCCTAATGGATTATTTTATCTATTATTGTGCGTTGGGATAAATTTATGGAGCCGAAGTGTGTTATTTCGACATCTTACTCTTCGGTCTGATTAGGTTGAGTTTGATCGATCACGGAGACACTTTCCTAGTCCCGAGAAGTGCGCCTCTTTCTCCACTTTCTTTCAGATCGAGGAACTTACCAGTTCCACCTCAGTTCGTCTAGGAGTAGGATCTTTTCAGGCTGCTGGACCTGATCAGACTCCAAGCTTTACCAGCCAGCTGCGTCATCGCGGAAATGGCCAGTTTTTGCTTAAGCTTTACTCCATGGGTCGCTTCTCAGTCTTCGTAGAGCAGGTTCTGCAAGTCTGACAGCGTTCTCCGACGAAAAGAGACGTTTTCTGTGACGTCTGAGGGTCATTTTCTTTGCCAGGACCGTTTTCCCATTGTGGTCATACGGTCACGGGTGCGAGAAGACCATTCTGGTCCAACGGGATTCACAAACCCGTTACGGTCCGATGGCCCCAGGTGCATCTGAGGCAAGAGAGATCCATATCCGACACGGGTAGTGCCATTACGGTCCAGCCCGTTACGGCCCGGGAACGCTACCGTTCCGGGAAGCATCTCTTTTCGTCTTTTCCTTAGACCCAGCGAGTTATTGCGGTGTTTAAGCAATTGTAAACACAGCTTGGAGGGTAAAGCTTGCAGTTGAAGCAAAGCACTGAGAAATGTAGTATTGTGCGTTGTTTTATACTACATATTCTCACCGTTGTTTTTCTCTGCTTGCATTTCAGATATGACAGAGGCCAGTCTACATTCTCCACCGTTACTGCCTCAGTGTATCCATCCTCCAACTGCGCGTAACCCCCACTCCATCTGCGACCGCTGTAGACGGAATAGTGGAATACCTCTGTGTGAGCCAGACAGCCCGTGCGGCGAGTGCCTACATCTTACTCCAGAGGATTGGAAAGTCCTATTACGGAATAGGACCAAGAACGAGCGCAGGAGGGATAAGCGCAAATTCCTTTCGTCAGCTTCGTTTGTTACTCGTGAATTTATTCAGGATACCATGAAGAAGGCTAGCTCCGTTATTCTGGGCCAGGTCTCCACCCCCGTACACGTAGACACTGGTGCAGAATCGGAATCCGCTACGCCAGTTAAGAGACAAAAAAAATCCAAGAGTAAAGGACGTGCATTTTCTGAGACTGTAGCAGAATTGGACATCCCGGAAGGGCAAGAACGGGATCGTCTCCGCGAGGCATGGGCCTCACCTCCTAGAGTGAAACCCAGTGGCAGTCCAGGAGGGGCGTTTAAGTCCCCGTCTGAGGAACAAGTGACTTTAACGCATAAGGATACGGGAACAGTGCTTTCGGCGGTTACAGGCCAGTTAGGCATTCCCCCGCGAGAGGACTTATCCCCCCCTCCTCAGCTACAGCGTCTCCCGAGTGAATTTTCAGCGTTCTTGTCTATGCAATCGCAACTGCAAAAGCAACTTTTGGATTTACAGAATCAAGTTCAGAAGCAGGAGAGTCTGCTTAGTCAAAGACGAAAGCCTAAACCATCAGCTACGGTTTCTCGTCCTCCTCCGGAGATTCAGTCAGTGGCAGCGATGTCGGGCTCGCCTGTACCTCACCTCCCGCTGGACTCTAACGTGGATATTCCCGAAACGGTCACCATCAGCGAGGAGGATTCCGTGGGCGTGCCCCTTTCGGGCCAAGTCTCTGCATTGCTGGAAGATGATGAGGAAATCGGGCCGATGGAAAATTCTCCCCTAGCAGCAGTCCCAAGCAACAGGGAGAAAGAAATTTACACCCCAGTAGGGGAACCCCACATGTCACATTTTCCACAATCCCAACTCCCAGAAGCAGCATCTGATGAACAGGAGTCGGAGGTGGAAGACGGGGAAGAAGAATCCGAGGGTACGTCAGTACATTCCCGTTGTCATTTGCCGTTACGGGCAGTGGAGCAGGTGCGTTCTCCCGGCCAAGGGCATCGACTTTGGAGAGATCCAGCGGCAGCGGGCAGACGGCCCATCCGTACTCCCTCTCCACCAGACCTTGCCCCATCGGTCGAGGACGTGGCCCCCTCGAGTTCTGCTTCTACGATTGCACCAGAAGACGTGCCGTTCAGGGATGCCATTCAAGAGAGGTCTCCTGTGGCTCCCCAAATTTAGATAAGGAGGATCCGCCCATTCGTATGACATCTCAGGCCGCTCCACCACAACAGGACTCTTTTATCGTACTAGCCACCAGCGAGGGCATTGCTCATGCTGTCACGGTCCGCGCGAAAGAGTTCAAGAAGATGGACGCCGGTGAGGGTCGCACACTGTCGCGTTTCCATTTATCTAAACATTGCCTAGTACGACCAGGCCCATATCGGTCAGCGGATGAAAAAATTCCCCTAGAGGCACTGGAACAGCCCGTGAAGCGTACAGTCTGGATGCCCACAGTGCGTAGTGACTCAGACATTCCATTAGTGGAGAAAGACGCCAAGACCATCGAGGCATCTTCTCGCCACATCCTGAACATTATGTCATTTCAAGATCATGCACTTAAAGCACTAAAGTCGCGTTGGGAAGAACTTCGCCTTAGTGATCCCGTGTCTGCTAAATTGATGGAATGCCTGGCCTTAGCTACCCGAGACGTGGTCAAACTTTCCACTTTTTTGATGACGTCAATGGTCTACCTACGTCGAGATGCCTTTCTCCAGCACTGCTGGTCTAGTGTCAAAGGTTTACGGGATCTGCGTCATGCCCCTATCCTGGAGGAACGAGAGCTATTTCCTCCCGCCGAGATAGAGAGGGTGAACCAGCAAAGTCGTTCGCTTTCGCAAGATTATGCCCTGATGTCCAGGATGTCTCGCTCCTCCTTCAAACGTCCACTGAAGAGGAAGAGACCACAACAGTCCTCTCCGGCACAGTCTAAGCCGAGTGCGCAGCCACAACAGCCCCCTGTCAAGAAACCGAAACCCAGCCCCGGCAGCAAGACAGAGGGTCCGGCTCCACAGTCGTTCAGGTAGCAGCCAATCAAAGTACCGTCACGAGATTCCCTCATCTCCTGGCGATACTTTAGCAAACTTAAGAGACTTGGAAAATTTACTTTCCTTAAACGCCTCCTTGCCTGTAGGAGGAAGACTAGGAAAGTTTTGGCAGCAATGGGCAGAAATGGGGGCGTCTCGAAGGGTAGTACGTTGGTTAAAGAGAGGTTACTCCCTACCTTTCAAACGAGACCGGAACGGGCTCAGGTGCCCTATTCCCCTAACCGCCCATGCGCCAAGACAACTAGTCACCTCTTACGCCAAGGGGTCAGAAAAAGTCCGAGCTCTCCAAGAAATGCTATTGAGCTTGTCTCAAAAACAGGCGATAGAGGAAATGCCAGAAAATCAAATGGGCTTTTTCAGCAGGGTTTTTCTGGTTCCCAAGAAATCCGGAGGGTGGAGGCTAGTAATCGACCTCTCCCCCATAAACGGTTTTCTCCGAGTGATCACCTTTCAGATGGACACAGCCCAGGTGATAAAAGGGTCATTACGGGAAGGGATGTGGGGTACCTCCATAGATCTCTCCGATGCTTACCTCCATATTCCTCTTCATCGCTCGGCAAGAAAATTCCTAGCCTTTCAAGTAGGGAAAAGACGATTTTGGTTTCTGGCACTTCCCTTCGGTCTGGCTACGGCCCCATACGTTTTCTCCAAGGTCATGAAAGTACTGAAAACATGGGCACGGCTAGAAGGGATGTTAGTCTTTCAGTATCTGGACGACTGGTTTCTGGCGAATCAAGACAGGCAGGTAACCGAGAATCATACAATGTCTTTAGTTCGCAAGGCACTAGAGGTAGGTCTAGTAGTAAACCTAGCCAAGTCCGAACTAACCCCCAAACAGTCCATTACCTTTCTAGGGGAGTTATGGGATCTGGCAATAGCAAAGGCGTTCCCTACGCCAGAACGCCGCCAGAGAATTGCAGATGCCATAAAAGGTATTTCCCCAGGAAAGAAGGTGAGATTACAGGCCATGGAATCTCTCCTTGGCCTGTTAGTGGCAACAGAGAAGACAGTCCCCCTGGGCCGTCTCCATTACAGGCCATTTCAAAGCCAGGTAAGATGGGCGTTGCATCAGGGTCGTTCACCCGCAGCAAGGATGCAAGTTTCACAGGTAACCCTACAAGCCCTACAGTGGTGGTGCGACGTTCTAATTACGTCCGAAGGAATGCCATTTCAGCCCCCCACCCCGGAGATAGAGATTCAGACCGATGCGTCCCATTCGGGGTGGGGAATTTATTGGAATGGTCAGGTGTGGAACGGCAAATGGCCACCCTCGCTTCAGTCCTACCACATAAACTGGCTGGAGCTTCGGGTAGTCTGGATTGCCCTAACCAAACTGACCAACCAACTCAGAAACAAGGCAGTCCTCTTTCGGTTAGACAATTCCACAGCCATAGCTTACCTCAACAAGCAGGGGGGTACCAAATCACGGTCCCTGTCCAAACTTGCGTTCCAAATTCTTACAAAGGCCAGGGAGGAACAGGTGACCGTTTCCGCCCGTCACCTGGCCGGGAAATTAAATGTCCTAGCGGACTTAGCCTCCAGACAGGGTCAAGTTATCAACACCGAGTGGTGCCTATCCCCTCGGTCCTTTCAGTGGGTGACACACCAATCCCCATGGGGTGCCCCGACTCTGGATCTGTTTGCAAACGCTATGACCACCCAACTTCCCCGGTACGTGTCTCCTTGCCCGGACCCAGTAGCTTGGGCAGTAGACGCCCTCAATTGTCAGTGGCCACGGGACGAGGTACTGTATGCTTTTCCCCCACAAGCGATCTTAGGGCAAGTCTTGCAGAGAGTAATCGAGTTGAAACTACCGTTCCTATTACTCATTGCTCCATGGACACCGGAAGCCCCATGGTTCGCCCTCCTACTCCATTGCAAGGTAGTAAGGTCGATACCGATCCCATGCCACAACGAGTTGCTATCACAACCCCATTGGCATCACTTCCACCCCTCCCCTCGCTTACTGAACCTCCACCTATGGTGTCTGGCCAGACTTTCTGAAAAACAAGGGTTTTTCTAAGCAGGTGAGAGAGAAAATAGTAAACAGTCACAAGGGTTCGACGGCCAAAGTTTACAGGTCGCAGTGGAATAAATTTGCCGCTTGGTGTAGCACTTCTAAGCTAGATCCGTTTCAGGCTAGCCCAGCAGTGGTAGCGGATTTCCTCGATCACCTTTTCACGGAGGTGAAATTAAAGGTAGGTTCCATCGAGGGCTATAGGGCCGCTATAGGGTCAAGACTCAAAGCGTCTACAGGCTACGACCCGGGCGAAGATACATCCCTATCACAGCTAGTAAGACATTTTAAAGTAAACTCCCCACCCTGCCCATCCAACATAGCGCAGTGGGATTTATCGTTAGTCTTACAGTATCTTCAGCGCCCAGATGTTTTAGTAAGGACGTGATTTCAGCAAAAAACGCAACGTTAAGATTCACGTTTTTATTGGCTTTAGCTTCGGGCAAAAGAAGAGGCGAAATCCATGCCCTGGACAGAAAGGTAAATAAAGATAAGGGTACATGGGAGAAGGTCACCCTAGTCCCTAGAGCAGGATTCATGGGAAAAACCCACATCATGACCCAAGGGATGGGAACGTTCGATCACATTACTCTCCCATCCCTACCAGATGACCCCGACTCAGACGGTCTGGTCTCTTTGTGTCCCGTCAAAGCGCTGCAACAGTATTTAGAAATGTCAGAGGCCTACAGATAAAAAAATCAGAAGGCTCTCATCATTTCTTTTATGCCGAAATTTAGCAAAGATCTTTCGAAACAGTCGATCTCAAATTATATTAAAAGGATCATTTTGGCAGCCTATGACGATGCACAAATTGACCCTAACCCGTTAGGGGAATCGAACATCAAAGCCCATCAGGTAAGGCAAGTAGCCAATTCCCTCAGGGCGGTACGTAACGTGTCCCTTTCGGATATATTAAAAACAGGTTGTTGGGTTTCCCCCAACTCGTTTGTTAAATACTATCTGAAAGATTTTTCTCAAGATGAATTGTCTGGCTTATATTCATTAGGACCGTTCGTGGCTTCAGAAACGACCATTACAGGCTGAGTGTTTCTGTTGTAGGAATGCTTCTCCCAAGTTTAAGAACAAGGGCAAGCACAAGAGTAACTTCTCCAAGGGCCGTAATGGGAACAGTAACAACAACAACAAGCCACGAAAGTAACAACCTACAAGAAGGTCTTTCCTTCTTACTCTGAACATTTCGCCTTTCGCTCAGGTCCTTCGGACCATTTCGGTCCGTGCTTATATTAAGTTACGGACGAACGCTGGACGGTTATGTTTAATTAAGCATTTATTTACTCCGAAGTGTTCAGGATCGCATGTGTAATGAGTACAGCCCAGTCTTCGGTCTTACGGCTACTCGGATGCTTAAGTTTTGATCTCCTTTCTTCATGTTTTTCAGAAAGAAAGGGGGGGGGCCATGTCGGTCCCAGACGTACCCAGTGACCGTACACCCGTTGTAGCCGGAAGGCCGAAAGCCGGTTTATGGTTCATGGTATGAGGTACCATAGTGTCATTATGGGCTTATGGGACCATAACGGCCCCATATAGGAAAACAGTCATAAATAAGCAAAATTTTCTGTTTTTCATTTTATGACGATTTACAGTAGTTTTAGTACTATCTAGTCAATCGCTACGAGTTTATTTCAAATAAACGTGGTAATTTATCAAATGAGAAGAAGAAAAGTTAGACAGCGGACTCGCTTTCTTTTTTCAAGTTTGAATTGCATGTCTTGTAAGACACTTCAGTCACTTTACTAGAAGTGTCAAAGAGTTTATTTGCGTAATTCCTATGGATTTACGATCGTTTTGTAGTACTTCTAAATAAACCTAATTGTTCATCAATACATAGCAAGTGAATAGTGAGAACTTGAGGAAGGGATCCATCCGGTGGGCGGTTGGAGGGGGATGGTGATAGTTCTCAAAAAAGATGATGGCATGGTTGGAAGCCTTCTCATCTCAACTGACAGTTGCTGTGATATTTTTACTTTGTTACGATTTTACCTTATGTTGAAAGACCGGAATGGTGCGCCTCCGGACTTTATTTAGGAAATCATTAAAGAATTGAAACTTAGCTGACAAGTTTTATTTCTTCTTTTGCGTCGAGTGCACAGCACTCCTCGCCTACATGCAATGAGCTTTTACAAGCCATAGTGTAATTCGCGACCTTTTTGGGCAGTTCAAGAATGGCAGGCTCCCCTGCTCCGGACTCAAGTCCCATTAAAAGTGGAGATAAGCGAATTCAAAGCTTTTGCGAAGTAAAACTATCGTTTTATTTCGTAAAACGAGCTTTTACGAGTAAAAGCGCAATTCGCGTTCTCCACTTTTAACTTTGATTTTAACCCGTCCCATCCATCCCCAACTAGCCTGGGCGTGTTTTACCGCCTTTTGGGCTAAAAAGGGAATGTCGTTTATACGAGACTAGCAGACGACGTCTCGGGCATTCTGATTGGCCAAAGGATGGATGGAAGGGTTAGAGTATCTTGAACAGTACCTCAAAAAGTTCTTTTTTATATTGCGTGGTAAATATTACTGGAAGGGAACCCATTAAAAGTGGAGAACGCGAATTGCGCTTTTACTCGTAAAAGCTCGTTTTACGAAATAAAACGATAGGTTAATGACTTGACATTTTGATAACGGAAGCGAATATTTCTGATAGAGATACGGTGAACAGAGCCGTAAAGCAGTTAGCAATCTAGCGGGCGTGAATGGACTTTGACCCCTACACTTATGCCGTAGACCCTCGTCCGTCTGGACATTTTCATATGCCACTAGGACGAACCCCTTAACATAACTGTAGAGCACTTGCCTTGACACGTCTGTATTAAACTTGAGCCTAAGGGAGATCATCAACACTTTTGGCTGTCAAACCGACAATAGCTTGAAATGGAAAGGTACTGCGGGGTGCTTTAACTGGATATAACGAAATCAGACCCAAGAACACTCCAACTACAAGGCCGGGAGGACGATACGTTCGAAGGTACCTGTCGATATAGGACGTAAATTTCCCCTCTTCTCTCTGCTGATGCAAGGCTTGAAGGAAGGTAAAACTTAGCGTCGCATTCTAGAGAGAAACACAGGTACCGTAATCAGGATTTTGCAGGTCAGTTAGCACACTGCGAGCGGATTGTTTTTTATGAAGTGAGGGCAGTCAACTCGAACGATCTGGTTCCTTTCTGCTTGTTGAGGTAGGCCACCGACCAGACAAGAACTGTCTTGCCCTCCAGTGGGTTTAATGTTTTGTTCAAAGCTATCCAACTACCTTGACTTCTAGCAGGTTGATGAGGTGCCCTTGGAGTGATCGGATCCGTATCCCCTGTGATGTCAAGGTCACACCAGTATCGCTGTGGGATCATCCTGTATGACTGTCATTGTCCCACGGACAGACCCTAGCTGAAAGCTGGCCTTACCTACCTTTCAAAAGTTCTGTAGTATAGACGACTCAAAGGGATCTTCTCTGTTGCAACTAGCAGAACCAGCACACTCCAATACCTGTGGACTTACCTTGCTGTCTGGTGGGACCACGTATATTACCGTTGACAGTTGGGTCTTGGCTAAGCCTTCGTGATAGCTAAGTCTATCTCTCCACGTCTTGCTTTGGGGTCTATTCTGACTTTATCAAGAGACCTGCTTGCAAGGCCCTTTTTTACCAGTTGTAATGTCTGGTGATGGGCTGTTTACCTGAAGTGAATCAGAAACCAATCTGGGTACTGAAACAGCAGCAAATCATGCGCATGAGCCCATGTTTTTAAGATCTTCATCACCTTCGCAAACATGTACGGAGCCGTGGGGCCGTGGGGAGGCTGAAGGGAAGTTTCAGAAACCAGAGACGTTATTCCCGTATTCGGAAGCACAGATCCTTTCTGAATAGTTCTAGTGAAGTACCACAATCTCTTCCTTGAGAACTTCCTTTATCACTGCTGTATCCATTTGGAGAGGCGTCACGGGTAGAAACTTTTGGTGCCCAACCCCCCTGACGCCTTTTAAACCAGAAAACGCCTCTGAAAAACTCCGCCTGGTTTTCCGGCCCCTGTTCTATTGCCCTTGTCTTGCAGCTTATTTCTCATACAATGCAAGGCTGCATCCTTCTCGGCTCATAGGTGGTGACTAAACGGTCCGGTGCATAACCGTTCCTTAACCAGCAAACTACTCTCCGCTATACTCCCATATCCTCCATTCTCCCCAGAACTTGCGTAGCCTCCTACGGGCGAGGAGGAGTGATAAAAGAATTAATTTTTCCAGAAATTTTGAGAATAGAAAGGTATCGCCTAGAGACGAGGCTTTAGGTTGGTTGGCTGCTACTTGCATTGCTGGGCAGTTTGCCTCCCCCCTCGGGTTTGTCTCCATTGGTTGGCTTCGTCCACTTGGACGGTGATGTTTCTGGCTTGCCTGGGGACTTGACACGTACCGCCGGCGGTTGTTGAAATCCCTTTCGTCTGTTCGAATGCTGACGGTTAGGAAATTCGTGACATCAGAGGGACATCGTAGGAGATTCCGCATGGGCCTTGAGTGTCTGGTTCTGAAGTGACATTATGCCGAGGCCTCTCTGGCTTTCGCTTCTCTCCCCCCTACAGACTGTCTGAGTCTGCTTGGACCGAAGGCATCCGAACGGTACGAGTCAGGGACTGTTCCAACGCTTGCAATGACACTAGCTCATCGTGGGATTTATGCGCGCCAGATGATCAGGGCGGCAATGCTTCGAAGGATGCAAAAGTGGCCATTCCCGTCCCTCCGCTGCATCCAGTCTCTTGAGCGGACCGTGATTGCATTGGTTATGCCCTCGCTTATTGCTGACGCTACAAACCTGTTGTAGTGGAACATTATGTGAAGCCATTGGGTGGGGGGGGGGGCGGTCCTCCTTATTCAGCTTAGGAGATCCACAATAAACGTGTTTATCGACGATTTCTTGGGTTGAATACCTGAATGGTACATCTTCCGGTGCAATTGAGTAAGGGGCGACAGGCGGCGTGCTTCTCTCCTGCGATGGGCTGAAGTACTGAGGGAAACCCGCGTGTCCGTGGCTGGGAGGTGGATGATAGCGGCTGAGAGCTTTTGCTTCCTCTTATGCTTAGTCACAGACACTGTAGTTGCTACGACAGTGACAGGAAGGTCGTAATATAGATAACGGCCGGCGGCATTAATGGAATTTGCGACTAGTGGGTGGGAAAACTCTAGCTGCTTGGAAATCCTCAACTATCCTGCTGAGGCCAAGCAGGCCTTGCCCGCAGCTGTATGGGTGATCGACACTTGCTCTCTGGGGGACTGACGTTTTGAACTTGACTCGTACATGTACTGTGCCGTGTCTAGCTGTATCATTGAATAAGCACCGTCTAAAGCCAGTTGTGCGATCGTTTCCGAGAATGCCTTTGCATTCGGCTCCTTGGACTTCTTGGAGGGGCCATATCGGACTCCGCTCCCATACGCACAGATATTGGAGAAGTCACTTGCTCTAAAATAACAGAGCTAACTTTGGGCCGAGTCCGTTGACGGGGAGGCAGCGGCTAATCCTTGCGTCTCCGTCTCCAATCGTTTCTCAGTCTGTTATGATAAATAAGTTTCAAATTTGTTTGTGATATATGCACGCACTCGATACAAGTCCTGGTTTCGTTACAGAAAGGGTATCCTTGATCCCTTTCACAACGATCACAGACCGAGGGGGAACTGACAGTTGTGGGCGGTTGAGCGCACTGGAATATGAGCTGACATATGTGAAGGGTGAGCAGATTGTATAAGTACCGACTTCCCATCCCCTCCCATGCCCCTGTCGTACACACTGTACCTAATGGGAAGGGGGTGGGCTAGCCCATAGCACCATGGGCCATCAGACCAATGACCATAACAACCGAAGCCCAAAGACCGTGGTTGTATCGTGTACCGTTCGATGACGTTACACAGACGGTCTCGGTCTCTGGGCAGAGATGTAGCCGATGCGGACCGCATTCCTTAGAAATACTGTAAAAGCATTTCTTTGCGCTCAAGACACTAACTTTAGAAAGTCCAAGCTTCTATTGAATCAAATTTATTCAACTTTAAGCTACTGGTAAAACAGATCCTTATGTATCAAACGAATCATAAAAGAAGTCGCACCTTCACTGCTCTCTTCGAATTTTTTTTTGTGCTCAGCACTCAGACTGGCGTGTTTTGAAAAAAGAAAACACACCCGTTAAAGGGATGATTAGTGTGTACTTGGTGACGTTGTGGACATAAAGAAATTTTACAAGTGTATCAAATTTAAGTGTGTGAAAGTTCTTTTTTGCAAGTTGTTCTTTCTGTACAGATGTACAGCGACAGGGAAAAGATTTACGGAACTGCTCTAGCTATAGGAGGATTATATTTTCATTAATTTTTACAGAAGCAATGATTATGTTTAAATGAAAAATATAACGTTGGCAGATGAAAAGTCTTTCCAAGGCCAGGAAGAGCAAGGCCAGCTTTACATTAAACAATGAAAAGCTACTAAATGCTCTTCAAATATAAAGATAATTCCTAAAAGCTATTTTAGAGTGATTTTTATTTACATGTAAAAAGCTATGTCCTTCCGTGTTTGTCGACAATCAACAAACGAAAAGGGGAGGACATATTTACTCGAGCTGATGCGTGGGCGTGTTATTGTTATTGCTATATTTTTGTGCCTCTTATAATTAACGGGGATGCCGGGAAATCGATACTAGTTTTAAAAATCTATGTTTTGTGCTTCATTATAAAATCCACAAGTTATTGATTAAGGTGTTGGAGGGGTGGAGCGGATGCCGTTGTCAAGATTTGTTGTGACTTACTCGTCAATTTTGGTAAAAAAAAAAGTATGGAACCACAGCATCCATATTCAATAACGTGGCTCAAACTCAAACTTACGCTTTAACTAAAGTATGAGCAAAGTATGAGCTTCACTCATTCAGTAAGTGAAACTTAAGCTCAAAATGTGTCTAGATTAAAAGGTGGCTTAAAAATTAAGTGAAGACAAATAAGAAAGCTGGTGAACTTTTTTCTCACTATAACATGTCTAAAGTACTTTATTTCAGTCATTTTAAATTACAAAAGTAAACATTCCACTGAAAGGTCAAGTGTTAAGCGGAGTTTCAACGTTCAAAGCTGAAACTCATATTTTGAGCAAAGGCTCAAGTGAGTTTGAGGCTCAAATCTCGGACTCGATTTGAGTTAGAGTTTGAGCTAAGTTATTGTTTTCGGGCACTGCGCCCTTATTCAATAACTTAGCTCAAACTCATACTCGAAACAAATTGGGGAATATTTGGCGAATTAGGGAAATAGACGTTGGTGAAAACTTGGTTTAATAAAAACGTGTCTCCTTGTAGGATTTAATGGAAAAGTCCTAAAATTTTGATGGAAGGTAGGGTATACCTGTCCACCTGGCTATTATTTACTGATTCGCCAAAACTTGGCGAAACTATTTACCGAACTCCTTTTTCGCAAAACTATAACTGACACCAGGGTAATTACTTACTGTCTTGAAATAGGCATTAATACTTTCATGGATATTACTTTTTTCGGGGGGGGGGGTGATTCACCAAAAATCTTAAATCTTAACCGACGCCATAGAAATAAAGTTTTAGTTAAGGTAGCGGTCATTGGTAATTACCATGCCAAAACTGTTATTTTTCGTGATTCGGAAAAAAACTGCCTAAAATATTGGTAAAAAATTTGATTTCTTACTAAAATCTTAATAAACGCTAGGGATATAAAGAATGGATGATGGCACCAGTACATACTTTGCTAGTATCGCCAAATTATCGAAAATGTTAGCGAAAACCCATTTGCTTATTGAATCTTAACTGATGCCAGGCACTTAAATATATTACTGGCCAAAAAAATTGGCATAATGCTAAAATTTAGAATTTAAGTGTAAATTTGAGTTTGAGATACGTTATTGAATATGGGCGCAGGATACCATGGATATTTCTGGGATATCTTGGCCTCCACTTATAAGTGGCTGACCTACAAAGCTGGGGGATCTCACCTAAAACCCGTGACAAAACTTTGGAAGGCAAGTCACAGGATTTGAACATTTCAAATATAAAGACCATTACACTCTGGTTTATGCAGTGCAGAACAGTAATCCAGACTGTTGTGGTGCCGGGATTTCATTTAATTTGTTGATTTGTGCGATGCTGGTCACTGTACAAATTTCAGAGCAGAGAAAAAATGAATAAAATACATGTACGTTCTTTTTAGTTTTGTATTAACAGAGAGCCCAGATATACAAGGATGACTTGGCTTTCATATTGGGACAAGATATCCCAGCATATCTTGTCTGAGGAGGCCAAAGATATCCTGTTATCCCAGAATGGAGTTGAATACAATGTTGAATATGCACGGTACTGAAATTATGCGATAGAAATTCTACGAAAAAATACATTTTGAAATATAAGTCTTTCTGAAACCTTTTACACCAAAATCAATCCATAAGTTAAGCACTTTTTGAGATATTACAAAACAAACCGAAAGTGTAATAATACGAAATTCCACCGAAAGACTAAACCCGTAGCGTACAGATTCTGTCGATTGCACTGCAGCTTTACTTGTTCATTCCTTGATTTACGTCTGTTTCGCCAAAATTCAAATATTAGCAAAGGCCATTTAGAAAATTGGTTACCCACTGAGAGAAATAAAATCACAGCACATTTTTTTTTTTTTTTTTGCAAAAACATAAATATAGACATGATTTTCGTAGATTTATAAAAGGGATCATATATTAATTGGGTTTGATTTACTGAACCGATGTTTGAGCGTATCTCAGTAACAGGTTGTCGTCGTAACGTTTGTATAGACCTCATATGTATGAGCAATGTTAGTTAAACCAGGCAGTTTAAAAACTGCTTAAAAATTTCAGGCATTTTTAAACTACATAATGTGACAGTTTACTTGTAACATATATATATATATATATATATATATATATATATATATATATATATATATATATATATATATATATATATATATATATATATATATATATATATATATATATACACCACTATCCGGACCTAAGAGTTCGCTTCAAACAGAGTAACGCTGTCGAATATTCGAATAGTGAATTTGACTATTAGGTTTCAACCTTAGTGGTATATCCACAGGCGGAAGGGGGTACCACTTGGTATGAAATGTGTTACATGCATGTTCAAAACACGCGGATAAAGGGGGTAATTTTGATGTCACACGAGGTTCGCGCGGAGTGAAATTTCGTTCAAAAAGGGGGTAATTTTCATTTAGTACTCCGCGTTTCCCGACAAAACGGAGGTATTTGGGAATTTCATTCCACGTTTGGTGAAAAAGGGGCATTATTTCCAAATAAGCACTCCGCATTTAGGGGCCGTTTTAAAAAGTCATGGGAACGCAGGGTGAGCAGTTGGCACTTGAGTGACCCCCCCCCCCCCCCTGGGCGTACATCAACAGCCAGTTCAGTAGACATTGATTCTTCTTGATACGCCCTTGCTACGAAGCCTAGTCGCAGTTCTGATGATGTGCCAATAAGCTAAATAAAGAAACAATTATTAATTAATTGGTAAATATCTATTATTTTTTGCGCAGTATATCCAAGTATATATAACAACGTTGCTCATTTTTGCGAAAGATAGCCAAAAGGTCGCAACGTCCTTTTTTGTTTGCGTGTATGTGTGTATAGTGTGTGTGTAGGTGGGATTTTTTGAAGTCTACATTATATTAGTGAACCACTTGACGTCTCAACAATGGTTGGTACCGAGGAAATATCTGATGCGGGCGACAATTATATTGCTTCGGGGAGGTTTAGTCCTACTAGCTTAAAGGACTGTTCTTCGGGAGATCTTTTCTTTAAAATCTTATTTTACTGTCTTTGTGATTCTTCAAAAATTGACCTTATGCCGATATTTAACACCATTTAGGGATAAAGTTTTTCAAAGTGGTTCTCCTTCTGCATGTAGTTTTCGTCAGATTGCTTTCTGATTTTATGCAATGATTCAAGGTTAGCCCTCTCGTGAAAATTACGTAGGGTTAGAGGGAGTTGCCAAGGTGTGGACACATGGTTAACTTCGAGATTTTGTGCTAACTGTTCGAAACGGTATCCCGACATTTCGTCGAAATTCTTGAAACTTTTTCATTTGAAGTCAAGGCGTCAGTTAATGATCAATGACGAGAGCCGCTCTCAGAGCTCACACATAGTGTGAAAAAACATACTGTAATTGCAATTGCAATTAATATTAAACCATGATTAATTCAACCGCATCTCTGATGTTCCCTTCAAGATAATGCTCTTAAAATATTTCGCATACGTATCAATCAATGACAAGAGTCGCTCTCAGATCTCACACAAAGCGTGTAATTATATCGTGCAAAGTGTTTTAATAATATCATCATAACTATGTTTTAAAAACACGTTTTGGTAAATTAAATCCATCAAATACACGAGTCGTTCTAAAAATTTGTTGAAAATAGGTTAAGCCCGTGCAACTAAGACTATCGATGTGATGATCTTACGGTATCCGGACATCTGGAATTATAAGGGAGGCCGTAATGAAGCAGTTTTATATCACTGCAATAAAAATTGAGATTATAAACGACAAAAAGAGGAAAACCGATGCTATCACTTGATGGATAATCTTACACCAAACGACACACTGGAAAAACCTTTATCACCTTGATTTGCACTTTCACTTCAAAGGTACAACGCAAACGTCGTTGGATATGCAAAACCTAGTGCCAAGAAACCGGTCATAATCATGATGCTAATGGTGATGAAATTAGTGCTATGAAAGCCAGTGGTGAAATTAGAAACACGGCTTCCGAAACGAGAGAAAGTGCGGTGCATTTGATAAATACCAAAAAGGCAGAAATAGGAGTAAATGCTGCCACACCACTTTCACACGACCGCATGTCACAACGGATGATTCAAAGAAAGCGCGCGAAAAATGCTCCAGTAGTTCCGGATAGTTTAAATGATTTACGAATTGTTAGTGAATGGGCAGAAACTGCCGAAGAAAATCCATTTCTAATACACGATAACGGGCCAGATTCGGAATAGAGCCTCATCGTGTGTGCTTCAAGTGAAGGATTACGACTGCTGTCCACAACGGATACTTGGTACATGGATGGCAATTTTGCCATAGCTCCAAAAAGATTTCTCCAATTGTACGTTATTCGCGTACCGCTTGGAAATACTGCAGTCTCCGTTGTGTACGCTTTAATGACCAGCAAATCGAAAAAGGCTTACGAAGAGTTATTACTGTTATATGCAATTTTGAACAAGTAGTCATACGTGCCACAGCTGCTATTGCCGATACTGAACCCGCTGTTCCACTACTGGATTATTTGACGGAACCTATGTGTCCGGAACTTACCGACGAGCTAACGCTAATCGCAACGACGAAGGAGCCGTTCGCATAAGACGCATACCACCGCGCTTTCCGCCAGAGATATGGAATGTGCATGACGTCACCCTTAATGCTGAACCCCACACGAACAATAAATGTGAAGGGTGGAACAACCGATTCACCCATATCATTGGCTACACCCACCCAAGCATTTGGACATTGATTCAAGAAATAAAGAAGGAAGAATGCTCCGTAAGCACGCTTATTCATCAAGACAGTGTCGGAAATCCTCCGAGAAGACGCATTAGTAGAGAATATATAAAGATCTCCAACAGCGACTTGCTGAGCCGTGCAGAGATCGTGCCGAAGGACGAACACCAGTTGTCGAAACTCTGCGAGGAATCGCCTACAACATTCGATGGAGACCTGCAAACCGTGATGACCAGGAAGCTGCGCCGTGAAAATGTGCTGTGATTTTGTACGGACACTTGTGAAGTTGTGAATATTACTGATATGTGACATTACTTTACTGATATTACGAGTGATATTACTATTACTGATATTCTCAAACACGCGCTTGAATTCAATTCTTTGGTGTAAATGTTCAAAATAAAAGTTGGGATGTTGTGTTTCTGTTTTTCTTTCATGGAATATGAGCTTTTCGCAAACAAAAACAAAAAAAAAAACATCCACATTTTGCACCCCAAAACTTAAGTACACAAGGTTATCTTTCGACAAAAAGTCGCTCGACGAAATGTCGCCGACGAAACGTCGCTCGACGAAAAGTCATTCGATGAAAAGTCGTAGATAAGTTCGAAATGGTTTCATCAGGCAGGTCGATTGCAGTAAAGCGAGTGTTGCTTAAAATCAGTTTATTATGCATTTTCGAAACTATGGTGCTTTTATTAAAATTTTCATTACGTTAGGTATTGGAAAGAAAGTTTCTTCGATCATCTGATGAAGAGGCCTATCAAAATCAAGTTAAGTATCACAACATGCTTGTCACATCTGCTAAAACCGAATTCAATTCTAATAAAATCATTGAAACTTCAGGTGATAAAAAGAAACTTTTTGACTTTACGAAGAAATTACTGAATGTCAAACAAGACCCTAGATATCCAAGTAACTCAACAGATTTACCCCAGTCATTTGCAGACTTTTTTGTGGATAAGATTGTCCGTATACGTATCGATGTGGATAGTAACAGCTCAATAGAACAGCAAGTAAAACTGCTACAGAGCGAAATGCGTAGTTTAGAACCAAAGTGCAGCTTGAATGAATTCCACGAGGCTGCCGAAGACGAAGTGAAGAAAACACTTAAACAAATGTCGATTGCCACACGTGAGTTGGATCCAATGGAAACAAGTCTCATCAAACAGTGTTTAAGTGAAATCCTTCCTGCCACAACCAAGATTGCAAATTTATCGTTGAAGACCTCGGAAATTCTAAAATCGATGAAAGTTGCAGTTGTTAGACCACTCCTGAAAAAAATCATCCTCGATTCAGAAAAGTACAAAAATTTTAGACCTGTTTCAAATCTTTCTTTTATTTCGAAGCTCTGTGAAAAAATAGTGTGTAATAGATTACAAGGCTATTTGTCTACAAATTTGTTGTTTCCAGCGATGCAATCTGCATACCGTAGATTCCACTCTACTGAGACAGCCCTTTTGAAAATTCAGAATGACCTTCTTAATAATATGGACAAAAAGAAGATGTCAGCACTCGTTCTTCTTGATCTATCAGCGGCATTCGACACTATCGACCACCAAATTCTTCTCAGTAGACTGGAATCACGGTATGCCATACGTCATTGAGATCTTGCATGGGTACAAAATTATTTGAGTGATCGGACTCAGTATGTGGTACTTAACGGAGAAAGATCTATGTCTGCTTTTCTAGGTTTTGGTGTCCCCCAGGGTTCCATTTTGGGCCCACTCCTCTTTGTTTTGTACACTGTGCCTATGGGGGATATCGCTAGACGTCACAATATGGGTAACCACTTTTATGCTGATGATGGGCAAATTTACATGGCTGTTGAGAACAATGAAAACATGGGCCAGTTAAATACCCGAACACTCGCGTAACGTCTAAAATACATCTATACTGGATCGGCAATATCGGCAACTTCGTCGGCCGATGTATCGGTTGCACATAGGATTAACTATGGCCCGACGCATAATAGATATAGCGGCTTCGTACATCGGATATACATCGGGCCGATATATCTTTAATACGTCGGGCCACCGTCGGAAATATCCCTACAAATTCTTCGACGTCAGATACCAACCGTCGGCTAAACGTCGGTTATACGTTTATATTCCGATGCATTTCCGACGACCTTCCGATGATTTTAATACGTAAAAAAAATTGTTTCTAACCTTAACTGACCCATTGAAACTTTACCAACCATTCATAATTCACATATTCATACATACACCATAGCATATCAATATACAACATAGCATATCTATATATTGCAACTGAACACTAGTACTTACTCGGGTTTTAACCGGGGACCTCTTGCATCCTAGGCGCAGAACATACCTGTACTCCACGGCGGCTGGGGCTAGTTTATTGAGGCAAATGATAATTTTAAGTATATTCATAATGCTCCACTATTAATTCTTCATAATGTCCCCTACAAAACGTCAATCGATAAATTTCCGGCGCCGAATAAGCATCGGAAAATATGCGTTTTATAGACGTATAAAAAATACGTATAATATACGATTGCAATATCGGCATCTTTTTTCCGATGTTTTTCCGACGTCGTTTATACATAGGAAAATATGCGTTTTATAGACGTTTAAAAAAATACGTATAATACGCGTTGGCAATATCGGCATCTTTTTTCCGACGCTGTGGAATACGTGGAGCACTCGTACACAACGCAATATATATATATATATATATATATATATATATATATATATATATATATATATATATATATATATATATATAGATATATATATATATATATAGTTTTCATTTCAAGTTATGCGTGAAATACACAAATTTAGAGATCCATATTTCCGACGTTTCACCGACAAATATAACTATATGTATAATATGCGTATATTTTTATACGCATATTACATGCTTGTAATATCTAAAAAAAACATTAGTTTTCGTCGGAATTCGGTATATTTCCGACGTATAGCCGATGTAGTGATATATTTGGGATCCATTGGAAATCGGTATATTTCCGACGTTTCACCGACAAATATAACTATATGTATATTATACGTATATTTTTATACGCATATTACATGCTTGTAATATCTCAAATAAAAAAATTAGTTTTCGTCGGAATTCGGTATATTTCCGACGTATAGCCGATGCAGTGATATATTTGTATATTATACGATTATTGTAATCCGTCGGTTATACATCAGTAATATCTTTTTCAAAAACAATTAAGTTTTGTTTCGTCGGAAGTACGTCTATGTCAGACGTTGGGCCAACATATACAAATATATGTATAATGTACGTATAACTAAATACATCGAATATATGTATGCAATATCCGTTTCATTTTTTTTTACCATTGCTCGGAAGTTAATCTATTTCCAACGTATAACCAATGGATAAAAATATATGTATAATATATACATTGAGAAATACGTGTAATATATGAATATAATATTTTTAGCAAAAAAAAAATTCCCAATTGGTCGGAAGTTCGTCGGAAAAAGATGTCGGCCCGATGAATATTTGCCAACATCTATTAAACTGAGGAAAATAATCATCGGGCCAACGTCGGTAACCGATGAACTTCCGACGAATGAGAAAAAAAATGGAAATTCGACTATTGCCAACCTATAACCGATGCATTACCGATGCATCGAAGCCGATGCCGACGTTTTCCGACCTGGTTTATACCGTTCCGACGTCGGCCCGACGTTACGCGAGTGTTCGGGTAGTTGTTTATCGGAATTAAGAAAGTGGATGATTGCCAATAAGTTGAAAGTAAATGATAGCATAACTGAAGTGTTATTGGTGGGATCTCATCAAGCCTTCCGAAAGTTAGACTCCGTGAGTGTTTTAATTTGTAACCAAAGTGTAAGTTCCTCAGAGTCTGTTACTAATTTAGGGGCTATTTTTGACAAGAATTTGACTATGACAAATTTTGTCAACCAAAAGGTTTCAACATGTATGTATTACTTGAAAACTATCGGTAAAATACGCAAATATCTTACAAGAGATGCTACACAAGCGTTAGTACAGTCTATGATTATTTTACGATTAGGCTACTGTAATTCTTTGCTAGTAGGAATTTCAAAAGGAAATCTAAGGAAACTCAATACAATTCAAAAATATGCTGCAAAGCTTATATACAGATTTGATTATAGACAGAATAGCCTTCCTTTATTTTATCAATTGCATTGGTTACCGATCGAGTACCGCATTAAGTTTAAACTTCTGGTTTTAGTTTTCAACTCATTAAAAGGCAATGCACCATCGTACATTTCTGAGCTTATCAGTGTTAGGAAATGCAGTCACACTCTAAGGTCCTCATCAAAACTTTTGTTAGATGAGCTGAAATGTCGAACTTGTTATGGCTCAAAAGCGTTTAATAGTAAAGGACCTTCCTTATGGAATCAGCTTCCAGAAAGTATAAAAAATGCTGCAACCATTATTGATTTTAGGAAGAAGCTTAAAACTTATTTTTTCACCAAGGCATTCAATTGTTGATTTATTTCAGTATTAGTGATTTTATTCATTTTTTAAGAATGGTTAATTCTAGTCACACTTTAGTAATGTTTTAAATCAATTTTGACTATTATGTTATCATTGTTATATATTGTGAAGCCCTTCGAACTAATACTGATGAACGGGCTATATAAATGTTTCTATAATAATAATAATAATTAAAATAAGAACAGGCTGAGTTTAATGCAAGACCATCAAATACTTTGGTTTGTGTGTGTCTGTTTGTTGTTGTTGAGGTATTCATCCCTTTCTGTTGGTACCACCCGCTTATGCATTATTTGTACATTATGACACGGTTCGGAAAAGGCTGAACGAATTGGAAATGCTGCCATAACATAATGCAGCTCCTGCTTCGGACAATGGCTAGATTAGCCATCGTTTGTTCTGCGTTTTAGTAACGTGCTATACCCCTTCGTATAGATGATGGCAAATTCATGCATCTTTCATTGCTAAATCAGTTGATCAGATTATTGCTCCATTCAGGCAGCATCGTCAACTAGCACTGCATGAGAAAAAATTATGTTTATGAAAGCGAAAACATAACCTTATTTATCATCTCATGGTCGGATTTCCGAAATCGTAAAAAAGTCACCCGACCGGTTCTAAAAAATTCGAGGAATAGCCTTTTGGAGGAGAAAGTTCTATTTTTAAATTTTCGTAAACAAACACTTCAAACCTTTCTAAGTAGCAGCTGGTAATTTGATAATTTAAGTGTTACATAAGCACTTCGTCCTGGGAAGGGGGGGGGGGGGTGGGAACACTTGATATTATATGTGTTACCATGCATGTCAAAACACGCGGAGAAAGGTGGTAATTTTCAGGCCAGATGCGGTCCGAGTGGAGTGCAAGTTTCGCTAAAAACGGAGATTGTTTTCATTCAGTACTCAGCTTTGCCCATAAAATGAGTGGGGGGGGGGGGGGGTGTTCTTTCGTAACTGCACGCCGCGTTTGGTCATTATTATTAGGGGTCTTATTTCATAGCTAGAACGATGTGTGAAGGGACGGTTTTAACTAGCCGA
The DNA here is from genome assembly GCA_949752745.1 of Protula sp. h YS-2021. NCBI lineage: Eukaryota > Metazoa > Annelida > Polychaeta > Sabellida > Serpulidae > Protula > Protula sp. h YS-2021. The sequence goes on from OX457026.1 coordinate 72,897,773, forward strand.
CAAGTGAATTTTGCTCAACCACAAAAATTCTGGCCAAAAACAATCCAAAATGCAGGGTTACCGAAATAACAACAACAAAAATAATTGAAGGGGTCCATGCATAAACTTGTTTACTCCACTCATCAGGAAAATGCACTATTACCACAACGGTATTTCTTGGCCTCTGTTCTATCACACATGTAAGTCTTACACCTCAAAATCGATTAGAAGTGAGCAATTTTTAGGAAAATGCGGTGGAAAACCTATGGTTGTTACTAAAATTTCAAAATTTAAAAGCGTTTTTCTCTACTGCTGATAAGTGCAGTTATCGGTTTATGCATGAACCCCTTAATAATAATAATAATAATAATAATAATAATAATAATAATAATAATAATAATAATAATAATAATAATAATAATATTAATATTAATAATAATAATAATAATAGGTATTTTTTTCCTTGCCTCAGAGGTTTGCTAAAGGTTGTCGAAAGTCAACAGGTCGTTAATTAATCGTATGTTTCTGTTGTCACTGAGATCGTCAAATTTGTGGTAGCATGAATCCTAAGGCAAGGCCATGTCCACTGTGATTCCTCGAAGCTGGTTTAATTTATTGTCGTGTTACCAAGTGAAGTAATTTCTTTCACAATGTCAGACTAGTAATTTTATGAAATACAGATAGGTATGTTCGGAGCCCAAAGTCACTGGAAATAATTTTACCATAGCTCAGATGGTGCACTGTTAACACTCTACTGCAGCTGACAGTTCCTTACTACTCCTAACTTAACCACAGTATAATGAAGTATATTAGTTTATACTCGAAATAAAACAGTTTCAATGTTAAATTTAAGGAATATAGTTGCATGGTATCTTTATTTGGCTATAATGTTTGAAATCGCAAAAAAAAAACAGAAACCAGAACCCCGGAAATACGGCCACCTGCGGAACTGAGCTAAAGTGGTCGTATTCGCGGGGTGGTCTTATTTGCGGGATTCCAAGCACGGTGTCTTATATTCGGACATTACTCATTACAGCCCAGTTGGCCTACGGCCCACAACGCCTACGACCCAGAACGTCTACGATCCACAACGCCTACGGTCGTTAAATTTCCTGTGTTTGTTATATTTTTCTATGCATATGTTCATACAAAAAAATTCTAAAAAATCTTGAGCTTTTCGCAGAGAGAACATCACATAAGCCTCAGTATTTGTGATTGGGGTTGCGCAGATCAGACACCGGAGTAGCTGTTTGTTAATTTCTTAGGGATTGGTTGTAGATATTACGCAATTAAATTCGCGCATTATCGGTAGAGTAATCTGGGTTGCTGCAATTAATGCATCAATCACCACAGATCAATAGATGTAAAATAAAATATTGATTAAATCAGTGGAGTGTAATGGTAAATGTTGTAATTGGATATACTCAACAGAAGCAATCCGTAGTATGTTTTTACTGTTGCAGTGCTGTATAGAATGTATATGTGATTTGGGTAATTTATTGATATGAAAAACTGTAATTTAACTTATTTGTTTATGTTATATAAAATAAGCAAGATTTGTTTTAATGGATATCGTAGGCGTGTTGAGCCATAGGCGTTCTTGGTGGTAGGCATTCTGGGTCGTAGGCGCGCTGGGCCGTAGGCGTTCTGGGTCGTAGGCGTGCTGGGCCGTAGGCCAAATGGGCAGTCACCACATTACTGGATCATAATGAGCGCTTGAATGTTGGTGAATAAGAAATAACAACAAACATTGATTTCCGTTTACGTCTTTCGTTGGCGGCCATGTTTACAAATTCTTTTTTTATTTTACATTTTATGGTACGAGTAAGTTGAAATGTTAAACCCATATTGATGAAATTGATATATAAAACGGTCCATTGTAATTACTTCAACGATCCAAAACCAGATATGTTGATACAATTCATTCGTGCTTTAATTGGCCTATTGCAAGTACAGTTCTGATCAAAAGCCAGAGCTGAAACCATAAGATAAGATCCATACCGTGAGTTACAAGGACAATTCAAACTAGACTGGCCAGGTTTTTTGTAAAAACAAAAAGGGATATGTCTCCCCCGCCCCCAATCATTCACATGGAAAAAAATTCCTTGCTTAAAAGAACAACATTGGCGAGCCAAAAAAATTTAAAAAATCGCCAAAAATACATTTTTACAGAAAATGAAGAAAACCTTCGCAATAAACATTTGCACTATATGTGGGTTCTTCTTACCACGTTTCAGCTTAATCCAACAAACTGTTTCGGAGGTATCGCAGCAATATGGCCAAAAAACTTAAAAATCAGAAATTTATAAAATGGCCAAAAATACATTTTAACGGAAATGAAGAAAAATTTTGCAGTATACATTTGCACTATATGTGTGTTCTTGCGACGTCTGAGCCTTATCCAACGAACTGTTTTGGAGATTTAGCCTGCCAAAGTGAAAAGAATGCACGAAACCCCCCCCCCCCTATGTTGAAAAAATTGCCAAAAAACAAAATTTTTGAAGGAACGAAAAAAATAACACGGGCATCATCTAGACATGTATCCTAATATGTATGTATGTTTAGAGAAAAATCGACTGATTAATTTCATCAGAACTCACTGCGGACAGACGGACGGACGGACACACCAAATGCTATATATGTCTCCAATTTAGAATGATCAATTGCACTTATTTCCAATAGATGTCCATAATCAAAAGGCGATTCGTGTGCAAAAGGTGCTATCAAGCGTTTTCTGACCCCGAATATGTACCCCATTCTATTTGATATCACGCGGTTGTGGTTGCTTTGAGAATTGCCTAATCCTCCTAATCGACATTCGTGTGTCTTGCTTGCACACAACTCAAGTTAATCCCAGTATGGAAGTAAGCAATGGTCTAATTTGCGGGGTCAAAAGTGCGTTTGGGATTGAAAAAAGTGGTCTTTGGTCGTATTTGGCGGGTGGTTGTATCCCGGCAAATTCTTTCCAATGAACAGCCTTTTCTCTCTTATTGTTTCAAACCAGATTGTTTTCGAATGGTCAAGAAGGGTAATGGGTAGATTTAGTCCATGAATTGAACCTCCGGAATACATTACCCAACAAACCGGGTCACATTGCAGTTACCGTACTTTTCATTGTCAGGTTCGGTAACGTCCCACTTTGCCTACGGTCCACCATGCCTACGGTCCACTATGCCTACGATTTGACAGTCCCAGTATGCCTACGATTTTATGGTACCAGTTTCCCTACGATTTTTAACCCAAGTTTTCCTACGATTTGACTGACCAATAATAATTAAAGCAATTAACCGTACAATCGCCATTTATTCAGTAAGGCAAGACAACCAAGATACACTTCCAAATACAATATGCCATATACGCCATTATCTGTGTGTTCGGTCAGTGCATTGCTTATCGGCTTCCCTTCGTGTGTAGCTTTAGTAAGCTTACTCCAGGGGATCATTGTACTCCACCAGTGTGGCAGTTTATGACACTATGCGACATTAATTGGAATGTATTGAAATTTCTTTTATTGTTCCTGTGTGCAGAAATTTTTCGAGCGATTTCCTGAATATGTTTCTGTGAGCACTTTATCGCGAAAGATCTGCAATTTTAAGGGTGAAATTGTAGGAAAAATGGGGCTACAAAAACGTAGCCAAACTGGGACTGTCAAATCGTAGGGAAAGTGGACCGTAGGCATAGTGGGACGTGATCGTTAGGTTCTGTTGCCTGACAAACGAAGTGTTCGGTCATTCGGATACCAACGAAGTCGCCGCCGAGGATTAAACTTTCTTGACGAAAATCGCAGAGAAAGGGGGCGTACTTTGTGGCCAGGCGGCTCCGCGCGGAGTGCCAATTTCGTTGAAAGAGGGGAGGGGGTAATTTTCATTCACTATTCCACGTTTCCCATAAAGCGTTTGTTTAAAAGGGGTCATTATTTCAAAATTAGCACTCCGCGTTAAGGGGTTGTTTTAAAAGGTCATGGATGCGCATGGTAACCAGTCGGTACGCGGATGTCCTCCCCTAGGAGTTTAGTAGGCCCTACCAGTGGGACTAGGAAATCCTCTTTCGACAATAGTCCAGTCCCCGTATAGTTGCCAAAAATACCCTCTTTCCATGATTAATAAATGAATGTTTAAGGTAGATTAAATTCAACATACCGTTTGTGTGATAAGAACAGCGAGTAAAAGAACAATGCGTTTTTCTGAACAAAGTTGACACAACATTGTTATCCAGTTTTCACAGCACTATTTTTACACTTATGAAGATATCTGCTTAAAGTCTCAGAACTTGTGTTTACTAAAAAATACAGTTGACCCCATTCATAACTTGTATCCTGATTCGTTACATGTTTTAATAGAAAATATTAATAAAAACTGAAGTATTTTCACTGACGTAAAAGTAGCTCTGCAAGTATGGTCTAAATTTTATTCCTGCAATGCAGTTGTTAACAGCAACGACCTGCCAATTTCGGTGTGCAACGGATATCACTATAACTGAAATGATTGTCACTATTGTGATGTTCTTATCACCCAATTAGCAGTGAATTAAGCATTATCACTGGTCGATGCCACAGGAAAGGCCATAGTAACGTGATCCTTCCAATGGACAGTCATTTATCTGCCTTTATGGTTGTGTTAGTATTGCCTTAACAAGAACGTTTTACACTAATAATGTCATGCCCCATAATAACAACCCTTTTATTGTAAACATTCTGACAGCTTACTCCAGCATCGAAGCAGCCTCGTTGATGCCACCCTTTTGTTCTGGGCCTTATTACAGCTTTTTGTTTAAGAAAACAATGGCACGCGCAGCCACCTAGTGTAGTCAACCCATTCACGGGGAAAGGGGGGTGTACCGATAACCAATGAATACGCAATATTTTGTCAATAAGCAACTGGTCACATGCACAGTTCATTTAATACCAACAAAAAAAAATTTGTAAATGAATGCTTTTTGTTGCATGGAATATATCGGCCCGGGGAGGGGAGGGGAGGCACTCTGGTATCATGTGTATCCATGAATTTTTAAAACAATCTCCGAATGCGGAGTGCTACGTTTGAAATAATATTACCTTTTTAACCAAACGCGGAGTTCAGTTCCCAAAGACCTCCCACTTTTTTCTTTGTTTGACACGTGGATTACTGAATAGAAAATTGACACTCCGCGTGGACCAAGTCTCGCCTGAAAATTTACCCCCACCTCCTTTCTCCGAGTTTTTATTTTTTTGACACGCATGGTAACACAGATGATACCAAGTTGCCTTCAGGGGTGTGGTTTAGGCAGCAATTCGGTTGTTGTTGGTATCCGTAATCTGAACGAAATAAATTCACTCAGCACGAACAACTTCCAAATTTGTCTTGTTTACACTCTCTGAACCGGCATACAGTGATCACCAATATTTATATTTTTTATGTAGACATGTTCTCGTGATTATCAGTTTTTAATGTATCCCCGAGGGGACGGGAGAAGGGGGAGGTTACAGTCAAGAAGGATAAAACTGCAAACTTGCACGAAAAATTACTTTGGGACAATTATCCTAGAACAGGGAGCCCTTCTTGAAATTACATATAAATTTAGCGTTTTTATCCAATTAAAATGGATTTTTGTTTTTACAAATGTTGTAGCTGTTTAGGATTGAACCGACGCTTGAAAAGTATCATTCATATCTTTTCTCGCCCGTAAACTCATAGAATTGGATGACCCAAACTAAGTGAGGGTCTCCTATTCTTGAAATCTCCTTAACTGTCTGGTGCTCTCCTCTGTAATAACCCCCAGGTGGCGCCACTAACGTCACTTTTCATCGTAACGCTCCGAAGAAGTGGGCCACGATGTAGGGGGAGGAGAGGGCTGGTTAATGTTAGCGTCGGTTCGATCCAACTAAACAGCTACAACATTTGTACAAACAAAAATCCGTTTTAATTGGATAAAAACGCGTATTTTGTTCATACAAATGACTTACAACTGCCGTTGGATCGACCCGACGCTTGAAAATCAGATTAACGAAGAAGATGGCCACATCTTGGCGCACGAAGTGCGGGCGTCGCCCGTACTACATTAGCCAACGCAGATATAAACACAGATAAGTTGATTGAAGATTTAATCTCCCAACTAAACGGAGTGCAACAAGTGAATAACTAACTCTGGTGCCCCTACGGGCGCCACAGTCCATTGCGCAACAAGCTGGGGCGCCACTATCGTGTCGAGCACCCGGAGGAGGCCCATGTCCCCCCGCCCATCTATGTTGTGGGGCCGCCGCCTGGTTTCATGTCCCCCCACTCTCGCTTGTGGGCCCCATCTGGTAGACCGAGAGGGGGGTGGGGCCCGCTGCGTGGCTGTGGGACCCCCTAGTGTCTGGGCGCCGAGCGCAGCTATCTGTGGGTCCCCGTGCTGACCCCAACTGTCGTGGTGAAGCTATCCCGGCCTAGTGACCCGAAGAACGAAACTAACTTCTTAACTAGTGTGAGAACAATGTCCCAGGAGTAGTCTCTTCCTGAAGCTGTTGTAGGGGCGTTCCCCACCTGGAGTGGCAATGCCCCATGTCACTGCGAGACTACTGTGATCTGTTCTTGTGTTTGAGAGGTTTCTCTCCTTGCTTGTGACTCTTTTTGCTCCCCCCTCGATATCTGCAAACAGAAACACATGAGTGCTAGGCTGGAAATGACCATAATGTGCCCATTACTTTGAGTTGATCGCTGATTCGGCGGCCACAAACGGCAGCCTGCAGAGTTTGGAGACCGAGTCTCGCGTAAAATCCTGTAAACAGAATTTTATGAAACTGTTGGGAGATTGCCAGCAGCCCGATTTTAAAATTTCCTCCATGGTGGCCCCTTTTAAAGCTTTTAACGAGCAGGCCACATGGCGTATTTCGTGTGGGTGGGCATGAATTAAGTTGGGCCGCCCACTGTCTCGGTTAAATTCTTCATACGCTGAGACTATTGCTTGACGCAGGTAGTTATAAAATTGTCGATTTCCCTACGTCTCTATTTATGTGAGGTGGGAAAGAGATGATGAGGCGTTTCTGCAGTGGGGCCCTTATGGCCTTTGTGGTCGCCAGATACTGCAACAGCGTTGCCACTGGACACAGCAGATTCCGCTCACCCTCCCTTTCACTTGTCGGCCTCTGTAACGACGGGAGAACTATCTCCGAGAAAGTGCCTCTCTAGTGTTAAATTATGTGGGTTTTTCCTAAGAATTCTACCCTGGGCTTCAGTATGATTCTTTTTATGATTTTCTTCATACGTGTAATCCTAGTCTAGGGCATGTATTTCCCCCGTCTCTTGCCTGACGCTAGCCCTAACAGTCAGCTCCCTGAGCGGCGTGCTCTGTTCACAGGTGAAGCTTTTGCCGCTGAAATAACTCAGTACTGCCCCCAGGTCCCACTGCACTATGTGTTTGGTCGGGGGAGGGCGCTGCAGTTTAAAATTACGGATTAGCTTCGTTAGGCAATCGTCATGGCCGGGATCGTAGCCGAAGGCATTTTTCAGCATAGCCTACTGCGCCGATCTATAACCCTCTATCGTTCGAACGCCTACTTGCCTGGACTCGAACAGGTGTATGAAAAAGCCGGCCAACAGCAGGGCCGTCGCCGTGACGGGGTCGATTTGTTTAATCAGGCATCACCGTTTCAAAACCTGTGGTCGGGGGAGGGCGCTGCAGTTTAAAATTACGGATTAGCTTCGTTAGGCAATCGTCATGGCCGGGATCGTAGCCGAAGGCATTTTTCAGCATAGCCTACTGCGCCGATCTATAACCCTCTATCGTTCGAACGCCTACTTGCCTGGACTCGAACAGGTGTATGAAAAAGCCGGCCAACAGCAGGGCCGTCGCCGTGACGGGGTCGATTTGTTTAATCAGGCATCACCGTTTCAAAACCTGTGATTTGTACACAGACTTGGTGGAGTTTGCGTGCACATCCTGTATGCGTTGTAGTGCTTGTTGGGAGAAGCCCTGCGCTTCTAACCCGCCCGCTGTATGCACAACAGATGGACGTTTAGGTCCCACGGCTGCTGGTGGTTGTGGGACCAGTGCTGCTGGTGCACGTCCCTTACACCCACCGGCACCGTTGTGGTTGTCCCAGCGCTGGTCTGGTGAGTAGCGGGTACTACGGTTCAGAAGGGTTATCTGGTGTCAGCAGTAGCAATGGGAAACGTTTTTCCCTGGCTAGTCTGTCCATCAAGTTGGGGGGGGGGGGGTCGGTGGAAATGCATATAGCACTTCCTGTGGACATGTGCAGCTGTTTTGAAAGCCTGGTCGCGAATAGGTCCATTTGTGGTGGCTCCAGGACCGAAAGCTCCACCATCCACCTAAAACAGCGCCGGCTTAGCATCCATTCTCCTGACAGAACCTGCCCTTGTCTGGACGCCATATCTGCCAGCACTTGGCGTACTGCTTCCATCAACTCCGGCGACTTCGTTCCCCCTTGTTTCCTTATGTAGCTCACCTTGGTGGAGTTGTCTATGAGGCACAGCACGGTCCGCTTCTGGAGTTTGCGCGCCAGCAACTGGAGAGCTTGTTTGACCGCGAGCATCCCCAGCCATTTATGTGCGTATTTTGCAACTCTGAAGACCAACCGCCTTGAAACAGCATGTCTTCGAAGTGCACTCGTCACCCGCTGTGGGAGGCGTCGGTCTGTATCTGTGCCTCTGGCTGTGGGGCCACAAACCGATCGCCCCGCTGTGGGTACGGACGGTACTGCTACTTTGGCTAGGGCCCTTTGCGTCAGCCCTCCAGTTTTTCCAGTCGAGCGATCGTGGGCAAGATCAGGCCTCTTACCAAATCGGGTTCTACCTCCGATCTTTCCAGGTTGACCACCAGACCCAGATCTATGCATTTGTTGATGAGATCGAGCGTCTGCTGTGCAACCTTTTCCTTCTGTATACCTGCGATGAGCCAGTCGTCTAGGAATTGGAAAAGTAACATCTGCCGTCGTCGACCCGATGCCTTTAACGGACACATCGTCTTGCTGAAAACCCACGGGCCGGCGAGAGGCCGAACGGCAGGACCCTGTACCAGTACTTCTTCTCTTCCACCTGGAAGCAGAGGTATTTACGGTGCTGGGGCCTCATAGGTAGGTAGAGATAGGCATCTGATAGGTCTATCGAAGTGGCCCACATGCCCGTCTCCACCGCCTTCCTTATGTATTGGCATGTGTCCATTTTGGCGTGACTAGCATTTCGTTCAGGTACTTCAGGTCTATTATCAAATGCCTCTCTTTTTGGGCCGAAACGGCTGAAAAAGCCCTTGTGGTTCTCTGGCACCTCTTCTATTGCATTTTTCTCTAGCAGTTTGGCTACCATCTCCCGGGGTGCGACCGCTTTTTCTGATCCCTGCCTGTAGGAGGTTGCTAGCTCGGTGGCGGATTCAGTGTTAGAGATAGACTTGGTATCTGGCCGCTTACTTTTTTGAACAGCAGAGGGTACCCATGGTGTAGCCAGGGTAAGACCTTATTTGGGGGCCCCAGCACTTTCCACTGCTGCTAGAAATGCCTGAGCCTTCCTCCTACGGGCAAGTTTCCTGAATGCAAAATCTTTTCCTTTAACTCAGACATCGTAACGCCAGTATTTAAATCGTTTGAGGTGTCCGGAGAGTTCCTGAGCAAGGTCTTCTCCGGATCCCCAACTGATTGTCAGCTGTGTTTGCTGTCGCTTTTCCCAGGAAAAACACCAGCCGTCGGCTGTCTCTGGATTGGCCCGTAGCTCGCAGTCCGAGGTGGTGCCGATTGGGTGCGCAGTACACGCGGGTCCCCTTGATCGTCCCCGGTATGACTTGTGTAGATGCGGTGGGCCCGCTGTGTATCTGTCTCGGAGTGCCCTGTTTTGCAGATCCTAAACATGTCTGCCATTCAGTTCTGCCAGCAGCTCATCGGGGAACAGCTGTTTTTCTTGAAGATACGTGGCGTGGCGTAATTGAAACAGTTGCAAAATGTTGTCCCTGCGTAGTTGTATCGTGTTTGATAGGAGACAGGTGTCTAGCTTCACTTGGTCTTTGGTGCATTTTACTAGGCAAGCCACCAGTTTGTTGACTTATCCAGTGTCTGGGCCCGATAAGCTGTTGACCAGCGTCTGGTTCACGTACTCAATGAACGACAAGATTCGCAGGGTGGTCCTGGCTACATCCTCAAATTGTGCCATGTCTTTGTCCTTGGCTGATACCTTGTCATCTGGTCTGACCTGGGGCAACCACAGAGGGACGTGTTTCGGGAAACTGAAAGGTGCAAATGGAATCGCGTCTGCCCGTGGCCTGCATGCTGTTTTGGTAATCCTCAGCTTAGAAGATAGGTGTATTTTCCGAAGTCCAGGGCCCGACCGTAGTTAGAGTCCTCTGCCTGAAGCTTCCTTCAATTTGATTGCATCCCGAATTCCTGCCGCTGTGTCCAGGGCTAAGAATTCGGGCCCCGTTTCTCGCGAACCTTCGGACTCCAGCCTGAACTCCGATTCGGACTGCTGTGGTGGCCTCCCCACTTTCGCGCTCGAGAATCTTTGCACTAGCTCTATGACCTCCCGAAATGGAATTTCACTGAGTTCCGGGACCGAAGATGACGCAGAGGTGCAATTGCTCTCTCGTGATGGGCTGCCGTCCCTATCGCTTAAATACCTCACGTCTATCCCAGTCGCGTGGGTTGTTTCGCTTCCTGGGCGTGCGTAGTAGGTCCCCACACTCGGGATGTTTAAAAGATGATGCTTCCACCTGTCCCCTTGTCCGACTGCTCCTGCTGTCCCTATCACGCCGATGACTTGAGTCCCGGGGTTGGCCAGTATGGATGTAGGAGCGGCGCTGTCTGGAGTACTGGAATCCTTTCCCCATGACCCTCAGAAGATCTGGGTTTAGGTCCTAAAAATTCAAAAGCTTCCATACCTAGACTGTTTGTTTTGGGCGTACGGATGTAAAGTTACGTTAGTGGCGCCACCTGGGGGTTACACACAGAGGAGAGCACCAGGCAATTAAGGAAATTTCAAGAATAGGATACCCTCATTCAGTTTGGGTCATCCAATTCTATGAGTTTACGGGCGAGAAAAGATATGGATGATACTTTTCAAGAGTCGGGTCAATTTAACGGCAGCTATAAGTCATTTGTATGAACAAAAAGTACATTTTACGGTTCAGTACCACATCCCCCGTACGCATCTGTCGCTCCCCCACCTCAATACATGGGAATAATGGCAGAGCACAGAACGGGATACTTAACACCCTAGCTATATGGAGAGCACACCTGTGTATCTCGGGGGTAGAACTCGGCCCAACGCCACACCACATACTTTTATTTTATTTTTCATATCTCAGTTCTTCAGGGGGTGACGGTAAGCTCCGTTGGTTAGAACGTTGGTCTGGTAATCCCAAGGTCCTGGATTCGAATCCGGTTTGGTGCGGTAAGCCGTTCGCTTCAATTGCCTTAGCCAAGCGAATGTGGTCAGTCAGATCACCTATCAAGCACTTTAAAATTAACGCCCATTCAGTTTTTCGGTCAGCCCATAAAGAAAAATCAAGGTGTTTGTGAAGGGTTTTGATATGTGACATATTAAACGAATTTAATTGCGGCTTTTAACAAAACTCTCGCAACCAAGCCATAAGCAATTACGTTGAAGGTTGGTTCGACAACGCCATTGGTGGCATGACATTCAGGATGCAGTAAAATTGTTGTTTACAAGCTGCGGACACATTATCATGATACAAGACACAGCCAGGATAGACCTCGAAGCGGTCGCTATCGTTTTACTATGCCTCGATAGGATAATGCACCCCCCTAGTTACTGTGTCAATAACACCTGAGGCACCTGGAATGGTAAATAACCAGATAGGTGCAAAAAAGTCATTAAACGCCTCCGTGAAAACGAAATCCGCGCACATCGGGATGGTGTCGAATGTGTCAGGCGAACAATCCTTGGAGAATGCGTACTTGGCCACGTGTCAGCTTTAGTGGCCAATCCAGGCTGCAGTTTTACCGCACGGATGGTCGCCAACGTGTAAACAGGCACATTGGCGAACGTTACCACTCAGTTTTGTGTCAGCCAGCTCTGTCGCTTTCACACTGTCGGTATAGTGATTTGGGGCGAAAAACGACTGGGATGCCACTCATAACTGTTCATTTTCGATAAAAATTGTGCTTTTCGGCAATCAAACGGCTCGAAGAGACATTAGTGAATGAGAGTGTGTAACAGCAACATGGTGAGAGTAGAAAATGACCCCTGTTTTGTTTCAATAGCATTTTTGTGGAGCTGCGGAAATAACGTTGTCATGAAAGAGATTTTGTTGAAGTTTCTGTGTTTAAATTTTCAAAAGAATTGATCAATTTGATGACAAACAAAATAACCCTGTCTTTTCAGTGTAAACTGTCTTTTGTCCTTCAACATATTATAAATAATCAGGAGTTTGCGTTAGTTGTTTTCCCCTTTTTTACTACTATGATCATGATAAACTTAATATTTTTCCGAAAGTCGAATCACCAGTGCTGAATTAACAGACGGCCAATTGTAACCATAATTGATTTTAAAAAGTAACCACAATAAAAACGTACACAAACAAGAGTACATTTGCTGACTTAACAAGCGTCCCTGTGGCCTTATATTCATTTTAACTAATTTGTCTTTAAGAGGGGATAGAGTTCGTATGGTGAAAATACGTGCAAGAGCGCTAAAAATTTAATATAAACCACCGATCAGATCACTTAAGGGAGTTCTTAAGATCAGTCAATATTTTCTCTTTCAGCTGGTCACAGTCTGTCAATGATTTAATTTCAACTGTTGCTGAGAGGAGTCCATATAGCTTCTGCTTTATTTCATTTGAAGAGTTTAGATTTAAAGCAAATACCTGCAACAAAGTTGAAAACTGTTTTATTTCGAACCGTATAATTTAAATAAAAAGGCAAATGCACTGATAAAGGGCACTGATGTCCTAAGAGTTTCGGATGATTAGCACACGTACACTAAAACTAACAAAAATACTCAAGATAACACAGTCAGATGGGAAAAGACTTGTTTTGGTTTTGGGGGGAATTTTATTTTTCACGTGCGTATTCATGTATGCGATGAAGGGGATATTTACAACTTAATCTAATTACAATTTACAACTTTGAAACTATTTTAGAAACATATGTTTCGCCTTGACACTAGGCGATTGAAATTAATGCAAATGGAATACATTTTAAAACACGTCTGCAGACTGACCGAGTTGGTTGTGCTTGGTCTTCTGCTGCTGAATGTGGGGTAAAGAAAACGATCGACGTTTTTTCGAGGCTATATGTACATAGAAGGACAAGGGAGAGCAAAAGAGATGCGGGTGTAAGTGGCGTTGTTGGGGGGGGGGGGGGGGGCTTAAAGGTGCAAAATGTACGCTTCTGTTTTAGATGCGGTGGTTAATCGCTTGAAAATAATAATACCACTCAACTTCTGTGAAATAGAAACCGACTTACCTTTTGCACTACTTTATACATATTGAAAAACACGTCGTTGTAGTGCGAAGAACGTCTGCGGGCAAAGGCATCGCTGTTCCCATGATAAACAATTAAATCAGAGTCATTGCGCGTTTCCAGAAGGCAGTTTTCACCAAAGCGACAGTGGCTGGGTCGGTAGTTCATACCACATGGAAGTACATACATTCTGTCTAAACACAAAACTCAAACTTTGAATTAAGAAAAATGAGTTAGAAACGAACTAGTTCAATAAAAATGCATCAAAACAATTCAGAATTAAAATAAAGCACCAGTTTTCGATCACAATATCGTGTATTTGTTGTTTTATGCAACCCGAGCCCGCCGTCACATATGAAAATACCAGCCATAGCCCACAATACTGAGCCTCATTTCAGAGGCAAACGTTCTGAAACATTACTAACAGTTCGAGAGTGAATTGGTCCTTCCGCTACCACGGGGGATGAAACAAAATTTTTTTCTTTAATAGTAGTGGTTAAAGTTTACCTGGGTTTTTGGCAAAATAGATGTTGATAATATCCTGATCCGAGAAAACAATGTATTTATAATATAATTTGTATATTTTCAAAATGTCTAATTTCCAGTTTGAACTACGAAAACGGCGTAAATCCAGCAAAGCCACTCCAGCATTCAAACCTATAAAATACGAGACTTATCGTTAACAGTGTATTCATTGCAACAACCTTCAGAACAAGTTATTTCCAGGTGCGGACCCACCAGTAATTATGATGGCGGAGGGGGGGGGGGGGCAAGGTTTTGATGTAACTGGGAAAGTGGACTGGAATCGTTAGCACCCTTTTTATTTTTTGGGTACATGATTGAAAATTGGTGTCTCTGCAACAACTTTGGTAAAGTCCTAGTTTAAAATAAGTAAATAAATAAAAAATGTAAAGATAAAAACGTTATGGAGTCGTCCTTTCTGAGGACAAATTTGCTTAAATTTGCATTTAGCTCCTGCGAGCCCACGTTTCTTTTTAGATACTTTGAGTTGCAGGATAACTATATATATATATATATATATATATATATATATATATATATATATATATATATATATATATATATATATATATATATATATATATATATATATCTAACGTTTTATTTCGTAAAACGAGCTTTTACGAGTAAAAGCGCAATTCGCGTTCTCCACTTTTAATGGGTTCCCTTCCAGTAATATTTACAACGCAAAATAAAAAAGAACTTTTTTAGGTACCGTTCAAGATCACTTAACCCTTCCATCCATCCTTTGACCAATCAGGATGCCCGAGACGTCGTCTGCTAGTCTCGTAGAAACGACATTCTCTTTTTAGCCCTAAACGGCGGTAAAACACGCCCAGGCTAGTTGGGGAAGGATGGGACTTGTTAAAATCAAACTTAAAAGTGGAGAACGCGAATTGCGCCTTTACTCGTAAAAGCTCGTTTCACGAAATAAAACGTTAGTTTTACTTCGCAAAAGCTTAGAATTCGCTTATCTGCACTTTTAATGGGACTTGAGGTCGGAGCAGGGGAGCCTGCCATTCTTGAACTGCCCAAAAAGGTCGCGGATTACACTATGGCTTGTCAAAGCTCGTTGTATAACCAGGAGTGCTGGGCACTCGATGCAGAAGAAGAAATAAAGCTTGTCAGCTAAGCTTCATTTCTTTTAATGATTTCCTAAATAAAGTCCGGAGGCGTACCATTCCGGTCTTTTAACAAAAGGTAAAATCATAAACAAAGTAAATATCACAGCAACTGTCAGATGAGATGAGAAAGGCTTCCAACCATGCCATCATCTTTTGAGAACTATTACCATCCCCCTCCAACCGCCCACCGGATGAATCCCTACATCAAGTTCTCACTATTCACTTGCTATGTATTGATGAACAATTAAGTTTATGTAGCAACACTACAATGCGATCGCAAACCCGGGGGGTTTACGCAAATAAACTCTTTGACATTTCGAGTAACGCGACTGAAGTGTCTTACAAGACATGCTATTCAAACTTGGAAAAGAAAGATACCGTTGTCTATTTTTCTTTCTCCCAAATTATTCTAATTTACCACGTTTATTCGAAATAAACTTGTAAAGGTTGACTAGATAGTTCTAAAACTACTGTAAATCGTCATAAAATGAAATACAGACAAATTTTAGCTAATTCATGACTGTTTTCCCATATGGGGCCGTTATGGTCCCATAAGCCCATAATGACACTACGGTCTCTTATACCCAGGACAACCGACCGGTCTTTCGGTCTTCCGGACACAACGGGTATGCGGTCACTATAGTACGTTTGGGACCGAAACAGTCCCCCCTCTCTTTCTGAAAGACTTGAAGAAAGGAGAATAAAACTTCAGACCCGAGTAGCCGTAAGACCGAAGACTGGGCTGCACTCATTACTTATACGGTCATGAACACCTCGGAGTAAATAAATGCTTAATTAAAAATAACCGTCCAGCGTTTGTCCGTAGCTTAATATAAGCACGGAACCGAAATGGTCCAAAGGACCTTAGCGAAACGAAATGACCAGAGTAAGAAGGGGAGTCCTTGTAGGTTGTTACTTTCGTGGCTCGTGGTTGTTGTTACTGTTCCCGTTACGGTTCTTGGAGAAGTTGCCCTTCTGTTTGCCCTTGTTCTTGAACTTGGGAGATGCGGGCCTACAACAGAAACCATCAGCCTGAAATGGTTGTTTCTGAAGCCACCAAAGGTCCCAATGAATATAAACCAGATAACTCATCTTGTGAAAAATCTTTCAGATAGTATTTAACAAACGAGTTGGGGGAAGCCCAGCAACCTGTTTTTAATATATCTGAAAGAGACACATTACGCACGGCCCTGAGGGAGTTAGCTACCTGCCCACTTTGATGGGCTTTGACGTTTAGTTCCCCTGACGGGTTCGTATCACTTTGTGCCTCGTCATAGGCTGCCAGAATGATCTTTTTAATGTAATTTGATATCGACTGTTTCGACAGATCTTTGTTAAATTTCGGCATAAAAGAAATGATGAGAGCCTTCTGATTTTTAGTTCTGTATGACTCTCACATTTCTAAATACTGACGCAAAGCCTTGACGGGACACAAAGAGACCAAGCCGTCGATTTCGGGATCGTATGGTAGTGATGGGAGGGAGATGTGATCGAACGTTCCCATCCCTTGGGTCATAACGTGGGTCTTTCCCATGAAACCTGCTCTGGGGACTAGGGTGGCCTTTTCCCACGTGCCTTTATCTTTATTTACCTTTCTGTCTAGGGCATGAATTTCACCTCTTCTTTTTCCCGACGCTAAAGCCAGTAAAAACGTAAACCTTAAAGTTGCATTTTTTGCTGAAATCACGTCTTTACTAAAGATGTCTGGGCGTTGGAGGTACCGTAAGACTAAAGATAAATCCCACTGCGCTATGTTGGATGGGCAGGGTGGGAATTTACTTTAAAATGTCTTACTAGTTGCGAGAGAGATGTAGCTTCACCCGGGTCGTAACCTGTGGATGCTTTGAGTCTTGACTCTATAGCGGCCCTATAGCCCTCGATGGAGCCTACCTTTAATTTCTCCTTAGTGAATATCCTGAAACCGATCCAGCCTAGAAGTGCTACACCAGGCAGCAAACTTATTCCACTGAGACCTGTAAACTTTGGCCGTAGGACCCTTGTGACTGTTTACTATCTTCTCCCTCACCTGTTTAGAGAAACCCTTGTTCTTCAAAAAGGACTGGTTAGACACCAAAGGTGGAGATTCAGTAAGTGTGGGGAGGGGTGGAAGTGTTGCCAGTGGGTATGTGATAGCAACTCGTTGTGGCACGGAATCTGAATCGACCTCACTATCTTGCAATGGAGAAGGAGGGCGAACCATGGGGCTTCCGGTGCCCACGGGGCAATGAGTAATAGAAATGGTGGTTTCAACTCGATTACTCTCTGTAGGACTTGCCCTAAGATTGCCTGTGGTGGAAAGGCATACAGCACTTCGTCCCGTGGCCATTGACAGTTGAGGGCGTCCACTGCCCAAGCTGCTGGGTCCGGGCAAGAGGACACGTACCGGGGAAGTTGGGCGGTCATAGAATTTGCAAACAGATCCAGAGTCGGAGTACCCCATGGGGACTGACGTGTCACCCATTAAAACGAGTGAGGGGATAGGCACCATTCAGTGTTGATAACTTGACCCTGCCTGGAAGCTAAATCGGCTAAGACCTTTAGTTTCCCAGCTAGGTGACGGGCTGAAATGGTCACCTGTTCATCCCAGGCCCTTGTGAGAATCTGAAACGCTAGCTAGGTAAGGGATCGTGATTTGGGACCCCCTGCTTGTTGGGGTACGCTATGGCTGTGGAATTGTCTAACCGAAATAGGACTGCCCTGTTTCTGAGTTGCTTGGCCAGTTTGGCCAACGCAATCCAGACTTCCCGAATTTATGTGATAGATCTGGAGTGAGGGTGGCCATTTGCCCTTCCATACCTGCCCGTGCCAATAAATTCCCCATCCCGAGTGGGACGCATCGGTCTGAATCTCTATCTCCGTGGTGGGAGGCTGAAATGGCATTCCTTCGGACATGATTTGTGCATCGCACCACCGCTGTAGGGCTTGTAGGGTTACCTGTGAAACTTGCATCCTTGCTGTGGTTGAACGACCCTGATGCAGTGCCCATCTCACCTGGCTTTGAAATGGCCTGTAATGGAGACGGCCCAGAGGAACTGTCTTCTCTGTAGCCATTAACAGACCTAAAAGGGATTCCATGGCTTGTAGCCTTACCTTTTTCTCGGGGAGAATATTTCCTATGGCTTACGATTTTCTGGTAGCGCTCCGCCGTAGGAAACGCCCTTGTCGAGCGGTGTAGGGGGATATGGAGGTAAGCGTCGGAGAGATCGATGGAGGTACCCCACATCCCTTCCCGTAACGACCCTTTTATCACCTGGGCCGTGTCCATATGAAAGGTGACCACTCGAAGAAAACCGTTTATGGGGCAGAGGTCGATTACTAACCTCCATCCCCCGGATTTCTTGGGGACCAGAAAAACCCTGCTGAAAAAATCCGTTTGATTTTCTGGCATTTCCTCTATTGCTTGCTTTTGTGTTAGGCTCACCAACATTTCCTGGAGAGCTAACTCCTTTTCCGACCCCTTGGGGTATGAGGTGACCAGTCGCTTTGGCGCGTTGGAGGTTAGTGGAATCGAGCATCTGAGCCCGTTCTGGTCTCGTTTGAAAGGTAGAGAGTAACCCCTCTTTAGCCAACGCACTACCTTTCGAGACGCCCCCATTTCCTCCCATTGTTGCCAAAACCTTCCTAGTCTCCCTCCTACGGGCAAGGAGGCGTTTAAGGAGAGCAAACTGTCCAATTCTTTTAAGTTGGCTAAAGTATCGCCAGGAGACCAGGGAATCTCGTGACGGTACTTTGACTGGTTGCCACCTGAACGACTGTGGAGACAAACCCTCTGTCTTGCTGCCGGGTTTGGTTTCGGTTTCTTGACAGGGGGCTGTTGTTGCTGCGCACTCGGCTTGGCCTGTGCCGGCGAGGACTGCTGCGGTCGCTTCCTCTTCAGTGATCGTTTGAAGGAGGAGCGGGACATCCTAGACATAAGGGCATAATCCTGAGAAAGTGATCGACTTTCCTGGTTCACCCTCTCTATCTCGGCGGGGAGGGGGGGGTAGTTCCCGTTCCCCTAGGACAGCGGCATGGCGCAGATCCCGTAGACCTTTGACACTGGACCAGCGGTGCTGGAGAAAGGCGTCTCGACGTAGGTAGACCATTGACGTCATCAAGAAGGTGGAGAGTTTGACCACCTTCTTGGCGTCTTTCTCCACTAATGGAATGTCCGAGCCACTGCGCACTGTAGGCATCCAGACTGTACGCTTCACGGGTTGTTCCAGAGCCTCCAGGGGAATTTGTTCATCCGCTGACCGATATGGGCCTGGTCTTACTAGGCAGTGTTTAGATAAATGGAATCGTGACAGTGTGCGCCCCTCGCCAGCATCCATCTTTTTGAATTCCCTCGTGCGGACCGTAACAGCATGAGCAATGCCCTCGCTGGTGGCTAGTGCGATGAAGGAATCTTGTTGCGGTGGAGCGGCCTGAGATGTCCTACGAATGGGTGGATCCTCTTTATCTAAATGTGAGGAGCCACAGGAGACCTCTGCTAAGCGGGCTATCTCTTGAATGGCATCCCTGAACGGTACGTCTTCCGGTGCGATCGCGGAAGCGGAACTCGAGGGGGTTGCATCTTCGACCGACGGGGTAAGGTCTGGTGGAGAGGGAGTTCGGATGGGGCGTCTGCCCGCTGCCGCTGGGTCTCTCCAAAGTCTTTGCCCCCGGCCTGGGGATCGAACCTGATCCGTTGCCCGTAATGGTAAATGAAAACGGGAATGCCTAGGCGCGCCCTCGGATTCACCTTCTACGTCTTCGCCCTCTGACTCCTGTTCATCAGATGCTGCTTCTGGGAGTTGAGATTGTGATATTTGTGACGTTTGAGGATCCCCTGATGGGGTATAAATTTCCCTCTCTCTATTGCTTGGAACTGTAGCGAGAGGGGAGATTTCAATTGACCCGATTTCTTCGTCCTCATCACGCAAAGCAGAAACTTGGCCCGAAAGGGGCACGCCCACGGACTCCTCCTCACTGATGGTGACCGTCTCGGGAATATCCAGGTTACAGTCCAGTGGGATGTGAGGTACAGGCGAGCTCGACATCGTTGCCACTGACTGAATCTCCGGGGGAGGGCGAGAAACCGTAGCCGACGGTTTATACTTCTGTTTTTGACTAAGCAAATTCTCCTGCTTTTGTACTTGATGTTGTAAATCCAACAGTTGCTTTTGCAGTTGCGACTGCATCGACAAGAACGCCGAAAAATCACTCGGGAGACGCTGTTAGTAGGGAGGGGGGATAAATCCTCTCGCGGAAGAATGCCTAACTGGCCTGCAACCACCGAAAGAAATGTTCCCGTATCCCTATGTGTCACAGTCACTTGTTCCACAGACGGAGACTTGAACGCCCCCTCCGGACTGCCCATGGGTTTCAATCTGGGAGACGATGCCCATGCCTCACGGAGAAGATCCCGTTCTTTCCCTTCCGAGATATCCAATTCTGCTACAATCTCAGAAAACGCGCGTGACTTACTCTTGGATTTTTTATATCTCTTAGATGAAGTAGTGGCATCCGATTCTGCACCAGTGTCAACGTGTACGGGAGTGGAGACCTGGCCCAGCATAACGGAGCTAGCCTTTTTCATGGTATCCTGAATGAATTCACGAGTAACAAACGAGGCTGAAGAGAGGAATTTGCGCTTATCCCTCCTGCGTTCGTTCTTGACCCTATTCCGTAAGAGCGGCTTTCCAATCCTCTGGGGTGAGATGTAGACACTCGCCGCACGGGTTGTCTTGCCCGCACAGAGGTATCCCGCTATTCCGTCTGCAGCGATCGCAGATGGAGTGAGGGTTACACGAAGTTGGAGGATGAATACACTGAGGCAACAACGGTGGAGAGTGTAGACTGGCCTCTGTCATATCTGAAACGCAAGCAGAGGAAAAACAACCGTAAGAACATGTAGTATAAAAGTACCACAAATACTACGTTTCTTAGTGCTTTGCTTCAACTGCAAGCTTTATCCCTCCAGGCCGTATTTACAATCGCCCAATGACCGCAATGACTCGATGGGCTAGATTATGACGAAAAGAGGTGCTTCCTGGAACGGTAGCGTTCCGGGGTCGTAACGGGCTGGACCGTAATGGGACTTCCCGTGTCGGGTATGGGTCTCTCTTGCCTCAGATGGGAGCCTCAGACCAAAGGACCGTAACGGGCAATAAATCCCGTTGGACCAGAATGGTCTTCTCGCACCCGTGACCGTATGACCACAACGGGAAAACGGTCCTGGCAAGGAAAAAGACCCTCAGACGTCACAGAAAACGTCTCTTTTCGTTTGAAAACGCTGTCAGGCTTGCAGAACCTGCTCTACGAAGACTGAGAAGCGACCCAAAGAGTAAAGCTTAAGCAAAACTGTCCATTTCCGCGATGACATAGCTGGCTGGTAAAGCTTGGAATCTGATCAGGTACAGCAGTCTGAAAAGATCCTACTCCTAGACGAAATTAGGTGGAACTGGTAAGTTCCTCGATCTGAAAGAAAGTGGAGAAAGAGGCGCACTTCTCCGTGACCATGCAAACTCAACCTAACCAGACCGAAGAACAAAATGTCGAATAATCACACTTCGGCTCCATAAAATTATCCCAACGCACAATAATAGATACAGTAATCCATTAGGTAGTGAATTAAGTAAAAAATGAAGCAATTCGCACCTTAAACCAGTACCCTTGCTGCAAAAAAAAACAAAAAAAAAAACCGGCAGCACACAGAATGGCGTGTTGTACAGACGCCACGCAAAAAGGGAATGTCGTTTCTACGAGACTAGCAGACGACGTCTCGGGCATCCTGATTGGTCGAAATCATATATATATATATATGATTTTGGAAAGTTTCATGACTCAAAAAGTGGGAAAATTCGAAAAACAAACGAACCAAAAGAAACAATACCGAGCGAACAAGTTTTTTTCTCAAATATTTATCCAAAAAGTATTTAGTGAGGCAGGAAGCTGGCGCGGTGACACTGTTGATCTTAAAAGAATATTGTCTCAACCAAAGAAATGTTCTTTCGACCTTTAATTAGGAAGTTCATATCCTTACATGTGCAGATCTTTTCTGTCTGGTATTATTTTAGCTTGCATTTTGATAATTTATAACATTGCACCTTATATATATGTTCATAAATCCTTGTTCTCTAGATGTGAACGAAAAATTAAAATACCTTTTACATTCAAAATCCAAATCTGAAGTAAATCAATTGACCTTTTATGAATACAAAGTTTCAACCTTTTGTGCCATGCGCATTTTTCTATAATATCACCTGATGGGGGATAAATAGGATACAGCAATCTGCGGCTGTACACTCCGGGAACGCGCCCACTTTCTGCTTCTCGAACCATTGCTGCCATCTGTGAAGCGTTGAACATCTGAAAGACTTTCCAAATTTCTCGGACAGAATGAAGGAGTAGCACGTCTGTATCTAGATACAAAACGCGATCCACGTCATTCAAAATGTTCTGAAATCAAACTATTCATTATATTTTTAGATTTCAAATGGTTTTGGTACTTGCATTTAAAAATTAGTTTTGTTTACATAGTCGAGGTCGTGATGAACAAATTGATATCATTTCTATGTGACACACCGATACTGTGCCGCAATACCAGTCTCAGCAACAAACTGTTTACGGGTAAAGCTATAAAGGAACATCTTAAAGTTTTTAAACACATATTTAAAAAATGAAATGGCATGTTTTTAGTTCGCCACTCCAGGTAAAACAGCTGCACTCTTACTGGTATGAAAAGTCTTTGGGTTGTACACTTTCTCCGCATGGCTTTGGGAAACACCATATCTCGACCGTCTGCTGTCATTTCATCAGGAGGTTTCCACGTGTTATAAAGTGTAATTGCAATTCTTCTCTGCAGTTCCGATGACCAGGACGACACCTTCAAGACATTAATCAAAATTATTTTGTCTCTGCATTGATTCATTTCTTAATTTTAAATGATCTGATTAGTAAGTGGCATCAAATTTTACATGAACCAGTTGCATGCGATGAATGGCATATCGAAACTTCATAATACCCTGTCAAGTTCAACGAGAGCTGGTAAAAGTGCGATTGGTATTACCTGTTTCTTAATGATAGGCTTTACTTCACTTGAACACACAATATGAAAATGAAGAAACTCCTCGGTGAATATAGTTGCTGTCCACATCATGAGCACCGCCTGCCTTATTCTAAAAAAAACAAAAAAACAACAACAATTGTTATTGTTACATGGCTTGAGTAAATCCTGTAGTCTGATTGATCGATTCCCAAGTCAATAATTTTTCAATATTGACAGGAATGCCAAAGTCGATAGACTTGCCCGTTATTTGTATTCAAAGCTTAAATCATGTAAAAAAGCATATACTGAGTTATTTCGAGTCAACCTAAGAGTCAACGTTTTCTTACTGGTAATGGATATTTCTTAGTGACTCACAAAAGTCAGTGTCTACTAATGCTGACAGATTTGCCTGGTGGTTGGTTATAGACTTTTAAATTCCGTTCTTTTTCTGCAACGAATTCGGAACATAACGCCCTTGTACTGAGTGGTATCGACTGCCACCTTAAGGTCAAGGTAAAAGGTGAATTAATTTGGATCTGTAAAAAATCGTTGGATCTCTGAAAAAAGATTTGACCAAGGTCTCGGACACCCTCTGTACGACATAATGTTAATCAAAAATAAACGTTTTTGTTTTCAGACTTGGACCCCAGACCTTCAACCCTCTGCGTGCGTACGTGCTTTAGGCATAACTCCAAGATCCAATGAGCGACCACAAAAACGGGCTTTATTCTGCGATGGGGGGAGGGGCATAAGGTTTCATGTGTATTACCACGCATGTAAAAAAGCACCGAGAATTAAGTATTTTTCGGACCAGAATTCGAATTTGTATAGTTTTCTTTCAGTATTCCGCATTTCCCACCAAAGGGGGTTCTTTCGGAACTGCACTGCGGGTACAACCAAAAGGGGGTTCAAAAAATTACACTAACGTGTTGAGGCTGGAATATCCCTCCCTGAAAAAATCGGCCCGATATGTCACCGAATACCTCTCCTTCCCCCCCCCCCCCACCAAAAAAAAAAAAGAAGGTAGGGGGTTATTACCTTAAATTTAAACACCTACTTACCTTAATCCACAGACTGTGGTCGCTATGTGAATAACTTCTCGATCTATAGTATAATTTCCGAACAACTGCCGCATATTCACTGTTACATTATTAAATGTTTTAAATGAACATTTTGAGCATTTCCCATACTGAAAAATGTGTTTATTAATGCCATTTTTCGTAGTGACATACACAATTATCAGCATAACTGAAACCAAGCATAACAACCCAAACTTTTGTGTTTTTGTATAATTAGAAACCATTATTTTATCAACACTTTTGACTGAAGAACAGAAGTAAACAGATGCAACTGTTTCATTGAATGCATTTTCAAATGATCATTTCGCGCATAAAATAAGAAGAAGCAACAATTAAGTGAACACCGATGTTTTGCATATCGTTAACTTCGAACTGCCTCGGGCGATGTAAGAATACTTTTACACTCTATGAATATAAGGAATAATCTGTACCCTTTAAAAGCTGCTCGCACATTTTACAAGTAGGGATCACGATTGAATTAAATTATATTACAACAAGTAAATATTTGTGAAACACGAGCAGGTCCCAACCGCGCCCAAATTCAAAGGGGTATGAAGTTAATTTTTAAAACTGACCTTCAGGTTAAGCATTATAGACTGAAACAAAAGAATATTCTAAATAAAAGAGAAAAGGAACAAGAGGAGGAGGACTGGATACTATAACAGACATGTAAAATATACAGTTACAGATTATGAATAGAAACCTTAACCCTTTGGTCAATTTGACCACTTCCGGATGACCGAATCTGAACAAAAGTACAAAAAGGCACATCTACAGGTCGAGCTCTTTCATTTCATTATTTCTGTGAACATCAATGCTTTACGTTCAACAGAACCGTTGATATAGCGTGTACTAGCTTAATTTCCAAAAAAAAAACTCAAATTACAGATGACCAAAAATACCAAACGGCACATCTACAGGTAGAGACCTTTCATTTAAGCTAACTATCAATGCTCTACGACCAACCCTTTTAAACATCACAGCTCATACATTTTTTCGACACATTAATATTGAATCGTCATCTTGGCAGCCAAAATCATAGTGTGGTCATCCTTCTGCCGTATTGCCCCCAGTCCTGGGTCATTTCGATAGCGATAACGCAAGAGATTGTTTTTGGCTGTTAGTCTGACATGTGTACAACGTCTGTTTTTCGACGTCTATCTAACGTCGATTTTCCGACGCCGTGACAATATTGCAACAACGTCAAAAGCAAACCCTTAATAACTTTGCTTTCCCAGCATCTATACAACGTTATACCGAAGACGTTGATAAGGTCAGAGTTGATGTTGTGGTTTTGCCGGATAGATGTCGCCACCTCTAATTGGCGTTGATGGACCTTAGAATGTTTATTAGATGGACCATTAGAATATTCATATTGCTTAAGTCAAAAAATCAAAACTCATAAGGCAAAGTATTTTTATCTCCTTTTGACTTTTGGCTCAAGCAATGCGAATAGAGCTTTAGACTGGGATACAGACATATCATAGTTGCGTTGATATCGGGCACGAAATCAAAATCACAATGAAAATTGCGCTTTTTGGTTGTGGGGAAAAACTCCAAGCAAATTTTTTTGGCGACGTGGTAGAAGTGGAGAAATCGACTTTGAGCAATACGATGATTAACGTCACTGGTGTCTTAATGAAACAAAAACGATATTATCGCTCACCACTGACAAAGTTAGAGTTTACAGGGAGGTAGGCAGGGGTACCCTAGAATGTCACTGAGTAGATTTTGATGCAACGCGGCAGCTATGGGCCATTCTTCCACCGACTTCTAAACAACTTCGTTCTTCTGATTTCCCTCCAACTTCGATCTTTCATTATGGGCATTTCTAAAACGTATCCCCAACGTCTATATAACACCCATTATGTTCAATGAGAGTAGAGAATCTGTCAAATTTTCATCTCGTTGAAACAGGGGATATAGTATTTTTTATACTTGAGTGCCCAGCACACCTTGACCACATCCTAGTTTATTTATCAAATCTACCTCGAAACACAAATGCCAGAACATAAAAGCAAATCAATCTCCCAACACATGGACATCTCGGTTGCATGCAAGGGAGCATGAAAATTATCGGTAATCAATACGAATCTAGACAGTAATTAAAGTTAGAATACGATACCGAAAATGCAGAAATATTGCTGATTTTGCAGCAGAAAAATGTGAAGATGTTAAAGTAGCTGTTCTTCTCTCTTATATTTTATTAAAATTTAATGATCTTTAAATATCAAACGATGGAATCAATAATTTATTTGAATTGGATTCAACAAAACGCAGTTCCAAACTATGAAATAGACAAGAATGTAAGTTAAAAGAAGGATGAGAGCGTTTCTGCGGCACTCCACGCTGACCGTGAAATCTTAATTTTATTAAAAAAAAACTGGAAATGATTGCCAACCTTTGACCATCTAAAAATCTCACAGCAACCGGGAAGGATACATAACCAAGAAGGTAATCAAACTTGCATCATTGTACTGCTTGAAGACGCAAGTATAGGCCTTTTTTCGTAGTTTTTGAAGCTAACTGCCATACCGCTACTTTAATTCTGGTTGTACTTTATTCGAAATTGGTCTCGAACAAAGATCAACGTCTTACCAACGTCTTTGATAAAACGTTGAATAGACGTATGGAAAGCGACGTTATTTAGAAAATAGACCACACGAGAATTTAGAAAACGAGAATTTCAAGAGCTCGCAAGTTATTCCCACCTACTTTTCAGAAAATATATAAATATAGACTTCATATAGACTTCATATATATCTTGCCTGACCGGATGACCAATTTGTGGTAGTACTGGGACGAAATGTGACCACACTATGATAGTGGCTGAACAAATGACTATTCAAGATTAATATTTTCCAGAAATGTGCAAAATGTCGTTTTCCTGAAGTAATAGTCGAGTATACCTTTAACAGACACGCTATGATAGCCAAAAATGGTTTTGATCCTCAATTAATTAAGTATTTGCAGACTAGAAAATTCAAAGTATTGATCAATGTGGTCATCCAAGAACAACAAAATATACCGCAAAATGTTGTTGCCAAAATACTATGATTTATGAAAAATATGGTTTCATGATGCATTTGAACCATTTTGCGAGGTTAAGATCTAACGTCTTGCCAGAGCTTGCAAGCCTTTCCCGGAATGTGAGATTGACGCAAAGTTTTGAAATGTATGCTGTAATACCTTTAAGCTCTATTCACATTGCTTAAGTAAAAGTGAAGAGGCATAAGGCATAGTGGTTTTTTGATCTTGCAAATACTTAAACTTTTGACTTTGGCCTAGGGGCTTTGAGCTCTTTTTATGCCATGAAGAAAGCGGGTGTGGACAACCGGCCACCTACCAACATATCCACCCACTTCCTTCGGTGTCCATACCAAGCGGCCACCGGACAACTGGCCACCTACTATTTTGGTCACCGGACAAGCGGCCACCCACGACAGTGGTCACCCACGAAAGTGACCACCAACGACAGTGGCCACCTTGTATTTTTATAACAATTGTCTAAAATTAGGGTTTAGAATTTTGAGCTTGTTGCAGGACAGGGATTAAATACTGTGTGTGTGTTTCTGACCTGGGTCTTACTGGGGGCAAAAAGGTGGCGGGTAAACATTTTATCTTTGTACTTTGCTTTAAATTGGCAATTTTCTGAGAGAAAGAGGGGGAGGTTAACTACTCAGTGATCTACCACTGTTAATATAAAAACAATACGCTTTTCAATTCTTTATTTTCTTATGATGCATCCTCCTCACAAACTGAAAAAACTACATCTCATCAAGTAAATTCTTGATTTATTAAATGTGAACACCAAAGTCACAGACCTTGCAACTATAAAGCTCTACTTTGACGCACCAGACACTGTGTCCCACAAAAACCACACAACCGCGGATTTCGTTCTACCCATTACCGACCAAAACTCACACACTGTCCAATGCCTCGAAGAAACTCTTCCAAGGTTTTCCGACCGGCTTTCAAATCAGCACAAAGGGTTCTGAGGCGTTTCTGAAGTTCAGCGTAGGTCCGACGAAGCCTCTTTTTCGGGGCTGCCCGATTGCGCCGATTGCGACAATTCCTTAAAGCAAATTACTCCTTACGAGTTTTTACCTTATGCCTTTTACTTATGGCTTAAATACTGGGAATAGATCATTTTGTTCCCTTAGCGACTTGTTTGAATGCGAATAATTTTGCGAATTTCAATGCAATGTGAAATTTTATTTCTTATGCAAATTTCTTTGTGTCATTAAGTTTATTTCGCAGCCACCATGTAGACGTGACAGAAAATGACAAAACACATACATATATGAACCGGGCACTTTAAAAGCAAAGTTCACTTTTAATATTTACTTCAAATTTAAAAGATAGTAATTAAATAAAACCGGTAAAATAAATTTATAAACACATTTTTGCTGTGCTCAAGCGAAATGAACTCCCTATAAAATAAAATTTTCACTCCTGTCGTGGACTGCGTTTGGCCTCAAGCACCTCATTTCTATAAAAATAAATATGGGTGGGATTTATTGATGTTTATGCGTGTCTTTAAAACTTTGTTATAAAAACACAGGCGCTCAGTCTCTCCTGGCGCCTAGTCTCACCTAATCTCTTGTCTGTTTTTATCATTGTTATCAAGGACGCCCAGGTCTACTGGCGCCTTTGTTTGGGGGTCTCAGAGTAACTATCTACCTAATCCCTTGAGCGCGCTCTGAAAACTTTCTTAACACCAGCTACTCGCCAGGCTAGTGACGATGAGTTCGAGGCTGACCCTCAGTCGCATCTCCCAGCCCAAGCCCCACCGAAACAGGCGGCGCAGACCCCGGATCTAGCCTGGCTGATTGAGTCATGTAGGAACAAGCAGGTGTTCATAGATATGATCCCGGATATGGCGCGAAGAGTTGTTGTCGTTGGGAGGGGGTCAGAGGCCAATGATAGTTTCGAACTAGAATCACATCCGAAAACACAACACTTCCCAAGTAGTTTGAAGGGCACCTATGAATTCAGGATATACTAACATAGCGGGGGGAACTGTCCAGCTTCACCACTATCAGGTCCTATGCATGATATGGCCAGAAGATTGCAGATATGACTGCCATTTACTCTATTTCGCGTATCATTTTGAGCTTTTGCATCTTCATGCACTATCTAAAACAACCCTGCTAATTCAATAGATAAAAAAGCGCGCGCCCAAAGAAAACATGACCGTATGTCACATAAAACCACAACCCGTAATGAATTTTGTCGCAATTTTATTTAGCCAAAAGGTTGTGATCGCGTCAAGTGCTGATTCGCTCACGTGTGTAGAATGTGCTACAAAGCCCGTCCAGTGCATAAGCATGAATAAGACACAGGTGTGCTTAGTTCACTAACAAAATTGGATAACTGGAAACAACTGCTGAGAGACGACGAAGACTATGATCTTCTAATTCAAGGAATAACTAACGATTTTGATGTATTTGACACTAACTCGCAACCGCAAAAGTCTGTCAACAGACCAATAAATCAGATGAAATTCTGCATCGTGAGAAGGTAGAGCAAGCAATAAAAAAGGAGCTGAATTTGAGTCGTTATCGCATTATGGACTCACAACCACACACCATGTCTCCTTTGGGTGCAAGAACGATGGCGACATTCGCTTTATACACGATTGTTCGCAACCTTCAGGCAGGGCGGTAAACGATTACGCTACATCAGACAAACAGATCTTTGTGTCAGTCGACAAAGGACTTAAAATCCGCTTATAGACAGGTAAGCCTAAGCACCCGTTATCAAGCTTTCGCTGGCCTAAAGTGGGGTTTTAAAGGCGACACGCACGATACCAACATAGTGGACACTCGCCTACCTTTTGGCGCTTCTCTCAGCGTAGGAATATTTCACCGCCTCACGCCAAAACGTGTGTCGCATGTTACGAATGGGAATCGAAGCTATACATTTGTTTTATTGACGATTAATTTATCAGCGCCAGCACGTATGAAGCTGCCTGAAAAGCCATGAACTTATTGATATACGTTCTTGTTTCGCTTGGTTTTGCGGTCAGCTGGGAAAAAAATCTCCCACCACACGTCCAACATTCCTGGGGTGTGTATCGACAATTTCGAAGGGCCCCTCTTTATACCGCAGAATAAGCTGTCACACGCCAGGGAAACTCTTGCATCGTGGGGGACGGCCAAAACACAAACAACCTAACGCAAAATTCAGTCTCTTGCAGGTAAAATAAATTATTTTGCTCGAGCTATTCATGCTCTCAGACCTTGCTTACGACGCTTAAATGATAGACTCTTACAACTCAAACGCCCCAGTCATCGAACTCGCCTTACAGTGAATCTCCGCAGAAACCTCCACGCCATCGACACGCTATGTAGTCAATTCAATATCATATCCTTCTTTTTGGACCGGAGAGCACCCGATTCTGCATACAGTGACAGACTAGTCAACCACAGGGGCAGGTGCACTCACAACACAACCTATTCACTGGGAGTCGGAAGCACCGTGTCTGGCACAAACTCATATCAACAGCAAGGAATTAGCTGCTATTCACGTTGTTATACAACGTTGGTCGCACATGTGAAAAAGCGCATAATTATTGTGCGCACGGGTAACACAGCAGCCTTACATGTAATTAATAAGGGTTTCATCCGCAATGTGTGTGCTTCGGATATCTTACATTCTATACGCGTAACCAGTGCTTCCCGCAACTTTCAGGTTATAATCCTATACATAAACACTAAATCGAATCGATTGGCTCATAGCCTAAGCCACTTGAACCACCTCCCAACGGCAACATACGGATTATCTTGTATAGATTTTCACAAGAGATTTCTGTTACAGCAATGGTCAACAAATGGATAGCAAATGGACCTCGTACAACAGCTCCAAATACGCACAATGCGTACTCCATCCATATACGAGCTTTCCTAATTTTTTGTCAAAGTTTGGGATATAGAGCAGTGCCTGCATCTCCCACAACTCTGTGCCGCTAAGCTGCCTACTTTGTTCGCACCCACTCTGCCTCGTCGGTTCGTTGCTACATGTCCGGCGTACACCATATGCACCCGGAACTAAATCCACGGACAATTACCATATGGGAACAGTTCTGAAAGGGATAGAAATGGCGAAGGGAGCTGTACCAAAGAAATAACTCCCAATCAAACTGGATATACTAAGTACTGTTTACAAATGTTTGGATACTAGCGACGTTTATCTGCTCTGTTTTTGGACCGCTTACCTAGTGGGATTTTTTACTTTCGGCAGAAAAACATCGCTCCTAACGAAGGCGCTGACTCTCCACTCGTGTCGAAAGGATCTGTGCTGTTGCGACTTCCAATTTGAAGACGATCTCGTAACGCTCATGATAAAACACACCAAAACGTTACAAGATTTCTCCCGCGAACTGCTTATCCCTTGTCAGCTATAGAGGGATCTTACATGTGTCCCGTGATAGCACTTTTCCGCTTGATACTACGCACAATTGACCCACCCGTAGCCTCTCTGCTGTCGTACAGCATTGGCGAAAGTTGGGTCCCTCTCACTCACTCTGCGTTTAGAACTACGCTGTCAGATGTGTTTGTAGAAGCAGGTTACAACCCAAAGAATATAGTGGATACCCCTGCGTAGAGGAGGTGCTTCGTTTGCGCTCGCCTTTGGCCTGCCAACGGAGGCTATTAAAGCAAAGGGAGATTGGAAATCGGGCACAATTGAGAGGTATACAGACGCTCCCATTGAACAACGCTTGAGATGATGTGCACGCAGTCTTGGAGCCAATGTGAAGATTAGACAGACGAATGTATCATCTGGTTAAGCCTACACATTAACATGTACCTAAGTTTCTACAATACATCTACTGTACTGTACTATTTTGTTTTGGAAATCAAGTTTCTGCAGCTGTTAATTTAGAGGCCTTTCAGACTGGGGTCACGAAATAGTACGCGGCCGAGTCCGCTATTGGCTGTGTAATAAACTTGTCATTTCCAAGCCAATCCGTTTGTTTGTTTTTTTTACTATTATATATCTTGCATCTGGACATCTTGACAAAAGATTGAAGACAATTTTTAATAATCCACTGCATAATTTAAAAATACATATGGGTGGAATATATTGATGTTTATGCGTGTCTTTAAAATTGGTACAAATTTCGTTATAAAAAAACACAGGCTCTCAGCTTCTCCTGGCGCCTAATCTCCCTGTGAGATGCAATCTCTTGTCTGTTTTTCTCATTGTTATCAAGAACGCCCAGGTGTCCTGGCGCCTTACCTCCGGTGAGATGCAACTCTCTACCTAATCCCTTGTGTTACTTCACTCCTGGCCCTTATCTCCGATGGGACACAACTCTTTGTTTGCTTGTCTCATTGTAATTCCCCACTTGGCTCTTTATATCACTTCACTTCCTTCACTCCTCTTTACTCAAGGAGCTGTCATCCAAAAAAATTCTTATCAAATCACCGAGCTCTCTGTCCTACTCATTCTTCAGCCAATGGCATATCTCCTTTTTCTCACATCTTCGTTTTTCTTCTTCCACACTTTCTCTAATGTACCTAAACCCTTTCACTTTAGGTTTTGCCAGCAATGGAAACGCATCTGTTCCAGTTGCACTGGCTTCTTATCCACATCCCTCCAACCCGAAGTAAAAAAATCCGGAACTCGACGTTACGGAGCATGGATAATACCGCTGCGCTACGCGGTAATTTTGAAAAATAACAGCACCACTAATTGTCTTATTAAGAGCAAAATACAATTTAAAAAATTATATATTATTTTGTTTTGTTGTTGTAATTTTTCAATATTTCCCTGTAAAATGTTCCTGATTAGTCAAAATTGTGAGCAATTTAAAATATATGTGAAATTGTTCGCAGCCGAGAATCGAACCCAGGGCCCTCCGCGCTCTGGTCGACGATCATACCACTATGGAGGCTTACGAGTCTATGTGGTGCATATTGTGACTTTCATATTTACATGTAATATGATACTTTTTGTTTCAGCTTCAGTTGTTAGGAAAAAATAGTTATCGTCGGCAATAATTTAGCGTACCGGTACTCTTCAAGTTTCTACAGCTGTTAATTTAGATACCTTTCAGGCTGGGGTCATGAAATACTTCGCGACTGAGCCCGCTATTGGCTGTTGGCTATTGGCTGCTAAACGTTTGTTTGTTTTTTACTATTTATTTTGCATCCGGTCAGGCTAAGCACATCTTGACACAAGACTGAAGACAACTTTTAATAATAAATTGCATAAACAACCCTTTTAAAATGAATCTGACGTAATTGCTTACTCCCAAGTACTGGAATAGTGTTCTATGTTAAACGAGCGCTGTTAATAACCGATTGATAACTGGGATAAAGTAGAATCACCAAAAATAAAAATGTAATGAGGTTTCACCACAAAAGCATAACATGAAAGATTTTATGTATCTCAGTATTTTGTGCATTTTGTAGCGGGAATAATTGATTTTGCAAGAACTGGTTCATCAAAACACGAAATGTACGCAATGGCAGCACTGAACATGATATAAATGGCAACATCAAAAACGAACCAATTATTTGATATCGTGTAATATTCCATCAGCACATAAATGTGCGAAGCTATCAAGAGAAATGATATGTTTAAAGCAAGGAGACCAATACTTACACAGTGGGGGTGTGCACACGAACTCTTCATAGCTTTGCTCCTACTTACAGCGATCTATATTCCGAGAACTTGCTTCCATCTTTTTTCTGTCTTGTTCTACTTTTTGACGATGCATCCTCTTCTTTACCTGATATACTTTATGTAATCACGGCTTAGATGTCGGATTGACGAAAGGATAATTTTATAACTGTGTAGCCCTATTATTTCTATGCGTGTTGTGCCCTGTCGTTTCATTCTTTTCTTCTCATGGGTTTATTGTAAATAAGCATATGCAAAATCAGTCCACCCATCACCCAATGTTGGGAGTACCAGCTTCATTTTAGATTTGAAATAATATAAATGCATTTTCTATTGCTGTGGTTTCCTGCAGCTGTTTAGTTACTTTTTAAATTGAGATTTTGAATATTATTGTATTGTTTTGAAGGAATTCTGCACTTATCTCCATATTATTTCATGCGAATAAACCAGTCGTTTTAGATTTGAATGTCCGCACCAGTTCATCAAATCTTAACAACATCCACCCTGGCTTTGGTTATATTAACTACGTCTTTCACTGAATCCCACATACATTGTACAACTGGTGTAATGCTATAACCATTCATATTACTTGCAGTCAAGAATCTACCAATAAAAACATAATACATTATGTTTATTTTCGTTTAAAAAAAGTTGCGAGCGTATGATTTATGACAGTCAAGAATCGACTCAGGCATTTTCTACCAATAATAAATAAAATAAAGTTTTTTTTGTTTAAAACAGTTGTGACAGTATGCTTTAAGGCAAATTCACTATCTAGGTAAAAGGGAGCGAACAATTTTCCCTGGTTTATATTTGATTAAAACAACCTTCGAAACTCGGCAGAGGGGAGCAGCAATAACAGGTTCTTTCAGGATCAAAGTTCTGCAAGTTAATTTGGCTCACAGTACAGTTAGCAGTAACTTGTAGTAGTTCAACATTCAAAACTGCCAAGATCAACAGATCGAAAAAGCCATCGCAGAGCTTCAAGAGTGGGCAAAGAAAAATATCTAACAGCAAATACTGTAGAAGCAAGAAGGAAGGACTGTTTACATGTTGATAGCCTCATCTTGTTGACAGCGCTGCCTAAAAGGCCCTGAAACTGATCCGAGCGTAGAGGCGAGCTTTCTCAAGCATTAATACGCGAACTGTATGGCCAGGACACAGCGAGTGGAACTGTACCATCAGAGGAGAAGCGACGCGCCGCAACCCAACGCAGAGCCAGAGCTTCCCATGACGTCAAACAACTTGCGGCAAGTTAACAATTCATCGATAGTAGCCTTCCCGCAGTCCCTGAAGGAAGGGCCGGTTCCCGAAGTGGGTCCCTGGCTGAGAGGAAACACGCAGAACCACAAACATGCTTTCGTCCAAGACTTCTGCGGCTCGTTTCTAGGGGCGCACAGCGAGGAAAACAGTGCTGTCAGCACAGGGGATTGCAAAGCTTATCTTCCCGAGCCTCGCGGCCAAGAAGTCCACACCAGAGGAGACAACGCGGCAGCAGTGGATGATCGGGCACTCGAGTGTAGACGAAGTGCTTTTGCGCTCCGGCCAGCTCGAATTGTCTGAAGCCAGAAACGGCTGTATCCCGTACGCAATAAAGTTCGCCGACACGTGCCAGCTCTTACCCGACACGACTACAAATACAGGCAGCGGCAACACTTCCCCCCCTCCCCTGGCAGTGGGATGGCACTGTATGCATTTTTGTAGCCTGCTTTCAGGGGAAAAATCGCGCAGCCAAACAAGCCAAGACGCTTTCCCGATAGATATGTCAGAACAAGGGCTGCACTCGCTGCAAATTCACCCACTGCCATTAGAATCGCGCAGCCTCCAGCTCATTTTCGGTCACAATTCGTATTTGAGAGCAAAGGACAAAGAATTCATTTTAAACGGATTTCAAGCGGTTTCAACATTGTGAATATAAACACGGACTAAATTTAACCCTGTGAGACAGCTAATAGCGGCGCTATAGACGGTGAATTTAGGGGAAAAATGGAATACGAAAAACAGAAGGGCTGCAGCTAGTCGCTACAGAATTGTGCAGCAGAAACCAACCATTGTGTCTCCGATCTTTTCCGAAGGATGAGGATGGCATACGACTCATTCACGACTGCTCGCAGCCTAACGCCGGATCATTCAATAGTTTCCCTTTGCCCGACAGACACCAATTTACATCCGTCCGCAGAGCAGCAGCCATGCTGGGGCAGGGATTCTATACGTGTAAAATCCGCCACGTCCGTTCCAACCCGTCCACGCAATAATTTACGAATTAGAAATGGAAGTAAGGTGGGATTTGCACCATACATATGTGATCAACACGTGCCTTCCTTTCGTGGCCTCCTTGATCGTTGACATCTTCCACCGAATAGCCTAAGTGTTTGTCGCATGCTCCAAGGAATTGTAGGGAGTCATCTGCCACCTCAATAACTTCTGTATAGTGGCAGGAAAGTACGAAGATGAATTGAAAGCCATGAGATGCGTTATATACTCGTCAGTTTCGCTTAGTTTTTCGGTCAGTTAGGAGAAGTGCATTTCTCCCAATAAGTGCCTCTACCGCGATCAGCAATCGACAGGCTATACTGTAACTGGTCAATGGATATGCCATGCCTTGCTCAGGAGAAGATTATGATCAAGGAATTAGCCGCAGTTTTCCTTTCCATAAGGCGATGGTCGCCGCTCCCCGAGTGCCACAAAATCATGGTGATCACAGGCAACACCGTGGCCTTCGCCGAGGTGCTCTGTGCTTCCTTTAGTATTAAAGCTGATTGCTTCCTATATCACCAGCCGTGCCGGCGAAATCTCTCGAGTCAGCTTCCCCCACACACTTTTGTCCTCACGCACGAATGCGTGTCTTTGCGCATTCGGGAGTTGTCAGACACTCGGAGATACTGGACCGCGAGATAGCCGGATCGAGAATATAGTCATTGAGGGGAGAGATGCAAATCTTAGTAAGTCGCCCCCTGCCTCACTTAAGTATTTAGTTATTGCAAACCCGAAAAACCACATCGATTTAGGCATATTTTGGACCTTTGGCATCTTAAGCGCCTGTCATGGCAACCAATTCTGGTGAGTGATAGCATGAGTATGTTGTGTTTTGGTTGTGAGTCCGACATCTATTAACGCCATTTTTTCGCCGTCCATCCAACGTCGATTTTTACCGTCTGTTCAGCGCTACACCGGATACGTCGATTAGGTGTCGCAGAGAGTTGCATTTTAGTTACAACCAAAAGCGACAACTAAACAACATTACTTATCCAACTTTTATTAAACAGCTGTGTCAAAGACGTTGATCTGTGATCGTGACCAAGCACAAGCGAACTACAACCAGAGTTAATATTAAGGTTTAGAGACTGGATTTTTTTGGGGGGTTTTTTTTTACCAAGTATCGCTGAATAAATTATCACTAGATCAATTGTCGCTAGACCAGTTACCGCCAGATCAGTCGTTGTTGATTCACTGTAAGAGGGAAAGAAAAGTCTGGGCAGCAGTCACTACGACAAATCCGGGGTACTTTAAAACTGGAGGGTTTCCCACCGCACACTTTCCAATCGACAGTTCCCTACTAGACACTTTCTAACCGGACATTTTCCAGCTATTTCCAACTGTACAATTTGTATTTTAAGGAATGTGTAAAGAAATGAGATAAATCCTACCACTGTCTTAAATTAATTAGATAACAAATCAAAAGCTCATACAATAAAAAAATTGCATTTATAACATTAATATTTTTCTTGAAAATGTGAACAATTTCGAAGTGAACATGCTGGTAAAATATTCAAAATGCTTCATGAAATGTCTAGAGTACCAAATCTACTCACCAGCAAAGTGGATTATAAATGAAAAAGTGAAAAAGTCGCAAATCATTTTCAAGTAATTAAAAAGATATCATGTAATAAAATTTTATAAACAAATCTCACATACCTTAATTTAAAAAAAAATGTCCGGCTTGGAAATAGTTGGAAAAGGTCCAGTTTAAGAGTTTTCGGTTGGCAATTGTCTGTTGGAAAGTGTCCGGCTTGAAAATGTCCAGTTTGAAAGTGTCTGGATACAACTACGGTATGTAAAGTCAAATTTCGTATGGGTAAAATTAAAAAAATTGCTGTATATCTCACATTAAACTTCTTGCATCCTTTAACAATAACAAAATCCAGAACATATCTTTCTTACTTCTTGATGATTATATTTAGTATCGATCAGCTGTTAAAGCAGAGTCATTTTGTTACAAGATAGCAATAATGTCGTGAAATGCTTTTGCATTAATATATGTTTATTTTTGTCTTTCAAGTTGATATACAGTAAAACCTGGTTAATCCGGAAAGTGCTGGAACTGACAAAATTTGTCCGGATTAGCCAGCTGTCCAGATTATTCAGGTAGGTATTAATGGCTTGATCTGTCTGCTAAATAAATCGTTGTGAGCATCTCACATGCCACATACTTTCCCAACATATTCTTCAACAAGATCTACACAATTATGTTTCCCCTTTTTCTTCCTATTATCAAGAGCGATTAATATATTATTTAGTTAATTTCTCTGACAATTTCAACGAACAATACCACACACTTTAACATATAACTCACTTAAATTGGAACTAGACAAGACACGCATTACGGGATTACACAGTTCGCAAACAGGAGGAATCATGTTTATTTGTTTACATTATCTGGGAGACACAAACAGCACTGAAAAGTTCGTGCAATTGCTTGACCGAAATACATGGGTTATTTATACAGTAAATTTTGTCTAGAAATTGTGTGCGATGTCTGGAATAGAAAGATGCCCGAATTAACCAGGTTCTTATTTATAGAAACCAATGGAAAATTGAAAGGGACTGAAATACTTTTCCGAATTAAGGATATGTCCACATGACACAGGTTTGTCCAGGGGCAGGCTTTACGCAACCCATATCGGACTCAGAAATGGCGTTAAATCATAACGGACGCATACAAGGCATGCATGATGCGACCGTGCGAATAAATCAAATAAATTACATGTAAAATTCAGGTTACATTTTAGTATAACAATAAAGAAGGGGTCCATGCATAAACTTGATAACACCACTTATGAGGAAAATGCACTATTACCACCACGGTATTTCCTGGCCTCTGTTCTATCACATATGTAAGTCTTACACCTCAAAACCGATTAGAAGTGGGCATTTTTTAGGAAAATGCTGTCGGAAAAACGTATGTTTGTTACTAAAATTGCAAACTTTAAAAGCTTTTTTCTCCACTGCTGATAACTGCAGTTATCAGGTTTATGCATGGATCCCTTCATTATTTTTTTAATTAATTTATTTATTAAATGTACGAAATCACGTTTGGCGACGGTACTTTCCACGATATTACGTCAGACAACGCTGGGTTCGAGAAAAATACTAAGTAAATAAATAAAGGAAGAAAATTTGAATTTAGGTTAAGGCTTTCACATTTCATCACGTTCTCTCTTGTACACCCCGAGAGAAAGGGATGCGGGAGGTGTGTGAGGGATAATTAGTTTGAAACCTGAAGGGCGTCTACTGGGAGCGAAACAAGCACACATTTCGCCACATTAAAAGCAAAACCATGAATTCGCTTTGTGAAAA
The DNA here is from genome assembly GCA_949752745.1 of Protula sp. h YS-2021. Classification (NCBI taxonomy): domain Eukaryota; kingdom Metazoa; phylum Annelida; class Polychaeta; order Sabellida; family Serpulidae; genus Protula; species Protula sp. h YS-2021. The sequence continues at coordinate 72,937,082 of OX457026.1, forward strand.
GCACCATGGTCCAAGAATTTTAAAGATTGCAAAACTGCCAACTAAAAGCGGAAACAGCAATTTTCATTATTTAAAAGCATAAACAACCCCCCCCCCCCCAAAAAAAAAAAAAAAAAAAAAACAAACAAACAAAAAAAAAAAAACAAAAAACAAACAAACAAAACAAAACAAAAAAACAAGCAATCCAAAAACAAAAATAAACAAAAAAACACAAAACCGAAAAAAAAAAAAAAAAAAAAACAACAAACACTCCCCCCCCCCCCTCCTAAAAAAAAAACCCCGCAAATTTAAGAATTTAAAGACTAAGATAATCAATGTTTTAAGCTCATTAGAGTAGGAAGAGTGAAAAATTATCATGAAACAGCGAAAAGATGTGTTTGAACAAAAGCGAATCGCTCACAGATTTTGTAATGAAAAGGGGCATCATTTGCGTCTCACATCCCTACCCGCCCCATTCTCGGGAAAAGCCAACCCCGACCCCATCCCAGGCTTAACCTAACTAAATAAGAAGAATACCATAAATATGTTTGCATAAACTGGTCAAGCCTTGACCTGTTCATGCTGCTATTTAAGTCGCTCTTATAATAAAAAATAGACATTTGGCAGCATGCATAGTTCGTACACATGTTAACGGAGATTTATCTTTAATGGCACTATGTGCAGATAAGACCGAGCAAATAAATGACAAGTTGATATCGAATACAAAAGGCAACCCGCACTCAAGTGTAAGTCAAGCAGAACTAGTCTAGTTTCAAACACCAGTCACTAAGCCGAAGTTCCGTCTGTATCATGGCTAGCTGCCTCTTTTTTCTCGGGAAGGGTGAAAGAACACAAAACAATCGATTTTGATATATATTCACAACTATTTATATCCTTACTTTTTTGTGTTTAGCCTGCCGTTAAGGAAGCGTGCATTTGTGAGAATATGAACTGTTGCCAATGGAAATACTTTATACTTTACGTGATTCTCTCGTTTCTTCCGCTGGGAAATACCTGTAAGTATTGTTTCATTGTCTTTTTATTAACCATACTTATATTCTCATATTGATTTTATTTTTTGACCTGGAAATGAATTTATTGTGTTTCATTCAACAACACATATATTTAAACCGATTAAATTAAATTCTCTGAAATGTCTCGATTTGAACGCTATAAAATAATATCATTTATTGAACTTGTGCATTCACATAGTGATCTGGTAATGCAGTAAAACCTGCCTCCCCGACAAATCTGCATAATATCGACAACTTCCTAATTCGGACAAAATTTCAGTTCCGTTTTAACTTCCCATTCGCTACTATATAATAATTGGATAATTAGGACACCTCCCTATTCCAGACACCGGACACAATTTTTTTCAGACTCAACTGCAGGTTTTACTGTATGAATAACGCATCTAATCTGATGTGACTAGTTCTTTTACTCAACAAAAAAAGTTTTAATTTGTTTTATGAATAATACAATCATTGGCCAAAGTACTTAGATCACTGATAAAAATTGTTGAATTTATGACCTCCCTAAAATAGTTTTTGTTGGTTTATGAGATGTTGTATATATATATCAATGGATGTGTATTGAAAATATTTAAATTGAATTATAAAAGAATCTATTGTGTCGAGAATTCAAGTTCTGTTGTCAATGAAATGCTTCTCTGTGGATGTTAATTTTACATTTGTCTGTTATTAAAATATCACTAATTGAATCTCTAGATCGCAAATTCAGTTTTTGATAAGATAAATTAAATTAGTAATAAAAATCACAATTCAAATAATGATCTCAATAATGAATTTTCTTATATATCAAACATTATTTTGATATCTATTATGAGGGTATACTGTAAAATGTTTTATTCTGCATTAAGAACACCCGTGAATTATATACCTTGTTTTGCGATCTACCATTTTACTGCAAACATCACTTTTTGCCATCACGAAATTTGCCCTATTTCGATACCACGACTTTGTGAGTAAACCAGGCGCCTGCGGACGTATTCACAAACGTTAACTGTGCAGTTAACTGTTTGTGTTAACTGTCCCGATGGCAAACCAGAACGCCCAAAAGTAAATAAATAAATTTAACCTGTTAAGCAAACAAAAATCCGACTAAAATTGTTTTTCATGATATAGCTAGATATTCGTTTCCAGGAGTACGGTTAACTGCACAGTTAATTTTTTTTTTGAATATCGGGTCTGGTTAATACCAGCTGAAGAAATATCTGTCATAACCAAGTGATTTAAATCTCTTTGCCCATTCTCCAATACCCATTCCTAGCAAAGCATAAGGACCCAGTATGATTTAAATAAAAGGCAACAGAAGAAAAGGCTCAAGTGAAGAGAACCGTGGTGATACCAGTGACAGTGAAACACCAGATGACAGGTCACCACTCGAAAGAGCGGCCCAGAATGTTCGGAATAGAATACAGGCTGAATTTCAGTCAGTAAGGGATCGACAGGCGAGAAAACTCGGTAAGGAATGTGATTCGGGGTTCTTTGCACGCACATTTGCTATCACATGGCCTGCGCTGAACCTTCATTTCCGAGTTATGTACAATCTATTGCCGTGAAAACGACCATTGAATGTAAGGAATATATAGTCTTTATTATTTTGCGGGTCTTTCATTTATGTATGTTTTTTCACTTACTTTACGCCAGGCATGTGACGCATAAAATTTGACCGCCATTGCATAACAGATCCAAATCAGCGTTTCACTTTCTCTTGCGGAGACCAACGAAGTACTGCCTGCAGAATTTCCCACGCTGTCAACTCTGTTTGCCTTAAGAACTTGCTTGAATAAAACAGTCTATCAAAGTTATGCAAATATTTTATGTGAGTTACAACACAGAAGTTAAATAAAAACGTTTGATGCTATGCTTGTTGCAAAAAAACTTTCATGTGAGAATTCTATTCTTTATTGAAGATTTCGTTGTAGGCGATGGTGTTGGAGATCGATTGATGTCTTTCTTATCTTCAAACCCAGAAGTGAGATTTGTCTCACATTTGGCATCTACGCAGCTAAATGCCATGAAACAATGCAGATCTCAGTCCAGGTGAGTTCCAAGGCCTCCTTCTCATCGTCGTCTTGATCATCATCATCATCATCATCATCATCATCATCATCATCATCATCATCATCATCATCATCATCACCAACATCATCATTATCATCATCATCATCATCATAATCATCTTCACCACGGAGTAATGTAGCATGCGGGTTTATGTTATGAAATAAATGCGATTAATATGAGACTGCGCAAGGTTTGGATTGGGAAAGGTCAAGGCCCAACCCCCCCCCCCGACCCAAACCCCCCCTGCCCTAACCCCCCCCCCCGTCAAAACACCCCCGACTAAAACCCCCCGGCGGCCTAAACCCCCCGACTCAACCCACCCCCCCCTTTTCTCAAAGAAAATGTGTAATGATAATTTGTTCTGGGGCCTCTTTTCGCACTCGTACGAAACATAGCCATTTGCTAGAATTTTTTGCTTTACGTACAAATGCCCTTGGTACAATATCTTTGGATTCCCTTTAGCAGATGTGATGTATTCCATGATGGTAGCGTGATTCGGTCGGGGGGGGGGGGGGGGGGTTCGGGCCTGTTCCCCTTCACCACCACCATTATTATTATTATTATCATAATTATTTTTATTACTATTATTAAAACTATCATTATTGGCTATTATTCTTGTTTCAGGTTGCAACGCTTAAAATGTAAGAAATTTTGGGCAAGCATTGCGAACAATGAATGTGGAGGTGAAAGTAAGCTGAGAACACCACCCCGCGCTAATACTAACCATCAACAACAGCAGGTTCATCAGCATGGCAGGCTGCCAAGGCGGTACCTTCATTACCATGGCTCAACGATTCCTGACAACTTGCTGGAGTGTCCTTTCGCTGAAGCACCCATCTGTGGCAATGATACCCTGGAATTCAGAACATTTGATGGGACGTGCAATAACCGGGTGTACACACTGGCAGGGGCGGCGAATAGAGCGCTGGCGAGAAGCCTTCCGGCGCATTATGACGATTGTGAGTGTATTGGCTGGTCGATTCAGTTGATTGATTGATTCAGTTGATCGGTTGATCACCTTGGAAATAGGATAAGAACTATCAAATTCGTTTCAGAAATAAAAAGCGACTGAAAAAATTTTGGATGCTGTTGAAGAGAAATCTGGAGAAATATCAAGGCCAATAAAAATAGAACATTCAGTCACTGAATACGTTTTAAAATTTAAATATTAATTTAGAGACAGATCAAGTCTTTTTCATATTAGATAACTTTTTATGTAAGACAATGCGATAAACCATCCAGTCATTCAGGTACCAAGATGAAGCAGGTATACAGTAAATAATTACTAAAACCACCCCCCCCCCCCCCACACGGGCACAAAAACTAAGAAGAAGATTTTTGCAATTTCATGTGTTCATAAAGGGCTCATCTTATATTATTATAGAGATAGACATCAACAGGGGAAAAATTAATCCTTGGTGTTTTGTTGCACATGAAACTTAACTGTCCTTTCAGACTAATTTTAACAAAACCTTATTATGCAGGTTTACACCCTTATTATACAAGTATACGACGTTATTATACAGATATGCGACCTTACTATGTAGGTGTAACACCTTATTATACAGATATGCGACCTTGCTATGTAGGTGTAGCACCTTATTATATAGATATGCGACCTTGCTATGTACGTGTAGCACCTTATTATATAGATATGCGACCTTGCTATGTACGTGTAGCACCTTGTTATACAGATATGCGACCTTACTATGTAGGTGTAGCACCTTATTATATAGATATGCGACCTTGCTATGTACGTGTAGCACCTTGTTATACAGATATGCGACCTTACTATGTAGGTGTAGCACCTTATTATATAGATATGCGACCTTACTATGTAGGTGTAGCACCTTATTATATAGATATGCGACCTTACTATGTAGGTGTAGCACCTTATTATATAGATATGCGACCTTACTATGTAGGTGTAGCACCTTACTATATAGATATGCGACCTTACTATGTAGGTGTAGCACCTTATTATATAGATATGCGACTTTACTATGTAGGTGTAGCACCTTATTATATAGATATGCGACCTAACTATGTAGGTGTAGCACCTTATTATATAGATATGCGACCTTACTATGTAAGTGTAGCACCTTATTGTATAGATATGCGACCTTGCTGTGTAGGTGTAGCACCTTAGTATGTAGATATGCGACCTTATTATATGGGTGTAGCACCTTATTATATGGATATGCGACCTTGCTATGTAGGTGTAGCACCTTATTATATGGATATATGACCTTATTATATAGGTGTGCGACCTTATTATATAGGTGTAGCACCTTGTTATATGGATGTATGACCTTATTGTACAGGCATATGGTATCATTATACAGGCATACGACCTTATTATATTGGAATGTGACCTTATTATGTGGGTATATAAATTTATTATATAGGTATGCGAACTTATGTTATAGGTATATGACTTTATTATATAAGCATGCGATCACATTATATGGGGAGCATGCGAATTTTCAAGGTAGGTGTGCAACCTTATTATATAGGCTTAAAACCTTATTATATTGGAATGTGACCTCATTATAGAGGTATACAGCCTCATTGTATAGGTGCACGAACTTATTATATGGGTACACAACTTTATTACATGGCTATCCGACCTTATTATCTAGGTATGCGACGTTATTATATAGGCATGCGACCTTATTATACAGGTATAGAGACAATCCGCAAATCAGTTAGTGGGAAAGAGCTACCAAGCGCGAGGGAGGTGAGCCAGAAGCTATTTGCTCCGTTACCGATCACGAGTAAAACACACACAGTCATGCACATGACTTTCGGTCAGCTACTGGACCATGACACCGACATCACCGCTATTTCCAAGTTCTCCCACCCAGACACAGGTTTACTTACATTCGCCTTTATGTATTTCTTTTATTGCTGTGGTTATGTCTTCTTTTGTTTGCACTATGTATCCTTTCTCTTTCGAGCTACACAGTTTTGTAATAAGCCAGAGTGAAAAACTTTTGAAAATTAAGTGTACGTGACAGTTTTCAAAATTAGAAATCAACTACTCCTTGAAGAAGTACAAAATGCCGCAAAACTGGCAATGGTTAATTCTTTCCATATAAAGAACCTGAGGCCATTCATTTGCAATGGTTTGGTTATTATTTGCTTGTTTTTTTTTAATTAAAGATGAACTTGTAAATGTCGAGTGTGGAGGCAATGGCTGTAAAACAAAGGGCCTTGAAAACGAGCAATGCCTGCCCATTTGGATACCAGATTCTGACGACTTCTTCACCGACAACTCTGCGAAACCTTGTCTGAAGTTTGTGCGCTCTCAAGAATTCTTACAAGACGGCTGCAAAATAGGTACATTGATTTCATATTCAGAAAAGTTTCAATTTCGTTACGTAAAATTGTGGAGCAAAAGAAAGATACTAGGGGTGAGAGCAGGGCGTTGTCCCATATGCTCTTCCTTAACTCAGAATAATAAACTCGAAACGTACTGAAACGGGTTTTTTCAGAAACGATGTTTTTTCGCTATTGTAAATGGTTCTACTTATATTCGGTGTCACAATGTTCCTTTTGTATCTTTTAATAACTTTCGGGTCGACCAAACGCTTGAGAAGTATTAGCTGTATCTTTTCTTCTCCATGACATCATACAATTTACAGTGTCCTGAACGATAATGATGGATCTCCAGTTCTTTAAGAGCTTTTCCTAACTCATTGGCGGTGCCCCTCAAAGGTATCCTCGACACGGGAATCCCTTGGCGTTACTTTTCACCCTTACGCCCGAACAATGCACGAACTTTTTGGAAACAAATGTGTTCTCACTGAAAAGTCACTCAAGATGAATTAGAAAAAGTATTGCGAATAGGTTACAAAAGTTGCAGCCAAACTGATCAATCCAGGAGAATGGCTGCAGCAGGATTTAGGGAGTTTGATGAGTCATGTTGTTCATGCAGTGGCATGTTCTTGGCTTCCTAGCATTTCTACACTAAACTGAAGAAATTTACGCATATTAGTAGCTTCTGTGATGTATTCAGACAAGTGGACTTTTGAACGATATACCATTCCATTGCGAAAGCCTTTCTATATAGCTTTGGGTGCTTACAACTATTTGACGGAAGAGCAGTTTCTGGGAGACGTACATGCTATTTTATACTCCCGTATTAATTACACGGTGCATAACGCATTACCAGCAAGGCTAAGCAGGCACTATGATTGTTGAGATGTGGTACTCAGAGTGATCTCCTTCGGGAAATCCTCGCGAAACGATAAGAAACGAGCTAGCAACAAGAGCAAGGTGTGGCTCGTATCGATCTTGGCAAATAGCCAACACGGCATGCACCCCAACAGCCCTGGCCTCTTATCGGCCAGGAGGTCGCATGAACCACCGACCAGCAGAGTTGGCAACTCAGCCAGCTTAATGTGGAAGCCATGATTCCGAAGGCAATGCAAGAACAGGCTCTTGTGTTCCAACGACACTTGGAATTCGCGCACACACGCTATTCCACTGCATGGCTCGTACCTAGACGGCAGAAGAGGAAGTAGTAGTATTCTGCACGGCAGAAGGAAGCCACGAGCGAGTGCGGAGGAGGATATAGCACTAGCGTAGCCCGTTGCTCAAAAACAAACGCACAAGCAGAGCTGCTCTCACAGCAACACGTACACCCAAAACCACAGATGCGCCAACAATCCTACGTACGCCAAAAACCTCATCTGCCGCAGAACCACGGGACTCGTTGCAATCCAGTAGTGCTAAATCGCGAGGGCTAATCTGAGAGCAGCAGAAGTGTCAGCCGCGGTTGAGCTTCACCCAAACGCCATAGCCGAAGCACATTAACTTCCTCCCAAGCGAGTGACCAGCAAGGCTACGCAGGTGATTACAAAACAACATACGACAACACAGCGGCATACACATGAGTGCAGCGGCAGTATTCATACGCCTCGGAAGGTCCCGGGGTCACGACAGGAGAACAGTTACCATGCTCTCACATTGCTGCCGCAAACCGAACCCAAAGATAAGGAGGCAAATGATAAGGAGGTAAAAGACAGACTTGACTCGTTTAAGGGAACCCACGAATTATATTGTTCATAGAATACGTTAACCACGACTACTTGAACAGTGTGCGTGATCTGCAGACAACAGTAGCACATAAACTAGCGGCATGTTTAGTAAAGTGCTCCTAAGACATGATACTAATTTACTCTTAATTACCATCCACCTGAAAAGCATAATATCCTACAGCGATGCCGCATAGCGCAGGAGAAATTTTACAACTGCGCCACGTGCCCTGAGGAGCAAAAACTGTTCCCGGATCTGCTGTCAGAACGAAATGGGCCCTACGTGCAAGCCACGCCAATGTTCAACATGAAAACTTGCTAATATATCAGAAAGGTGGTAGAATGGGGCATTTTGCCAACACCTATCGACCTCTCAGATGCCTACCTGCATATTGTAACAAAAACACCCATACTTCAAGGTAGACAAAAGAAGGTGTTGACAAAGAGCGCTGTCGTTGGGCCTGTAGCCGGCACCATGAGTGTTCAGCAGAAATCATGCAACTGCTGAAGAGGTAGGACCGATTACTAATATGCTACTCTTTCATAAGCAAGCTCATACAACTGGGCCCATAAGGCTTGAAAAAGTGAGAAATCAAATCAAAGCAGGTAATAATTGTCTTTCACGACCACGTGTATTTCGTGGAAGGGGGGGGGGGGGGGGTAATTTGGACTTCCAGTGTGTGCTGAGCCGTGCGGTGAGTCGGGAGTTGGAGCAGCACACCATATTAGTGATGACAGTGCAGGCATGAGCAGAACTGAGTTGGAAAGAAACAACTGATCAAACGCAATAAAGACCGAGAGAGTCGCACAGCTCCAACGGATAGAGCAAATGCATACCGCGACTGCAAACCAGTGATCCTCTGAGTTCGCATTGTTGCCACATCTCATTTGAGGACAATCCAATGTTTTGACCCCAAAAAAGGGGCACGTTCTGGAAGGCGAATGGTGGAGCACTCCACTTTGGATCTATCACAAGTGGATCTATTCGCAACGGGGATCAACAAGCAGCTGAATAGGTTCGTCCAACCGTGCCCAAAATCGGAGAACTTGTAACGCTCCTAGATGCCACCGGAAACGCTGATGGAGAGGGTAGCTGGCAGGAGGAAATAGCGGATGCTCGAGATTACATCCAACGAACCGACAACCCCGTGGTCACCTACGACAACCATATAAGCCCCTCAGCGTCCGCAAGGCATTAATCTCCTCTCCGGTGCAAGCGCAAATTTAAAAACACGACACTGTAGTACATGCATACAAGCCAAATATACAAACTCTGTATTGGAACGTTTACAGGTCACATGAGGTCACGACAGCCGCATTTCTGGCCGATTTTTAAGTTACTTCGTCGAATTGAAAGGCATCGGCATGTGCACAAAAGAAGGTCTATAATATGGGCTAAGAGGACTGCTTAAATGAGCTGACATGAAACTTAGAGCTACATCCTCCGTCACCCAATCATATTTTCATTTGTTATCTTGGTGTGATGTTACGGTAATTTCACAGCGACACGTTCGCATTTAAACAGAATAGTTCCGGGATATATCCTTCAAGGTCACGTTTCTGTTGGTGGTAGCGTCGGAGAAACAAAGATACGAAATTCGCACGCCAGACAAGGATAATTTATTTGAGAAAGATCACAAACGAGTAGTTCTAAAACCGAGGGCGGAATAATTACGCACAGAACTACAAATGGAAAAGGTACTTTCTCAGAGACAGTGCTCCCTTTTCTGCAAAGCAGTCCGGAGGAGAAAGAAGATGATCAGTGGCAAAACTGGTAGCACTGATGTGCTGTTTTACGGCAGCCAAAGCTATAAAGGGTCCACATAAAAAAGCCTCTGGGGAATGGTTACTGCTTTGCTTCCCCGAACCAAGGCCGTTCCTATTACTCTCTGAAAGTTTCTGTAATAGAGTAAAAGGATTGTCCTTCTTGTAGCTACTAGCAAGCCCAACAAAGACTCCATTTTAGCAAGCTTCATGGGATGATTTAGACTAATAGATTGTATGATGTTGACAATCTTGCTCCATCTGACTTCAGTGGGATAATCGCTGGCCAACTCCATATTCCACACCTCTCCTAGAAATATCATTTTCTGCTTCAGCAAAAGCTCTGATTCTGCTAAAATGACCAAGAATCCTGCCTGCAGAGCTTGTTTTACTAAGAGAAGGGATAGAAGTCTGGTCTGAGTCTTTTCCATGTGAACCAGAAACAAGTCATCTAAATAAAGGAAACCAAGCATGCCCTGGACTTTGACCCATTCTTTCAGCTTTTTACTTTCACCACCTTTCAGAACACGTACGGGCAGTTGAAAGGCCGAACAAAACTACCAGAAGCGAACATTTCTTCCCATATCTGGAAGTATAGATACTTGCGACTTTCCGGATTTATAGGATGTGCAGCTAGGCATCTGACAGGTCTATTGATTCATCTAACTCCCCAGTTGTAGCATTTCTTTTATCATCTGGCAGTGTCCATGTGGAAAGTTGGGCACTGTAGGAACCGGTTGAAATCAAACAGATCTATTACCATCCTCCAGTTCCGGCCCATTTGAGGCATCCGTCCAAACTGTGTCTCTTGAATAGAATGGTATAACCCTGTTGGAGCCACTTTGCTACCTAACGAGGTGCTTCCAACTCTTCCCAAACATTGCAAAACTATTCTAGCCTTCCTCCTGCAGGCAAGGTTTTTTAGTCCATCGTCCATCGTCCATCGTCTGTTTCTTGAGATAAACGAACGACTTCGCCTGGAGAACATTCTCCTCTCTTCTGCCTCTTGAATCTACCCAGGATGAGTTTCACTATCTTTGCCGCTATCTTTGCCGAATTTTTGGTGCCCACCCGAAACACAGTCGAGAAGCTTAAGAATCACGGGATTCGAGCCTCTGGTTTAGATCCTCTTTCAATGCCTTGAGTGTGTGGTGCTGCATTAACGTAATATGAAGTGTCTGCAGAGCGAGCCCTGTGGCACTTTGGCGCCTTTCTCCACTAGTGGATTGTCCGAGTGTAGCTTCACCCTAGCCATCCCCACATGTTGCACTAACGGCTCAATAGGGATGAGGTTATCTGTGGTTCTGTATGGCACCGACCTGACTCCCAGTTAGTTAGATTAGGGGAGCCTATCCATAATCTTGCCTTCGGCCAAGTCAATCCGCTGAAACTCTTTGCGCCTTGACGCCATAGCGATGGCGACTCAGCACTGGTAGTCAACATCAAGAAAGCGTCTTGCTCTTGAGCCTCGCACTGTGACGTCACTTCGATAAAATGCTTTTCTCTTTTTGAAAAAGGGTTTCCGTTTCTGCGCCCACGAAGCGTGTGATTTCTTTGACAACGTCCCTAAATGAAGCAACTCTAGCAACTGGGTTGGCTCTGCTGTCGAAGGGAGAACGCTGTGTCTTGTAACGGTGGGGTAGAGCAAAATCGATGGGGTGCGTACCGGTTGCCTGTACGCTGCTGTTTGGTCTCTCCAAAACTGTTGGCGTTTTTTGGAGAGTATACTTCATCAATGAATCTGACGGGGCGGGTACGTTCCGCCACTTCCCCATCTTTAAACTCCTTTTTCAAGATCGACTGGTCCTGTGCTCTCTCTCCTCCTGATCATCTCCTGTCAAGAATGTTCTGTTTTTGTTCTTCGGGGCTATCAGGAGGGATGAGCTGGCTCGTGACTGTTTCTCCGTAACATTTAGTGAGTTGTCTGTTATATTGAGGGTCTGTCATTTTTCACACTTCCACAATGTCATCACAATATTTGGGCTCCCAATCGGAAAATCCACCCCTTTTTAGAAACTGCGGAGAAAGGTCCCCACCCCCAGATTGCCATATCCAGAGAAAATTCCCTACGCGAAGAACCGCTCTCCCCCAAGGTTTTTAGGAAATGCTTAGCCATTAAAATGTTGCTTGTTGTTTAATGAATATTTCTACTAAATCCCCATGTGGGGTGGATGAATCTTAAGAATACACCCACTGCGTTCTGTTCCGTGCATGGCGTAGGAGGCGACGAATTGGAATTTTTTCTTTCTAACTCTTCTTTTACTACATCTTCATTATTTCTTCTTTTTTCCCACTTGTTTCTTTAGCAAGTGCGTCCTTATATACAGACCCTAGTTGTTGAACGGGACGTTTCCCTGGCTTATAACTGGTTGAAAACCGTCTGAATCCCCATGTGGGATGAGGGAATCTTAAGAATACACCCACTGCGTTCTGTTCCGTGCATGGCGTAGGAGGCGACTAATTGGAATTTTTTCTTTCTAACTCTTCTTTTACTACATCTTCATTATTTCTTCTTTTTTCCCACTTGTTTCTTTAGCAAGTGCGTCTTTATATACAGATCCTAGTTGTTGAACGGGACGTTAAACACCAAACAAACAAACAAACAAACTCTACTCAGATTAATCAATGAGTACATCCGGATTCCGGTGAGGTTTTTTTATCACTAAATGCAGTCATAGCTAATCCCCCATGCAATCATTCAAAGCAGTGTCGGATTTTCTGTGGGATGCATTTTGGAAGTTCTCGAAAGGCCAAACCAGTCTCAACCACATTAAATGTGTTCTTTTGTTCGTATACAACAGTAAAAACTTCTTTCCGGTTTAAGTCAATTCAAAATTAACACATGTCCTAACCGAAATCTAGTGTTGTAGTGCTTAGGTTGATGAAACCAACTTTGTCTATTTTCGTTTAGAACGGTTGACTGTGTATGCCTTATGGCAATTGTCACTGTCTAAGTAAAAAAGCGAAAAATTTCCCTGGCTTATAACTGGTTGAAAACCGTCTAAACTCGGCCTGTGAACCTGCAAGCTGTCTGGCCCATATATTCTGTCGCCATTTCGACATGCCGCTACAGGTCACGCTTTGTGCTCAATGGCCAACTGCCTACCCTCTAGGGTGTGCTGCCGCATTCACCAATTATTGCGACATACAGCTTAGGCAACATCACACTGTTTCAGCGACCAAGCTTCTGTCTATCTCTAACCCCTTCCTCCCCTTAATCTTTGTATAAGTGTATGTATACAATGTTTTTTCATAGAATTTGCAGGTACGTATTTTTATTACATTTATTGCAAAATACCAAAAGTTTACCCCCCTTTCCCACGAAAAACATTGAGTGTACCTGTTTTTGTCACTGGTAGAAATGAAATAGTACTGTACCTTTTTATTAATAAAGACAGGCTGACTTCTAATTTAAATTACACAAGCTGATAAACATAACCATAGGTTATTAGACTATTGGTTTATATTTTATCATGCGTTCATGTTTAGCATGTCTAGCCCATGTTTCAGTGCGTATATAATAATTTTAAGGAAATTTTATTTACTTTTATTTTTATTTATATTTTTTAAACCAGACACTAGAGTCACTATGAAAACTGTTTTTATCGATGTACAACACTATTCAAACTCAAGCTGATTTCTGCACGGCTTACATCGAATGTTGTGACCTGCACCTCGAAGGAACTGGTTAACGGTATTTGTGCCTTGCTGTCGGTCCAAACACGACTGAAAAAGTCGCGGCTGTAGTTATGCGTAAATACGTTTTACGCGCTTTCTTGGAGGGTCCCCACACTGTTGAATTACGTAACATCAATACAATTACGTAACATCAATACAATCACGTAACATCAATACAATTACGTAACAACAATAAATGATATATGTACAACATTATAGAAAAATTACAGCATACGGAGCGGTTAGTTCATTGGCCTTCCACAAGTGCTCAAATACCATACAAAGCACGACTGCACCAGGATCTATCCCCATTATAACAGAAACAAGCAAAATCGATTCATAGATAACGGAAAAAGCCAAAATCTCGAGATTTTGCTCGAAAAATTTTCATGGTATTTGTCTGCGACACGAGTGTCGCATAGCAACTTGCGCAATGCAAAGGAAAACGTTTACGTCACAAAGCCCTCGTCACAGTATCTTTTAGTAATGTCCATTGTTTTTCTATGAATTGGCTTTGTGACTTTTGTACGCTGACGATTTCTTATCATTCTTTTTACGGGAGTGCATTACTCAATTGCTACGTGTTATAATGCAGGACAAAATGGCTGAGCAAACATTTTACACGTTTTTTAAATGTTCATAAGATCATTTGCACATTGAGCGTGTTGATACTGACAGACTATTGATCACCATAGTGGTCGCAATAAACAGCATGGATCAAGCTCCTTAAGAACAATAAGAAGATCGGCGTCTAAATAAGGTGCCATTTCCTTTGCGGTATTTACCTTCAAACGAGATAACAAGTCTGATAATCTATTTTGTGATGAAGATAAATGGACATCGCGCACACATGTGTTATCAAGGATCTATCCACTAATTTTCTAACTAAATGCATGGTCAATTTACATTTTGTTGTTTGATTAGTTATGATGGACACAAGAGCCAGGTTATCTGTGTGTAAAATCACACTTTTGTTTTTTAGTTTCTGTGATAACAGGTGCACAGCGATTACTATCGGGATAAGCTCTAGGATAACAATATTATACTGTTTGAAAGAGTCATCCAATGTGCCATAAAACCACATATTATCCAGACCGCAGAATAACCCACTGATTTACTGGCATCAGTAAAACCATTGTACTGATTTTGAGGCAGCCATATATCCGTATTAAAGAACGTAATACCATTAAATTCACGTAAGAAAACAAACCAAGTGTGCAAATCCTGTTTGGCGGACATAGTTAATGGAAGCAATTGTTTTTTGTTCACATGACCACAAGTAATATCCCACAGTCTTTGAAGAAAGGCACGACCTGGATTTACATATTTATAACAGAAATTTAACAAACCAACGATTTCTTGAACATCACGCATTTTTACAATATGGAGTTTTATGATTTGATTTATTAAAAAGACTGCTTTGTCATTTTTTGCTGGGGCAACTTGGCCTACATTTGCAAAGTGTTTACTTCTATACCATGCAAAACCGCACATGTAGTTGGAAGGACGGTTTTGGACTCTTTTACAGATATACCAAGAATCAAATCAGAGGGACGATTTATTCATAAATCCATCAAGGTCAGTGGGCGGACCTAAACGACAATTTACTTCGTAGCGTCACACAAACGACTACTGTCCTTCCAATTGTACAGTTAAATAACCTGCTCTGGGGGATTTACCTTTTACCTGGGTTACAATGTGATTTATTAAAAATAAATCACTTGTTATCATTTGGAAAACAAAACCTGTTCATTGTAGTTAAGTTCTAGTAGTAATAAATTATATAATTAATAACGTGGGTGACGGAGTCAGGTGGTTTACAAGCTGCCTGAAATTTTCAGGCAATTTGTAAACTGCCTGATTTGACATTCTGACTGTAACATACACATGATTATGTTCCTAAATTTGTGCAAAAAATTAGATTACACAGGTTATGTTGAAATGCGAGACCATTTTTCTATTCTATTTTCATTGATTTTTAAATCCAACCTACAATACAGTTCTAATTTTAACAACTGGGCAATTTATGCCCAAACATGTTTTGTCACTTGTAAACGTAATAAATAATATTTAAACAAGAAATTGTTTAATAAGTGTGTTTCTAAATTCGCCATCTCATATTTGGAATCCTTGTTTGTGGTTCAGTACTGGTGAAGGTATAAAATTCATATTGATTTGGTGATTTGAAAGACGCCGGTTCAAAAGAGAATGCAGGCCTATCGTTATCTGTTAATATCATTGACACTATTTTTATTTGATGAAAATTGCTATCAATACTGAATCTAGACTGAGGTTTGTAGGGGACAAGTTCGAAACTATCTCCTTTCGATCTATATTCTATTGTGTTCCGCGCGCGAAAATCTGACAATACAAAATGCGATTTTAGTTTGAAGCAGTACACACTTTTCTTTGCTGTCTCAAACTGAAACCGCATTTCCAATCACCGTGCTATTATACGATATTGGAACAAGAATCTCAAGAGACATTTCGCCTAGCTGGCACTTGAAATCTTAAAAAGATGAAATTAAATAACTTTATGCTGCGCGGGATTTTAAACGCCCAGTTAAAAATGGTACTCATATTTATATTCAATAATAAACACAGTAACCGGGATAATATCCACATCCGTTAAAATTTATAAGGTTTCGAAAGAAAATTCTGGACAAAGAATTTTAGTATGCTTTTTCTGACTCTTAAAATAGGATAATGACTTCCACAGTGTGGTGACAATACCAAACACAAAAATAATTTCACCGAATACACAACGACAAAATGCAAATGACAAACTCATTAAAGCATTCTCCTCCCCACCGTGGCACTACCATACCTTCGCTTCCCCGGCCCCTCACCATCCCCCTTCTTCCTCCTCCACCACCCCGTCCCCCTTCTAACAACCAATTTACCCGTCGCTCTCCACCATTCGTCTAAAACTGTCTAAAAGGCCAAGCATAGAAGAGATTAAATTCAAAACTACTTTCTGTGATGTTTCAGAACTTTGTAGATCTTGAAACTTTTTAACCAGTGGATAAAACAAGCAGACGTTTTCTATTTCTTATTATTCGAGACATCTATCAGGATATTTATGATAATGGAATAAAGGATTTGGAATTGTGACAACCAAATTGGGTTAAAACAATAACAATTATTCTGACCACTGCTCAAAAGTTCAGTTTTCCACAGATAGTGATGCTATAAAGAGTGTAACATTTTCTTCTAGACCACATTTGTTTGATAATAATAGTTAGCGCTAAAAGTACTTTTCTGCGCAGACAAAATTATATGACCTTCTGTCAAGAGCACTAAGAATATAACATGAAGTATCCTTCCGTAAATTGAAACAAATAGCCATTGGTGATTTTATATCAGATATTAATAGCCCAGAGCTGATCTCTCGTGATAGGGATTTACAGCTAGATCAATTAGACGACTTTACGATTTCGACTTAAGGCGTCTATTAAATAAGCATGCACCACTTGTACAGAAAACATTTACGAAAGGTCGAAAAGAACCATACTGGTGTGAAGAAATACAGGTTGCGCAAAGAGCCATGCGAGCTAAGGAGCATAAATGGAGGACAACAAAAACCGAGGAGGATAAGAAAGTCTTTAGAATATTACGAAGTGCCTTCAACAAAACTGTGGATAAAGCAAAAAGTGATCATTTCTTAGACGCCATTGAATGTTGCAACCGCGATAGTGGCAAACTTTTTAAAACTATGAACATGCTTATGCATAGACATGAGCAAAACTCTCTCCCCGAGCACAAATCAGCAAAAGATCTTGCAAACCAAATTAAAGATTTTTTCGTATCAAAAGTGGATATCATTCGCCAAAATTTTGACGATGAGAAAGATCCGCTTAAGTTCGACCAAGAAGACGACGCTGAGATACCAGAATTAGCGTCTTTTTCCCTTGTTTCGGAGGAACAGGTCAAACGCATTATCCTAGCCGCTAGAACCAAATCATGCGAACTAGATCCGATCCCAACGTCACTGTTAAAGCAGTTTACTACCAGTGATAACTAGGATAATTAATCTCTCGTTGAGTACCGGTACCATGCCACGTCAGTTCAAGAATGCAATTATACGCCCCCTGCTGAAAAAGCCTACTCTGGAATGCATTCCCAAAAACTACAGACCGGTATTAACCTTCCGTTTTTATCGAAACTAATCGAAAAATCTTTTGGACTGCACGTCTCTAACCATATCAACGAAAATCATCTATCTGACTCACTCCAGTCAGCATATAAATCTTCCCATTCGACTGACACCGCTTTGATAAAAGTGTTCAACGACATCCTGGTCGAAATAGATAAAGGTAATGCTATTTTCGTGACACTTTTCGACCTTTCAGCGGCATTCGATACCGTTGATCATAATATCCTTCTTCAGCGACTTCAAAGAACCTTCAAATTGTCCGGTTAAGTTATACAATGGTTTGCTTCATGCCTAAAAAAACAGATCTCTCCAGGTAAACGTTGCTGATGCATTTTCTGATCCTGAAGTGCTTAAATATTCCGTACCGCAAGGAAGTTTTCTTGGACCTCGTCTTTACAGCGACTACACAAAACCGCTTAGAAATTTGATTCGTTTTCTACACTCATCGTTCCATCTGTACGCCGATGATTCACAACTGTTGAAAAGCGCAAATCTGAACAGCACCGACGAGCAAGCACAAGCAGCTAGGCAGCTTGATAATGGGATAAAACAAATAGCTAGCTGGATGCGCGCAAACAAGTTAAAGCTTAATCCCGAAAAGACAGAGTTTGTTGTGTTTTCTAGTTCTAAGAAACAGAACGAGCCATGTGTCGATTCCATAACCACAGAGTGCGCTACGATTCCTAAGAGCGACACCGTTCGTAACCTGGGAGTTCTGATGGATTCGGCTCTAAGTTTAGATAACTATATTCTCGATCTTTGAAAACGGTGTTTCTATTACATAAGATGGATTTGGCAGATACGATCCTGTCTAAGTGAAGAAGCTACAAAATCCCTTATCCAGGCGTTAGTGCTCTCAAGGCTGGATTACTGCAATGGACTGATGGTGAACCTATCCGCCACCGCAATCAATAAGCTGCAACAAGTACAAGACGCCGCTGCTCGATTAGTCAAACGAGTGCCCTCTCGTGACAAAAGTGCCAAGCTTATCCGTAATGAGCTTCACTGGTTGCCCATTAAAGAACGGATAGATTTCAAAACTTTAGTGTTGACATATATAAAGCGCTTAACAATATGACACCACAATATATCAAGGATATGTTCCAGGTATCTCACCTACAATTGACATTTCCTTCATGCTTTCACAGTTTAATGTTTTGAGCGTATACATTCAAAATTGAAAAGAAAAAGGGGGGTCACCGATGTTATAAGAGAAATAAAGACACTGAAAGGTCGTGTACTTTTACTATAGAAACCATTATAAAAACCCAAAAATTTCAATCAAAATGCAAAAATCACACATAATCACAATTGTCAATTGCGTCATTTTTCCCTGTTTGTCATACGAAATGTTTTAAGCAAATAAAAAATATATGTCAATAAGAGAACTATACAATCTTTTTGACATAACCCCATTCACTCAATAGATAAATGGTGAAAACAGTGTAATATGATTTTAATGGACAATATATCAACACAGGCCCTTCTAGGAACAAAATATCGATACAAACCATTTCTGGACACGACCCTATTTGTCTTTGAAAAGAATTTTTCAATCTAGACGGATTTAGTAGTTATTTATATTGTGTAAACATGGATTCAAACTCAGCGATATTCAATGTAATGCGCATTTCGGTCGCTAGATGGCGCAGAGATACCCGCATTTCCCTTTAAACGTGCAAAGACTTTGTTTTCGAGTTTAAAAAGACATTGAAAACACTCCTCTTTAAGAAGGCTTATAAAAATAACTTAAGATTTTATATCAATAGACTGTTGTAGTGCTGTTGAACTGTACATTCAGTGGAACTTAATATTTAACTCAGTTTGTAGCGCTCAGCGGCCTTGACCTAATTGAGCGCTTTATAAAAACTGCATATAATAACAATAATGAGATGTGAAGTAGTTAGACAAAGAATAACTTCTCTTCTCCCCACCATCACCGACTTCTGCTTTACACTCATCTTGTGTGCAAGAATCTGAAATTTGACCTTTTTCTGGAGAACATTTTTGGGAAAATATGATGGACGGGTTGGGAAACCATT
Organism: Protula sp. h YS-2021; assembly: GCA_949752745.1. Lineage (NCBI taxonomy): Eukaryota > Metazoa > Annelida > Polychaeta > Sabellida > Serpulidae > Protula > Protula sp. h YS-2021. The sequence goes on from OX457026.1 coordinate 72,956,832, forward strand.
TTGAGCATGGAAATGATATTACGGGCTGATCGAAATGTAAATTTGGTCATGGAAGGACAAAATGGACTGATAGTAAGACACTTTGGGTACAGGAAGACACTTTGTGTCGATAGGGAAAACACTTTGGGCCGAAAATACTGGGAAAAACCTTTGGGCTGGGAAGACTTTTTTGGGTCGGCATACACGTATGTACAGAGAGGGCAGAGGTCGGGGCCTGAGGTTCTGTGTGCGCTAATGTTATGGATGATGGCGGTCACATTTTGGGGGGAGCGTGGTTATGACATATTTGCGTAGGTACTCTATGAATGGGCCCTATGGGAGTACCACGACTGAATATAATTTAATGGTTTATCTGCGTTCTCTTCCACACACACACACACACATACACACACACATATATATACACACATACATACATACACACATACACACACACATACACACATACATACATATATATGCATAAATCCATTTTAATTTTTGGACACTTGAAAACCTTGCAGGGCCGCGAGAACAGCCAAACCAAATCACCTCGTGGCTCGACGCCTCGTTCTTGTACGGAAGTAATGAAGACAGCGCACGCTCTTTGAGGACATTTGTAAACGGTCAGTCTTGCAATGGCTGTTTTATTGTATAATCATTTTATAATAAGTGCCAGCTATTAAACCTTTCATGAATCGTTATTCCCAATCTGATACTGCTAGCAAGTGTTGCTACCACTTCAACAAGTACTACTTTTAGAAGTCCACTCTCTTTCTCCTACTACTACCATTACTGCAAGTTTTACTGCTACTATTGGTATTGACAACGGCACAATAATGATATCTACATGGTAATATTAATTATAACTGTTTTGGCTTACAAAGGAAGGATGAGGACAACTACACACCCGCTGAATCCATCCTTTAAAGACTTGTTGCCTCTGCAAGACGACGCTTCGTGTAGGAACACTACGGAACAGCTCAATTGCTTTCAAGCAGGTGAGTTCATATTTTAGCCTACCGGGTGTGAAAGTCGAAATCTATACAGTAAGTTCTTTTTTTTTCGGGGGGGGGGGGGTGGGGTGGGGGTGGGGGTGGGGACATCAGATCGTTTCTTCTTTGCTAAGAATTGGAAATGTGTGCAGAGCAACATGTCTGCCCAGAAAGTTTATCTTTCTAACACTATTTATAAGCATCGGCAGACACTTTTTTCAGTTTCCAAATGTAAGAAAATCCACGAAAATTTTGCACTTGTTATTTGCGCGTATTTAATGCATATCACGTAACTTTATCATCAATCTTAAGAAAATGCACATAATTAACATTATGCCTCTCAACGGCTGATAGAGTACATAATGCCATGCAGGAACAGCAAACAAGATTACGTCTCATTTTACAATATGAAAAGGATATATTCTTAACATTTTTTTATCATTGCTAGTATTTGACCACCCAATTCTTAATAAAACAAAGATATGACACCTCCTTTTAATTGGGTGTGTGTGCCCGTATATCTGTGTGTGTGATAATTACCAGATTTGATTTGAAAGTTTACAATATGCCCCAACCCAGTAAACATTCTGAGATCGATCCAACGCCGATTTGAGGTGGCGACATCAAACCGACCAAACCACATTAACTCTGGTAGTACTTTGGTTATGATTGATCAACGTCTGTGTTACAATGTTGAGAAAGCAACATCATTTAGACGCAACCAAAACGCAAGTTTCTCTGACTTTGGTACAACGTTGAATCGACGTCGTGAAATCGACGTTCGAGAGACGTCAAAAATCGACGTTGCATAGACTTCGAACTCACAACCAAACTTACCCCCTTACATTATCGCTCACCAAAAATGGTAGCTATGACAGATCACTTTGGAAACAGGCTAAAACGAGGACATAAAATATGAGAATTTCAAGAGCGCAAGTTTTTTCACGCCCAGTGTTTTCATTGAAATCGAATTATACATATCTTGCGTGACCAGATGGCGCAAGATTAGGCGTGCTGTGACAGAGGGGTGACCACACTGTGATTGTGGCTGCCAAGGTGGTGATCCAAGATTAATATTTCCACGAATTCTATACCACGTCGCTTTCCTGGCGTCTATACAACATCGGAAGTTGTTGCGGCTTCCATTTCCAACCTATTCGCAACGCTGAGTAGACGTGGGATAATCGATATCTGCAAAATGTCGGAATGTAGACGTTATTTCGACTTCCATAAACAATCAAAACCCAACGTTCATCCGAGGTCGGGTGCGACATCTATCCAGCGTTGATCCCACGTCCCAATGTTTGCTTACAATGGGAATGCCTGATTTTTTATTGTACTTTAATTAGCCTTATGTAACATTCTCTTAACTGACAACTAAATCTCTTCCCTAGTATTTATATTTCCCACACACATATTTAGCAATGAATATTTCAGGTGATGGGAGACGGAATGAACAAGTGGGTTTGCAGGCTCTTCACACCCTGTTTCTTCGTTATCACAACTATTTGGTGGACAATTTGAAGCAAAAGCATCCTTACTGGGACGATGAACAGCTTTATCAGGTGATACATTATTTTACTTCGCCATATGGATCAGTTTTTTTAATCCACATGTTTTCTTGTGGTTTCCCTGGCGATATTACATGTCTTAACTAATATTTACTCCTTTGACAACATCAGTAGTTGAAAAACGGGGGTTTGAAAACAGGAAGTGACGTCATAGTGACGTCACATGGTGTTTTCGAACCCCCACGGGGCTCCGAAAACAGTGACGTCATAATGACGTCACTGTGGGGAAAACCCGATCGATAAATTTCAGAGTGCTCTCGTACAGAGTGTGGGGGAAAACCGATCGATAAATTTTAGAGTGCACTCGTTCAGAGCGTGGGAACGATCAATAAATTTGAGAAGGAATGGGATTTTCAGCAGGATAAAAGTGTGGCTCCGAAAACAGGAAGTGACGTCAAAATGACGTCACGAGGTGTTTTCGGAGCCCCATGGGGCTCCGAAAACAGTGACGTGATTGTTTTCGAATTCACATGGGTATTTTGAAACAGGTAATCGAAAGAGCGCGCGCCCGTTCAATGACGTCATGATGACGTCATCATGACGTTATAATGACGTCATCATCATGACGTTATAATGACGTCATCATGACGTTATAAGGACGTCATCATCATGACGTTATAATGACGTCATAATGACGTCATCATGACGTTATAATGACGTCATCATCATGACTTTATAATGACGTCATCATGACGTTATCATGACGTCATCATGATGTTATGGCATATTAAGACAGTTCTAAGCAGGATAACCCTAAGTCGCCTGTCAATCATCATGACGTCATTAGTCACGTGACCTGTCAATCATCATTGGTCACATGACCTGTCAATCATGTGTGATGTGATTCCAACCGCATATGAGGAATATTTTCCTGCTGATTAACCTTCTGGCCTGAATGGCTCAGTTGGTAGAGCAGAGGACCCGTAAGCGGACCCATGATCTGAAGGTCGGTGGATCGAACCCGCCCTCGGGCATCACTTTCATATCATGGGTCCTCAAGCTTAGAACACCCCCCGGGTCCTCAATCTTAGAAGACCCCCCCCCCCAGGATCAAGACATGACATGAATCGAACCCCCCACCCCCAGGATCAAGACATGACATGAATCGGACCCCCCCAGGACCAGGACATGACATGAATTGACCCCCCCCCCCCGGACCAAGACATGACATGTATCGGACCCCCCCCCCCCCGGACCAAGACATGGCATGTATCGGACATAGTCATATAGCTATATAGCTATATAGCTATATGTATAGCTATATAGCTATATGTAATAGTTTCAAGTATGTATGTCATTATCAGATCGTTTAACAGTCAAGCCGCGATAGCTCACTTGGCAGAGCAAACGGCTAGCAACCTGAGAGTCCCGGGATCGATACCACATCGGGGCAAACTTTTTTTTGGTTTTTTGTTCACTTTTATGACTCTGTGACATTATGTGACAACATGTGACTGTGACATCATGTGACTCTGTGACATTATGTGACTGTGACTGTTTTTTTTTTTTTTTTTTTTTTTTAACATTATGGCTATATTTCTATGTCTATTTTCACTATTATTATGATAATATTTAATTAGTCATATTTCAATGGTTCTAACCACACAGCATAGGAATAAGTACATGTGTACAGAGTGTGGGGAAACCGATCAATAAATTTTAGAGTGCACTCGTTCAGAGTGTGGAGGAAACCGATCGATAAAATTTCAGAGTGCACTCGTTCAGACCGTGGGAACGATCGATAAATTTGAAAACATCAAAGGCCTAGGCCGTGGGAACGATCAATAAATTTCAGAGTGCACTAATTCAGAGCGTGGGAACGATCAATAAATTTGAGAAGGAATGGGATTTTCCACAACTCTATGTTTTATGTTATAGTAGTTGGAAAATGACACTTCTAAAGCACATTTAACAAATGTAGGTTTTTATAACATATAATATATAAAATAAGTTTGAACATTTTAGCATGCTACTTATTTAAATGTTCTAAAGTTATAGTAGTGGAAAAATGGTGGTTCTAGACCAACTTTAACAAATTTAGTTTTTAACACCATATGATATATAAAATAAGTTTGAACATTTTAGCATGCTACTTATTTGAATGTTCTAAAGTCATAGTAGTGGAAAAATGGTGGTTCTAGACCAATTTTAACAAAATTTGTTTTTTGACAAAATATGATGTATAAAATAAGTTTGAACATTTTACCATGGTATAGTAGGGTAAAAATAAGGGTTCTAGACCAACTTGAACAAATTTTTGTTTTTTTTGACAACATATGATGTATAAAATAAGTTTGAACATTTTACCATGGTGTAGTAAGGTCAAAATCAGGGTTCTAAACAAACTTTAACAAATTTAGTTTTTTACACGTTTCAGACGATTCTACCACTTGGTTGGTTGGTTGATTGTTGGAAAATGGGAAGTGAAAATGTGGATAGTTATGTAGGAAAACTGCGCCCATTCAAAAGACGTGTTCGAATGGCAAGCCCATTTTAAAGACGTGTTCGAATGGCAAGCCCATTTTAAAGACGTGTTCGAATGGCAAGCCCATTTTAAAGACGTGTTCGAATGGCAAGCCCATTCAAAACACGTGTTCGAATAATTTTTGAAAGATATTACGTCGTGGTATTGTTCAACAAATTGTTCAACATGTTCAACACGTTCAACATGTTCAACATGTTCAACAAGTTCAACATGTTCAACATGTTCAACAAGTTGTTCAACATGTTCAACAAGTTCAACATGTTCAACATGTTCAACATGTTCAACAAGTTCAACAAGTTCAACATGTTCAACTTGTTCAACATGTTCAACAAGTTGTTCAACATGTTCAACATGTTGTTGTTCAACATGTTGTTCAACATGTTCAACAAGTTATATATAGAGCTATGTTTAAAGACTTTCTCATCATTTGAATAGTGTAGGTTGAACCGAAAGGATGTATACATGCAACATTTGTTCGAAATCTTACAATTGGCTGCAAAGTCGCATATGGTAAAATTATTTCTAAACATTTTAGGACATAGTGTGTCCAACCTCGAGTGTGGCAGCTCCCTATAGAGCATAAAAGGTACCTACCCTCAGACATAACGCACATTCTGTATCAAGATACTGAAGAGTGAACATGTCTGCAGTGAGTGAACAACAACTACCATCTATGGCAATGCCTGCAGAAAATTTTATAGCAAAGCCTGAGACAATACCTACAGCAAAGTCTAAGGCAATGCCCATGGTAAAGTCTAAGGCGAAGTCACGTCAGCAGCGTCAAAAGCGACCACATCTTAGAAAGATAAAAAGAGATGAGTTACCAGCTATGACGCCGCCGTGTAAAATGCGAAAAAATACGACAGAGCCTAATGTGAAGCGAGAACAGGAGCGTAAAGCTGATACCACTATGAAGAAGATGCGTGTAGACGATTCAGATGCGTGTAGACGGTTATGATACCCATTAATGGAGAAACATATATTAAATTGGTGAATTATCAACAGAAAGTGATGGTTAACATTCGTAAATATATTACGAATCATGCATCTGGGAGGTTATATCCTACCAAGAAGGGAATTTTGTTGTCATTGAAAGACTGGCACATGTTGAAGAAGCAAATGACGTCAGTGGATCTCATGCTTCAGAAAATGGATCTGTATAAATGCAGTGACTGTCAGAAGATGGTTGAGTAGACAGCGAGATGACTGTATACAGTTTTAACAGCATGACGAGCTTAGTGGATGCTGTGATTTCATCACAGTGCAGAAGATTGGACCGACGGTTTTGAAGCTTGACAAGAACTTAGCTTTGACTCATATGGACATGTACATTTGATATGTAGTTCAAATTAAATTGTCTTCATATGTAGACTATGAAATTAACTTTATCTATGTTCATGTGAAGTCAGTTGTTATAAAATTTTAAGTTTAGTTCTTCTGCACATGTATTAACATAATATGTATTTGAAATAGTTTTGTTTTTATCATAATTGTACATATTTGTAATGTTCAATAAAAACACATATGATGCTTTTCAACTTTTTATTTTTCTCATATAATACTTGGATATAGTACATAATAAAACAATACTTGGATATAATACATAATAAAACAATACTTGAATATAATACATAATAATACAATTCTTGAATATAATACATAATAATACAAAATTAACTATAATACCCAATATATGATATATGGTTTACGGGTCAATTAAAACCGTGTCAGGAACCTTACGACTTTATATGTTGTAAAGCAAGACATATATTACACAACGCTTAAGTTAATAAAATATTGCAACATTTATAAAGTCTTTATTATAAAGTTTAGTCAAATAAGTCTATTTTCTGCATCTGTTTCACTCTGTTCACTGTCAATGCCACTTTTGTTGTCACTGCTACCATCCTCCTCCTCCTCCATATCTAGTAGCTCTTCAAAGAATGCATTGTTTTTCCTTATAGCCGCCTTTAATGCCTTTGAATACTTATAATGTTTTTCATCAACAAAGTAATTAAAGTCCTCTAAAATCTTTTGATAATGTTTGCTTTGTTGTAGACGCTGGGTATATTTGAACAGTCTCATAAACAGTTGTTTTAGTCCATGCTTATAAATGGGTCGAAGGTCATAACTTGCTATTTCACGCGCATCTTCAAGTCCTTGTTCTTCATATTCTGAAACCTTTTCTTAAAATATGTTATCATAGTCATCGTAGACGTCTTGAACCATATCATGCCAAACAGAGTCTATTTCTGACTCACTTTCAGAGTCTGTTTCTGACTCACTTTTAGAACTCCTGTCATCAGCATCCGCACCACACTGCTCCATATGTTTGAGCAAAGCTTCTTCGCTGTTGTACAATGCACCACATTCTGTACAAGCATGTGCATTCTTTTCAGCTATGTTGACGCTTTGACTTTCCATAGAAGACTCATCTAAACTTTCCGTGAAAGGTAGTTTTACAGGGTTTTCCATATCCGATTCTTCATCCACTTCTGAAGCGTGAGCAACCTTTAAGTGTCTTTTAAGACTTTGCGGCCAATTGTAAGATTTCGAACAAATGTTGCATGTATACATCCTTTCGGTTCAACCTACACTATTCAAATGATGAGAAAGTCTTTAAACATAGCTTTATATACAACATGTTGAACATGTTGAACAACATGTTGAACAACAACATGTTGAACAACTTATTGAACATGTTGAACATGTTGAACTTGTTGAACATGTTGAACATGTTGAACGTGTTGAACATGTTGAACAATTTGTTGAACAATACTACGGCGTAATATCTTTCAAAAATTATTCGAACACGTGTTTTGAATGGGCTTGCCATTCGAACACGTCTTTAAAATGGGCTTGCCATTCGAACACGTCTTTAAAATGGGCTTGCCATTCGAACACGTCTTTTGAATGGGCGCAGTTTTCCTACATAACTATCCACATTTTCACTTCCCATTTTCCAACAATCACCCAACCAACCAAGTGGTAGAATCGTCTGAAACGTGTAAAAAACTAAATTTGTTAAAGTTGGTTTAGAACCCCGATTTTGACCTTACTACACCATGGTAAAATGTTCAAACTTATTTTATACATCATATGTTGTCAAAAAAAAAAACAACAAAAATTTGTTCAAGTTGGTCTAGAACCCTTATTTTTACCCTACTACACCATGGTAAAATGTTCAAACTTATTTTATACATCATATTTTGTCAAAAAACAAAATTTGTTAAAATTGGTCTAGAACCACCATTTTTCCACTACTATGACTTTAGAACATTCAAATAAGTAGCATGCTAAAATGTTCAAACTTATTTTATATATCATATGGTGTTAAAAACTAAATTTGTTAAAGTTGGTCTAGAACCCTTATTTTTACCCTACTACACCATGGTAAAATGTTCAAACTTATTTTATACATCATATTTTGTCAAAAAACAAAATTTGTTAAAGTTGGTCTAGAACCATCATTTTTCCACTACTATGACTTTAGAATATTCAAATAAGTAGCATGCTAAAATGTTCAAACTTATTTTATATATCATATGGTGTTAAAAACTAAATTTGTTAAAGTTGGTCTAGAACCACCATTTGTCCACTACTATAACTTTAGAACATTTAAATAAGTAGCATGCTAAAATGTTCAAACTTATTTTATATATTATATGTTATAAAAACCTACATTTGTTAAAGTTGGTCTAGAACCACCATTTTTCCACTACTATAACTTTAGAACATTTAAATAAGTAGCATGCTAAAATGTTCAAACTTATTTTATATATTATATGTTATAAAAACCTACATTTGTTAAATGTGCTTTAGAAGTGTCATTTTCCAACTACTATAACATAAAACATAGAGTTGTGGAAAATCCCATTCCTTCTCAAATTTATTGATCGTTCCCACGCTCTGAATTAGTGCACTCTGAAATTTATTGATCGTTCCCACGGCCTAGGCCTTTGATGTTTTCAAATTTATCGATTGTTCCCACGGTCTAGGCCTTTGATGTTTTCAAATTTATCGATCGTTCCCACGGTCTGAACGGGTGCACTCTGAAATTTTATCGATCGGTTTCCTCCACACTCTGAACGAGTGCACTCTAAAATTTATTGATCGGTTTCCCCACACTCTGTACACATGTACTTATTCCTATGCTGTGTGGTTAGAACCATTGAAATATGACTAATTAAATATTATCATAATAATAGTGAAAATAGACATAGAAATATAGCCATAATGTTAAAAAAAAACAAAAAAAAACAAAACAGTCACAGTCACATAATGTCACAGAGTCACATGATGTCACAGTCACATGTTGTCACATAATGTCACAGAGTCATAAAAGTGAACAAAAAACCAAAAAAAAGTTTGCCCCGATGTGGTATCGATCCCGGGACTCTCAGGTTGCTAGCCGTTTGCTCTGCCAAGTGAGCTATCGCGGCTTGACTGTTAAACGATCTGATAATGACATACATACTTGAAACTAATTATGTTCACATAGCAATTACATAGTCATATAGCTATATGACTATGTCCGATACATGCCATGTCTTGGTCCGGGGGGGGGGGGGTCCGATACATGTCATGTCTTGGTCCTGGGGGGGGGGTCCGATTCATGTCATGTCTTGGTCCGGGGGGGGGGGGTCAATTCATGTCATGTCCTGGTCCTGGGGGGGGGGGGTCCGATTCATGTCATGTCTTGATCCTGGGGGGGGGTTCGATTCATGTCATGTCTTGATCCTGGGGGGGGGGGGGTCTTCTAAGATTGAGGACCCGGGGGGGGTGTTCTAAGATTGAGGACCCCTGATATGAAAGTGATGCCCGAGGGCGGGTTCGATCCACCGACCTTCAGATCATGGGTCCGCTTACGGGTCCTCTGCTCTACCAACTGAGCCATTCAGGCCAGAAGGTTAATCAGCAGGAAAATATTCCTCATATGCGGTTGGAATCACATCACACATGATTGACAGGTCATGTGACCAATGATGATTGACAGGTCACGTGACTAATGACGTCATGATGATTGACAGGCGACTTAGGGTTATCCTGCTTAGAACTGTCTTAATATGCCATAACATCATGATGACGTCATGATAACGTCATGATAACGTCATGATGACGTCATTATAAAGTCATGATGATGACGTCATAACGCCATGATGACGTCATTATGACGTCATTATAACGTCATGATGATGACGTCATTATAACGTCATGATGACGTCGTTATAACGTCATCATGATGACGTCATTATAACGTCATGATGACGTCATCATGACGTCATTGAACGGGCGCGCGCTCTTTCGATTACCTGTTTCAAAATACCCATGCGAATTCGAAAACAATCACGTCACTGTTTCGGAGCCCCATGGGGCTCCGAAAACACCTCGTGACGTCATTTTGACGTCACGTCCTGTTTTCGGAGCCACACTTTTATCCTGCTGAAAATCCCATTCCTTCTCAAATTTATTGATCGTTCCCACGCTCTGAACGAGTGCACTCTAAAATTTATCGATCGGTTTTCCCCCACACTCTGTACGAGTGCACTCTGAAATTTATCGATCGGGTTTTCCCCACAGTGACGTCATTATGACGTCACTGTTTTCGGAGCCCCGTGGGGGTTCGAAAACACCATGTGACGTCACTATGACGTCACTTCCTGTTTTCAAACCCCCGTTTTTCAACTACTAACATCAGGTCAATTAGTGCAATTTAATAAACAACATTTCTAATCAATTACGGTGTCACGAGGTGACAATATCAGTGTCTTATTTAAGTCCATGGTGGTAAAACAACATAATAAAAACAAAAATGTTTTCAACAACATCTTAAAACAAAACAATGTTCTATAATGTTTCTTTTAAACAGAATGCCAGAAAAATATGTGGCGGAGTATGGCAACACATTGTGTATAATGAATATTTACCACTAACCCTTGGTCCAGAATTCATGAAACTCTTTGATCTCATACCCAAAAGATCTGGCTACTACACTGGTAGGTTGGCATCAGAAATGTCCCTTTATTTGATTCACCAAAGAAATGATGGCAAGACTAGTTTACATTTATATATATATATATATCGACGTTATCGCCTCAAAAGCTCAGTCAGTTATTTTGTATAAATAAGTTGAAAACATTGCTAAATCCGATGGATATATTCTATGTTAAATTGAAAAGCTACAACAGCAATCTCGTGGGCATAAATACTCACATTTAAAGCTAGAAGCACACAGAATTATGGAAGACAAACTACAATTGGGACTGACAAATGTAGTGATGTGCTTACTAAAGACTTCTGCCCAGTGCCAAGTATCAGGACGTTGTGTGTTTGGCCATTCTGTTTGGTGACTGTCGCATTGTGCTGTTTCCCTGTAACGACTTCACATGCATTAGTAACTTTAAATATTGATTTTACTTACTGTTTCTTTTTGAAAGGATACTCGGATAACAAGGAGAAGGTGAATCCGGATGTGACGTCAGAATTTGCTGCTGCGGCTTTTAGATTCGGCCATAGCCAGATTGGCGATACTTTGCGTTTCGTGGATCCCACATATTCAGAACACGAAGATGTGCATTTTTCACACGTACGTTTTTAAAGTGAAACCGAAATCTGCAGTAAGGGTTGTCGTCTGCTCGGGACCTCAGTACCACTAGTGGTACTGAGGTCCCGAAGTGGCACTGAGGACCCGGTGGCACTGAGGTCCCGACAAATTTTTCATATGAACTCCCCGTCCCCGTCCCCGCCCCGACCCCATCTTTAATTGTATCTTAAAATCACTGCTTCTTCCGCCTCCCTCCCTGCCACCCCGTTAGGCGACGCCGTCAGGGGTGGCATGGGATCTTTTATCTTCTTGTATTCCCACTGCCCCGCCCCCCCCACCCCCACCCCCACCATCACCCACCATCACCCAATATGTTTATCTCAATATCTTACAGTTTTTTTCATAAAATATATACAAATACTATGTCTATTCACAAAATGTTGAAGAAAAAAAAAGATGCGAAATTTTTCTTTTTGGCATATATAAATATATATATATATATATATATATATATATATATATATATATATATATATATATATATATATATATATATATATATATATATATATATATATATATATAGCCTCCACCCCCCCCCACCCCACCCCTCCAACAAAGACAAATTGCGTTTTTTTTTGGCCTTTCCCATCGGCTTTGCAATTATTAAGCCTTGAAGCGGCTTCATCAAAGCAGTACTATGAGCAGCATTGACGTTTTCACACGTCATGTTTTTGTTCAATCTTTTTATGCATTCTACCTTTCGGTGTTGATGCACTGAGACGTGCATTTTTCGAGTATGTGCCATTTTAGCCAATTTAGCCTAAATTGGCTAAATTGGGTGCATTTTTTAATTGTTTTCCACAAAATATATACAAATACATATGTCTATTCATAAAATTTAAAAAAAGAGAAGTTTCCCTTTTTGGCATCGGAGGGGGGGAGGGAGGAGAGAACGGGGAGGAGGGGGGAGGCTAAACTGCAATTTATCTTTTTAGCGTGAGAGGGAGGGCATATATATATATATATATATATATATATATATATATATATATATATATATATATATATATATATATATATATATATATATATATATATATATGGGGGCTGGAGACATAAAAAAATTTTCGATTGTTAATTCCCACTTGCAAACTTCGTTTGCAAATGGGTATAAGTTTGTAGTTTTTCTCGAAATTTCTGTCCTTTTTTTCCTTTTTTTTCTTCTCTTTTTTTCCGTCACGGAGGTTTCCAGAAAACTCCTCCTAGGCTATTTGACGTAGGACGATGAAATTTGGCACAATGATAGAGAGTAACGAGATGTCGTCAAATCCGCAAATTTTTTGACCTTGACCTTGAAGTTCAAGGTGAAATTGAGGTCAAAGTTTTTCTGACCTCAAAGGTGGTTTCTAGAAAACTCCTCCTACAGGGTTTGTCGTAAAAAGACGGCATTTGGCAGAGACATAGAGGGTAATGAGTTGTCGTCAAATCCGTAAATTTTTTTTACCTTGAACCTCAGAGGTCAAGGTCAAATTGAGGTCAAAATATTTTTGGAAACACCTATTAATCACGAAAAGTAGCCATAAAGGTGCTCAAATCCCAGTGTGAATGCATAAAACGTACTTAGTAAAGGGTAAACTTTCATCACTAACCTTGACCTTGAGGTCGAAACACTGAACCTTGAGGGTCAAGGTCAAAGGTCACGTGACCTCTCGCGTCCTTAACGACAGGCCGACTCATCTCGGAAACGGTTAGAGATAGAGCGATTTTGAGCTTATTTCCGACCCTTTGGACCTAAACAATGTTGCATAAGAGGTACCTCGGTGATCTTGACCT